>OV277698.1:24193499-25440166 GCA_922987775.1 Agonopterix subpropinquella
CCAAGATAGTTCGATTCTGCTCTCGATTCTAAGAAAACTACTTTCTAGTTTTGCGTTAATTCATTAACACGTGGTATTTAAATTATTTTAAAACATCTAACACCTATTGCAACATTATACAACCAGTTAAAAATAACTCAATCTATCTATAGTTTCCCTTCGCTTTGGCCCCGAAAAATTTCGTGACCAATAATAAATCAAGTTCAAGAGATTTGAGGCAAAAAGCCCCTGTCATTATAACGGCTGCCGGTAGAGCACGCCTGTCATATTAACCTTGTCAAAGAGCACTTGATCGTGATCTTCAGAGAAGTGGACGCTTGTAATGATGAGCTGGAAGTGGCATAGAGTAATATTTTGTTCACGACGGGCGCGGACGCCTGGTTTCATACCTCCAAACGGTACCCTTCTTCAGGAGTATAATTCACTTAGAGTCACATCGCTGTCAAAAATATCGAGGAGCTCACAAATGTAACATGCTTCTTACATCCTTTTTTTTTTATTTATAACTAATGTACTCTTGCTTGTGCATCAGCACTGCATTTTCGCCAGTGGCACGTAGTTGATGGGAGTATCTATTCCAATATCAGGGGTTGTTTTTGGTCTAGAAGAGATTGAGGAGCCCAGCCGAGAGTGTATTTTTGTTAAAGCAATTTAATATTACGTAGTATTCTGCGTACCTGTCTGCTTTTGTAACTGGGTGGTCGTTGCAGCGTATTCGTATAACAGGACTTAAGATCATAAACATGATTTTTTATGCAACCCGATTATAATTATGATATTTATTTAGTAAAGTTCCGACAGAGTTCCGAGGACTTCCTTCGGTGATATACATACATCCACACCCCACTCACCTTTATCTTCTTCTTGTGGTGTCATCTCCTGTCGGAGGTTGGCTATCAATAGGGCTAGTCGGACCCTGGAGACTGCAGCCCTGAACAGTGAGGTTGTGTCCACTTCGAACCATTCACACAGTTTTTTAATCCAGGACGTCCCCCTTCTACCAGGCAGGCGATTTCCCAAAATTTTCCCCTGCACAATAATCTGGAGAAGTTGGTATTTACCACTTCTCATAACTCACCTTTATAGGCGAAGAAATCTTAAAAACCCTTCTGATTCTGAGCCTAGATTCTGAGATTACTGCTTCAAATAAAAGCCAATGTGTTATTTTGCGCTCTAAGTACCTGAAAAATGTTTTAGAAAATAATGTAACCTTTGGAAATTTTACCCGCCCACCTTTGCTCCTTATTTTTGTGTTTTGTATAAAAATAAAGTATTTTTAGTCATTCATTCACTTCACTCTATTCAAACGCTTCTCTAGAACCCACGTTTCTCTTTCTGAATATTGAATAATGAAATAATGTTATCCTTATCATTCATACTAGGAATCGTATTTAATAAATGAATGACAGATGAATATATTTTCGGTCTTCAATCAGGTCTTTATATTTTTGATATACCTACCTACCTTCTTGTAGTACCTACCTCAACACCCCATGTAGAATTAAACATCAAAATTTTACCCATGGCTGTTATAGGCAAAGGCATAACTTGTCACTTAATTTCATTTTAAAAACCGGCTAAAATTATTTGTCCTTCCCCGTAACAACTATGACAAAGATAGTCAGACCCCAGTGGAACGTCTGTACACGATAACAATTGTTGATGTATGGTAATATAAGGGCTTGACCGGTTAAGTTATATTTAGAATATCTCAGTTTTGACCGCCCCGAAAGATTGCGTCCATAAGTTTCAATTAAAATTAATGGAAGTATATCGTACTCAAAAGTTACTTACTTATGAATTATTTTTCCTATCTCATCCAGTAAAACGTAACAATCTTAGACCACGTAGACACGGCTATTACATACGTTTGGCGTCCACAAGACCCGGTCGCTTCTCTGGCATACGTCCAGATCGAAACCAGACGACTGACGGACGCATTCTACTTGCATTTGATTAGTGGTGACAGTCGGATCACCTAGGTCTTCCGGCATCATTTGTGTTATGACTAGATAAACGAACATGGTCTTTCTACTGCAAGTTAGTATCTTTATTTTGCTTAGGTGGAATTTTATTAATAAAAGTACATTGTTATTCAAATTAAAGAATGAAAAATTTAGTCTCGGGCGGGACTTGAACCCGCACTCTACATTGCATTTATTTATTACTTTGCCTATTACTTAACCTATTCAATAAAATTTTGCATAATAAATTTCATCCGTCAAGCTCAAGCTATATACAACTCAGAGTATAATGTTACCCTCACGATTTGAGTGACCATACCAAATCAAATCAAATCAAAACAAAATGTTTTATTCAAACTAATATCACATCAATAGCTTTTTGACGTCATTTTTTGACTCTAACACCGCGTCGGAAGGTGCTCCGATGAGAAAAGATGATGCGGCCAGAAACTCTACAATACATATCTTTGAAACAATACAAAATGTACAAAGTACAATTAAAATACAATATGGCATTACATAGTGTATCATTATTAAGACCAGACATTTTGGTCATTCAAATAATCATCGAGTTTATAGTAACCTTTTTTACAGAGGACCCGAGAAGCTTATATACCTACAGAGATGGAGATTGCATTACAAACATCTTTTTGAAGCCAGAATCTATGACCTTTATGACGTCACTGATGTTTCCCATCTCATTTCCTCTTTACGTGGAGGTTAAATGAAGGTTATTCAATGACAACTCCATGTAAAGAGGAAATGAGATGGGAAACACCAGTGACGTCATAAAGGTCATAAATTCTGGCTTCAAAATGATTTTTGTAATGCAATCTCCATCTCTGTAGGTATACAGGGTGAAATTGATATCATTAGCATCCTTTTAAACTAAGAGTCAATATACCCATTAAACTGAACAACTTTTACAATGGGAGCAAACCGAACGGAGCAAATAAAAAATCAGCTGTTCCATACTAAACTGCAGTGCCTATTCGACCCAAATGTATACAACAGCTGATTTTTTAGTTCCTCCGATCGGTTTGCTCCCATAGTAAAAGTTGTTCAGTTTGATGGGTGGACTCTTAGTTTAAAAGGATGCCAATGATATCAATTTCACCCTGTATAAGCTTCTTGGACATACCTCTCCGTAACTACATTACTTTATTGTATTAATCAATGTGGCTGTTTAAATTATGAATAATGAATGAGTAATTCCGTAAAGGTTTTAAAGGTAACGTGCAAAACATTAACAGAAGAGCAAACAATGTAAACTAATATTCCAAGTAACCTAGGAGCTTAAGTAACAAAGAAGTCAATTAATTCTGGCTTGGATGAACTTTAACTTGCAATCTGCTTATAGGGCTTATACGTTGTACGCCCACAAGCATCTTACACGGTTGATGCCCTATTGCGAACCGTGGGTGCTATTAAATGCATCCTGTTACCTAGAAATAATAAAACTGGTCAAGTGCGAGTCGGGCTACTCGCGCACCGAGCGTTCCGTACCACACCACCACACAACATTATTAACTAAGAAAAAAACTTTTTTTAATCCGGGACCTTTAGCGCGAGACCGACTCACACTTGACCGGTTTTTAGTATTTGTTGTTATTCCGTAGAGTTTGCTCTATAATCACACTAAGTTTGACGCTTGTGTGTATTACCGTTTTTACGATAAAGCGTGAAGAAAAAACGTTGATAAAAACTAGTTTCTTGTTGAGAACCCCCATATTTTTAACTTTTCACATTTTTATTATTTGTTAACAAATCGGCCGTAATAACGCATAATCTGAGAAAATGTCAACTATGTAGCTATTACGGTTCAAAAGTTACAGCCCTAAATAGGTAGGACAGACGGACGGACGGACAGACGGACGGACAGACAGACGGACGGACGGACGGACGGACAACGTAGGCTTAGTAATAGGGTCCCGTTTTCACGGGTACGGAACCCTAAAAAACAAATATTATTATACAATAATTTTAATCACAAAGTGATTGAAATATTAATAAGTAAATCATCATCATCAATCATCATCTCAGCCGATGGATGTCCACTGCTGGACATAGGCCTCCTCCAAGGATCGCCATAATGACCGGTCCTGCGCTGCCCTCATCCTATGGGTTCCCGCCGCTTTCACCAGGTCGTCATAAGTAAATCGGGCAAAAACTGGTTACGTCTACATAGGGTCATAAACATAATAGAAGAACAGTTTTACGTTTTTAAAACTATTAAAAAACGTAGATTACAAGATAAGTGGAACTATGCTGGCCTGAGTTGACGGATAAACTTTATTTTGTTTTATTTTATTTCAATCTTTGACTTCGTTTTCATACTGAATACAGCATGCCAGTAGGAGTACCTACATTGTTTTATACTGACAAACTTTCCTAATAGCCTTTAATAATAAAATAGTACATCCACAGAATACTGTAAACCAAACTAAATAAATAAGTTAAGACAAAGACAAAGTTAGTTGGTAAACTTGGTATAAGACAAACATGTTATTACGACTACCGTCTATCGACGTGTATCGATTGATGTGTTTACACAAAACAAATAACGATGGATTGCTGTTGGTATCACTGATTGGTGATGATGATGACTCTATGATTGCTGTTAGTTACAGTATAAACAAATATTCATTCATATTCTCATGACTGTGTCTTTTGGGGCAGGCAGAGACAAATTGCTATCTGCCTAGATACTCCAGACAAACTTCTTCACAGAAAAAATATTTTTGTTAAATATTACTAAACTTTAGTGAATTGTTAATTTTGTTTATGTGCTATATTATAGTTTGCAAGTCACTAACGCATTGAGAATTTGAGATGGCCTCTTCAACATACCTGTATACAAAATTAGCTGAAACTATTTTGAGGGCTGAACAACTTTCTCTATGGGACCAATATCAAAACAGCTGTCCCATACAAAACTGCAAACATAACTCAACTCAAATGCATGAGACAGCTGATTTTCTTTTCGTGATTTCGATTTTGGTCCCATAGAAAAAGTTGTTCAGTTTGATGGTCTGATCATACCCTTAAAATAGTTTCATCTAATTTTGTTAGACCTTTATATTAAAGTACACTAATCAAGACGGGTTTAGTACATTTTAACACTGAAAGTTAAATAGTTGAACAGCGTAGGTACTTTTAAGCCATATAAAATAAAATAAAATCTCAAAATTATGTTCTTAACTCAACAAACATAGGGAGTGCAAATAAACTTTAGATTATTTTTTTCTCGAGATTTTACTCGCTATGTTTGCTTTGTGTACACTCTTTTGAACTGAATCTCGGGACCAGCCGTGCGCAAGGACGGGCAACAGCTTGGAAGATGTTATTTTCTCAACGAGAGCCCTTTTCAAAGAGTTAACGTAAATTACTATTATAATAGTCTCTTATAAGAGATAAGTGTACTTTTTGCAACCATCAGCTGCAAGGCTAATTCAGTGTTAAAGCATCTCTGTGATGGGGATGGACCAGGTCTGCGTAACTTCAGTCGGTTTAGGAGTTACAGACGTTTAAAGGTCAGTAAAGCTGATCGTATGATATTATTGTAGTACGCTCTGTAGCTATGTGAACAGTATAAAAACTGACGTGGTTCATCAGTCGGTTTAGGAGATATAGCAGTTCAAAGGTCGCAACACACAACGACCAATACGCATAATGATCAATGCGCACATCGACCAATACTCATAACAAACCATACTCACAACGACTAAGCGCTCTTACAGACGAGCGACACTTTACGGTTGCAGAGGGTCGCGCGACTCACGGCGACCATAAAAGTCGCGCGACTCTCTGCGACACACGGCGATCGCAAAATGTCACTCGTCTGTAGCGCTAAGACTAATACGCATAAAACGATCAATACTTACAATGACCAATACGCATTACGATCAATGCATACAACGACCAATACTCAAAACTACTAATATGTATAACGATCAATGCGCACATCGACCAATATGCGTGACGATAAAATGTGCGCGCATAACGATCAATGCGTGTAACGACCAATACACATAAAATGGCAGTACAATAGATACGCAAAAAAATGCTGACTACGTGTATTGTGGGACTTGTGTTTTTATTAAAACCTAATTTCACAAAATTAAGAAAACCATTTTAGTAATTAGTCAAAGCAATTACTAATTCGTATCCTAACGTCATTTAAAAAATGTGACACAATAATTTCAGTACATTACAATGATTACAAGCACTTACGGGAGTATATTCTACCTTACCTTATTTAGGTCAACGTATTAATGCAATAGCTATTGGAGTCGATAGCTTTTTTAATCTATAAAATTGCCCCAATAAAATGCCCTACGTGGCTTTCGCTTGAAATACTTTTATTTGAAATTCAATAAATCAAAACCTGACAAAAATACATTTGTACAATTTCATACAGATTTTCGATCAATCTTTCTGTCTATGCCATCATTCTGCCTATATACGTCCCACTGCAGGGCACAGGCCTACCCTCAGGGAGAGTGTATGGGCATTAGTCCACCACTACGCTTGCCCAATGCGGATTGGTAGACTTCACATACTTACCTACGTATCGGAATTTGTTTTCAGAGAATGCAGGTTTCCCTACGATGTTATCCTTCACCGTTTGAGAGCAGTCGGTAATTACGAATTCGTTGCATATTAAATGCGCGTATAATGTTCATTATGCCCCATTGACGCAAATACTCCAGGGGGCGTAGACAAAGTATCTTTCGATTAGCGTTAACGACAGTAGAAACGATAAAAAATGTATGGGACTGTAGAAAAGAACGAAGACGAATAGAAAAGGCCTAGACAACATGCAGTTTTTGACAGTTGCTATCGACAATGAGCGTTTCGTTTTGAACGCTTCCTGTCGATCGACCTGACCTTGTAGATAACGCTAGAAAATGGCGGGCGTCGGAATTTGATAGAAATCTCAATTTCTTTTTTTTGTTTAATTCGAACACGATTTAGCATCTAAAAAAGAAAAAAGAGTGATTGATTGAGTGAACTAAACACTACCATAGAGCAGATTCAGCTTTTTTCTCTAATAAGCGATTGTCAATAATTTGTGACATTGTCTAGCATTCTGTCCTTTTTCTATCGTTGATAACGCTACGGCGTTTTCGTTTGTAGAATAAGAAGCGTTTGCACTTTGTCTAGGCCTTCTGGTAACCTTTCGCTATATACGGGTGACCATTTGAAAATTCGAAGGGCTACTCCTCCCTTGGTGGCTGATACCGTATAAAATAAGATCCACGATTGGAGATTGGGATAATCCTAATCTTTTACGGGAACTACACAGAACTTGACCCTCCAAACCAATAACAGTATTTCAACAATAGAGAGATCCCAACCATCGAGAGGTTTAAATTACAAAGGTTCGAATCCAAACATAATTTAAAATGGTTATTTGCACTGATCTATCGCCATTCGTAAACCCTAACGGAATTAGTCTAAGAGCAGGAAGCGCAGAATACCAAGTACTAAAAATATATTTTTTTTAGAATCAGTAGGTTTTCCGTGCTAATGATAATCGCTTTTTAAATATTGTGTAAATTGATATCTAATCCAAAGCGAAGACTTTTATCAAAGGTACTTTTTTTCTAATTTCTCAAGACATCATTATGCTACTGTATCCATCGTCCCCATTGCTGGGGAATAGGTAGGTATACAGGCGTTAGTCCACCACATGTCGCCAATGTGGATTTGAGGACTTTTTATACGCATCAGAAATTCTCCTTCAGCGCAATTTAGGTACTTTACTGATCAGGTTATATTTAGTAATATTTATTTAATAGGCTGGTTTAGAGTTTAGACATCAAACTGAACAATTTTCAACACCGAAATATAATTTAAAATTTTATTTGTTTCATACAAAACTGTAGTGCATCGAATCGACTCCAATGTATTGAAGGGGAGCAGATTTATAAAAATTTATTTCGATGTTGGCTCTACAGGGTGTTAGGGTAAACAGTTGCATTACTTTAAGGGGTTATTGTACCCATAATACTGAACAACTTTCCCTAAGAAACCTATAAGAAATTCGTAAAAAAATGTGTACTTCCCATACTAAATGCAATCAGCTGATCAAACTTTTGTGTGAAATGTCGAAAAAAAATTGCGAATTTCCTATAGGTTTCTTTGGGAAAGTTGTTCAGTGTCATGGGTACAATCAACTCTTAAAGCAATGCAACTGTTTACCGCAACAAGCTTTATAGTAAAAGTTGTTAAGTTTGGTGGTCTGAACTACCCCATTAAATATTACTAGGAACCCTGCACCCCCAACTACAAAAACACGGTACCGTGAAAATGTTTACGCAGTCTCTCCTACTATGAATACCTGAACTTTGACTGATTAAGCAAGTCTCACAAATTCGTAACACGAACATTGATGGAAAGGCATTCATTCGTTGTAACTTCCTTATTCCCTGCAGAAATCTTGCCAATTCAAGTCAGTGTGCGGTTTGAATACAAAGTTACCTCAATTACCAACGCCTGCCCATCTATAAGGTTCTTAATTACTTGCCAGTTCCGGATTAAATGAATTCCTTTTATTGGGTTGGAATGTGTTTTTTTTTTAATTTTTTTTATTTTAGTGAAAATTAATTTATACAACGTGTTAATGAATTAACGCAAAACTAGAAAGTAGTTTGTTTAGAATCGAGAGAAGAATCGAATTATCATGGTTTCAACATAGGTAATTTTTTTTCAAAATATTAAATAATTTGTTTGCAAAATTTAAAATTTTCTGAACCGGATGTCAACCCACCGCACAGGCACACTCACCCTACTTACTACCAATACAAGATTATGAAAATGTATCCATGAGTACGTTAGCGCTTTCTTTTCGTGCTGAAATGATAACAAATCATTTTTGCCTCAAAACTTAAAATGCGAATAACTTTAAATTTTAACTATCAAAATAATGAAATTATTGTTTCAATCTAAATATTTTGATATAAATCAGTTGGGGTGTATGAGGTTTTGCGCTAATTTATTAACACGTTGTATAAAGAAATTTACAAAACACAACAAGGACAAAAACCCGTCCCACGAAAACCTGTATGGGTTTATCTGGGGAAGGGGCGTTCACATTCGCAGACCAAATAGGTATTTCTACTTTTACATAGGTATGTTTTACATAGGTATGTTTCATTAATTAATGTTACATTTAGTTATGAATTTTAGGTAAGTTAAATTAACTTTTTAGGTAGGTATGATACACATAAAGGATGACTCGTATGAGCATTGCATGCATCGTTGGAATGAGCGTTTTTCTTTTGGTTTTCTAGTGGATCGATAGATGGCGTTACGGTCTGTGCGAATAAAAGTCAAAATATCAAAATGTGTTTCTTTAAAATAATAAAGAGGGAGAAGATGATCAAAAAGATGCCAACTCATCTTTTGATTTAATATTTTATTATTTACGAATCATTTTAATCGAAAATATAAAACTTTTTACGTCTGACATTGTTGTATGGGCTCGATCCCTTGGCCTAAAAAAAAAAGTCAGGCACAGTCTTGACATAATTTTGACAGGATCAGGCCTACGTCTCTATGGAGCGATAATCATGTCATCTGTCGAGTTTTTTAGGAACTAAAATTAAAAAAGAAAAGAAAAACGCTCATTGAAGACAATTATTTACTCTATGGCTCTATCGATACCCAGGATCTTAGAGGCAATTAAAGTTTTAATGCGTTACTTTACTTTTACGAGCAGTTAAGAGGGTGCGTCAGATCAAAATACTGAAAAACTTTGACTATTGGACCAACTTCGAAATCGAGAAAATAAAATTAATTTGTTGCATAGAAAATTACAATAGCTACTCGATCAAAATGTATGCAACATCCGATTTTTTTTTTCGCGACTGTAAATTGGTCCCATAGTTAAAGCAGTTCAGTTTGATGATGGTCCGAAGTACCTACCACTTTAAGTACGTAATTGTATCGCATTTAGGTTTACACCCTGTATACAGGGTGTAAATTAAAATAGGACAGCTACTTAAAGAGGTGCTTCAGACCATCAAACTGAACAACTTTCTCTATGGGACCAATATCGAAATCGCGAAAAAAAAATCTGCTGTCCCATACATTTCAGTCGAGTTATGTTTGCAGTTTTGTATGGGAGAGCGGAATTTTTTTTCGCGATTTCGATATTGGTCCCATAGAGAAAGTTGTTCAGTTTGATGGTCTGAAGCACCCCTTTAAGTAGCTGTCCCATTTTATTGTACACCCTGTATATAAACTCAATCCTTTTTTCCAAAGGGGTTCGGGGGGGTCCAACTTGGGGGTTCTGACATTCTTTTCTCGCTTCATTCGGATGCATATACCTTTTCATACCTTCACGTCGGTTTCCAATCAGCCTAAAACCAGCCTTTTTATTCTTCTTATCGTGTGGGCAGAGCCCTGGTGTCAGAGTTTTTTCAGACCGCCTCACGGCCTCTGACGTGGTTTTTATGTAGCGACTACTACCACCAGAGACCAACCGGCCGGGACCAACGGCTTAACATGCCATCCAACTTTGTTAAAAATTTAAAAGGTGCCAAGAAAAACCCAAATAGGGTTTTTTGGCATCATCACAATAATGTTAATATAAGACAATGTATACTGAAATGTTAATAAATAATAAAAAAATCCAAAGCACGGAATTATCTTTTTTCAGACAATCAGATGATTCACTGTGCAATGTTCTAACCAACTGGAGAAAAATACGTATACAGTGACATATAACTAAGGTGTCCCCTGTGGGAATCGAACCCACGAGCCTAACGCTCTTAACCATTACACAACGTACTTAATACATATTAAACGTATTAAACAGACTTCATAATTTTATTGTATCCTTAATGTACACCACAACCGCGACCACCTTCTTCCCAAAAAGGTTTTATAGAAATTTAATTTTCTTAAAAGCCTGTAACTTTATTGTACCTATATGAAAACATACGTTTTACCGAAAAGCCTGGTTTATAAATAATACCTGCTTATGTTACATTCAAGGAAATTCTTCGTATTTTATTTTATGAACTAAATAATTACTTATTCAAATTGAAGTTCTTTTGAACTTACATTAATTACTGCCCGTCAAACATTAAACAGGGCTATGAATACATTAAAGTTATACCTATAATTTAGTTTGTACCAATTATTAGGTACTTCTAAATACAATATTTTTGAGCATATTCATGAAGTCTATGAGAGCGTATTCCTTATTACACCAGCATCTGATACTTAATATATCTGCTGGAAATCGTGATTATAAAGTGCCCGTCACCATACAGGGTAAAGAATTGTATATTAATATGCTGACGATTTTTTAAGAGAATGTTCAGACCGTCTAACTGATTTACTTTTGATTTGGGACCAACATCAAAATCGCGACAAAACACTAAGGTCGAATTAAATCGGATAGCTGATTTATTTTTTTGCAATTTCAATGTTGGTCCCATAGTTGTACTCTTAATTATATTCTGTAGCCATAGTAAAAGTTGTTCATTATCATGGTCTGAAGAATCCTCTTCGAGATTACACGTGTATACATATACATACGTAATTAATAGCCCTGCTGCCTGCATATAAATCATTAAGTATTCTATAAATACGTGTATGATTTCAACAATTATACAGGATGTTTCAAAAGTAAAAATAGGTAAACATTTCAATCTTTTACTTGTTGACACCATCAAACTGAAAAACTTTCACTATGGGACCAAAATCGAAAGCGCGAAAAAAAAACATATTTTTGTCCCATACATTTAGCTCGAGTAGATCTGTAGTTTAGTATGGAACATCGCAAACGCATCGCATCTCGGCGATTATAGCAAATCTCTCCATTTTGGGGGAGGCCAATGTCCATCAGTGGAAGTCTATCGGCTGATATGATGAGGATGATGATGGAACATCCGATTTTTTTTCGCGATTTCGATATTGGTCCCATAGTGAAAGTTGTTCAGTTTGATGGTCTTAACCACCCCCTAAAATGTTTATTTGTATTTTTGTAACACCCTGTAAAAGTTGATTCTTTTTCACGTTAGGCCAGAACAGAAGTAAATAATGACAGAGATTGTAATCGTTCGAGATCAATAACTAAACCAGGTGTAACGGCTCCAGGTTGTGTTTTGTATGAATAACTAATAAATACCGCTGTTTTTTTGGACATGACAAAGCCATAAATATAAAGGTGAATGACCGAAGACACTTAGTATCGATCTACGTAGTAGGGTGGTACTAGTTAGGGTTCCGTACCCAAAGGGTGCCAACGGGACCCTATTCATAAGCCTACGCTGCTGTCGTGTCGGTCCGTCCTACCTATAAAGAGCTGTATCTTTTGAACTATAACAAACAGATGATTGCAATAATTTTCACAGAATATGCATTATTATGAAAATAAAATAAACAAAAAGATAAAAATGCAGGTGGTAGGTACATACAAGAAACGCGATTTTTTTTCAAGGTTTTGTAATTGCTCTATCGTAAAACATACTAGCGACAAACTTGGACGATTACAGTAGTGCATTCTTTATGGTACACATCGTGAGGAAACCTGCATGCTTCATTTTCGAGGCATGTGTTGTACCCACTGTCCATTACAAATGGCGACGGGCTCACTCCCCGTCTCACTGGACAGAGTTTCGATACTACCTACTAGTGAAACGTGGAGGTTTCAGAATATCTCTAACTACCCCCTCGGGGAATATAGTCGTGAACATATGCTAATGCTTTATGGTAAAACAACAAATAATCCCAGAGAAAACATAATTTTTCCTTGTATTGTATAGTGGTACGAAACCCCTTCAAGCGGGAGTCTGAATCGCACCTGGCCGGTTTTATTTGCTGTGTACTTAGTCCCTTACTTTTGTCGCTAACCCTTGTGCGGTTTATTTTTAAGTTGAATTTTAAACTTGTTCTTTGGTTCCTTTTATTTATTGAGCTAAATATTATTTATGCAGACGAAAACATAACAGAAAATGAAGTCAAGACTTTAACATGCTGGAATCATACGTTTGTGAGATTTCGGATTAGCACTTTGAAAGCTCGAAGGCAGCCTAACGATTTGTTTGCAAGCGTTGCGAAACGATCTGAAAATAAAATGTATTTCTTACGGAACCTACATTTTCCAACATAAGATATTTTTTAAATGTACTTCTATTGATTATAAAATCGTACTAATAACGCAGTTTCAGTATGGAAAGACTTGTCAATTATAAGTAGCTAGCTTTTCGCCAATAAAAAACCACATAAGAAACTATATCGACTCCCACGACACTCACGGGTAATGGGGTGGATCATTCTAAGCTGGAATCTGTATTAGGTACCTAACTTAAAATATTCCTTTAACTTTATGACTCTAGTCTGTTCACCCATTCTATCTAAGTCCTCGCTCCGTTCAAGGTACCACTTCTCAAATGTTTGTTTGTTCGGATCGAATGCTATTTGTATGAAGAATCTCCCTAAGGAACTAGCCAGCGTAGTACCACTGCAAAATGTTATTAATTGCGGTCTATTTGTATGCAATTAAACATAAAAGGCCTTTGAAATGTACAACGTATTTTTAAAACCTGTTCAACCGTCGTTAAAAACACAGAACAAAATAACAAAGGTGAAAACACAATTTTAAATGCAGTAGAAAGTTATTTTATCGATGTTCGATGATGCTACAAACATTTGCTACAACTTTTCAAAGTTCAAACAAACACACATTTAAATAAGTTCACGCCATTGTCTCGTACGAATAAAGAAAATAAATACTATCTAAAAAAATCACGTTACTTATAATCACGTACCCTTTTATTATTTGTTACCAAATCTAAAATAATATCGTTCAATAGACGGACAGCGTATGCTTATGTATAGGGCTCCGTTGGCACCCTTTGGGTACGGAGCCTTAGTCTACGAATAAAGCCCTAAGTACCTATATTAAATAGTTCCGTGACTGATATGAGAGACAATGCCTAAACCGCTGAAAATAGAAATAAATATAAAAATTCCAAAAATAAAATTCTACAGATGTAGATGGCGCAGTAAAAAAAAAGGATTTTTCGAAAATTAACGATCCACGCGGACGGAGTTACGGACAAAAGCTAATGTACAATACAATATACATTTTTGTATCTACTCCCTTGTGAAGAAGAAAATTATTTATTCATGGATACAATATCTTTTTTTGTTCTTATACCGAGAAGGAGTTAGATTTATTACGTCTCAGGTTTTTTTTTGTGACGCCACAAACTCTGGTGAATTTCGCGTAGCTGATTAGAGGGAAACATTTTATTTATATTACATCTACAGTAAAGAAAGAGAAGTATATTCTATGCCAGTATGACAGTTGTAAAGAGTAAATAGAAAATACTAGAGAAAATTGGAGATCCATAGTCTCTTCCTACCCCTCTGGGAAAAAGGCATGAGTTTTTATATGAATGAGAGCAGAGAAAATAATCTATTTTTTTCACCAATCTATTGTTTTGGGAGATGAAATATTTCCAGGTTTTTTTTTTTATTATTAAGTATTATGCAGTGAAATGTTCGACTTGTAATGTGACTTCGGCTGAAATGATGGCTAAGGGAGATGAATGGTAGAGGATGACATATTGCGCCGACCCCACATGATGGGAAATGGGCAAAAGAATGATGATGATGTTCTACTTGTAATTTTATTTGAAATTTGGCAGAAAGGTGGATTATAATGTGTAAAAGGACGGATTTTTTAAAATTGTTTTTATTAAAACATAAAATGCGATCGAAGCCGTGGCACTAAGTGCAATATGTATCTGACTAGTCAATTGAAGCTGAGATTTAAACAAAATCGCAACAAAGCATCTCTATTTGAAGTGAAAGTAGTAGCAGTTCTGAGTGAGAAGTCTCGGAAACCATACAATTTTCATTCTTATGACGCAGTACACAAGATTTCCCTCCGAGGACGTTTATGTTTGATGTTGAAGAAGTTGCGCCTGGAGCAGTCGTCTTCCGGAAATGGGATGGGAGACGCAATCTCACGCTTTTTAAGAACTATACCAAAGACTTTTTCCGTTAAAAATTTATGTTAAGGCGCTTCGGCACATCGTCACTCCGAATTTTTTTTTGCTTAAGGTGGTTGCAGAGGGGTCAATTTTATACAAAACTTTGACGCACAATACGCGTAGACGGTATTAATATAAGTAACTTTGTATATATGGAAAAATAGTTTAAAAAATCTAGATGTCGCGTATCAAATAAAATGTGGAATTTATAATATAATTACGAAGAATTTTGTATGAAAAATTTCAAAGCTTTATATCTTCGTAATTATATTATAAATTTCAAATTTTATTTGATACGCGACATCTAGATTTTCTAAACAATTTTTCAATATATAAAATATTACTTTTAATAATTCCGTCTACGCGTATTGTGCATCGAAAGTTTGTATGGACTGAAACCACCTTAAGGCAAGTAGGTTTTCCTTTTGTATAATAATACTTGTAACTATATTCTATCAAATATGAAAATAAGAAAGTTATGTTCAATAAAAGTTTTTACAAAATAGAACGTAGTATTTATTAGTTATCACTGTAAAAACGAAATAATATAAACATACCTATGTTTATATTATTACAGTTATTATCAGTTTTATAATTTGTGTATTGTGGCAAATATACCTACCTAATGGTTTTCATTTCATAGTCTATACTGTTCGATTACTTTTGATCAAGTAGACGTTGCCTTGCCGAAGTCATCTGCGCGTGATATTATTAAAGTGGACCAGCAGTGGATCCACTCTCTCGTGGATCTCTTCATCTTTTTTTATTTAGGTACACATAAACAAATAAAAATAAAACACAAAAAAACAAAAAAAAATATAAAATAAAAAACGCACAAACAAAAAAAAACATACAGATATAAATAAATAAAAATTCGGAATTACTCCATTGACACAGCTGCTGGTGCCTTAAACGTGGCACTAGAGAGCTTGTGAACACTTTAAGTTCTGTTGTACCTATAAATCTACTGAGAGTATTTGCATGAATAATTTTACGTACTAGTACTATAATTGTTGAGTTGTTGAGTGTTTTGGACAGTCATAATATAAATAAACAACACGGGAAACAAACATTACCGTCTTTTTGAGTTGTCCATAGTCGGCTGAAATTAAAAACCCAACTATTTAGGTACCTATTAGGTCGTTAAGGTTCCTACCATGGTACAATAATATACTGCGCCTGGTATTCTCTTCCAATCACGTGACTGACCACGTGACTGACACAAGTCTACGTCATCATACCCTTTTAGCATGTTTAGCGGCCATTTTTTTGTGACGTAGGCTTGTGTCACTCTCGGAATAGAAGACCTTGTTTTTTTAGACTATGGTTCCTACCAACTACCGTCTACTTATCTTATGGGCCTTCTATTGAAATGGAAATCGAAAAAAGGTTTTGATCGTTATTATTCACCAACATTTTTTTTTATACTGGTAATTAAAATTCACGCTATTAACCCCTATATTTATAAAACAACCCAGTTAACTCTGACAACGTTTCATTTATCCTTCAATTAGCCTCTGAAAATAACTGAACGCGCGCGGGTGAGCTAAATAACAAAACTTAATTAATGAAAATTGAATCGTATTCCTTTTAGCCTTCGTCAAAAAGGGTGGTCCAGCGAATCCGAAATTGGATTAATTAATTGTTTTGTTTGCAAGAGTATGAGACTAAAACATTTAATTTTTGCAACCTCCTGAGGCCATATTTGAAAATTATTATTTTCCCATTGGAAATAATGATTAAGCAAAATAATTAATTTAAATTTATTAATTTGTGAGAGTAAGCACGTAGTTGTTGCGGTTTTCCTTTTTGCGCTAGTATTCCATATAATTTTGATTTGTGAAACTATTAAAGGTTAAAAATTATTGTCTAGTCTTTCATATCGAAAATTGTTCAATAAGTAAGTACCTTCTGTTGTTGAAAAAACCAAATTTTATTTTCGAATACTTAACTTGACAAATTTTTCTAATACTGGGACAGTTTTATTATTTGGTTTTTTATTATAATTGGCAAATAAATAATATTTTTGTTATATTATTGTGCCTTGGTTTTAGTTCCAAGATTTTGAAAGGTTGTCGCTACACCGTTTACCTCGATTGTTTTTTATTCAAATGCCTGATTTTTACAATCGAATATCTCCTAGAGTAGTAAACCATAGTAATTAAATATCCCTACAAAACATTTTGCCCATCTCTATTTTCCGTTTCCTAGTTATACCTAATACGTATAATACTCAATATTACACACCGCAAGTAATGAGGCATTACCGCAATGCGGTTCTTGTACGTAGTACGTACATACTTACGTACTAATGTTTCTTTAGAATGGCAACTATATCCACGTTTTGTATACCACGAGTAATAACGGGTGGATCCAAATGAGTTGCAAATCGTATGCATTTCACGGTATCCGTATACCTATTGTGTAGAAAACAGTCACTGGATTACACCTGAAAATGTAGAGTAGGAAAATGTAAATGTAGATACAAAATGACCTTGCTAATTGACAAAGGGCAATGGAGAGGGCTATGCTCGGAGTTACCCTGCAAGATCGAATCAGAAATGAAGAGATTCACATAATAATCAGAGTATATCCGACATAGCCCAAAAAATTGTTCAACTTAAGTGGCAATGGACAGAGCACCGCTGAACCGATGGGGGATGGGGCCGAAGAGTTTACGAGTGGCGATCGCGTACCAGAAAGGACAGTTTGAGTAGGCACCCCTAAGGTGGACCGAAGACCTGGTGAAGGCGGCGGGATCCCGTTGGATGAGGGCAGCACAGGACCGGTCGTTATGGCGATCCTTGGGGGAGGCCTATGTCTATCAGTGGACGTCTATGAAGTGACTTACATTTTATAATAACTATGAATTATGAATTTTGACTCGCATGCAATATGTAAATTAAGTTTAATTTTGTATAACCCACTGCACAGTTAATTGGGTTACTCCTTCGTTGCATAAGTGATGTCAAGAGGGCTGTTTCCGTAGTCCTTTAGAACTCATATGACATGTGATCATTATGATGTCAACTGCTGTGACTCGTAATACCGAGGTATTAACAGTGAAATTGGCTTGTTAAGAGTGTATTTGTATGTTGAACGGAGGAGCTTTTAGGCGAGCAGTAGCACAAGAGTAACTTAAAAATTTCCTTCAAAATTCTTTCTGTTCATTGAAAAATGCGTTTTGTTGTACCCTCGCGAAATCTTTATTCTGATTTCGCAACCTGTTTTACTCAAAGTTTGATTGAACTTGATACAATGGGACTTGATGACAAAAGTGGCCAAATAGCTTTAATGCTCTTGATGTATATTCAATACAAGCTTTTACCCACGACTTCGTCTGCACGGAATCTTTATGCCCTTTCTTCCCCGGGATTCAAGCTCTTTACCATATTTCATCAAATTTGGTTCAGCGGTTTAGCCGTGAAAACCATAGACTAGATACATTTTTGCTAATAAGACATAATTATACATAATACAAAGACTTATTATTGGTTTCTTATCTTATAGCATACAGGAATTAGGTACCAAATAATAAATAGGTATAGTATGGATGAATCATATAGCTACTTGAGCTAAAAAAATATGTTTTCAAATCCAGTATTAAAATAATGTTTTATGTTTTTCTGTATCTCTTTATAATACCTAATTACTAAAAGGAAAGAAATCAAAGAAAATCCGTAGTGACCCTAATGTGTCACTCATGTAGGTGCCTTAAACAACCACGCTTAATTAAGGCACTCCACTGAAACCCTAAATATATTAAGTCCCAGTTTATCAAGTTTTAAAGGGATGGGATGAACCAGAGAACCTAATAAGATTTATTTATGAGCAACTAGATGTCGACCGCGACTTCACCTGCATTGAATTAAAAAGTATCATGTGTTAATCCAGAACATTTATTATGAACTAGCTTTTGACCGCGCCTCCGTCTGCGTGGACATATAATAATAAAAAAAAAAAAAAAAAAAAAGGGTTTATTTGCATCCACTTAAGCCTTATCAAAAAGGAACCTATGACTCACAAACAAGGATAGCCTGGGCTATGTGAGTCAGCGCTCTTCACATTTAGTTAAAAAGAAAAAGTATAAACAAAAATAAGCAAAATTATAAACAAAACAAAAACTACAAGTACAAGTAGCCTATGTGTAATTCTGGGCTATGAACTATCTTTATGCCAAGTTTCATCGAAATCGATCCAGCAGTTTTAGCGTGAAAGAGTAACAAACATACATCCATCCATACAAACTTTCTCGTTTATAATATTAGTAGGATTAAATTTCAATCAGCTATTTATCATCATGGAATTGCATTTGAATTCGTCATACATTATTTTCATTTTCAAGGATTTAAAAAGTACCTATCCTATAACTATCTCCATCCCTTCTATACAGGGTCCTTCTTAAATATGCTGACACTTTTTAAGGGGATGATCATACCATCGAACTGAATAACTTTTTCTATGGGACCAAACCAACATACAAAAATATCAGTAGGTTTGCAGTTTTGTGTGGAAGAGCTGATTTTTTTCGCGTTTTCGATGTTGGTGCCATAAAGAAAGTTGTTCAATTTGACGGCCTCATCATCCCCTTAAAAAGAGTCAGCATATTAAAAAGGGCCCTGATATACATATTTTCTCCTCTGCACTTCAGATTGATAATTCGAAGTAAAGGTTTACAACCTCTCAAAAATACTCTCTACTGAGAATAGGCACCAAATAATTTTTTTGTGATTTTTTACATTTACCATGAAAAGGTAAAGTACCGCGTTACCAACGCAACACTGAAAGCGCTGCGTGGGTCAAAGCTCTGAAAAAATTTACACAATGAAAATATTTCGAAGAAAAAAAAAGCTAATTTATATGGCCTCGGAATGTTATTCTATTGTGTGTGCCAACACGCACTTGGGCGGTTTTTTGTCTTTATTTTGGTGATAAATTGTACTTACGCTGTGCCCACTTATCGTTTTATTGGGTGCTTTGTCATGATATTATAGTCGTAATGTCAACAGAACTCGTTTTTTATGTTATTTCGTATTTATGAGAGAGTGTTCCGACCTTTGAATACATTTTACATAGCTTTTGTACGGAAAATAGAGTTTGAGTGGCGAGGATGAGGAAGTAATTCTTAAAATGTTGACAATAATAACGTAAATAAAAAAAATATTAGAAAAATTTATCATGCTAGCAATTTACCGTGTAAACAGTGAGAAAGAATAAGTAGGTATGTCTTTGGGTCTTTTAGAATAAGGTCCAAAATGCCAATTGAAATTTTAGGGTGAGCGTGAGTTGTGAGTTGCGTATTTTGAGTCCGTTTCATATAAAATCCGGGAATGCATTGTCTATGTCCTCAGCTTTTATAAGAAATGGACTCAAAATACGCGACTCTCAACTCACAAAATTACGCTCGTTTGGTTTCACGCTTATTGTTAGCATAGCAAAACCCTATTAATTAGCTTTCGTCAATTAAATACTGCTAGGAAGTACTGTCTTAGTCACTTTTTTTGTCTTGTCTAGAAGAAAATGAGTTTATAATCTGATAAACCACAACGGTAAGAGTAAAATAATGGCAAAGAATATAGGACTAACTTCCAGTTCCAGAGAGATTTCAGTGGTGCAGACAATTGGCAAACAGACATCCGCGGTGAAAACGCATGTTCATAATTATGTATAAGTTGTAAATAAGCAATTATCGTGACATCATTCTATGGCACCACCGGGTTCGGGTAACAGGATAGCCAACTTATGTAGTCTTCGCCAGTAGTTTATCTTCTACACCACCAATTTAAGATGAACCTTGAGCACAAAATTCTGTAAAGATTCAACTAACGAAATGTTACAAAATAACTGAGCCGTCGACGTGGAACATAATAAATAACATAGCCGCAAGCAATAATTGCTGCCATTGTTCCTAGGATCGAGTTCTCTGCAAATTATACAACAGACTCGAATATTTAACGTTACCTTCATTTTCAGCATTAAAACCCAACTCCAATAATAACCGAGCGACTCTCCGTCAAGATAATTGCAGCAAAGATTAAGTTACGATTGTACCCATTCGTTATAATAATGCCATTTGTTTTAATAGGTATTTCTCTTAATTTATTTATGAAGGATACATTTATAAATAGAATAATAATATGAATATTTCAGAGAAAAGGCCGCAACCGCAGCCGTGGATGTTCTGATGTTTCAGAATATCTCTGACTACCCCCTCGGGGAATATAGTCGTGAGCATATGCATGCATGCATGCCTTTGCATGCATGCGTATGCATGCATGCAAAGGCCGCAACCTTATAGCCGCAGTGCCGTCTTAGAAAGTCTTCTACCACCACATTTATTTTCGTGGTGTAGTATTAAGGGACTGAGGGATATGGTTTTTAATCCCGACGCAAAAAGAAGGGTGTTATGAGTTTGACGCCTATGTCGGTCTGTCTGTGGGTCTGTCTGTCTATAGCATCGTAGCGCCCAAACGGGTGGACCGATTTCGATGCGGTTTTTTTAAAATAGAAAGCTAATTTTGTGTTCTTAGCTCTTTTTTTCATGAAAATCGGTTCAACAGTTTTCTAGTAACTTTAAAAATTACAAAATAACATTAAATTACAAAGGAAACGCCCAATCCCGTTTCGCCTACAAAACTTAAAAACTTTAATTTGAATTTTATAAGAAATGCCACGATAGAAAAAGATAATTTCCATTTCCTTGGGAAGCACGATATTCCTCCTATGCTGTGTATAATTGCAGCTATCATACGATTGGTATGTGTTCTTTGATCATACACATTCGCCAGCTGCCAAACGACCGGACTAGTCGCGAGGCTAGAGTTTCTCGTGTGATCGAATTGTATTCGTAGCTCGACCAAATAAATAAAGCAGTATATAAAGTACAGCGATCCTATCATTCATCGTCTCTCCTACTCCGGGCGTTCCTACGTGTTCTCCGTAATGGTGACCCCGACGTGAGAAGACCCCTTCATATACACTTCGTCACGTGGGCAATGTCCTTTAAAAACCCCCTAGATGCTAAAAACAAACATTTAAAAAGTAAAACATAATTCGGTCACCTATTATTTTTGATGTAAGCAAAGGATTAATCGAAGGTCTTGCCAAACGCTTTTCTTCCTATTCTAGATTCTATACATAGCTTACATAAAAAATAATAGGTGACTGAATTACTTTCACTTTTTAAATGTTTGTTTTTAGCGTAGGGGGTTTGTATGTATTGTTTTTGTAGGGGAATAATTAGAAGCCATCTATCACCATTTGACACGTCATTCCATTCTGAAAATTTCGATCTAGGTGAGCTTTTACGAGTAGATACAATTTCGCAGCGTATTTAAAAAGCGCAGTAGGTGTTGCGGCAAAGTTTGTGATAACCCCCAAAGGGAACACGATCGTAACCTTATTGATTATTTGTGGTTGGGCTATTGCAAGCAAGGGTCGTTGTAACACTGAGACCAGCGCTGGTCCTTTGTGTTAGCCCCAAGCTCACCCATATTTTACGCAAACCTCAGAACTTATGGTATTTTCTTTTCATTCTTGGGAATGCAGGTTTCCTCACGATGTTTTCCTTCACCGCCGAGCTAGTAAATGATAAATACAACCGTACATAAATTCCGAAGAACTTAGTGGTGTACCACTAAGGCCTGTAGGCCAGGAATCGAACCATTGAGGCGCTAGCTCTCCTCCGTATGGGCTATCATTGCTTAACCACTGTAACCTTACGTACGTGTGTACATACTGCCCTTCCTAAGCTGATATAATACGATTTAAACCAATATCGTATTCCAGTCAGAGAGACATTATCTGTGTTGATCCAATTATCACTGCTCTACCTGGCTAGGGGGTGACAGTGACGAAACTTAGTTAACAGTTCACACGTAGCCTTCATATTAGTTGAGATAAGAAACTAAACTTACACGCCTTGAACCTTGTTATGTAATGTAATAAAGTTCATTCTTGTACAGGGAATTTTTGTACCTTATCAGTGACGTTTTCTCCCATTATAATGCTAAAGGAAGAATGGGCGAGTTTATTATGGGAAGTACGAGTGCTAAATCGCGATACAGTTTTGATTTATGTGTTCGAATACCTTAACTGTAGGGTCTTAATATGCTGACACTTTTTTAAGGGGATGATCAGATTGTTCAGCCCCTCAAACTGAACAACTTTCTCTATGGCAACAACAACGAAATCGCGAAAAAAAATCTGCTCTTCCGTACATAACTGCAAACCTACAAAGTGCAAAAAAAATAAAAATTATGGGACAGCAGTTTTTTTTAGCGATTTCGTTGTTGGTCCCAATATAGAGAAAGTCCTGTTTGATGGTCTGATCATCCCCTTAAAAATGTGTCAGCATGTAGGTATTCCCTTGGGCATCATAATTCTGACATAATTCAGAGTTTTGATAAAAATAATACCTTGTCATGTAATAAATAAAAATAAATAAAAATAAAAATAAAAAGCCTTTTTATTTCTGCTCCCAACACAATTATAAGTTACATTTGGAACATTGGTATAGTGAGTGCATGCAGTAATTATTATTAAATTAAGTAGTTAGTGACAAACAAAAGTTCTTATTTATGTTATGATTAACAAGCATTTTCATTATTCTTATTATTCAATACAATACCATATTATATCGTTTCCCTTATTACTTAGTTATTTATTATAATATTGTATTATGTATGAGATCAACATAAATTATCTATTTATTAACTTTACATTATAACCCATTTATTTACATGATACATCTCAATTCAATTATCTAATTCTTCGTTGACATTTATAAAAAAAAAAGTTGTTGATTAATTTTAATTACATGCATTAAATATAATTATTTTATTGTTTAAATTGTATTATATTTATATTTCAGTTTGTGCTTGTGTTGTTGGGAACCCCCATTCGGGTGAAGGCCTCCTCTAGTAGTTTCCAGTCCTCCCTGTTGAACGCCTTCTCTGTCCAGTGTACGCCGGCGATGGCGCGGATGTCGTCAGACCATCGTTTGAGCGGGCGGCCCGGGCGCCGCTTGCCTTGCCTCGGCCCTCGCCACTCTGTCACTCTCCTCGTCCATCTACCATCCTCGTACCTAGCCAGATGCCCTGCCCATCTCCACTTTAGCTTTCTTACGTGTACTATAGCGTCTTTTATTTTTGTACGTTGCCTTATGCTTTCGTTTTGGAGTTTGTGTTTCAGCTTAATACCAAGTAGACTTCTTTCCATTGCTCTCTGACAAACTGATACCTTGTTTGCGTTTTTTTCGGTTAGGGACCAAGTCTGGCATGCATAGGTAAGAGAGGGCAGTATGCAACTATCCATAAGCTTTCCTTTCATTTTAGCAGGCATCTTTGACTTAAACAGGTTTTTCATTGTCCAGTAACGATTCCATGATGTTGCGATTCGCCTCTCTATTTCTTGTTTGTCCGTTTCTACGAACGAAATGAATTTCCCAAGATAAATATAATTTTCCACGTATTCAATGGTTTCTCCTTTTATTTTTATTTCGGTTTTCGTGTGATTGGTCATAATTTTGGTCTTTTCGAAACCTTGTCATGTGTCCTGCTTTATCTTATGCCAATCCAAGATTATTTCTAGACCTCCTTTTTTTTTCTTTTATTGAAACTGACATTTCGTCCGCTAAATTTTTTGGGTTTTTCTTATTGTTTATACTGAACAGAAGTGCGATTTTTGAAAATCATACGAGCGACTTGGCAGTAGTAAATGTCAAAATTACTATGGAGATTATGCATCTTTCTACTGCCAAGTCGCTCGTATGATTTTCAAAAATCGCATTTCAGAACAACTTTGGGAATCACATTGAAATTGCAAGTAAATTAGGTTTCTAAACCTACAAAAAGACATTTTACGTAGCAAAGGCTGCGTTTACGAAAGTAGTTTGTAGAGGCAAAGTTTCAAGATCACGGACTTTACGTAGGTATAAATGTAACCAAACAGTGGAAACCACTTTAGTATCCATTCGGAGTACTTAGTTCAAAGTGGACAGGCAAACAGAAGCTGCAATTTAAAAGCGTAGTGATTAATCTGAGTCAACAAAAAATACTCCCCAGTAAAATCCTATTTCGTTGTACACACTGGTTTCTGAATCTAATTTGGTTCTAAAGATTTCGATTAAATTTATAGATTAGGGGCTTTTTGGGTCAAGAAATTGGAGATCTTTACTTAGGGAAAATGCTAATGGTGACGACAGAGCATAGCTCTATTGCCAGGTGTATCATAAATAACGTACTAATAGCCATTTAGTTCCTGATTCAGAATATAACACCCCATCTTTCCGTGGTTGTCAAATGAAGCAACCAAAGATTTTTTTTGGTCTTTGGACAAAACGCACTAGTAATACTTAAGGGGGTGCTTCAGGCCATCAAACTGAACAACTTTCACTATGGAGCCAACATCGAAAACGCGAAAAAAATCCGCTCTTTCATACAAAACTGCTGTACCGTCACAGCCCGGACACTGCATACAAAAAATTGAAATTGACAAGATGACGTCAGCACATGCGAAACGGAGTTTAGGGCTGCAATAACATGAATTTTTCGTAAATAAAACTCTTTGACACCCGTCTATTCAAAAAGTGTTTTATCCTTCGTCCTAAGATTACTATTCTCTTTGTTTCGAAAACATAAATTCTAGATGGTGACAATCTAGGCTACAGGTAACTGCCGTGGTAACCAGAGGGCGATAGAGGGGGTGAGGTAAAATGTTGGTGGGAGGAAGGGAGTGTCCACACTGTATTAGTAATAGATACTCTTTCTTATACTGTGGTACCGTCTCGACTCAAATGTATGGGATGGCAGATTTTTTTTATTTTTTCTCGACGTTGGCTCCATTGTGAAAGTTTATCAGATTGATGGTCTGAAGCACCCCTTTAAGTATTACTAGGGTGCTTTGTTACACCCTGTATAAACAAAAAAAAATCTTTGGATGCAACATAAAGCAAATCTTTTCTTCAGTCACCCTGTGAATGTGTACCTACTCGTAGCTTGCTATGAGAGGTCTATTTAATGGTATACAATGCGCGACGTCGACCCGTCATCAAAAACCAAAGATATATAACAAAGGCCAAAAGTTTGGACTGTCTATTTTTCGATATGTATTCCAATCGATTTAAAGCGACCAGCACTCATGCCCGCGGTAAATGGTCTCCACAGTACACAAGACACATCAAGCTACGCAAAACGAAACCAAAATAAGCTGGCCATGCGGTAACGTCGCGCGGCCAGCTTATATTGGTTTTGCGTGGCTTGATGTGTCGCCGTGTGTACATAAAGTCTTTCTCATCATTATCATCACTAGACTGTCATTGTCCACTCTTCAATACAAGCCTTCTTCAAGGCGCGCCACGATACTCTATCCTCAGCATTTCTCATTCAGTCCCTCCCCGCTACTACCCCATTCGGCAAGAGCACATCCCAAATTATGCCCAGCAAGTTCGCGGTCTCCATTCTAGATACCGCTCTTTGCCATTTCAGCTTGCTTATTATTATTATGTTGGTAGCCGGTAAAAAGTGGATGAGACTAGCGTGGGACCGTTCTGGTTGGCGTGAAAATGAAGAGGCCTATACCCAGCAGTGGGGTTTACCAGGCTGATGATGATGATGATGTTGGTCAGTAAATCGAGAGTAAATCTAATTTGTTAAAAGGAAATACGTAAAAACGAATGGAGCTATAACTTTGAAGGTAGAGCCATAATATAAAAATAACACAAGAGAGACTTTCAAGAATCCTTTCAGTGAAAACGGTTCTTTACAGTTAAAGCAACAGTCGAATAAATCAAGTCGATTGAATGAATTCCCCCAATTTGTTACCGACCATTGTAAGCTTGCAAATTTTCCCTCCAAGCTTCTAAAGGGAAGGCGAATCATCAATCAACTATAAAAATTTGTCGTTTTGAATTTGATCGATTCGATTCTGTTACAAATGTTTACATTTACAATACTAATTGGCAATCAAGTGATTATTCAATAACATTATTCATTTCAGTTGACATCAACTGAATCATGATCTTGTTCCTATTTTAAAAAAGAAAAGAAAAACCAGAAAAACGCTCCTGGAGATTTTTTTGCTGAACCTCTAACGCTATTAGTAAAAGATTGTTTATTTTTTCTATTGCCGATTTCATGTTACAATTTCAAGCTAAAACGATGTTATACAAATTAGTAGGTACATTATACAAGCCTTTACGCTCCAGAACTACCTTTGAGCAGTTTATAAAATAACTAGCGCTAACCCGCGACTTCGTCCGCACAAATTATACAGGGTAAATTTTATATCACTGCGGATAACTTCAGCATGTATTCTACTCATCAAACTGAACAACTTTCACTATGGAGCCAACTTCGAAATCGCGAAAAAAAATCAGTCGAATAGGTACTGCAGTTTTGTATGGGACAGCTGATTTTTTCGCGGTTTCGAAGCATATCCGCAGTGATATAAAATTAACCCTGTACCTATATACCAGATTTTAAGTCAGACCATAAGCTATCAAATAAAAAAAGTTTCATCAAAATTTTGTTGCAGTTTTTGCGTGATGCTCGATCAAACAAACAAACAAACACACAAACAAACAAACAGACAGACAAAAAATCCAAAAGTTGGTGATTTGGAATCAGGGACACCTAAAAACTATATCGTAACTTTTTTTTTGTTAATATCTTCAATGTACAGACACACTTCTGGTACAGTTTTATAATAGTTTAGATTTAGATTAGACATATATTAGCAATTTGGCATGTCAATTCTATGGACTAATTTTGTACGGTTCAGCAAAATTAAGCGGTAGGTATAATTATTGTGGCACTGCTAGATGAGGGTTGCTTGCTTTGACATTATGTCGTCTTGCGGTAAAACTCCATTAGGATTGTTGGAATGGAATATTAATGAGAAAAATAAACTTAGATTATTTAGACGTGAAAATTTATTTTAGAGTGACATCGAATTAGAACGAAAGAACAAAGCTTTAAAAATTAAAGTATTAAAGAGTTTTAAATTGACTAAGAAAAAGGTTATAATACAACATCCCCCCTCAATTAAAACTCTCCAAACACATTAGAAACAAAAAAAGACTTTAAAAAAATACTAAACTATGCACAATATAAGCCTAGTCCAGCAGTGCACTTTCTATGTGCAACTGTTCCTAAAGGTTTCGTCAATATATCGGCATAGTTGCATATAGATGAAACAAACTGAATATCAATTGTCCCATCCATCACTTTGTCTCTAATAAAGTGATAACGTGTATCTATATGTTTCGTCCTTTCGTGATGGACTGGGTTGTGGACTAAACTCTGTGCACTCTGGCTGTCGTTATATACTACAACTGTATCTACCATACCTATTATTTCAAACAGAAATCTTCGGAGATAACATGCTTCCTTAGCAGCAGCAGTAAGTGCCATGTACTCTGCTTCGGTTGACGACAATGCCACAGTTGGCTGCTTCTTTGCCTGCCACGCAACAGGACTTCCAGCCATTGTGAAATAGTATCCAGTATACGATCTTCTGTCCATACTACAATTAGCCCAATCTGCATCGGTATAACCCTTTAGGTATTCTCCACATTCACTGTAACGAAGAGCATAATCAATAGTACCTTTCAAATACTGTAGTACTCTCTTCGCTGCAATGCAATGTTCTTTACTGTACTTTGTATTGAACGAGATACGTGCAAAAAACTAACTTATACGACCTTCAGGTCAAAATTTTTTTTCAACAAAATCCAGTAATCCAGTTTAAGAAAAAAAACATTAATTGCTTGTTGTGGAGTATTAAGAGTTTCTCTTTTTACCGGTACCAATGCAAATAAAATTTTTTATTCCATTCCTATGAATGAAATCGTGAACAAGTTATTACAAAACCAGTTTCCTACAATTTATTTTGTACAAATTTCTTATATCATTAACAGTTGTCGAGATATATTTGTTATTATTTTAATTAATTAATTTTTGGAAACACCTTGTTTTGTATGCATCAAATTATTAACAAAGTTATAACAAAACATATAGAACATACAATTATCTACAATTTTATCTTGACCAATTTTTTTCTATCATCAGTCGTTATCAATTATTTTTAATAATTAGTTTTTGCGCAGATCTCGTAATTCTATAAATAGAATTTATTGTAAACAAAGTTATAGCCAAATTTGTAGAACAGCATTATCTACAATTTTATAAGACAAACTTTTTCTGTCATCAACCATTGTCGAGATATCTGTCTATTACAATTTTATTTATTTAGTTTTACAAATATTTCATTTCTTTTGCATCAAATCGTGAACAAAGTTAGTATAAAACTTGTAGAACATAACATTATCTACAATTGTATCCTAGACAAAAATTTTCTATCATCAACCGTTGTGGAGATATCGTCTTTTACTATTTTAATTAATTATTTTTTGCAAATATCTCGTTTCGTATGCATCCAATTGTGAACAAAGTTATTATAAAACCTGTAGAACATAACAATATCTACAATTGTATGTTAGAAAACTTTTCCTATCATCAACAGTTTTCGAGATATCTGTCTATTACTATTTTAATTAATTCGTTTTTGCAAATATCTCGTTTCGTATGCATCAAATCGTGAACAAAGTTATAACAAAACTTGTAGCACATAATATTATATACAATTGTGCCCTGAACAAATTTTTCCTATCATCAACCGTTGTGGAGATATCTGTCTATTACTATTTTAATTATTCCGTTTTTACAAATATCTCGTCTCCTATGCATAAAATTGTAAACAAAGCTACTACAAACTTAAAAAACATTACATTTCCAACAATTTTGTTCGTAACAAATTTTTTCTATCACTAACCATTGTTGAGATATATGTCATTTTTGCTATATTATAAGAGTGGTCTGATTCTGGAAAGGTGACCGATCCGCCATGTAAGACCGGGTTTTTCGTGATGGGTAAAGTGTGTTCTTTCGATCCAAGTTGGTTTCACATTTCCTATATGTTTAGGCCCAAGACCAATTTTTTTCGATTTTCAACCCCGGTCTGATTTTGAACAGTGACCGATTTGAGAAAAACTAAATATGCTGTGGTATTGTCCTAAGAGGGCTCTTTCTTTAAATGCATCCAGTTCGTTTCCTATATGTTTAGGCCCAGACCCCATTTTTTCGCGATTGTCTGACCGCTGTAAAAAATTTCAGAGACCGCTTTGAGTCATAAGACCGAGGCTAAATAATGTACTTTGGTGTCTATTTTCGAGCTAGACTAAATCCAGCTTTCCTATACGTTTAGGCCCTAGACCGTTGGGGGCTCTGGGTCTATACCAAAGTTTTGTCTAACATTGTATTCCAGGCTCGAGGCGCCTGTTTCAATCCATATAAGGATTTTTGCAGCAGACAAACTTGATTTTCGTGACCCTTCTTAACAAAACCTTGAGGTTGTTGCATGTATACCTCCTCTTCGAGGTTTCCGTTCAGGAAAGCTGTGTCTACGTCCAAGTGTCTCATCTTCAGATTCAATTCTGCTGCCAAAGCAAACAATGTACGGAGTGAAGTATGCCGAATAACAGGAGCAAAGGTCTCATTATAGTCTACGCCTTCTACTTGCTTAAAACCTTTCACAACTAATCTAGCCTTATACTTCATAATATTTCCGTCAGCATCTCTCTTTATTTTGTAGACCCATTTACAAGGTATAACCTTTTTCTTTGTATCAGGCCTATCAACAAGCTTCCAAGTCTTCAACTTGATCAGCGAATCATACTCCTTTTGCATTGCTGATTGCCATTCATCAGCATCATCAGCATTAACTGCCTCTGTATAGGATTTAGGCTCATCCATGTCTTCAACCGATACCATATTGGTATAAAAATCTGGTTGTCTACGAGTCCTAGTAGGGTATCTTCTTATTTGTTCTACAACTGACTCTTCTTGCTCTGGACTTGCAAGAACTTCTGATTCTGCTGAATTATAATCACCTTCTTCATCATCACTGCATCCAGAATTTTCTTGAAGCACATTTTCGTCATTCTTCTGCTCAACATCATCCATAAAAATAATGGCTTCCGGTTTTGCATTTTCAACGATAACATGTTTTAACTGTGTAAAACATCCTTCAAAAAATGTTACATCTCTTGACTTCTGCAGTTGCCTTGGATTTGAAGAATCTCGAAAAAAATATCCATTAGGATCTTCTGAATATCCTACAAATATCACTTCTTTTGCCTTTACTTCCAGCTTCTTCCTATTACAAGCAGGAATTTGTATCAACGCACGACACCCAAACACACGCAAATGGCTCAGATCTTCCTTTTGTCCGTTCCATCTTTCTATTGGTGTCTGACGTATTAACGCTCGATGCGGAGACCGATTTTTCAAGTACACCGCTGTCTTGAATGCATCCTCCCAATATGCCTTCGATAGTGAGCTCTCAGCTAGCATAGAGCGTGCTTTCTCCACTATGGAGCGATTGGTGCGCTCTGCCACGCCGTTGGACTGTGGACTGTATCCAACAGACGTTTCATGTATCACTCCTTTCGATGTTAAATAATCGGTAAACTCTTTATTAACATATTCCTTACCACAATCTGTTCGCAGCGTTTTTATTTTAATACCAGTTTGCGTTTCCATCAATGCTTCGAAAGCACAAAACTTTTCCTTCACCTGCGACTTAGATGTAACGAAATACGCATAAACCATCCGCGAATAGTCATCAACAAAGAGTAAAACATACTTATTACCCTGAAATGACGTTTCAGACATCGGTCCACATAAGTCAGAATGGACCAATTCAAGCTTAGAGGTAGCTTTCTTATATGCAATGGGTTTAAAAGGCTTCCTTGATTGCTTCCCTTCAACACAAGGAATACAACTGACTTTATCTACTGTTGTGTAATCTACACCTACATGTGAGTTTTTCAGCTGATTCATACCTATGCGGCACAAGTGACCTAATCGTTTATGCCAAAGTTGGTACTTGCTTAACGAGTCAGAATGCACATCGTATGCCACGTCCGGGTAGGAATTTGTAGTACAATCCAGAGTGTACAGCCCACCACTGACAGCACCATGTAGAATCACCTCACCTTGAACAGAAAAATCAGTACCTTTATAAAAGTTACAACCATTTTTATCAAAAAGAACTACAAAACCTTTATCAACTACCTTTTTCACAGAAATTAAATTACTAGTCAGATCAGGTACATACGCAACGTCTTTGATACTATCTACCACTCCAGACGCCGAGTTGATAGATATATCTCCAATGCCTCCGCATTTAACTTTTTCACCATTGGCAATAGTTACGGTGCTGCCATCCTGAGCCTTCAAATCTTTAAACCAATCCCGCCTTGACGACATATGTTTTGATGCACCCGAGTCAATATACCATTTGTCACTCTCTAAAAATGAAGTCCCCAGTGCGCTGAAGGAGGTAGGATCTTCCTTCTCTTCTTTCGAGGGACCTCTTTTCTTTTCTACCTTCCGCAATGGACAGTCAGGTCGTTTGTGACCAGGTTTATGGCATTCATAGCATACTATTGACTTTGGTTTTGAATTCGTGCCCTTTAAACTCTTGGATTTAAATGCTGTACCTGTATCGACAGTATCACTCTTTGACATTTCATTTAATAACGTCTTCTTTACTAAATCAGTAGTTACCACAAAGTTCCCGTTTTCCAAAGCCATTATCAGAGGTTCATATTTGTCTGTAAGCCCACCCAACAATATTGCAGCAATCGACGAATCATCAATAACTTTTCCGATATCCGCCAAGTCTTGAGCAGTGCTCATTACAGCATCTATGTACATTTCAATGCTTTGAAAATCGCTTAACGAAAGTCTATATAACTTTCTCTCTAGTGCTAATCTCCTGCCCATACCTTTATCTTCATAGGCTTCTTGAAGAGCTGTCCAAGCCTCTCGAGCAGTATTGGCACTTCTTATATGTGTAATCGCCGAGCCATCGACTGCCAAGCATATTTTCGCTAAAGCTCGCTGATCGTTTCTAATTACTGTGGCGGCTGGTATGGTGTCTAAACCTGTACCCTCAGCGGCTGGTGTGGTGTTTAAACCTGTACCCACAGCAGCTGGTATGGTGTTTAAACCTGTACCCTCTATTAATGCCCTCATGGATGAGATAATTCCTCATTTTAAATTTCCAAATTGGATACCCTTCTCGGGAAGATAGCAACGGTATCTGTCCAGATCCAGATGGACATCTATTAACTGTGCCGTCTCCAAGGTTCATCTTATATTTCAGAAACGATATTTTTTCTCCGACTCAAAAATAAATAAAATATATTCTAATCTCACGTGATCCTTGTATATATTTTCTCCTTCCTCGTGCTGATAACGTGTTGGAATGGAATATTAATGAGAAAAATAAACTTAGATTATTTAGACGTGAAAATTTATTTTAGAGTGACATCGAATTAGAACGAAAGAACAAAGCTTTAAAAATTAAAGTATTAAAGAGTTTTAAATTGACTAAGAAAAAGGTTATAATACAACAAGGATACATACAGACCTACCAAACTGAAATAGTTATAGGTAGGCTAGGCTGAACAGTTTGGTAGACAAGGGGTCAAATATTCCTAGAAATACATTTTAGACTAGCTGTGTCCGCCATTTCATAACCAAACTGATCTTCTGTCATCATCATCGTCCTATATACGTAAGGGTAAGCATGTGCCCTGCAGTGGAGGGCACATGCTTACCCTCGGAATTTCTTATGTGGCGTATGCAGCTTTTCTCACGATGTTTGCCTTCACTACTACATACATAAGATAAAAAACTCATTGGTACATGGCATGTACCTAAGCTTTGTTTTTCTGAAAATGCCTTAAAATCAGTTCAGTAGCTTTTACTTGGGTGAAAAAGAGAAAAATACACATATTTCTGAACAAAAAAGAAAAAAAAATTAACAGAAAATACAAAAAACAGTCGGTTATAGTTAAATAAATCAGTATTATTTTTTTTTTTTGTTAATATTTGCAATGTCAAGACTCAAGATAGACAACAATTCAAGACAGTCAACCAATGCAATATCGGCAGTGTGACCAGATTCAGTATTTTAATACTTTTTCGGTATATATTTTATCAACTTTTCTGAGCATCAGTATTTTTGTAGGTATATTGGCGGAAGTCAGTATTTTTGGGTATATTTTGCATAAAAGTTATAGAAGCACCGTAGCGATCGTCCCCTTGAACATTTTCAGAGAATTTTCCGGATTTACCCTATGACTTACGATGTAACAAAACACCCTGGTAATACTTAAGAGGGTGCTTCAGACCATCAATCTGAACAACTTTCACTATGGAGCCAACGTCGAGATTATTTTTTTTTTCGCGATTTCGATGTCGGCTCGTTAGTGAAAGTTGTTCAGTTTGATGGTCGTATTACTAAGGTGTTTTCTTACACCCTGTATTTCATTCAGGAGCAAAGATCAGTGAGTTACAGATAGGACATGCCAGGTGGCCGCCCCGTAGTAGAATCGCAAATAATATCGAATCATCTAATGCGGTTTATTTAAAATTATTTTCTGTTCTGCACTTGACGTTTTTCTTTCAATAATTCAGGAATTTCCCCAAATTTTTAGTACGTTTTTGTCATTTTAAACCTTCGAATAGAATGTTACAATAGCATTCTAACATTTATTGTGATGTTAAATGAATAAAACTTGATTTGAAAATCAGTATTTTTATTGGTAGGTATATTTTCCCTGTGCAAGTTGGTATATTTCAGTATTTTTTGGAGGTGCCTCAGTATTTTCGTAAAATTTAATCTGGTCACACTGAATATCGGAATGGTGGCCAAGAGAAGGAAGGAGGTCCGTGGGTAGACTATTACCGATGCGTTGGTCAGACGACATTGTAAGGGTTGCGGGTCGGACATGGATCAGGGCCTCAATTGCGCAATTTTATACGGTTTTGGTTTGGTTTTGGTTTAGTTTTGGTTTAGATTTCGTTTAGCTGAAGTAAAAAAGCTATCGCGGTATTTTTTTCTGAACGGTTAAATCGCACAATACAGAAAATTCGATCGAACGGACATCAAACGTTACGCCAACGTATCTTCCGAAATAAAGCTAAATCGTTACCGTTAATATAATTTGCGCGATACGAATTGTGCATAACGTAACGTTTTTGGTTGTGGTTTTGTTTTGGTAGTATCGTTCAAACTTAGGGCGATTGAGGCCCAGATTGGCACAGGACTGTGGGGAGTGGCGCAATAAAAGGAAGCCTATGCCCAGCAGTGGGTTTATGTGGGCTGATTCCATTGATTGATTGATTTGAAATGTGGCACGCACCATTTAATAATGTCTAGATGTCGACATCGATTGTTGGTAACGGGAATTTATGATCACAAATTTGAATTACGAGCTCGATTTGCCGACGTCGCTTACTAGAATATTTTATGAATTTCTAAATTGGGTTCGGAAGAGCGACGTTTTGGTAGGTACAGATTTTTGGGTTCCGTTCCCAGAGGATCCGGATGGGATGGAACCTAATTGATTTTGTAACGGTTTCCATTTGTCAGAGTCATCTTATTTTCTAAATAGGTATAAAAGCTATTTGGCACAATATTCCTCTTAGCTTTTAATTGCTCGCTAAGAAATGTTTTTCAAAATGCAATCTTAGCATAGCATTATGCTCACGACTATTATTCCCCGAGGGGGCAGTAAAAGATTTTCTGAAAACTCAGAACATCCACTTAGTATTACCGAAACGATGTCCAGTATGACGGGGAGTGAGCTGGTCGCCACTTATAATGGACAGCAGGTACAAATATACAAAAAATCCTTTATTGAAATTTTATAACATGTATATGCCGATGCATATGCACCACGATGTTTTACTTCACCAAAAAGCCTGTGGTGTTACAAATCCTGCATAAATTCCGAAAAACTTATTATGGATATTATGCGTCTTTCTACAGCTGATTTGAACGCGTGATTTTCAAAAATCGCACTCCTGGACGGTGGCGAGGATCGAACGATTGCCTCCTGCATGGCAGGCATGGTTAGTCGTCACACGGCTTCTAATTCAATCTAAAATGTCTGTAAATGAGGGTGGAATATTTTAACTATAGACATTTCATAGTCAAGCATGATAAATCTAGCAATTTAATAAATAAACCCACAGACTATACGTTTTACTATTTTTCTGTTTCATCTTAACTATTACGATACCTACCATTGTTCCGAATGCGTACTAAAATTCCAAAGTCCCTGACAAGATTAAAACTTTTGTTTACAATTTTAAGGATCGTTGCCCACTACAATAAATGGGTCTGAGTAATCTAAAACCCAAAGTTTAGGTCCTAAACAAACACTACCGTTCGTTCCTTATGCGGAGTTCTCGTGAATCAAGGCATTTTTATACATTATACTTTGGCATAATTGTTTAGATACAGTCAATGATGCCAGACTCACAGATTGAACTTAATTGGTGGATTCGACGTGTTTTTTCGTTCTTTTTGGATCTACTTGTCCAATCTGTTGTATATATACCTATTAATCTATGCAAGAAGCGAGATAAATTTTAGAGGGTGTGTTAGACCATCAAACTGAACAACTTTCAGTATAGGACTTACACCAAATTCGAAAACGCACCGATAACTACAGGGTGTTAGGGTAAACAGTTGCATTACTTTAAGGGATGATTGTACCCAGGATACTGAACTACTTTCCCTGAAAAACCTATAGGAAATTCGTAAAAAAATTTGTTGACTTCCCATACTAAAATGCAATCAGCTGATCTAACTTTTGTATGAAAATACGTTTTTTTTTTCGTATTTCCTATAGGTTTCTTTGGGAAAATTGTTCAGTATCATGGGTACAATCACCCCTTAAAGTAATGCAACTGTTTACCCTAACACCCTGTATAATGCCTACTCAACCCTATCTACGGAACAAATTATTTTTTCTTTACGATTTTTTCCTTCACCGAAAAGAAATGATGAATTGATGAAAATCATTGAAATACATCCAGTTTTCAACAGCAGTTTTGCCTTCAAAAACTGGCAACACTAATCAGTACTACATTCGGGATCTTAGACGAAGAATTTTTCGCTTGCGCTGGTGGACGGAATATCAGTGTAACCGAGTATGAGATAGCGATAGTCATAAAATCCTATACAATTTATATGAGGTGACATGTCGGAGAAAGGTGGAGTCAGTACAAAAAAGTGGTTACGCCAATAAGGACAGCAATAAGGTAGCAATGATTAAGATATAAATAAGGTAGAGATGATTATGAGGATAATAAAGATTCTTAAACCCGATCTCCTTTTTTAGGGTTCTGTACCCAAAGGGTGAAAACGGGACCCTATTAAAAAGCCTACGTTGTCCGTCCGTCCGTCCGTCCGTCCGTCCGTCCGTTCCGTTTTCTTCACGCTCTATAATAAAAACGGTAATACATAGAAGCGTCAAACTTAGTGTGATTATAGAGCAAACTCTACAGAATAACAACAAATACTAAATACTGGCCAAGTGTAAGTCGGTCTTGCGCTAAAGGTCCTGGACAAAAAAAGATTTTTTTTTTCTAAGTTCTAATGTTTTGTTCTGTGGTGGTGTGGTACGGAACCCTCGATGCGCGAGTAGCCCGACTCGCACTTGACCGGTTTTATTAACTAGAGCACGTGCTTCCTTCTCGTACCTTCTCTTTCTACGTTCGGGATGGACTGTAGTGGCTACGAGAAAGTTACCCATTTTATTGAACGTTGGGAAAACTAGGCGTTTTTTCTCTTATTTGTAGTATCTCCTAACCAAGTGCTGTACAAACAGTTTCACTGGCCCTACATGATTCATGAAAAGGTTAAGTGCTCGGCTGACTTAGATAAAACTAAAATCCACCAATCAGGATAGTGGAAATGTCTGAATTGACGTCAGAAAGATAAAATTACATAACTTTTTTGGATTACTAGTCACTAATAATATACCTGGTTCATTTGCGTTTTCCTTTTCTACTCTGGTTATTATTTTGTTTTGTATAATATATTTTTTTATTTTCAATCAGTCCACAAAACGGGTCGGGACCCCACGAGAATGACGTCCAGTATGGGTTTGCGTTTTTTTTCTATTGGTGGTTACATAAATAAATTATTAATAGTTTCTAATTCGAATTCTAAATGTAACGCAATCTGAATTGAAGACTTGCTTAAGGCTGATGATGATGGCCGTAATATTCTAATTCTTATGCGTGGCGTTCGTCACTATAATACAGTTTCCAAAATTATGCTCCCAAAATAAACGTTGCTTATTCTGATCATCTGGACCACCCATGAAAATTTGCTAGTTTTGTGTTTAATTTACTTGTATTTAATATTAATTTTAATCTTAATTGTAATTTTTTTTCTTATTGGGGTAGACTAAAACAACAGATTGTCACCAGGTGGTTCTTTATTGAAATCACAGGCGAAAAATGCAGTTCCCATCATACAAATTATTTTGTTTGACTTCGTCCGAAGAACACCTGAAAAGGTTATAGATGCAAATGTTTATGCAAAAAGTATATAATAGCTTACAACGTAATAACAATTTAGAGTGATTCAACAACATCAATTTACGATGTTTGCGGTTTAGACGCATTAAGTCCGACATCAGTTCACCAAAGTACATTAGACAAACTTAATGCTCTTACTCGTAGCGCGAGCGAAGCTGAAATGTTTTGCCTTTTGATAGAGGTGGACTACGACACGAATATTAGACATGAACTCGAATAAATACCGCTAGGATAATGATTAAAAAAATGTGATTTACAATAACATTTAACAAATAAATAATTCTTCAATTTTTTTAGAATTCATCTAGATTTTTTAATTTTAGATTTCTATATTTTATTACTTTCTGTGCCTATGATTAGTTATGATTATAATTCTTCTAAATGATTATAAAATGCTGCATCTATAGATGACATGATCAATCTAATATAGACAGTAGAAGATTTTGTTACAGAAAAAGATATTCAATTCAGATGAAGTGTAAAGGTGGAATCACCTGACTATTGGTTTTACAAACGATTTTGTAGTTCGTACACTGGCTGCTTCGGCTTACCACGAAGGTCCACCATTTTGCTTTAACTCAAATGTTTCTTTTTTTACAAAACCGCAGTCTTGTCAGAAATTAGCAGAAAGCCATTTATTTGTAAATTAAAAAAAATGAAAGATAAACGTAAAATAATGAGCATTAGATCCACTATCTTTTTCTGTTTTAATTTCATTCGAATGTTAGCATGCCGATAGTTTTCGGTAAGCGCCCCTCTACCTCCAGATACTACGAAACTAGACTACTCAATTAACATAATTCAACGCTAAGTCGACTGAATACAGATCAAGTGACGTCTGGCTAGGGAATTATTCTAATTGAATTATTAATTGATTCTTTGAGCAGTACCGTGTCACGTTATTTTCGTATTTCCCGTGTTTGTTCAGGAAATATTCTTGTCAATGTCTAATTAGAGTTTCCGCTAATGGATCAAGCAGCCATTGAAGTAGAATACTATGGATCCGTCACACTAGTGTGATGGCTAGTAATATTTTTTGACTGTCACACCGTCCCTCCAACGGTGTGACAGTCAAGAAAAAAAATTCCTGCCTGTCACACTGGTGTGGCAGAACAGTGTGACAGTCAGTAAGTCGTCGTCTACTCAACTCAATTGTATGAGACAGCAGTTTTTTTTTTTGCGATTTCTAGTTTGCAAAGTTGTTCTAGTATAAGAGATAAGTGTACTTTTTGCAACCAATGACAGTTTTTGTACTGTTCATAAATAGCTACAGTGCATACTACAACAATAACATACGATCAGCCTTGCAGCTGAGCGTTAATTTTTTACATACCTTTAATCATCAGTAACTCCTAAACCGACTGGAGTTATGCAGGCAGACCTGGCCCATCCTCATCACAGAGAAGCTCTACATCACATAAACACAGAATCAGCCTTGCTGCTGATGGTTGCAAAAAGTACACTTATCTCTCGGAATATTCAGTTTGATGTTATGAACACCCCCGAAAGTTTCGGAACGGTAAAAAAAACATCCGGTATAATAACATCATAACTATCTTGTCCAAATCGATTTCTCGTGTATACGTGTATACAACTACTGATATAGCTGCAATGATAACATCATCAATAATTAGGTCCCTTTGGTAACGTCTCCTTTCCTTTTAGTCGGACGACATCGCCTCGACGTCGATCGGTGATTAGTTTCCGAAGCCTCGTTGCAGACACGTCTCTATGATGGGACCGTAAGTACCTGTCAGACATTGATAGATGGCTTATTACTATATTATGGCCTGTAGAGAGAACTGGATCATGACACCTTTTATTTTTCAATGAGTTATAATAAGACGATTTAGACTCTAAGATTTTAGACCACCTTCGTATTCGCATAACTTTGAGCGAGCTGATTGTAATTAAATATATTAACTAAGTAAATGTTACTCCACATTTAGGCCTACCATAGTTAGTAGCTACTAACTGGGGTGGGATATACCTAGGTATAAGAAAGAGAATCTAGTATGCCCGACTATGTTTTTTAAACATACGGTTCATACTAATCAGATTAGTAGATTTTACATGATTCTTGCAACACTTTAATGAATTCTATCACCTGCATATCGTCATCCTCCAAAAAGTTTTCAGAAACATGTTCAATGTGTACCTATAGATAGATATGTATCGTACATAGTTGTATTCCTGTCCTTTATGGCAGCATAACACGGTTCATGAAGTCTGTGGGCCTAGGAAATGACCTTTGGGTCAAGGGGCAGGTCGCGGTAGCTATTGGTAATTGACCAAGCCCTTACAACCAAATAATAAATAATGTTAGGTGGTGAACAATACAAGTGGTATCAAAATCTAAATGTCACCCTAATGGGACACAAACGCATGTATGTATTTGTAGGTATACAAATACAAGTATGTTAGTACTATAAATAAACGAACAAAATAATGAACTCATTTTATAAGAGTTCAAAGAAAAAAGTTTAAAACATTTTGAAGACGTTCAAACGGTTGTCTTAGTACAAACTGGGCGTAATTTCCTCCACATGTCTTATTTTGTAAGAAAGTTTTTTTTGAAAATTCATTCGTACCTATTTACGTCACTCCAGAGATCGGACAAAAAGAATTAGACCCGCGTTACACTGATGGACGGTTACGAGATAAATAGCCATTTACATGTCCCCGGAGAAGAAAACTGTCTAAAATCGTGTTGGGTAAGATTTAACAGGGTTCTGTTGATAAATTAAACCTACTTCATTCTTGAATTTCCAAGCATTCTTTGGATCTTCGACGGGATCACAACCTTTCACACTGGAAAGTCTGGTCACTACTGTGTTTGTGCAAGGAAATAGCCTCCCCGAAGGACGAAACTTGGGTTTGTCTGGCGCACCCTGGACAAGTCAGCCTCGATACGACCATGGTTGCCTGGCTATTTCTTTACACTACATGAGTGATTGTCATACGATATAGCTCATGCTGAGACGAAAGAAGAATACTGTGTGTGCTCTTGACCGATTTCGGCCCAGCAACTGCTTCAACTCCGTTGTTGGCAATGATGAGCCCTCATGTGGCTAACATGAACGCGATCGTGGAATAGGATTGGTTGATAAACTAGAGGGGGCTTCAGATTGCACAGCTGCCCAGTTTTGCGGCTCTTCTCAAGCAGATGCGGCTTAGGTGGCCGAGGACTCGAAAGTTTGCCAAGGCGCGTTCTTCTTAAGGAAATCGAGCATACGAACAGGTTAGTCGGGAAAACCATGCTGCGATTTCGGGGTTGCGTCAAGAGGTACTAGAACTCTTGAAGAAACTGTCACGGGAATTAGTAGGAGCTGGTTGAACATAAAAGAGGGTTGAGAAAGAAAATAACGAATGAACATGACGAAGCCTGGTTCGCACTTCTGACAGAAAAATGTGACAGAAGGAATAACCATACTCATCCACCGGTGTGCAGTTTTGCTGTCGAGTATGCGAAAAGGATAAGTCGTGAAAATCATGCTGCGATTTCAGGATTGCGTGAAGAGGAACCTGACCTCATTAAGGACTTAACAGCCATGAGATAAAGTGTTTCTTCTAGGAAACTGCTTAAATAATCTGCAATAGATGAAAATGCCTACGATGACCTATTTAATGTAACTTATAAGGGTTCAGACATACGGATGCTCCTAAAAAGTCAGGCACATTTGCAATATGTTGGATCTTTTTTTATTCTGGGTTCATTCACTCCTAATATGCTACAGAGTCCCAGGTATAATGTGATTTGTTATCCCCGAGGGACTCTCAGATTCGGGTGTTGATAGGATTTTATATAACTAGATTACTAAAGTTACGCAAAAAGGATACCTATTTACGAAATTTATTGTTAGCATAAAATCCGTAACATTGTTTATCATCGTGTAAAGTGTTACGTGATGTTTTTTTTTACACATTTATCACATTGGGATAATACAAAATCAGAAAGATTTAGATTTTGATCTGTATACCTACTTAATAAAAATTATAGTTGTGTTTATTAAATAAATTGAGAAAAGAAAAACTACGGGTTGCACTCCGGGTGTGCCGGCAGAAGTGAAAACTAAGTACATTGCTGGTTACTAATGACGCTAAACTTGCAGTGCTTAATGTATCCTAGCATTCCCGGCAATGTACTCTGAATTGTCATTGTCATTCGGTACTTGTCGCGTTTATTAAACAGGGCCCTGATTGCATTTGGTAGGTCCAGAACTTTTTGCTTATTTCCATAAGGTTTCTTAGGGAGAACGTTGTTCAGTATCATGGATACAATCACCGCTTAAAGTAATGCAACTGTTTACCCGAATACTCTGTAGGTAGGTATAATAAATATCGTTGCCTAGTCATCGTAAAGCAAGTACAGGCTAGATTCTGGTACTTGCTTTGTGACAATGTCAAAGATATTTACCTAGATACTCGGGCTTATAGTACTCTGTGTATAAGCATTATTGTACGAACATTAACGCGACGGTACTTTTTGTTGTTAATAAGAAGTGATTCTCTTTAGGTCTGGGGGTGGGCCGACGATGACCCCACACCCGGAATGATTCGGGTGTGGGGTCAAGCCCACTTGGCTTTCTCCCTTGCCGCGCTCTTGCCTAAGACGCGGTATCTCCAAAACCGATCTCCACTCACACAAAGTCTGACGCCGCGGGAATCGAGAGCACTCAACGTCACTCCATTATCCACCGAGATTGACCGAGATATCTAACCTCCTGAGACGCTGGGTTATTATATTTAGTAAGCTGGTAGATGGCGGTGTTCGATGATTCAAGTCAGAGGAACGTAGCAGGTTCAAAGGAACCAGCACGTTGCGCGTTGGTTTGATGGCATTATGTGAGTGTGTTGATGTGTGTTACCTACTTATATTCCGCATTTCTAATTTCAAAGTGCCCAAACTCAGTCCAGTCTGACGCCCAGTGAGTTCACCACAATATGCACTTTACTACAGGAGTGCGATTTTTGAATCTCATTCGCAGTTGAAAATGTCAAAATAACTATGGTGATACGCATCTTTCTACTGCTGATTTGACTTTCAAAAATCGCACTCCTGAAGAATGATTTTTGAAAGTCAAATCAGCAGTAGAAAGATGCATATCTCCACAGTTATTTTGACATTTTCAACTGCTGAGCTCAGAGAATGAGTTTCAAAAATCGCACTCCAGGGGTCTAAAAACTCATAGCCGGTCAAAACCACTTTTGACTGCAAAAATCAGGGAAAAGTGGTTTTGACCGGTTATGAATTTTTAGACCCCTGTGGGCCTCGTATGCCACCCCCGAGAAAACGATAAAAATCGAGATGTGCCTCCATCCTTATTATTTTACGTATGCCAGAAAGAGCGCGCATGATATCTTGGGTGTCATGGCATGCTAGCCATGCTGAAATGGTTTGAAATTAATTAGAATCTCATTTCAGTCGTGTAATGTAACGATACAGTTATTTAATTAAGCTTATCTAAGTATTACGATACGTCGTCTTAGCCTTTAAGCCCGCGCTAGTCTCGGTGCTAACATGATTTAATTTGGATTAGCTCGAGTAGGTACTAATAACAAATGCGGAAGAAAAAAATATTTTCACATTTTTGTAAGTTTCACAAGATTTATCGTTGTGTAAGAACTTACAATAATTCGGGGAGACCCAAATCATTGGGGAGACCTTAATTGTTAAGCTATGGGAGTCTCTTGGTTAAAATCGAATTATACAGTAACAAAACACCCTAGTAATACTTAAGGGAGTGTTTCAGACGGTCAAACTGAACTACTTTCACTATGGAGCCAGGAAAATAAAAAAATCTGCTGCCCCATACATTTTAGTCGAGACAGTACTGCACTTTTGTATGGGACAGCAGATTTTTTTATTTTTTCTCGATGTTGGCTCCATAGTGAAAGTTGTTCAGTTTGATGGTCTGAAGCACCCCCTTTAGTATTACTAGGGTGTTTTGTTACACCCTGTATGTATTGAAGAGAAATACAGTACTGTGGTTTATAGTAATACGAGCTTTTACCCGCGACTTCGTCCGCATAAATTATATACCAGATTTTAAGTCAGATGATAAGCTACCAAACAAAAAAGTTTCATCAAAATCGGTTCAGTAGTTTTTGCGTGATACTCGAACAAACAAACACCCAAACAAACAAACAAACGAACAAACAAACAAACAAACAAACAGACAGACAAAAAGTCCAAAAATTTGTGATTTGGAATCAGGGAAGCCTAAAAACCATATCGTAATCTTTTTTTTGTAAATATCTTCAATGTACAGACACACTTCTGTTACAGTTTTATAATAGTTTAGATGTAGTATAAAAACTTAAATATGTATAAAAATCTAAACTGTTCAGAGAATCCGGCGCTATTCGTTAATGGTCTAAACGAGCCCATGACGCTTGCGACGTTATCCCGTTGAGTGGCAACTGGGCAGGGCAATGTGTTGGACCAGTACCAGGACTATACTAGACATACTAAATGTTATATCATTAATTGCGAACGTACGAACATACCCCGCTATTTAACGCATGCTATGTGTGAGTGCACCTTTCGCGTGTCTACTATGGAGTGCACAGACACCGACCGATCTGTAGGGATATATTCGTTCATATAGTCGTACCACGGTTCTCATTCATTCAAGGGGATGAATCAAGATAAAATCACGCGGAGAAAGATTCGTGGAGATAATTAGCTAATCTTTCACCCACGAAATACTGCTTACTTTTCCTCTTGTCGCCCTATAGACTCCCACGTAAATAAGGTCTATCAAAACCTGGCGCCGGCATTATAGGTACCTCAAGAATCCAGCAGATTGCTGGAAATTTACATTCACAACCTAAAGGAACGTTTAATTAAGACGACTAATAAATACGATCCAAAATTAGCTTCCTGATTAAACCAGGAAGGCTAGACATGAATACGGTACGTGTTCTGGTTAAATTTAGCATTCAGGATAACCATGTGATGATAAGGGGAGTTTTATCGCGTATCAATGCGTCCTTAATCGACGGTGTGAATGAGGATTACAGAGCAAAGAAGAATTCGCTGAACTGTTTTATAGAGATGACAATTTACTTATGTTAATGTTAAGCAAATATTTAAAACGCTTTACCAAGCCTCAGCATTGTTTATCTTTTGGATTTACGGCCTACATATTCTAAACAACTTTTGTTTTAAATAGAAGGGTGCTCTTAATTATGTATTACGTGTTCCCATGTCAAGCAAAGTCAATAGTCGTGAGCTTATACATATCTTATCTTGTTTTGGGGGCTGGCAAGCCAGCAACACTTCGACCCAGTGGGATCTTTTGTGTTAGCCCCAATACTTTTTGCTTTCTTCACCCTTCATATACATGGTCCATGAAGGAGGCGATACCATTGAGGGGATGAAATCTAAGATCTCCTGGGTTTGGATATCCATCTCCGAGGAGGCTCATGCATTTTGCCGCCAAAACATCACAGTCACAAAGGATATGTTCCATGGTCTCCTCATCCTCTCCACACGCTCGGCAGCTGGTATCAAGCATTTACTTAGGTTCATACATGCATGCCAAGCAACATATATTTCGCAACATATAATCTATTAAAGAATAGGTACTAATTTTATTATGGTAGAAGGTTCAAATTCCTATGCACGTGATAATTTAACTGGTTCCATTTTTACTATAATCTTTTATCCAAAGGTACCTATTAACTCTAAAAAGTATAAAATAAAGTAGCTTTCCGTATCTCTATCTATACATATCCGCTAACTCCTCATAAACCACGCAATGGATTTTGATGCAGTTTTAACTTTCATTTAGTATTTCTTCTGAACAGTTTATGGGTTACTTACTTATATTGTAGATCGCACACCCGGGCGAAGCAGGGGCGCAGCGCTAGTATGTTATATGTAATTTTTCTAAAGCAGTTTTTGTATATCACGATTCACGCTTCAGGTTACGTACGAGCTATAAAATGTAATGTGTTTTAGATTCAGACGGTAGATCATAAATTATAATATCTAAATAGGTGTGCAGACAGTTATGTACTCATCATACTGAATAACTTTCCCCGTGGAACCTATATGGAATAAGAAAAACAAAATTTGGATTTTTCATACGAAATTCAATCAGCTGATTGAACGAAAAGTTTGCGATTTGCCCGTAGTTGGGAAGGTTGTTCAGTACAAACTATCTACACTGACATCCTGTAACGATCTAAATACAAGATTTTCCATTTCACTTGCTTCAGAGCTTTTTTTATTCAGTCTGATATTAAAGCAGTTTAGAGTAAGAAGCGATTTATATTATTTCCAATACTCTGTGGGAAAGCCTGTGACCCCATTTCTCGTTAGCAATCTATGCTATCTCCCCACTTAACCGTCCTGCCCCGGGGTGTCAACTCCATCTACGTCAAAAGTCAGAAGTCACTGTACTCGGTTATCGAATATTGATAAAACTTTATCCCTGCTAATATTTTTGCAGTCATTGGGGATATGGGGGTGATCAATAACCATTATTGTAAGAGCTTTTAGAGATAGGTGAGATAGTGTAACATGATACGTGACTCAAGTGTTTGAATTCGGTCGCTTTATGAAACTTTTGACATGACAATTTTGTATGATACTTTGAGTCATCATCACCACCATTATCTCATCCCTCTGCTGGACATAGGCGTCCCCTAAGGATCGCCACAACGATCGGGCTTGCGCTGTCCTTATCCAATGGATTCCCGCCACCTTCACCAGGTAGTCGGTCCACCTTGTGGGGAGCCTACCCACGCGGCGGTTTTCGGTACGCGGTCGGCACTGGAGAACTCTTCGGATCCATCTGTCATCGGTTCAGTGAGCAATGTACCCCGCCCATTGCCATTTTAGTTTTCTTTTTCCTTTTGTTGGATGACCAACAGCTGTTGGCACGATACAAATTAGTTCAGTTTAGCAATTATTTTGGCTATATCGGCATTTTGGGTAGCAAAGAAGATTGAGAGACAACTTAAATCCAATCCTTTCGGAAAACCTTTTGGAATATCGGACAAAGTTTAAAATAAATGGATTCAATAATTTTTTGTCAAGGTAGATGTTTTTACAGAAAATAAAAAATTCATAAAAACATATCAATCAATGTCTTATTCATGAACTCACCTGTGACGTGTTTTCTGACGGTAATTGCATTTCTGCGGCGTAAGGTACCTCACACGCCTTAGCGTAGTAATTTAGTAAATTAGCACGAGTTTACTACGAAATTTTTCTTTTTATTTATTTTAAACTTTCGTATATTTTATTCATACGAATTCCTAGAGTCCAATGATATGTATTTCCTTTCGTAATGGAGTGAAATGATATAATTATGTATTTCCCTTCGGGATATATAATTATTGCCTTGACTTTTATTTATGAATCTCCTTATTCTTCTGTTGAGTTGATGACAACCACTTTTGATTTTCAAATCAGCGCTAAAACAGCCCTATGTTATAAAAGCCGGATTATAGAATTATAATTCGTTAATTTCATTTCAGTTTAGTTTCATTTCATTACACACCAATTATGATCATGTCATGAACTTTTTTTTTTTCAAAAAACTATTCAAGAAACAAGAAATCATGCGGACAGAGATTGATAACGATAAAAGGATCTTTTTTTCTTCCTCTAACCTTTGTGCTCTTCGGTGAATGTACTGTTACCATGATCAATCACAATCTCAAGAAATCGCGGGTAGAAAAATCCGTGTCAATTGCCATCCTATTTGAGAACGGTCGTTGCCTCAGTAGGTTGTACTTACGTATCTGAACAAAAAGTGGTGAAGTTTCTGAGAAACGTAACGTGATCGTCTTACGTATGTAAGACGGCATACATTTTAGGCCAGCAAATTCGTACATAAATAAAAAAAAGGGTTAAAATCGCAAAGCGTGATGTAGTTCTGCATTTTTGATAATGTTGTTAGGACAGCTTCGAAAATCTGAAAAATTGTCGGACTTTTTTAAGTTGTTCCCATCCCATTATAACTTGTAAATCACCTGTTTCTCGATATTATTTGTTAATGGTATCATTTTTAAAGTTCATAAAATTTGCATCAATGAAATCTTCGTCGCAGCTTTACACGTTCCCGAGATTTTTCAAAAAATGTTGTTATTTTCCGATAAAATAGAATTTTAAGTTTAGCTCTTGTATCGGACTAGAGATCGGCATATTATTATTATTGATGTTTGGGGCCTGGACAGGCTTACTTAAAAGCCTGTGCCACTTAGACCATCGCTGGTCCTTTGTGATCGCCCTTTCTACAGTTTATCGGCATAGCTATATTAATTCTAAAAGTCCGCGGATAGTCTCCGGTTAAAAATATCCTACTGTAACTGAACACTGTACTGAGCCCAGGGCCCCAAATCTCATGTCCATTTTTTTTGGCCGCATGTAAGTCGCAGATTTGTGAAATATCGAACTCTCTAAAGTTGAAGCTACGGGAACATGACAACAATTTTTTTTATTGTTTTGTCTGACTGCAGCGCAAAGGTCTTCCACGCCTCTCTGTCCGGTGCTACGTCCCGCCACTAATTGCAGTAAGAAAGAAAGAAAGAAAAATCTTTATTCACCATTAAAGGCATCGTAGGCAAAGTAGGCATCCAGCTCGTCTCGCTATCTTTTTCAGGGTTTGCCTCGACCTCGACTCCCATCGTGAGGCATATATTGCGTGACGATTGATGCCCGTGCATTTGGGAACTAACTTACTGAATTTTATTTATTTATTTCCAGAGCAACCTGTCCATCGTCTCTCTTCCACACCTGGGAGACGCTTCTGCAGGAGGTGGAAGCCGACGTGCTGGGCTACAGCACTGCAGCGTCAGCTCTGGAGAGGGTTGTGGCGACGCCACTCATGGATCGTACCTTCCATATGAAAGTCCAGGCTCGGAAACTCTTCGCTCATCGGGAAGGTTGCGAACTTATTCTGGCGAAGGCGGATGATCAACTTATTAAGGTAATTTTTTCTAATTATAATTAAGTTTACCTAAGTATTCGGCCCCCTGCGCTGGACTAACGACCTGTGAAAGGTAGCGGGGAGCGACTAGATGGGCCGAGGAAAGGTTTTTGTGGCATGCCTATAGAGCCCTGTATGTGATATCTAAGTATTTGCTCTGAAGTCTCATTTTCCAATCGGGAGATTAAAAATCATGACCAAATGAATACACAAACTTCATACTGTTTAGGTCATTTTCTATTGCCGAGTTCAATGCGACTGTGAATTTCAAAAATCGTAATTTCAACGCGTTTCCACGGAATATATAAGAGGCGTTTCTTTCAAAATTCCAGGACTACATTCCCCAAGGTGGTAGGTTGGAGATATTTGAGAGATATAGCAAATTCACCATTTGACTATCTCAGTTTTAATAAAAGATAGGCTCATCTCATAATGGACCACTAAATTTCCCGTAGAGTGGGTGTTTTACGAGGTGACTATGAACTATGTCGTATAAGGTTTTAGTATTTCCATGGGCAAACGGTTATTATCATAATAGCCATTTACACTACTTGATGGTGGATCACTTCGCTATGCTAATAGTCTCAAATAAGCATATGCTCACGACTATATTCCCGAGGGGTTAGTCGGAGATATTCTGAAACCTCAGAACATCCACGTTTCACTAGTACCGTAACTCTGTCCAGTGTGACGGGGAGTGAGCCCGTCGCCACTTTTAATGGACAGTGGGTACAATACATGCCTCGAAATTGAAGCATGCAGGTTTCCTCACGCTGTTTTCCTTCACCGAAAAGCCAGTACAAATCGTACATAAATTCCGAAAAACTCATTGGTACGAGTCGGCCTGGACGGGGATCGAACCATCGCCTCCTGCACGGCAGGCAATGTTACTCGCCACTGGACCACCACGGCTTTTTTTTAATAGTCTCAAATGCACGTTGAAATAAAAGATAGTGGTAGTTGTAGCAAAGTTACTCACGACCCCGAAAGGGAAAATGGTTATGAATTTATCGTAGGTATTTTAGTTAAAAAGTAATAAAAAACGGAACAAGTGTTGTACGGCTTGACTGATCTTCGAATCTTAAAAAATTACCTACGAAAAATAACGGAAAAAAACTTATTTCGTCAACCGAATCACAAACAATTCAAAGAGTTTCCGAATCTGGCCTCAAATAAGGAAATTGGATTTGGAAATCTGTATTATCTGCCATGTAGGTAGGTTTACCTTTTGAACCCGAACAAGAAAACGTATTTCCAAATCAAGTCGTGTCAAATAATGTTATGATGCCTACCTACCTGCTTATGATTTGTCATATTTCCGTTCTGCTCAGAAACAATTTCGAGATTTGTACAATTTATCCATACGCATAAGCATAAGCATATGCTCACGACTATATTCCCCGAGGGGGTAGTCAGAGACACGTCCGTTACGTCCGTTTATCCATACGGACAATTATTATTTAAATCAATTCCGACACTGACTTGACTGTGTCTGGCAGACAATGCACAGTATAACCGCCGAAGATAGAAACATGTTTGAAACATAGGAGGATGTGGGGGTGCACTACGAGAGGATTTTCTGAAAATCAACCGAAAGGAATGCAACGCGGTGTTGAAATTTTCTAAAATTAACGCGGATGAAATCGCAGGTAAAAGATAAGTAGGTACCTAGACACTTGAGCAATTTCACATTACTCCGCGATCGCCAGGGCAGGCGGTCGCACTGTTTTATCAAGTTTGCAACCCGTTGAGACCAGGGTTGCAAACTTGACAAAACAGTGCGACATTGGATCCTCTTCACCGCCTGCCTCGTCGAGACGGTGCCATGCGAGAATCATCTTAGTACGAACAGGCTACACTGTGCAACGACTGCATTGAATTATACTATGAGATCGTTATTACAAAAGAAGACAGTTACCTACTAAGCATTTCATGTAATATTTAAGTGATAAGTGTGTGAGCTAAACACTGAAGCACAATTTCGTTTCTTCTTAAAGCTGACGGAACGGCAAGTTCAGAGGCTCGCTTGTGGTTATAAATGTACATGTGAAAATTGTTTTCTTGACATTCAAACCTTTCTTAGTTATATTGGCAATCGTTTGCTTTGATCCGATTTTCCATAACGAATACTTCCAATCCGTAGAATCATTCGGTCGTGGAAGTTAGTCACCGCCATGTCATGCCAAATGAGCGTACTGCCGTACCTTTTTCTCGAAGAAATTCAACGTGTGATAAAATATTTACAGATAATTTTAGTTGGTTAGTTTTGTTAGGATGAACATTGCAATAACTACACGTTTAATTAAAAAGGTGCCTTGTTGTAATAATATGTTGAATAGTTCATGTGTAGGAATAGTATTTCACAAGTTTGTATTTCTTTACGTTTTCAAATAAATTCCTCAAACTCGTATGCTCCTTAGCTGCCAGGAAGCTTTTAAATTAAATGTGAGTATGTTTTTGTCATGCATTTGTAGCTTCACGGACACTGTTCGTAATCTCGACGACGATGTCTTTAAATAATTCACGAGCATTTCTAGTGCAGACACTCTTACATAATGCATCGTGGAATGGCTCGAGAGCAAGTGAAAATGTTCGACAATAATATACCACAGTAGCTTTCGTCCGCGATTTCATCCCTACTTCAAGATACACGGGTATAAAGGGGAGAGCAAAGCGTCAGATGCACCCCAAAGCCTGTACCGAAATATACACCGAAGCCACATTTGACAAAATTTTCCTCGCTATCAGGTTGTTTTGATTATCCCTTCAAGCTCTCAGATTGTTGCCTTTAATTTGTACCATATTAAGTTATGTTTCCTGTTGTGCAATGTATTTTGTATTTGGTGTAAGTAAAGTACATATTTTCATTCATTCAATTAATTTGGAACACTAATTGCCCATTTCCTCAGTCATCTTTTACAACATGCTCGTGTTGATAAGCCGCTAATAGCTAATAGATTCTTAATCATTCTTCCATTCCCAGGTCAGCGTGTAAAAAGCTTTATTTCAACCATTTTATTTCCTCAATGAATCTGAATTTTTGTGTTCAAAGGTACCGACTCCCGGTCAAAGAGATACGTAAGGCTTGACCGGAACTCGTGTCATTAGTGATGATCAAACAGCACATAGACAAGCTTGTTATCGGCCCCTCACTCCACAGCTTATTGTTTGATGTTTACAAAGGTCAGCAACTGGAGTCAAAGGTAATCTCAAGATTTACCTTAAGCTTAAATGTTAATCCATGTCTGCAATATATAACATTAAAAGAGATGCCAAAAGGAGAAACGTGATCCAACTTAGTTAATTGCTCTTGGTCAGGAGCCTGAAATGGATCAGGGCTTCTGACAGCAAACCATCCGTTTCCGAACCTTCTCCAGTCGATTGATGATTTCTCTATTTGCGCGCGACTCTGCTTTTTTCCATACTCCATGTCGCGGCAAACACGGCTTTCGCTATAGCGCGGGATGAGGTCGTTTTCGTAGAGTAGAGAAATCATACATCGAGAGTCATCGAGATCCTCTTGCGTCTATCCAGCGATACTTGTATCAACCCACCATCGGGCGTTCCCACAGGATCATCCCACCTCCTAGTGGAGCTTGTAATTTCTCTATGATCACCCCAGACACGCTCTCTGTACCACGCAATCAATCTTCTCTTATCAAATGGACGTGATTCTACTGATCAAACAGATTAACTATGTTCTTTCTTATTAGGTACTGTTAAAGGGAACTGTAGTTACTCGAGAGCTAAAGTAGGAGCAGCATTTGTAATACAGCTGCCGGCATCTTTATAAAATTATGATTATGTATACACAAGAATGTAGACTTGATTCAAAGAGAAATTTATCATTTGAAATCGTAAAATCACAAATTCCTCGAGGGGAACGTTGGATCGCTCCAGTCAACTCGTCTCAATCATAACATCATTCTGAACAAAGCCGCAATGTTAAAGTGGCCCTTTGATGTCCGTTGGACAAGCGTTTGTTTCATTTGTTATTTTTCTCATTTCAATTTCGTTACATGTTTTATTTATTCCTTTTGTGATTTGACAAAAAATGTTGTCTCTGATTCGGACTAAACGCTTTTGTCATTTTAAATCTGTTTTTTTTTAGGGTTACATAAATCACGCTCTGAATCTACTGTTTTAGCAACGCTATGTAGTACTACAGTCAGCCTCAAAAAGATGTATACATATTCCGAGAGATAAGTGTACTTTTTGCAACCATCAGCAGCAAGGCTGATTCAGTGTTTATGGGGTGTAAAGCTTCTTTGTGATGGGGATGGAACAGGTCTGCCTGCAGAACTTCAGTCGGTTTAGGAGTTACTGATGATTAAAGCTCTGTAAAAAATTAACGATCAGCTCCAAGGCTGATCGTATGTTATTGTTGTAGTATGCACTGTAGCTATGTGAACAGTACAAAAACTGACATAGTTCATCACTCGGTTTAGGAGATACAGCCGTTCAAAGGTCGGAACTTTGACTGGCTGTATCTCCTAAACCGACTGACAGAACTTGTCAGTTTTTGTACTGTTCACATAACTACAGTGCATACTACAACAATATGATACGTTCAGCCGTGCAGCTGATCGTAAATTTTTTACAGACCTTTAATCATCAGTAACTCCTATACCGTCTGGAGTTATGCAGGCAGACGGTCCACCCCCATCACAGAGATGCTCTACACCGCATAAACACTGAATCAGCCTTGCTGCTGATGGTTGCAAAAAGTACACTTATCTCTTATACTAACACTTTAGTACTACGACATGGAACAAAACGGTATACATAAGAATAAGAATAAAGTCTATTGGTCGAAAACAATGGTAATAAACATTAAAGTAGGCATATATATTACCTATCAAGTGTCTAGAATTGTTATTATAAAATCGAATTCTGGTAAATTTTACTAAAATCTATGAGACTACTAACATAAATACCTAAATATCCTATAGTTGTTACATAAATTATTAGAAACTCTATACTATAGGATCCCTCTATCGAAGCCTGCTCGGCCTCTGCCCTTTTGTTTTTATTGGTTCATTCATGCACATGTTCAAAGAGTTCGCGTGAATGCAATTTCGACGAACTCATATCAGGTGAAAATAGACAAGAGGATTAAAAAAATTGAGCCAGGGTGTTAGTTCGAATCTGGAATTAAGATCATATGGTTCCGTACAATTGTTTCTTTTTATCGAAAGATTAAACAACTGTACAATCTCAGGAAATATTTTATGAAAATACTACGGCCGAGGCCTACCTTATGCTTATGACGTTATGAGTTTATGACACATGAAAAGGTAGATAACATTTTATATGTAAAAAAAAATCTGTCTTTGTTTCCAAAAAATTGTGATGTCTATAATTACAAACTCGAAATAAAAATAAACTGATATCTCCACACTTTCGGATTAGTAGGGTCAACTCAACACGTCTTTCATGGGTCACTGTATACGTTGTTATAATAAAATCCCCGAGACCATTTTGAATCTTTCCGAAAACATGTTTAAAACTCAGATCAAAAAGTCCTCTGTAAAAAATCATATACTGGATGATTATTTCAATGATCGAAATGTTTGGGTCTGAGTGACACTAACAGTCACTAACTTATAGTACTGTATAGTATCAATTATTTTATTAAATAGACTATGTATTATTGTATACATAACGAACTATATACTATTACCTATTATGTGACATAACCTTAGCATACGAATTTATATTGCTTAGTTATTAAGTCGTGTTATGTTGTAGAGTTTCTGGCCGCATCTTCTCTACAGCGACAACACGTTCCGACGCGGTGGTAGCTTCCAAAAAAGATTTGACGTTTAATAAGTGTGCTTCAAGCTCCTATATTGAATAAATTATGTTGACTTGACTTGACTTGATAGATAGATAGATAAATAAACAATTTATTTGCATAAGTCATCGTCATCATGGTTCTTATTTTATCTAAGTACCTAGGTCACCCTAGGTGTTTCAAACAGCGAGACTACCGACGTTCGTGGCTGTATTAGCCAATTCGGAAGCGACAAAGGCCTGCCGCCTGCCGCATTGTGCTGTGTGTCGGTTGGTGAAGGAGCTTGTTTGTCTCTGTGTTTTTGGCTAGCTTTACGGCCAGAGATTATTAGATTACGATACAAGAATACAACGAAATACCTATGGAACAACATGTAATTTATTGCAGCAAATAGGTCCCGGCGTAAGGTACCTTATTGCGCTCTATAATTTAATATCTTGTACAAATCATTAGCTAAACTTTCAGGAGTGGTTCATACTGAACAACTTTTACTATAGGAGCAAAACTAGGTGGAGTGTAGCCATTGAAGTTTAGTCAAATTTTTTTTGCAATTTCAGGTTTGCTCCCGTTGTAAAAAAGTGTCTGTTTTATAACATGAACGAACGAAACGAACTACGAATTTCCTACAGGTTTCTTTGGGAAAGTTGTTTAGTATCATAGTGCAACTGCTTACCCTAACACTCTGTAGATGAACGGAGACCTGTGCACAACAGGCCCGCAGAACCCAAAACCTGTCACCCTCGCTCGTTCACAATAGCTATACACTGAACGTATGTGATTTCAGTTCGGATCGCTATGCTTCAGGGCAATCAGCCGTGCGGTTTCGATACGGTGCAATACGTGTGCCACTGAGCAATAAACTCAAATCACGACTGAGATTCTGTGACATAACTTTATGGAAGTTAACAAAACGCTGTCAGATACATGTTTTTGGATGGGTGATCGTTTGTAACTTCAGTTCTTAGACGGTGGCATTTCTTAAGCCAAGTAATTACTCTCTCTCTCTCTCTCTGAAGTCAAGTTTAGTACCTTGAATTAAATCGATTGTCGCTACGATTGGCAAACACTGAATATAGCTCACTAACAAATTTCATACTAACGGAAGTGCTTATTTCTCTGTTCTTTAAAAAAATTACTCTAAACCGAATATTACACTGATTCAAATTAATAGGCTATTTTATTTCTTATTTTTTATTCACTATGGGTTTGCGCTTGGCTTCAGCTCACCTGATGGAAAGTGTAGATGAAGGCGAGGATGTAGCGCGCCCAGAAAAAGCCTATTTACTCTTCTTTTAAAAATATCCTGATTGTATTTGCTTGGGAAAATAGACGCAGGGAGAGAGTTCCAAAACTTACCGGTTCTCATTATAAAAGAGGATGCGAACCTATTTGTGCGGATTGATGGAATATCGACAACGTATGGATGCAGTCTCGCACTACGTCTTGTCGTACGTTGGTACGCACCTCGACACGCTTATACAAACGGAGATTATTCCCGCGGCTACTTTTTCTTCTCGTCTCTACAAGATCTTCGTGCTTCCAATTGTCAACTCTGTGACGCATAGTAGACTATACTAAGCACGTAAGGTAAGGGATGTGTGACAGCGCACGTTTCCGATAAAAGCTTCCGACTTAATCCTGTATACAGAGTTACATTGTATTACAACCGTTATACACATTGTCCAGATAATATGAGTACGTAGATAGACAGCTATACACTTAGTTACAATAGATTGTAAGTACTGCTTTGCAATCGTACAGGAAAAGGATACACTTGTGTGTAGCTACTTGAATTGTTTTGATGCTTAATTGTTTCCCTCTCCCGTTTCGCATAGTTAAATTTGTTGTCTTGCTGACATTTCAGGATTTTTGATTTAATTATTAGGTAGTACGAGTATGTCTTGATTGGGATGAATAAGCTCTCAAAAAGACTTTTGCGATCGGAACAGTTATACTTTGTATGTGATTCAATTAATAGTAAGTAAATGTAGCATTTTGTTTCAGTGCGTGCTGTATTTCCTTTTAATTAGATGCACATTTAGCTTAAATGTTTCTGAAGATATAAATATTGTTGTGTTTGTATTAGTGTAACAACTGTTGGAAAATCTATAGAGAAAATAAAAATAAAAAAATACACGCATTATACCTGCAAAGAAAACAGACCATATCACGAACTGATGTCCAGTAGGTAGGAACGAGTGTTTGTTTGACAGACTTGGCGTCGTCGAGTTTATCCACCATAGCTCCACCAGGCATATGGTTTCAACTAGGCGGGGTGGATTTAGGGTAGCTCCACCCCACGATACTACGTCACTGAGTAGAAACGGACTCCCCAAACAGTGTTAAACAGTTAATGTTAAAAAGTGCCTTTTGTAGTAGCCTTAACCACTCCGTAATAGTTCTCAGCACAGCTAGCATGCCACCCACGACAAAGCGTTTAAACGATAAAAACGTCATGCGCGCTCTTTCTGGCATACGTAAAATAATAAAGATGGAGGCACATCTCGATTTATGTCGTTTTCTCGGGAGTGGCATGCTAGCCGTGCTGGTCTGGTAGGAGTCGTGGTGGTCTAGTAACTACTCGTAGTAGCCTAGCTTTGCGTACTGGATTTGGGCGGTTCACTCCCAGCCCATGTTTATATTCGTCCAAAATGTGTAACAACATTGGCATTGCAGTAAAAAAAACATAGGTGTCTATTTATGTTCACTGTCCATTAAAAAAGGGGCTACGGGCTTTTCACTACATTTTTTTTTTTTTTTTTTTTTATGTTCGATAGGTAAACATTTACATTAACATTTCACACAGTATAGAGGTTGGATACTGCTAGTGAAATGTGAGTGGTTCTGAATATGCTTTAATTAGAAATAGACCTGACTTCCCCGCCCGGGGAATATAGTCGTGAGCATAAGCCTAGCTTAGCTTTGCTCATTCTGCTTTTGCAGGTTGGAATTATTTAGTACCTAGTAAAGTTTAGTGTTTCCATGTCTAGTCATCTCAAAATACAAGTCTGGACCGGATTTTGGTACTTCATTTGGGACTAAATAATGTGTTTGTGTTGGTTTTTTAATGTTCACGCCAATAGGTTTTGAGACGCTGGGTCCTTGGGACCCAGAGGCCAAAGCGTCCGTTAAAGACCTACCAGAGCGTCTCAATGAGACCTCTATTTACCAAAGAGCTGGCAACTTCCCTATCCAGAGGGGGAATGCTGCTAGCCTGTTGGGCACCATGTCATACGGTAACGCTCTGGTGTGTATACTACTTGTTTGGTTGTGTTGTTTTATTTTATCGCTTTTGATTTTTAATGAGTAAAAATGAATATCTAAGATATATAAATTTAAACAGGCTTGGTTTTCACCCATAAAAATACTGTAGAAGAAAACCTTTACCCTCCATGTCGCCTAGACACCCTTTTAGGCCAGTAAAATTGTTCATAAAATAATGGTAAAATTACAAAGCGTGATGTAGTTCTGCATTTTTGATATGTTGTTAGGACCAGTTAGGGTAGTTTACTCCCAAGTTTGCAGCTTCGAAAGACCTGTGCTAACTTTGCAGCCCTCGAAAAACCATCCCGTTTTTTGTTTTTTTGCTTACATCTCGAAGTCTATTAGTTGTATCGAAAAGTTTTGTACGTACAAATTAAACCTGACAAAATTTCCTACAAAACAAGTAGTATACATTTTTTTCATAGGACTTAACTTGTGAGGGCTACAGGGCCGAGAATGTGAACAATTATCTGGGTATTTATCTACTATCTATGGAAAGTGGTGGGGATCGACCAGATACCTCCAGTTGATCTCCAGGTTTCCTTTATTGTACAAGAATTACATTTGGGGATCATCATATGGATGCCTTGGTGATACAGAGAAAACTTTAACATCCGCGGAAGGTCGAGTCCTGGTAGATGAGGTCAACGGCCCGCAGAAACTATGCCAGATAGGGTTATGGAGCTCGAACAAATGTCATAGAGAACCCTGGTCAGATTTGGTTGTCGGTGAAAAAAATCCAAAATTGCGATATCCAAGATGGCTGCCATGGAAATTTCAAACACCAACGCAGCTTTTAAAGGTTCACCGAACCGACTGAAAATTTTTATCTGGTGGTTTTTGGGATCGCTGATTAATAATATGAAATCATTTTGTTTTTATCTTCAACTTTCATGAGGGTCGCCATACAAATTTCATAATTTTTGAAATGCTGTTACTTTCTCGGCCCGGAGAGCTCAAAGGTTAAATCCTATGACAAAATTGCCTACTATTTGTTTTGTAGAAAATTTTGTCAGGTTTAATTCTTACCTGCAAAACTTTTCGATGCGACTTATAGAAACCGAGATGTCAGCAAAAACCCCAAAACGGGATGGTATTTCGAGAGCTGCAAAGTTAGCACAAGTTTTTCGAAGCTGCAAATTTGGGTGTACACTACCTTAACTGGTCCTAACAACATATCAAGAATGCAGAACTACATCACGCTTTGCAATTTTAATGTACAATTTTACGGGCCTATTTAGCGTAATACAGTTTTTGAGAGTTAACGCGGTTTATTTAATCTAGAATTAAACATTGTAACGGGTTCTTTCGGGTTTTCGGGCAAGAATCCGTTAAAATGTTTAACCCTTCAACGCCTTTCACTCATATGTTGTGATGACTATAATCGAATCGTGTGCGGTAATAATTGCTCTGTGGTTGCACAACATATTTTATTGACAGAACACTTTTCCGATAAAAGCTTCCAAGTTAATCCTGTATCATTGTGTTAGGCGGCTGTTTATATGAACCGACATAAAAGTTCGTGCAAGTCGTAAAAGTCTACAGAACGGGCAATAGTTGTTCCAAATTAAAGGCGACAGGCTGCCTACTTGTCATTATGGGACATAAAAACTTATTAGACCATGCCAATTTTGTCAAAAATGGCTTTACCTGAGACTCTGCTCTAGGTATAATGGCCGTCAGTATAGAGTTTAGGTAAACTTAACTGCATTACAAACTAATGGGAGTGCTTTAGAGTCTAAAGCAACACGACAGTTTGATGATCTAAAGTTTAGAAAATCAGCTGTTTCATACATTTTGGTCACGTAGCTATTGATATTTTCTATGGAACAGCAGGTTTTTTGCGATTCAAATAGATAAAAGGTTTTGCTCAAGACTTCGTCCGCCTAGATAATAAACGATTACCATTTAAGAGGGCTATCGCAGTCCAGTGGCTCATCACATTAAAAAAGATTTCTCAATAAAGAAAGCCTGAATTAAAAAAGTGCTCAAAAGATAAACTACAAAAGCCTTCAAGCTATTTTCATAGAACGCTTTTATAGGTTTTTTAAAGGTCTAAACATACAAATTTTGAAAAAAATTAAAACCGCCTTCAAAAAAACTAAAAAGTTAAAAAATTATATTGCAGCCGATGACTTTTTCATTTGCATCATAAGAACATTCATTTGTTTTATTGAAGTCGCTGTCAAGCCGATTCGCGACAGGGCTTGCATTAGTTTTTTGGCTTCGCTTGACACCGACTTCTATAAAACAAATGAATGTTCTTATGATGCGAATGAAAAAGTCATCGGCTGCAATATTATTTTTTAACTTTTTAGTTTTTTTGAAGGCGGTTTTAATTTTTTGTTAAAATTTTGTTTATTTCACAATTTTCAGTGGTGAATTCATTAGTTCGATTTAACAGTAGTGCTTCAAATTAACAAACGCACTAATCGGCACTTCGATTTTCGAAGGTTCCCCTCGATTTCTCTGGGATCCATCATCAGGTCCTGGTTTCCTTATCATGGGACCACCCTTGGGATATCTCCTTTCCAACAAAAAAAGAATCATTAAAATCGGTTCATAAATGACGAAGTTATCCGCGAACACACATTAAAAAAAAAAAAATATACGGTCGAACTGAGAACCTACTCCTTTTTTTGAAGTCGGTTAAAAAGAAAAAAACGGCCGCTTTTGTTTTTATTCGAAATTGTCTTAAAGTGGAATATTTAGAAGCTATAAAAGTATTGTATAACAATGGCTTGAAGGTTATCTGTTGAGCACTTTTATTTATTGAGAAAACTTTATTATTGTGACGAGGGCGCCACTGGACTCCGATACCCCTTAGTTGATGATTTCGAAAAATCTATTTTAAATGCACTCCTTACTTCATCTGTAGAATATAATAGTCTTATTGTAGATACTCTGTGATATACTTAAGTTGTATTTTCAGCGGTAAAGGCTATGCTTTGTCTATCAGTTAGTCAGTCAGCCACGGAACTATTTTGTTGCACCTATAAAGCAAAAGGAGCTTATGTTTTGGAAGAAATTACCTACCTACCTACCTATATTATTGTAGACTTAGGCTGAGATTCAGAGACGTTTTTAAAGTCTTAGTTCGAACTCGTCAAAATCCATACATTTTGACCCTATGTTGGCTCGTGTAGCAGGTGGACCCCTGGGTGGAGTAAAATAAGACGACGTGTGGTTTGGTTCGTATCGTATATTGAAATGGACAAATAGACGAATCCTCTCTTCTCTAGGTTTTGTCCACTTAGAGAGGTCAGTCGGTGTGGTAAAATAAGGATCAAGACGGTGGCGCCGTCTGCCTATGTGCCCCCGTACTAAAGAGGCGCCATCTGCAGTACGCCCCCCGAACTACATATCTGTCTTTAGACACCCTACATAGTTCGAACTAAGACTTAAAAAATCGTCTCTGAATCTCAGCCTTAGTGATTGACTCAAAAGTTTGTGGAGTTGTGTGAACCTTGTATAAAAAGATATTCATAATTCTACAAACAGTTCTCAGATTTTGCATACTTATTAATATTATGTTGACTGAACGACACTTTCTCCCTTTATTACTAAACGTTGAAGTACTTTGCCAAAACGTCCCATCCCCGTCGTCGTATTAGCATCGTTTCACCGGTGTTAATTTTATAGCGTTCACATAAAACGAAGCAAAATAGCAGTTGTAAACAATAAAGGGCGTTTATACGACTGTGAGCAGCTAACAGATGCATTACAATATCAATTTGTTGATACATAAAACTAAGTGGACACACCTTTTTGTCCTTTGCCAAAAGCGATTTACATCTAGTCGTCAATGCAGCAATGTTTGCTTTGTTGGTAAAATTATTCTGTGTGTCACAGTTATTTAATGTCAGCCCAAACTAGAGTTAAATTCAAGAACTAATTAATTGTTTTTTAGTTATACAGGGTGTAACAAACCACCCTATTAATACTTAAGGGGTGCTTCAGACCATCTGAACAACTTTCACTATGAAGCCAACGTCGAGAAAAAATAAAAAATATCTGTCGTCCCATACATTTGAGTTGAGACGGTACTGCAGTTTTGTATGAAAGAGCGGTTTTTTTTTCTCGATTTCGATGTTGGCTCCATAGTGAAAGTTGTTCAGTTTGATGGTCGGAAGCACCCCCTTAAGTATTACTACGGTGTTTTGTTACACCCTGTACAAGGTGTTGGGGTAAACAGTTGCATTACTTTAAAGGGTGATTGTTCCCATGATACTGAACAACTACCCCTAAAAAACCTATAGGAAATTCGCAAAATTTGTTTTGAACTTTTCATACAAACGTTCGATCACCTGATTGCATTTAGTATGAGAAGTCCAAACATTTTTTTACGAATTTCCAATAGGTTTAATTGCGAAAGTTGTTCAGTATCATGGGTACAATCACTTCTTAAAGTAATGCAACTGTTTACCCTAACACCCTGTATAGTGTCCCTCTTAATATTATGCTGAAGGTTGTTAAGGATATGACCATACCATTAAACTGAACAACTTTCTCTTTGGGACCAAAATCTAAATCGAGAAACCATAAATCTGCTATTACATACAAAACTGCAATGATACTCGACCCAAATGAAAGAGATCTTTTTTCCCCGATTTCGATGTATGTTGGTCCCATAAATTTGTTCAGTTTCATGGTCTGGTCATCCCCTTAAAAAACCGTCGGTATATTTAGGACTCGGTATAAATTCATATCAGTTTGATGTTCTGGTCCTCCCCTTAAAAAACTGTAGGTACATTTTAAGACCCTGTCTAAATTCATAAGGACTTTAACTTTGAGCTTTCCACGTAGGTACTTTACTGATAAGTTAACGGTATATCGAAATATTTGAAAGTGGAGTATGACCCAACCTTTTGTAGTACATATTTCGGTCTTTTTAGAGTTTGTAGTTTATATTGAAATTGTTTATGACAACTTGTAAGAAATAAACATCTAAGGTGAAAAAAATAGGGCCCAGTAAATCGAGATGGATCCATGTTCGGCGGTGCGGCGCATCCGCCTCCGCCGCGCACGCTGCACACTTGCCACATTTCGTCTCCACCGCCTCGTCCACGCCGGGCCACCTCACATAGCTCTGCGAACGATTGCTTTGGTCTTCACTATGCCCATATGCTCGTGGAGCACCCTCAAAACCCTTCTACTAGAGGCATTATTCTGATCATAGTGCGTTAACACCTTTAAGAGGAAACCTTTGCCCTACTTTCAATCCATTTATGACCTGTAGGATCTCACTCAAGGAAGCTATTGAAGTTATAGTTATTATTCACCGCAAACCTCTAACATCATAATCACAATTTCCAGAGCCGCCAAGACTACCGAGCAGCGTTCCTGAATTACTGCAACGCGCCGAACCCCTCCGCCCTGGCGACCTACTACGATTCCCACAACAACTATGTGCAGCAGCTCACCGCGACCAACGCCATGCTGGACCAATATCATAAGCATACACTGCCTACTATATTACAGGTATTTCATTACGTTATATCTAAACAGAATTGTGATTTCGGCATTGGTATGCATAGTGTGGGACACCTACCGACTCGCTGTATTGACCACCTGAGCTACTAATTGGTAGGTTCTGGATAAGGAAGAATAGTTTTGTAATATGGCATATGTTTAGCAGTGGATAATAATAAGCTAAAGGTTATAATTGGTGGTTAGGAAAGAAAGAGGCCTATAAATAAAATCTCACTAATATTATAAATGCGAAAGTTTGTGACGATGTTTGGATGTTTGGATGTTTGTGTGTTTGTGGCTCAATCACGCCTAAACGGCTGAACAGATTTAGATGAAATTTGGCATGCAGATAGAATGTGTTCTGGATTAACACATAGGATACTTTTTATCCCAGCAATGGGTTACTGTGGGAGTCTGTGGGATAATTTCCAATGTTTTATCATGCTCACTAGCGCCGACTTGACGCTGACAGATGTATTTGGGTAGATTCCAGTAGTAAATAGTGGTTGCTTTTTTCAACACTTCTCTCAAGAGCTGTGTAGCGTAGTTGGGAAATGGTCAGATTTTCGCGCAAGAGGTTGGAGGTTCGATTCTTGGGTGAGATTTTTTTTTTAAAAACTTTTATCCATTTTTCAACGGATTTGACAGAAGCAATTTGCTGACCTTAATAATATCCTGAGATTAGATCAGATCCAATTTTAGGAAAGTACGTTTTCTTTGGCTTTTTTCTTATTTTAATACATACGTTGTAGTGATCCCAAGCAAGCACGGCTTTTTATTATGGAAACATTACAACAACGGCACAAACATAATAATGTCCATGACCGAACCGGGATTCGAGCGCAGGACCCTGGTTTGTCAGTCCGGAGTGGTAACTATTGCACAAAACGGGTCGTCAAATATAAAAAAATACTCTTTCTATTAACCTTTTTTAAAGTTATTGTAGTACGTTTTCATGTTAATAGATGGCGTGAGGCGTTTTTTAAATGCAAGTGTGCAACAATAAAATTATTTATTCCAAAACCTAGCTAGCAGCAAAGGCTAGCAGGAGCTTAATTTAGTTGATAAATCCCTGATCTCAAAGTACATACATTTCGACCATACTTGCACTTACTCGTAACTCACGCTCAAGGCGTCTCAGAAATTAGGTCTTACAGATTTGATTGTAAAGTAACTTACCGGGTGAATTGAAAAATAATTAAATAAATAATGCTCACAGTCACATACATTGTAATGATCCGAAGCAAGCAGTATAGGTTTTTTATTATAGAAACCATACAACAACGGCACAAACATATTACATCCATGACCGAACCGGGATTCCCTGGTTTGGCAGTCCGGCGTGGTAACCATTACACCAAACGGGTCGTCAAATATTTTTCTTTCTTTTAACCTTTTCTAAAGTTATTGTAGTATCGTTTTAATCTTCATAGATATCGTTAGGCGTATTTTTAACTCTAGCAGGAGCTTACAAATTGATTGAATACATCTTTGTATGTAAGTATAATGGTGGTAGTTTGAGCCCAATCTGAGCCAATTCTACGGTATAATAATTTTGTTGCAGAAAATTTTGCCAAATGTTCGTTTTGTTTGATTTTCGGTTCTATTATGATTTCTTGAGGATTTGTGTAGCTTAACTATAGAACATCAATCGACCACAATCTATTTAAAGATAGGTACCTACTTATCTAAAAAGTCCTTATAACACCACAGTTTGGTATTGTGCCTAAGTACTTTCATAATAGCTAAGTAAGGTTAGAGATTTACAAATGTGGCTTGAAAATAATTCTTTTAACAAGTTGACCATTTTGCTTGCTAGAATATTATCGTTCTAGCTCTTGCCTACACCATTGTGCACTAGCCCGCGTGGTGGAGTATCCTCTATCATCATCATCATCTCAGCCGATGGACGTCCACTGCTGGACATAGGCCTCCCCCAAGGATCGCCATAACGACCGGTCCTGCGCTGCCCTCATCCAACGTTTTCCCGCCGCCTTCACCAGGTCGTCGGTCCACCGTGTGAGGGGCCTACCCACGCTGCGCTTTCCGCTTATCCTCTATCCTCTAACGTTTATTTGTGAGTGGAAGTCTGTGATCCGCAGTGGGTCGTAAGATGATTATTATGCTGCTCGACATAAATAAAACACTAATAACCGACGAACAGTAGAAAAATTCAAGTGATGGATCTGTGAATGCCTTTTTTTTATACCTACATACTTACTTAATGTAGGTACTTTCTGATTTTGATTCAGTTCAATTTCATGACTATTATCCTATTCTTATCCTATTATGGGGGCTGGCAAGCCAGCAACACATCAACCCAATGGTACCTATCTTTTGTGTTGACTCCTACTTAATGTTTATTTTTTTCCATTGAAAAACGTGGAAAATGAGAGAGGCAATAGTGTTCAGGGGAAGAAACCTGTAATCTCCCAGTTTTGAATAACCATCTCTCAGTCTCAGGACACATACGTTTAGCCACCAAGACATCGCAGTCACACAGTATAAATGTTCCATGGTTTCCTCCTCCTCTCCGCACGCTCGGCAACTGGGATCTAGGGTGAGCTTTATCATGCCTGTGAGGCGTAGTACCCGGTGAGAGCTCCGACGATAGCACGAGCTTTGTTCCTGCTGTTGTTCAGTATGAACTGTGGGATTCGTGGTGTTATATTGCTGATGAATTTCCTGCAATGTTGCAGACCCAAGAAGCCAGAGCATTCTAGCATGTGTATTTTATCAGCCCATTCCTTAATGGCCATTTTAATGTTACATGCCAGGGTTTCTAGACTTGGTTCTGACCATGACCTTCATGACCCTTAGACGAGACATGAGACAAAATCACATGTCCACGCAGACGAAGTCGCGGGCAACAGCTAGTAAATAAATAACTGTCACACGCACATACATTGTAATGATCCCGCAATTAAAGCACTATAGGCTTTTTAATATGGAAATCCCCCATCAAGCTAAACAACTTTTACGGTGGGAGCAAACTGATCGTAGCAAAAAAAAATCTGCTGTTCCATACTAAACTGTAATGTATTATCGACTCAACTGTATGAAACAGCAGATTTTTTTTCGATCCTGACTTATCCTGACAGAATTCTTAAGCTTCCTCCACATTCATAAGTCTCTACATGCTTTTCGGTTTCGGGTAAATCTGACCGGGCCCTTATCTTTAACATATTACTATAAAGTCATTACTAAGTTACCCAAGTTCCTCCGTAGCGTAGTAAGTACTAGTACTATCACAGACAAGTTTCAAATTCCACGTACAAGCATCTCAAACAATGGAGTAGCACCTCTGTCGCATCAAACTAACTCTAATTGGACTGACTTTGAAATCCGAACTTAATTGACTGAATCAATGAGTCTAGTTTCATGTAACATCAGTTTTCAATCAAAGTTTCACAACTGGATTCCCCAGACGGAAGCCCGTATAACTTTTACTGCGATACCGCAAACGAAATGGGACCTAAAACAAAGCAGCATTAGGGTTACGTATTATAAAAGCCTTGGGGTAAATTAAAATGATTCTCTAGGCAAATCAAGTTGGCTTTATTATTATAACATTACCTTTTGCGAATTGAAATACGTATCAGAATCTTGGTAGAGAAATTTAATTGAAATACCTCAGGGCTTACGAATTTCAAATCGAGAAAATTATAGCTCCAATAAACTGTAAATACCATAACATCAAACTGAACAACTTTTCTTCTCCAGGAAACGCGAAAAAAATCAGCCGTCCCATACAAAACTGCTTACCCGACTAAAATGTATGGGACAATAGATTTTTTCGCGTTTCCTGGGGTATTTTCCATAGTGAAAGTTGTTCAGTTTCATGGTCTGAGTGTCAGTATTTGCTATGATGTCGCTTACACTTTGTATAAGTACCAGATTTTGATTCTAATCATAAGCTTTCAAACAAAATGAGTTTCATCAAAATCAGTTCAGTAGTTTTTATATTATGCTCGAACAAACAAACAGACAAACTGACAGAAAAAAAATAAGAAAATTTTGTGAATTGGAGTCAGCGACACCTAAAAAAAATATCTTTAATTTAAAGACATAGTTTAGATTAGATTAGACGCTGCTCGTAATCATGTTGCTAGTCGTTTTATGGCATAATCATAATTATATCGGTATAGTGTCCTTCTAAATATGCTGACAGTTTTTTAAGGGGATGCTCATTGCCACTCACGATCAAACTGAACAGCTTTCTCTGTGGCACATACATATCGAAACCGTGAAAAAAAACGACTGTTACTTACAAAACTGAAAACCTACCTCAAGCCCAATTTATAGGACAGCAGATTTTTTTTTGCGATTTCGATTTTGATGCCGTAGAGAAAGTTAACGATCTACATATTATTAAGAAGGCTCCTGTGTATTTCAATAAAAGTAAAAATAGCATTTTGTGGTGTGAAAAATAATTCTATTTCATTTCATTACACTGACGGGAGAGTGTTATTATCATTTACATTATATTGTAATTGAAAATTAATAAATAACAAAACATCGCATACAGTAACTCATGTGTCCCTTATTTGGTTCAAGACTTTAAGCCGAATAGAATAGAGAGGCAACCCTAAGATAAATCCAGCATTCACGGAGGTTCGTGATGCGACTGCAATAACTGCAGATCCCGAACACAGCTAGCACTTTAATTAAACTTGCTTTCACGTGGCAGCTTAACTAAGCCCAATTACATTCTCCTATTGATACTGCCGTATTACACTGACGAGTATGACGACAATATATGACATTACAATATCAATTTTGTTAGGAAGTAGATGAGAATTCGTTTGTGAATTTTACAGAGTATATTGTACGATACGGATTTCGATACCATTTTGCTGCTGAATCAATTACAGGGACAATAGTTGATCAAGTTTTCATTGCACTGACTGAATCCGATGTACATTGGCGTTTTTGTAAAGACAACTAGTAACAATGACTGTATAGGCGAGTTAATGAATGTCGGCCTGCCTCGCGCAAGAGTGTACAATTCGTGAGAGTACGCACGCATGTGCCGCTATTTTTCAGGAATCTTGATTCATATACGAATAATGCATGAATTCGATACAGTTGATACAGTCTTTCGAACTTCAGAATAAGAAATAAGATGTGTGACATTAAAAAAAGACACTCATGCAGTCTTATAAAGGCTGATGAACATGATAGAGCAAGATCCCATGAACGGCAGACCTTCGTTATTTTCTAAAAGCTGAAAGTTCCTCAGCGCATGCTCCCAGCACACAGGTAGGAACGATAGGCCATTATGAAGTTTGAGTCTTTGGCTTTGGCAGGTAGCAGGTTAAAATTGTCTGGCTAGGGGTTAAAAGTATCAAAACTGTCGGTCTACTGATGAAACACCTTGTAATAGTTAACCAAGTACATAAAATTCAGCATTTATACTCAGCGTTAGTATAGTTACAATACCAGTGCGCGAGTAGCCCGTCTCGCACTTGAGCGGTTTTTTATTACGTATGAATAAGTATTTGATTAAAGAAAAATGTATGCTAATTAATGTTTAAATGTTGATTTCAGGAATTAGAAGAAATATTAACGGACGTAACGACGGCTGTGAGTGAAGCAATCTGTCAAGAAGGGGAGATCATCACTGATAAGGTATGCATCATCATAAATATCATCAAGTTGATGAACCAATAAAAGAGGGATAGTGATACTTATGGCATCTGATTAGAAACAGTAAATTAGCGTCGCTTAATGCCTGCTTCTTTTTTGTCTGCTAGTATTCTTGGTGTGCAAATATAAATTTTGTGTTACAATATAATTAATTAAAAGGCATTTTATTCGAAAAAAGGGCCAGATACTCGGCCGTAGTGGCTAATAATCTTTTTGTTCCTGTCACCGTTGAGACCACGGTGGCTTGTTGCGCCTGGGCTAAAAGCATCGTTGCGGAAATCGGTCGTCGACTGAGGGAGAGAAATTGTGACCGCCGTTTCGGGTCGTTTCTGGTGCAAAGGCAGGCCATAGTAATCCAACGTGGCAACGCTTCTAGCGTTGTTAGCACCTTTGTGCCAGGATCGACAAGGGGCGGTTATTTGACTGAGCTGGTTCGGGGTTAGATTAGGCCATTGTGGCTTATTCAAGATTGCTATGTTTATGATGCGTGTTGCAGATCTCTGGCTGTATTATTATTATTGAATTGAGAAAGCATGTTGCTGATTTCTACCTATTTGTGTATTCTTATATGACAACGCTTAGGCTGACTTCTTTTTAGTGCTTTATCTTAATGCTTTCATGAATAAATTATTTAGATTTCATTACTGATTTTAATGTCATAAACTTTTATGAATAACTCCCGCGATTTCTATAGTCAAATCTGCTAGAAAGTTTTCATAAACTTTTTAATACTTTCTCGATAGAAAATCGAAAATTTATCTTGTAGTTAAGTTTTGTTCGCTTTCTTAGATTATAATCGTTTATCTATCTTCAAGTTTTATAACTTACCTCTAGACGTGGTGCAACTTAGAACTGGAAGCCGAAGTCGCATCTAAGTTTTAACACCGCGGACTTTACTTTGACGAAATAGAAAATTAATGAAGATGCCAAAGATTGTTGATTGAAAAATTGTGTTGGTGCATTTTGTCAACATACTCGTACTATAATAGGTACCTGGGACAATACCATGCAAGCGTAAAAACAAATTTTTTGTAAACTTGAGCTAAAAAAATTAACGCATTCTAACTAAAACAATATTATCATAAAAAACAATAGGAAATATCCTACGTACACGCCATATTTTATTTTTGATAGATTTTTTAGCTTAGTTTCATAAAGAAAAAAGAATTCTTGTTGCAGAATTTAAGCACCTATTGATTCCATCGCTAGATAAATCGTTCGAACTCTTACCCTACAATAATGATGATGATTGATGATGGATTACCAGTCGAGTTCGAGTAGCGCGACTGCTAATCATTATAGAAATAACCCTCACCCTACCCTACAATAATCCTTGTTTGTCCTCAACAGTGCAACACTCAGCTCCGTCGGTACGAGTCGCTCTGCGCGCAGGCGCGCGCGGTCTCCAGCACGGCTGACCTGGCGCACCTTGCGCGCACGCTGCTCACGACGCAGCCGCCGACGCGGGCGCCGCGACGCGCCTTCATGCCACCCTACCCACCTGAACCTGAAGATCCACCACTGGATGTTGCAGCGGTAAGATTCGTTTTATTCCGCTACTATTAGCTTTTGCTCTCGTCTTCGAAAACTTCATAACACCGTTAGGTTAGATTATTCGAATATTATATTTCGTATTTCTATCATCACCGATTTAGGCTGTGCGTTGTCTGACCAGTCATTCAGTCAGTCATGGAACTGTTTTATTGAAAATGCCATGAGGTTTCAGTTGGAATGGACCACCCCATTTTTCTCGTAGGTGTCTTACGAGGCGAGTAAGAGATAAGGATTTCATATGCAGTGTAATTTTGGAGAAGGCTAGCCAAGCCACGTATCACCACTTTACTCGTCATTCCATCTTTTTTAACTGCGGAAAGAAAAGGAAATGAGCTTCAGGCATAGTTGCACTACTTTTGGATAAGCTCCCAATAGCTTAATATCTGACAGATCATTTGACATATCATCTCTTTCCGGTTTCAAAACGACCTTGAATCCACGGTTTATACATTGTGCATTGTTTCCTTGCCTTTCTTTAAAACAACTCTCTTATCTGAAAAAGAAAATTGTTTGAATAAGCAATACAAATAAATAATTTGTTTTGTCATGCAAATAGTCGTAGGTAAACCTAATTCTTCATACTTATTTTTAAAAAGCGGTAAAATATTTATCTACTTAGCCAAAGTGAAGGCCAACGAAGACTTGAAATCTGTCTCAATCACAAAGTGAAATCGAATCATTCACGTCGCAAAATTCAATTTCCCGCAACCTTTTCAATCACCTACATCTCAGTAATTCTCTTTTTATTTAATTTCCTTTAAACGATATCGGAAAATTACCTCGTACCTACCTATCAGGTTAATTACAAAAACATCACTAAAAGAAATGCTTATAAAATTTTATGCCGTGATTTCTATTTATCAAGATCGATCCTCACAGACGAAAATTGTTTTATAAACCCTTGAGATAAACTGTGCTTGTTTTGTGGTCTCTATACTGTCGGTGGCGCGTTGCGGAGAGCTATGGAAAATTATATTAAGGTCCAGGTTCGAATATGCACGGATGACATGCCATGCCATGTACCAATGAGATCTTCTAACTTAAGTTAAGGTAGGTACTTAAGTACCTACGTAATACACAGTACCCTTGCGCTCTGACCGAAAGCAGGCCTTAATTTCAAGGATACGACCATGTTTCTCTACCGGTCTGTACTTTGGTAATACCGACTGCTCTAAAACGTTGAAGGAAAACATCATGAGGAAACCTACTTACTGAAGAAGAAAGTCTACCAATCCGCATTGGGCACTCGTGGTGGACTGGACTAATGCCCATAACCTCCCTGAGAGTAGGCCTGTGCCCTGCAGTGGGACGTACAAAGTCTGTGATGATGATGATACTGCCATATGGCCTCGCATAAAATTAAAGCCATGTACTCACTAGGCAAAACACGTGACGCTCAACATTTTTAAGGCATCGCGTCGTCCAGGGAGACGTGGTGCGTTGCTTGGCGTTTTTTGCAACTCGTGAAACTTAGATGAAATAATTGAAAAACCATCTGGTCGCGATGCTACCACGGTAATGCCTCATTTACGTAGGAATTCGGATGTCCCTAGAATTAAAAGGTTCAGTATATAAATGTGTTTTGCGATTAAAAATACAAATCACCGACGTCGGGGAGAAAACAGCTAGACTAAAAAGGGAATGGGTCGGACATGTCTGTCGAATGCACCCGGAGAGGTGGGAATAAAACCGGTCAAGTGCGAGTCGGGCTACTCGCGCACCGAGGGTTCCGTACCACACCACCACAGAACACATTATTAACTTAGAAAAAAAAACTTTTTTTGTCCGGGACCTTTAGCGCGAGACCGACTCACACTTGGCCGGTTTTTAGTTTTTGTTGTTATTCTGTAAAGTTTGATCTATAATCACACTAAGTTTGACGCTTGTATGTATTACCGTTTTTACTATAGAGCGTGAAGAAAAAACGTTGATAAAAACTAGTTTCTTGTTGAAAATCCCCCTTAATTTTTAACATTCTGCCATTTTTATTACTTGTTAACAAATCCGCCGCAATAACGCATAATCTGAGAAAATTTCAACTATCTAGCTATTACGGTTCAAAAGTTACAGCCCTAAATAGGTAGGACAGACGGACGGACGGACGGATAAACGGACAGACGGACAGACGGACGGACGGATGGACGGACGGACGGACAACGTAGGCTTAGTAATAGGGTCCCGTTTTCACCTTTTGGGTACGGAACCCTAAAAATTGTCACGCCCTGGATCCCAGAAAATGGTCGTCGGCGTTCAGCTCGTTCTAAGAAGAGGTGGCGGGATGATCTGGATGCTTCTGACGACAAGTGGCCAGAGCTTGCCCAGGATAGAGATGGTTGGAAGATTAAAGGAGAGGCCTTTGCCCAGCATAGCAGTGGGATAAAACACGCTAGTAAAAAAAAGTATATGGCATGCCATATGGTGAATATTGCTATATGGTATATGAATGCTGATTTAATCACGATTCAAACCAAATAAAATATTCGTGTTCATAAATTAATTAAATGCATTTCATGGTGATGGTAGACAACAAATATTCAGACAACCCCGAAAGGGATTATGGTCATGAGAAGGTTTTAATAATTGGTATGTTCGACAGCTCTAAAGTGAATCTAAACTATTATAAAACTGTAACAGAAGTGTGTCTGTACATTGAAGATATTTACAAAAAAAAAAATTACGACGTGGTTTTTACCTGTCCCTGATTCCAAATCACCAATTTTTGGATTTTTTGTCTGTCTGTCTGTTTGTTTGTTTGTTTGTTTGTTCGTTTGTTCGTTTGTTTGTTTCTTTGTTTGTTTGTTTGGGTGTTTGTTTGTTCGAGTATCACGCAAAAACTACAGAACCGATTTTTATGAAACTTTTTTTGTTTGATAGCTTATCATCTGACTTAAAATCTGGTACATAATTTATGCGGAAAAAGTCGCGGGTAAAAGCTCGTAAATCATAAAGTCGTTCAATAATGTTCATATTCATCATTTCGCCGGTTATATTTAATAATCCCAGCGAGATTACTCACTAATGGATACAAATATAAAAACATTTCCTCTTTGAGTCCGTCCGCGTCCAATTACTTGTTCCGTGAAATACGAATGATTTTCAATAATTTCAGTTTACCTATGGCCTTTAAATATAAATTCTGATATTTCTCATACGTACCTAACGAATAAAACTATTGTGTTCTACATGTATTTTGATGTAGTCATCATCATCAGCCTATATACTTCCCACTGCAGGGCATTAGCCTAACCTCAACGAGGGTGTATGGGCGTTAGTCCACCACGCGTGCCCAATGCAGATTGGTAGACTTCACATAGGTACTTACGCATCGGAATTTCTTCTTCAGCGTATGCAGGTTTCCTCACGATGTTATCCTTCACCGATTGAGAGCAGTCCGATTACGTAGGCACAATAAGCTAGAAAAACTCATTGATCACATGGCATGTTGTCAGTGCAGATTCGAAGCCAGACCTCAAGATTGAGTTTCCATACCTGTCCGCAACGCGATTTCAATATTGGTCCCATAGTGAATGTTGCAGTTTGATGGTGTGCAGGCCACTCCCATGAGTACTGTAACGCATTTAAGTTAACACCCAGTATTTATCTAGGAGATCACATTAGAAATGAAGTGATACATCAGAGAACTAAAGTGGTTGACATAGCTCAGAAAATTAGCAAGCTGAAGTGGCAATGGGCTGGTCATATCTGCCGAAGAACTGATGTCAGTTGGTGTCAGGTGGGGTGTCAGAGTTCTAGAGTGGAGACCGTGAACTGGTAGGCGTAGTGTGAGACGCCCTGCTGCCCGCTGGACAGACGACCTAAAGAAAGTAGCGGGGAGCGACTAGAAAGGAAGGCTGAGGACAGAGTTTTATGGCGCGCCTTGGGAGAGGCCTATGTTCAGCAGTGGACGATGATAGGCTGATGATGACGATGATGATGATGGCTATCAAGCAATAAACCTTTAACTTGTACCTACAGGAGAGTATGCCGCCGGTACTTCGAGGTGAGATGCTGCTGGATCGGATGGGAGGGGCTCAGGCGAGGCTGAGCTACGATCAGCTCAGGAAAGACGGCCAGGATCTCGAGATGCAGATAAAACAGTACCAGGTACGTGTTGTAGACGTGTCGATGTTCGATCGAAATAAAATGGAAGTGCCAAAGAGAATGGAATCACTACGTTTTAGTGCTTTGACAGTTCTTGGCGTTCTTTGACGTTTCTGGAGTGTGATTTTTGAATCTCATTCGCTGAGTACAGCAGTTGAAAATGTCAAAATTCCTATGGAGACACGCATCTTTCTACTGCTGATTTGACTTTCAAAAATCGCACTCCTGAAGTATGATTTTTGAAAGTAGAAAGATAAATATCTCCACAGTAATTTTACATTTTCAACTGTTGAACTCACCGAATGAGATTAAAAAATTGCACTCCTGGTAATATTTTCGATTGAAAATTTCAGATAGTAGGTAGAGACATAATCCGCGAGTTTCCAACTTCCAACAGTCAAATCAGTAACTCTTTATCAAACGTCAAAACACAAGCTTTGTATGAAAAGATGTATTAAATCATGAATAGTGACGACATTGTTTTTCTTCGTCGTTTCGATACTTTTTATATTTTATCCTTTTATTAAAAATATTATTCAAGCTACAAAATTACTGATAATGTAAGTTTAGCGTTATTTTCAAACGTATTTTTTACTGTGAAGATAAAACTAAAATATATTTGATGCAGTCAACTCCCCAATTATCTTGAAAATACTTCGGACTAGATACTTAAACACAATGTTAAACACAATATTATTGATGTCAAACCAATTGGAACCTAATTTAGGCTCAAAGAGCGTACTTAAACGTCAAAAAAATTTGAGGTATGAAGAAATACAACTTTTTAAAGTACCTAAGTAGGTAATTTTGATGTAATTTATATTTTTAAAGCTAATAAATTGAATGTTGGACCAAAAATTTAAAAATTTTCAGTTAAATATATTCTGGTTTTAAAAATTTAAAAGTTACTTACCTACCTGCATTTTTAATATCTAAGTCTAATATAAAAAACAACAATTTCTTTTACTGTCCGGAAAGTCACGAGGTTTTTTTTTGCTTTTATTTTCGACGACTATATAGATTTATCCAATGAAATTGTCTTACGTAAGCTACTTAGTAAAATTTCAGCAGGAAGGAGTACATACTACTAAATTGTGTTTGGAATCAAATTAGGAGCAATTAACAACGTGATTTAATTATGTTTTAATTTTGGCAATAAATACTTATTAAGTAGAACAAAATTATGCATTGCTCGTGGAAATATTTAATTTAGGAAATACTTGTTAACTTTTATAATAGGTGAAGTAGCTGGTAGGTAATTAGAATATTAAGCACGATACCGGGGTGGAAAACAATTTTTAAAAGTGGATTCAGGAGTGCGATTTTTTAAACTCATCCTTTGAACTCAGCAGTTTAAAATGTCAATATTACTACGGAGATATGCATCTTTCTACTGCTGATTTGACATTTATAAATCATAGGTATTCCAGGAGTGCGATTTTTGAAAGTCAAATCTGCAGTAGAAAGATGTGTATCTCCATACATTTTCAACTGCTGAGTTCAACGTAGGTACTTATGAGATTCAAGATTCGCACTCCTGAACGAAGTACTTAACTTACCTACCTATAAAGTTGTGTATTTTTTAAGATTCCTGTTGGATTATTCCTGTTCAGTCATATCAGAACTCAGCAGAACAAAATATCTAAATTACTATGGAGAACCGCATCTACCAACTTTCTACTGCTGATTAAACTTTCAAAAAATCGCACTCCTGGAGTACTACTTATGATTTTTGAAAGTAAAATTAGCAGTAGAAAGATGCATCTCCATAGTAATTTGACATTTTCAACTGCTTCTTCTTATCGTGTGGGCAGAGCCCTGGGCCTCAATCGCCCTAAGTTTGAACGATACTACCAAAACAAAACCACAACCAAAAACGTTACGTTATGCACAATTCGTATCGCGCAAATTATATTAACGGTAACGATTTAGCTTTATTTCGGAAGATACGTTGGCGTAACGTTTGATGTCCGTTCGATCGAATTTTCTGTATTGTGCGATTTAACCGTTCAGAAAAAAATATCGCGATAGATTTTTTACTTCAGCTAAACCAAAACTAAACCAAAACCAAAACCAAACCAAAACCGAATAAAATTGCGCAATTGAGGCCCTGGTGTCAGAGGTTCAACTGCTGAGTTCAACGTATGAGTTTCAAAAATCGCACTCCTGTTTTATTTTATATTCTGATCTTTTGCAAGGCAAGGTCCTTCTTCCACCGCCGCTTCCTAATTGTTGTTCCTTTATGTTGGTAATAATGTAAAACGTTCATATTTAATTTTGTTAACAGGACAGTCTAGACTCGCTGGCGAGGGTCCAGACCCGAAGCCTTGAAGGCAATCTCCTCAACAAGGTCAACGAGTTGCAAGTAAGTTCATTAATATTTTTATTTAGCTTAGGCCGGAAACCGGGTTCGAATCCGCACGGACAACATGCCATGTACCAATGAGTTTTTCTAACTTATGTACGTAAAACCGACTGCTCTCAAACGGTGAAGGAAAACATCGTGAGGAAACCTGCATACACTGAAGAAGAAATTCTGATGTGTACGTGAAGTCTACTGTTCGTACGCGGGGCGTGGTGCGCGTGTGTATGTATATCAGAAGGAGGGTATTCAATGAAGCGACGGTTTACAGTTCACGAAAGTCCGATTATATTGTCAGATGAAACACGTTTACATGAAATTTATAAAGTACAGTGGGAGTTGATACTGGTATGTTAACAATGAGACGCGCGGGGATCGACTGACGATCGCTGCGCGCTGGAAAACGCTGTAGCACAAAAGTGCTGACATTATGTAGATAGGGTACAAACCCGTACATCACACCCTTCCTAAAATTTGGTACGCGAAAGTTATACATCCAAATTTTAAAAACCAAATAAAATAAAGACAAGTTATACATTGCAAGGAATGTGATTGCATAATAAAGCTGCAACACGATAACACGGTTGCTGACACATGATACTCGCTCGGTGCTCGGTACCTACTTGAATTGTTTACATGATGTTGAAGCTACATTGAATTTATCAAACACAATTGATTATTATTACGACTAAGTTCTAATGGGTGGACAGAGTCCTGATTCAACAGTGGTACATTTAGTATTTATGTTATGTTGTATGTATTACACTTTTACATTTGATTCAGATTAGTAAGAAACTTAATTTAGATACATTTGTTGTAAAAAATATTTTTAACGTTACAATACATTTGTGGTTATAGGTACCTAAAGTTTGATTGTGGAGTTTAACAACATTCATTATCAATCTCCAAGTACATATTACTGAACAACACGTTAACTGATGTTATACAAATATACAGAGTGATTATTTTTTACACATTACAAAATGTTGTTATTTATTTTAGTAGGCAACTACAATAGGTATGAATTCGTCATTCAAACAATACGAAAGGTCAAAATGGTAAATTTTAGCAAACAATCGTGAACTTGAATACTAATTATTGAAAAGAAATTACATTTTTACGAAAAAATTACCTTCGTGGGTACAGGTTGTTGTTCGGTGCGCACGGTGGTCGTCGGCTGCTGTAACCGTATCTGATTGCTCATATTCTGAGCTAGTTGGTTGCTGAACCAGCGATGAGCTGTCTTCTTGCATCTTTTGCAGCAAAAACATAATATAATTAGGAAAACACATACTGCCACTGCTGTGATGATCGCTCCGTACAGGCTGATTTTTACCCGCATGTCCTCGACTTGCTGGTTAGCTCCGGCCTGTGCGATGATGACTTCTTCATTCTTTGCGTTGTACTGACCCATTATAAAATTTGTAAATTGAATGATGATGATGATTTTTAATCGTAAGGTTATTTACTACGATAGCAGGAGATGGTCTGAGTTGTGCGATGTGCGCGCCGAAATTTTGAATGAAAAATTAAAACTATCGATCTTAACATTATACTTACGTATGACCTACTTACTTAAAACGTACTGGCGTTTTGATGATTCCCCGCTTCGTGACCTTTGTCTACCATCGTCTTGGTTGCGGTCGTTACCCTGTGCATCGTTTACATTAGCATGCACTACACTTGGTGATACAATATTTTCGTCGTTTAAAATATACGCGGGTTTAAGCCTATCAATCGAGATAAAAGCTCGCCGGTTAGGTAACTGCAGTTGGTAAACCTTCGAATTCCTTTTGATGACCGGAAAAGGTCCATCATAAGGTGATTTCAGAGGTCTACGAACTGTGTCATCTCTGACGAAAACATGGGTACACGATTGTAGATCCGGGTGTACGAAAAATTTGCGGTTTTCTCGATGAGTCGATTTAACTGGTCGCAATTTATTTATCGCGTCGCGAATTTTGTGAATATTTGTATCACCAGGTGTTGGTTTTGTGGGCTCGAAGAAATCGCTAGGTAAGCGTAGTGGCTTACCAAATGTGTATTCTGCAGCGCTGACGCCGTTGTCACTGCGCCCTGCTGCACGTAGTCCTAGAAGAACCGTTGGTAGCTCGTCGACCCAAGACCTGCTGTCGAGACGAGCCATCAACGCTGCCTTTAAACTACGATGCCAGCGCTCTACCATCCCATTGGCTTGTGGGTGGTAGCTGGTGGTCCTTATTTTTTGAACTCCGAGGTACTTAAGTAAATCAGTGAACAGCTGACTTTCGAACTGCCGTCCTTGATCCGTGGTTATTCTGCTTGGGCATCCGTACCGGGTGATCCAGCCTTCGTAAATTACCTTAGCGACTGTCTCAGCGGTAATGTCTTTGATCGGGAATGCCTCTGGCCAACGAGTACCTCTGTCGATAAGAGTTACACAGTACCTGTATCCATCCTCTGAAATAGTTAACGGACCGACGATGTCAACATTTAGATGCTGAAGTCTCTCACTGCTTTCAAAGCTTTCGTACTCTGAAATGGTGTGTCGACCTACTTTAGCACGTTGACATTTAACGCAGGTTTTTGCCCATTTGTTAATGTCAGAATTCATGCCTGGCCAAAAGAATCTTTCGGTGACCATTTTACGAGTCGTCCGTATGCCGGGATGGCTAATATTGTGTACGCTATCGAAAGCTACACGCCTGAAATTATCAGGTAGGTACGGTCTTACTTTGAACTTTGACATTTCGCAGTAAATCATTTTGTCGCAAGTGGGCAAAACTATGCTTTTAATGTCAACTTTGTTATTTTCAACGTTGTTAGTCGTAACTTGTGTAATATAGTCGTCCAGTTTCTGCGATTCAGCAAGTTGCTCGAAGTCGATGCTCGTGGGACAGGAAATCGTAGCTATGCGTGATAAGCAATCAGCCACGACATTGTCCGCGCCACCTACGTGTCTAATGTCGGTCGTGAATTCGCTGATGAATAACAACTGACGAGTTCTCCGTGGCGTTTCTGAGTTCGTACCTATTTTTGTAAACGCGTGTACCAATGGCCGATGATCGGTGAAAATCGTTAATGGCCTGCCTTCGAAAAGTTTTCGAAAGTATTTAATGGACATGAATATTGCAAGTAATTCGCGGTCGTAGGTACTGTACCGTTGTTGCGTTTCGGACAAGCGTTTAGAAAAATAGCCGAGAGGTTTCCACACACCTTTAACTAGTTGTTGTAGAACGGCTCCTACGCATGTGTTTGAAGCGTCACACATGAGGGCTAGTGTTGCGTCAGCGATCGGGTACGCCAACGTGACTGCTTGCTCCAATTGCAACTTACATTCGCGGAACGCTGATTCAGTATCCGGCGTCCATACGATGGGTGTTTTGTCGTTTCGTTTTGCGTTATGTAAATACCTAGATAAAATGGCTTGTGTACTTACGGCGTGTGGTATATGCCTGCGATAGAAATTTACCATGCCTAGAAATCTACGAAGCTCATTGATATCTTTAGGTTTGGGAAAATCGGTGATGGCCTTGACCTTGTCGTCCATGGGTCGAATACCGTTTTCGGAGACGTGGAATCCCACAAAATCGAGCTCTGACTCACCGAAAATACATTTAGATAAATTTATCGTTAACCCAAATTGGTTCAGTCGTTCGAAAAGTAACCGTAGGTGCTCTCGATGTTCCTCCTCGTTTACGCTTGCTACTATGACGTCATCGATAAAACAATGTAGAAAATCCATACCTTCTAAAACCGTGTGATGCATGAACCGTTGAAAGGTTTGTGCTGCATTCCTTAGGCCGAATGTCATTCTGATGAACTCGAATAACCCGAATGGAGTTATGATCGCCGTTTTCTCGACGTCAGCCGGGTTGATAGGTACGAAATGGTAAGCTCTATTGACATCGATTCGAGAGAAAACCTTTTTACCTGGTAGAAGATATGTAAAATCGTGTAAGTGTGGAATAGGGTACCTGTCGGGTTTGGTGATGGCGTTGAGGCGTCGATAGTCGCCGCAGGGACGTATGTCTCCGTTTTTTTTCGGAACAACATGTAACGAGCTGGCCCAGGCGCTTTTAGAAGGCCTGCATATGCCCATCTCCTGCATGAGACGGAACTCTTCCTTCACCTTTTTGAAGCGTTCTGGCGGTAATGGTCTCGCCTTCGCGTAGACAGGTGGTCCACTTGTTTCGATATGATGACTGACAGCATGCTGCGGAGGCTCTTTGAAAGAGACCGGTTTGTTTATATCTGGAAATAGATTTAACAAATCGCGATACGGGTGACCTTCGTTTATTGTTTTGATTGACGGATTGGTACAATCTTTGATACTGGCTATGACATTTAGCTTAGTTTCGTTATCAATCAATTTTCGAGAACTTAAGTCTACTAACAGACCAAAATGGCTGAGAAAATCGGCGCCTAAAATTGGTTGTTTAACAGTAGCGACTATAAAGGTCCACGTAAATGCTCTCCTAAGTCTTAGGTTAAGAGTCATCGTGTGTGTACCATAGGTGTCAATTTTAGTACCGTTTGCGGCGTACAAAGTGAAATCTACGTTTTTATCGCAACGTGAGCGACTCACCAAATTAATCGGTAAAACAGAAACGTTTGCTCCTGTATCGACAAGAAAATTAAGTTTAGAATTGACATCCATGATACATAAGCGACGGTTAATACTTCCGTGACAGCCTCCCGTCGTAGACTGCACATCATCTAGTTTTCCGTTTGCTTTTTCGGTTTGAAGTTACAGGGATCGCGACACTTTTCCGCTTTTTCCCCGAAACGATAGTGTTAGTAGCAGGGACGATCCTGGTTTTGTGTACTGGAGGGACCTCTACCTCGACTCCCGCTGCGGCCGCGCTGTCGTGACGCTGACCTTTGCCGTGGTCGGGGATCATGTCTTGCTTTTCGTAGTTCAGCTACCTCCAAGGTTAATTTAGCTACCACATCGGCTAAATTACTTGAGCTCGTGCTCGCTACAGCCGCGACTTCTAACGGCTTGCTCGTCTCGATCACTTTGTCGGCTACCGCCGCTAATTTTTCAGAGTCGCTAAGGGTCGTCGCTGCTAAAACTGTGCGAACCGCGGCTGGCAGGTGATTTTGCCACAGTACGATTAGCGTTTCTGGCGTCATCCGGCTTCCGGCTAATCCCTGCATCCGTCGGAGTAGCTGTGATGGCTTTTGATCGCCCAACTGCATGTCTCCGATCAATTTCTGGATGCGTCTGTTTTCAGACTCCTCGTAGATGCTTAAGAGTCGATCTTTTAGCGATATGTACTTGTCAGCTGCTGGCGGCTTTGCTAGTAGGTCTGCGACTTGCTGAATGACCACTTTGCCGAGCTTGGCTATTAAGAGCTGGTACTTAGCGTTGTCGCTGGCTTTCTGCGGTGCCACTGCCGCCTCGAACTGGATAAACCACAGCCCTGGCTGATCCGTCCAGAACTCTGGTACCCTTGACGATACTGAGATTAACACGACGTCCGGTTTTTCATCTTCTTCCGCCATTTTTCTGCGGGAATAGCTTGCGGTCCGTGGAGTGCAAGAGAAGAAACGATAGCAGTTAAGTACTACCGATGCGCGTCACCAGTGCAACTTTAAATTGAGCCGATCCCGAAAATTAACGCACTGTATAGTCACTTCACTCAATAGGTGTCACCAATGTTCGTACGCGGGGCGTGGTGCGCGTGTGTATGTATATCAGAAGGAGGGTATTCAATGAAGCGACGGTTTACAGTTCACGAAAGTCCGATTATATTGTCAGATGAAACACGTTTACATGAAATTTATAAAGTACAGTGGGAGTTGACACTGGTATGTTAACAATGAGACGCGCGGGGATCGACTGACGATCGCTGCGCGCTGGAAAACGCTGTAGCACAAAAGTGCTGACATTATGTAGATAGGGTACAAACCCGTACAACCCGCATTGGGCACGCGTGGTGGACTAATGCCCATACACCCTCCTTGAGGGTAGGCCTGTGCCCTGCAGTGGGACGTTTATAGGCTGATGATGATGATGATGATAGGCCAGAAACAGAAATATAAATTTTTTCAACCCCTCCCATACAACGAAAAGAGGGTTCGAAAAAATCGTTTTTTCTACTTATCCGAGTGTGGTGTCGTTGGATAGCTCTTGTAAAATGAACAAAACATCCATTCAAAATATACGGTATAATGCTTAGGTAGGTACCTATATCTCGAAATAATGCTCTTATCAAGAGTTTGCGTTAAAAACTGCAATAGGTACCTACTAAATCGACGATAAAAATGTAGGTAATAAACAAATAATGCTGGTTTTTAAGTGTATACAACTTATTGCTGCTGACTGTACCTACAGACAGACACAAATTTTCGAAAAAAAAAAAATTGTGATACAAAATGGTGATACCTAAATACGTTATTTTATATCCTACGAGCTTTTACCCGCGACTTCGTCCGCATAAATTACATACCAGATTTTAAGTCAGATGATAAGCTATCAAACAAAAAAAAATTCATCAAAATCGGTTCAGTAGTTTTTGCGTGATACTCGAACAAACATTCTCCCAAACAAACAAACAAACAAACAAACAAACAAACGAACAAACAAACAAACAAACAAACAAACAAACAGACAGACAAAAAATCCAAAAACTGGTGATTTGGAATCAGGGACATCTAAAAATCATATCGTAATCTTTTTTTTGTAAATATCTTCAATGTACAGACACACTTCTGTTACAGTTTTATAATAGTTTAGATTAAAATAAAAAATATATACCTACTTACATACTTAAGCAGCGATTTCATTGCCCTACATTTTGGGCCGGTTTTTGCATACATTACCTGATTTGTTCTCTGTATTTTAAAGTGTAGTGATCAAAGCAAGCAATGTATGTCGAAATCGGTCCTTAATTTAATCGCTTTTTTTAGGTATAGGCATTTTTTTTTTTATTAACTATAGGTTTGCTCTTGACCTCAATCCAGTCCTCAGGACGAAGATGGGGTCGTAGATGTAGCGAGCTTACCCAGAAGATGCCTATTCACTCGTACTTTAAAGGAATCCGGGTTGTAAGTACTCGGCATGGTCTAAAAAAACAAGGTCTTCTATTCCCAGAGTGACACAAGCCTACGTCACAAAAATATGGCCGCTAAACATAGTAAAAGGGTATGATGACGTAGGCTTGTGTCAGTCACGTGGTCGGAAGAGAATACCAGGCGCAGTATATTATTGTACCATGGGTATAGGTATGTATTACTTGTAAGTAAGTTAAGTAGTTACCTACTTTCCTACATTGAAAGAAGAATGGCAGATTTAGACCCAGCCATTTTTTACGAAAACTAAAAGCCATACAGGACGGCGGTCATAATTATTATAAACAGAAAAAATTAAGGCATTTTTACAAAAAAATTCCACATCTCCAGAAGTCCGGAATTCTGGATTCAAAAGTAGAAGTAGTAGTAGTAATCCAAAAAGCAGTAGCAAAACGCAACCACAACAGCTATTTTCATCTAATATCGTCACTGAGGTATTTTCGGTCGTAACGTATTTGGCTTTGTTGAACTGATAGAGTGTGTGATTTCGTTTTCTTCCATTATCATAATATGGTACGGTTATCGCGAATTTTCATTAAAATAAACACAATGAATACGTAAAAGATTGAGTGGACTATCTAATAAGAAAGATTATGAGTTTCACACACTTAATACAAAAGGTATCATAAGGAGAAATACCTTTCCCCCAACTTCTATAGATTACAATCAATTTACATTTTTGTTAGTTTTGTTTCACTCTACACGTAATTACTACATACATACATATGCTCACGCCTATGTCCCACTACTGGGGTAGGCAGAGACAACAGATCGCCACATGCTACGATTCTGACACACATCTCTCGCCTCCTCAACATCCATAAGTCTCTTCATACAAGCTCGTCGGTTCCGGGTACATTTTATTTGGCCCTTCTTCAGTACGCATCCGATTTGGTCAGCGTACGTGCGCCTAGGGCGACCCCTTTCAACCATTCCATTCACACTTGCCTTGTAAATTTCATACGTCAACCTACTTTCACACATTCTTTCTACATGGCCAAACCACCTCAACATGCCTTTTTAAATCCTGGTCACTACATCTTCTTTCAGACCACATCTTTCTCTAATCACACTATTCCGTATCCGGTCCTTCAAAGTCACACCACACATACTACGCAGGGACCGCATTTCAACAGCATTTATTCTAGATTCATGCTTCTTCTGGCATACCCAACTCTCACTGCCATACATTAAAGCCGTTTTAAACGTAATTACTGAGTTTCATTAAGGTTTCATTCATGTATGGGACCTCTAAGTCTGGGTCTCAAATTACATAGCCTTCCGCCAAACTTCTTTGCCCATGTTTTGAACTTTTGAGCGACACGCAGCGAAAACAAAACCCACCCCGAACCTCATTAAATATTTACGCTCAGTTTGTTTTATTCCAGTAAACGTACATTTAGCCCAAATTCCCGCCATTTGTTGTAGGACAAAAATAATTTCGGTTGAGGTTAAAATGAGGCAACGAATGAGTAGGTAGGTAGGTATAAGTAAGTAGGTACCTAGGTAACAACAGCTAACAACAACATGAAATAAAAAAAACAGGTAGGTACCTACCTACCTAATTACTAATTGGGTATAATAATTATGCTATTTAGTCGAAAAATCATAGGTAAGTAGGTGTACTTATTTATTTCTGTAGACTTTACTACAGAACCTTTGATTAAATTAAAATAGCAAGATAGGTGACTAGCCTATAGCGCATGGACTGCATAAATTGAGCCCCCGTCGCCTAATTTACTTAGAGCGGCATTGCGTGATTGAGATATTTTTTTTTATTTTAGGCGCAATAAAGGTACCACAATGCCTTCGCGTGCTTAAAATTGGTTGTACAAATCATTCAAAAAGAAAAAATAATCATACGGCATTACTTTTCACTCGTAAGTATTATTTGTTTATTTATTTCCATTTTGAAGAACTTAGGTACAGCTAAATAACAGTTTGGTTTCTACAAAGACAAATAAATTGATGGTCAGATGCTGACCACAGAAATATATGAAATAATATATGAAAAGCAGGTCCATTGTTTGAGTGCGTAATACAAGAACGTCACCTATCTTCCGATATAGGGGTAAACCGGGATGCTCGAACAGGTGGGATGGATGAGCCACCTCAATTTTTCGATTGAAAATTTCGTGCTATCGATTCGGTTCATGGGTCATTGCATGCCCGCGAACCACATCTACCACCACAAGCACCATCTAGGCTGCCGGTATAGTAGTTTGTCTTCGAGCTGAGTTTATGTGTTTTTGATAGTAGGTAAAAAGTGAAAAAAATGTATTTAGTTTATTTGTTCGTTTCTGCGTTATATTAAAAGATACTTATTATATTGAACTATTGTTATATGGTCAAACTAGTGTAGTTTGTTAAATGCAAAGCCTATTTAACCTGTGATTAAGAGTTTTTCGGAAATCTAAACAAAGGTTGGAACGGGTCGATAGAGGATGGTTGAGCCACCCGCAGAGGGATGGATGACCATAGTCAATAATAATATTTTTCCTCGATTTTATTTATCTTGCAGCTTCAAATGCCGTTCAAACCCAAAACTAAGTAGAATAAAGGCTTCAGCCCCAAGAAAGGAAATAAAAAAAAGATATTTGTAGATTCGGACTTCCGAAGCTTCTAAGGCCATATACCAGCTTTTTGTTTTTTTGCCATGTTTTAGTTTAAAAATTTGTTTCTCTTATTAAAATTATCTTAATGTGCTCATTTTATTAAAGAATAGTGTTCATAATGCTAAATTAGACATTAAAATGTTTTCTTTTTAGTAATTTTCTTCATACTAATCAAGAACACAGGTAGTCAAAGTGTGCAATGTTCACATGCCGTTATTTTTTCTTCCATTTTCAATCTTAACATTTTTAGATTGTTCCCATTTAATTAATATGAGATTTTATTATAATTACAATGAATTTTGAACGCTATTTTGTTTAATTTCTTTAAATATAAGGGTATGTTCAACCATCCCTACCCCCCTGTTCAACCATCCCACCCATTGAGGATGGTTGAGCCAAATCTCATTTTTTGTAAAAAATTGTCTAGCCCAATAAATATTATACTCACAAAGATCTTAGTACATACCATTTGTAGCCAAATAACTGTGTTATCTAATGCCACTAAAGTGACATCACTGCATCTTTGCAATAAAAAGTGGTGCGAGTTTAAGCAAAAGGTGGTTCAACCATACCGCACTCCCCCTATGTACCTATATACCTAACCACTTGACCTGTAGTAAAATAATAGTCCTGTCATAGAATAACTAAAAGTCTTGTGCAGTCTTATCTTAGACCCGTTTATTATCACTTTCAAGCACAAATAAATAAATAAATATCTTGGACAAAGTTACAAAAATAATCTAGTCACATTTAAAATAAAATAATCTAGCCTGGATTGCGATTTTTGAATCTCACTCGCTGAGTTCAGCAGTTGAAAATGTCAAAATTACTAAGGAGATACGCATCTTTCTACTGCTGATTTGACTTTCAAAAATCATACTTCAGGAATGCGATTTTTTAAAGTCAAATCAGCAGTAGTAGGATGCGTATCTCCATACTTTTTCAACTGCTGAGTTCAACATATGAGATTCAAAAATCGCCAGCGCCAATTCAGGAGTGTGATTTTTTAAAGTCAAATCAGCAGTAGAAAGATGCGTAATTTTGACATTTTCAACAGCTGAACTCAGCGAATGAGATTCAAAAATCGCACTCCTGGAGTGCGACTTTTTAATCTCATTCGCTGAGTTCAGCTGTTCAAAATGTCAAAATTACTATAGAGATACGCATCTTTCTACTGCTGATTTGACTTTAAAAAATCGCACTCCTGAAGAATGATTTTTGAAAGTCAAATCAGCATTAGAAAGATGCGTATCTCCATAGTAACTTTGACATTTTCAACTGCAGAACTCAGCGAATGAGATTCAAAAATCGCACTCCTGGACTTGTATTGTGATGACTAAACAACGATATAGAATACATTATATAGATACAAACATCCAGGACTCGGGTACAAATTCATATTAATCATACAAATATTTGTCTCTTACGGTTTTCGAACCCGCGGTCCTCGGCACAACAGGCAGGCAGGTTCACTATTGACTGTTGTGTGTGCTACCGGGCCGTCAAACAGAGCCATCTATTGTGTAAACTATGAAATACTTAGCCTGCTTTTTTTCTTCTTAGCCTGCGATACGAACCATACGAACCAAAGAGTAATAAGGGAGCCATATGAATAGGTAATAATAACTATTATTACCTATTCATATGCCAGAACTTACATAAGTCATGCTTTTCATTTTTTTTATATTATAAACTACTAGCTGTACCCGGCGTTGCAATGCGTTTTTTTTTACTATTTTTTTTTTTTAAACACTAACTGTTCTCGCCCACACCAACCTACCCAAGTAGACGAATAGGAACGCATTAAAGGACAGACATACTTTCATTTTTATATGTATACCTAAATGTAGATTAGGTATACACTGTTTTATACTCTACTTATTTCTAACATAAAAATGTTTCATTGTTTAGGAGGAGATTTCTCTGAAGAAATACGACTACAGAGCGACACAGTTGCATCTCGCATCAGTCCGAGCTCAGGTAAGCTTTTAGTATGTAGAACTACTTATATTATATACTATTATTACCTATTCCGTGTTTTTAGTTAGGTACCTAACCTACCTATTTACCTAAGTATAGGTACCTAATTCAAAATGCTTAATTAGCTCTAACGCTTTACTAAATATGATATACCTAATTAAGGGACGCAGCTGGCTTGGAAAAAAATACATAGAGAATGGAATATATTTTTATTTACGGTGTAATTGAATAGATATCAGGATCATAATAGCACATAGTTGGTCATAATATTTAAGACTCATTAATACTTATATCGAAATGTCGAGATCGCTTTGCTTGCTCTAATTTTATCTTTTAGTGATTGATTTTCATTAAACTTAAACCGGCAGAGTTCACTACAACCAAGTGGTACCTACCTATAGTGCGCAGAAATTCGTATTGCTGAAAATTTTCACGCTTGCTTCGCTCGCTCCAGATGCCTATTTTATTCAACTACCTATCTTATTGTGCATTAGCTAAATGTTCTGGGCACAGCCGAGAAATTGAACTTATTGAAAAATTTCGAGCTCGCTTCGACCAGTCCAGGACGTAGGTAAGTATCGATTCTAACCAGTTTAGTATCTTCCTGTATTGTCCTGAATGATCTGGACATAGCCAAGTAATCGCTTTGTAAAACTTCAAGCTTGCTTCGCTCGCTTGCTCCTGGTCATCTCCTGTTTCCTGTTTCTATTAAGAATTCCTGAACCCACCCTTGCTTTAAGTATGTAGGATAAGGATCTAGCCAGATGCATCCCCTAAAATTATCCTGCCGGCGCGGCGCCGGCGCCCATATACATACCTACTTACTTAAGTACCTACCTTATTAACATTATGTAAACAAATAAGTAGGTAATAGGTAACATATGAGATAAAGAAAATTTTGGGTTGGGGTGGCGGTTGCTATACAGGTAGGTACTATGTGAAATTATCGAAAACTAAAGCAAAATCAAAAATAATATAAAGGACTTTATTAAAAACTGGAGATCAAATGATTACTGTGGATATGTTTTTGTTATGTTTAGGTCCTAAACAGAACTTAAAAACAAAACATTGACGTTGCTAAGGCGTTCCACGCATGCTCAATGCGCCTTGCACATGCGCAGTGGATGCGAACTTTAATCAATAAATTCGTATTTCCCGCATTTAATTTTGCAGAAGAGTTCGCGATAAAATATCCAATTTAAATTCCTTTGTTGTAAAGATAAATAAACATCAATAGTTCATAGGTACTAAATTGTGTTTATAATTTTAACTGCGTGAAAATCGACTATCTACTGACTACTCTCATCAAAGGTACGTTCCTAATTTAAATGTGATTAATTGAATCATTGTATTTTTTTATTTCTTTTTTAAATAGGTAAAGACTTCATTCGTTTCAAAATGTGCTAAAGATTTTGTATCTACAACTTAGAATGGTTTGACCATAAATTTTGTTTGGAGCTAGGTTTGCCGCAATGCGCACAGCCTCCCACTCTCAGTCTGAGAAGAGATCTCGCGGATCGACATAACCTACATTTCAGGTGCTTAGCTTAGAGTGCAATCTGAACCGTCGAATAAACAACAAAATATTCAATTTAGCACATAAATCCGTCCGCGATACGTAAAAAATACTTTATAACGACGGATAACAAACGCAAAATTAAGTTTCGTGCCAAAATGGGATGGATTTCTATGAAAAATCACATGGTAAGTGTACATTTGACTAGATTTTTAAACTGAATTCCCGTTTGTCCCTCATGGGAAATTAAAAAGAGTTTTTCTCATTTATTCTCCATGATTGTCTGTTCATCCTTATATTTACGTACGACCTGCAACGAATGAAAATCTCGTGCCTATTTCATTTTCCAGCTGATTCTGTTACACTGGTAGCTATAGGTATCGATTTTTATTTCTAATGGTAAACAATGTTAAAATTAGTACCAGGGCCCTATTCAACAAACGTTACAATTGTAATTTACAATTACAATTCAGGGTACATTGCTGGTTAATATTGACGCGAAACATGTAGTACGTAATGTGTCACTAACATTATCAGCAACGTACCCTGAATTGTAATTGTAAATTACAATTGTAACGTTTGTTGAATAGGGTCCTGGTCAAGTTACTTTTACTAAGTAGTGTTAAGTATTATTTTTATAACAAACGAGCTTTTACCCGCGACTTCGTCCGCATAAATTATATACCAGATTTTAAGTCAGATGATAAGCTATCAAACAAAAAAAGTTTCATCAAAATCGGTTCAGTAGTTTTTGCGTGATACTCGAACAAACAAACACCCAAACAAACAAACAAACAAACGAACAAACAAACAAACAAACAAACAAACAAACAAACAAACAGACAGACAAAAAATCCAAAAATTGGTGATTTGGAATCAGGGACATCTAAAAATCATATCGTAATCTTTTTTTTGTAAATATCTTCAATGTACAGACACACTTCTGTTACAGTTTTATAATAGTTTAGATTACTAAACTGGTGACTAAAATCTTTCCGACCTACCTATCTAATTAAAATTAAAAAAAAAGTAACATTCAGTTAAAAAAGACTTTTGCTAGTGGTAAGCTTTGGTTAATTTAATTTAATTAAATCAAAGGTGGTAGATAAGGTAATTTTGGGAGCTGAAAAAAAATGTTCTGGTAGCATAAACAATATAACCTACCCAACATGCAGTGGGTGAATTTGGACTTTGGCTGACGATAAGGATAATTTTTAATTGGAGAGAACAAGATGTTGTGCAATGGATGAACGTGACTCATTCATGCCATCTACAATAAAGTTTAAAAAAAATTACGTCATGTAATTAAGTACTTTTTTAACTTTTAACCTGTTTTGTCCCACTGCTGGGCAAAGGTCTCCCCTAAACCCTTCCACGTCTTTCTTATTAGTATTTTTTTCTTTAATTGTATCTTTTTTTTGTTAATAACAACTCACAACTTTGCATTAAAAACGATAAAAAAATTATACTGTAATCACTGTTCCATACAAATATTCGGATATCGTGGAAGGGGGGGGGGGGGGGGGGGGGGGGATCTGTAACTTTATAACAGCTATCCATTTTAACGAACATCTGACTTAACTACAAAGATAGAGATTAGTTTCTATATTGTTTCAGAAAAATTTCATTGACTTTGATTGGTTTGTATTGAAAATATTCCAGACTTCGTTTGTATGAAGCGCGCTCTGAATTATATTCCTTAAGTTACAGTCTGTATAAAAGTTATAGGGCTTTGATTAAATTAAAATAGTGGAAGATAGGTATCTTGCATTACGCACTCGAAAAATGGATCTGCTTTTCATCCTACTTATGATTATGAGTGAAAAATAATGCCGTTGGATTTGTTTTTTTTTTTTCTTTTTGAATGATTTTTTACAACGAGTTTTGGTACCTTTATACCTCCTCAAATCAAAAAAGTATCTAAATCACGCAAGGGACAAGGGCTCAATTTTTGCGGTCCAGGGAGCGTGTGACTTCTCTATGGCTATAGGCTTGTAACCTATCTTGCTATTTTAATTTAATCAAAGTTATAGGGTGATTATGATGTGTCAAGTGGTAACAAGCCTCTACCACAAACACTGCGGAAACTCTCATCCCTTAGTTGCCTCGTACGACACCCACGGCACGGTAACGACAATTTTTTCAGGATTTCCTCATTTAACCAAATAGGTTGTGGTTGGCAGATACAGTTTGTTATTTTAATAATTATTATTCAGCCTAGCCTAGGTTATTGAACAGTTCCGAGTTTTCAGAATAACTCTGACTACCGCTTCGGGCACTATAGTTGTGACCATAATTTATGCTACTTGAACAGTAACCTGAAACCTGCTGGTCTGCATTATAAGTTTATAAGTTACCTATACGTGCGAGGAGAGCCCCCCATGGGTGGTTATATATAATATAACAAATAAAAATAACAATGGAATACTTTAAATTAAAAGTGCTGACTAGTACCTAATACACCACCATTAGGTACCTTAGCTGCCTTCCGCTATAATATAATTATAAATCCGAAATCAACCTAAGTTCCTACTTAGGTAGAATATTGAAGGTACCTTTAGCTTGTGTATGAAAACAAAATATGTACTGCGGCATTTTATACTTTGGATTGGAACTTCCTGGGAAAATTAATTTGTAATCACGAATTTGTAATATACGTTGCACTCAAAATAGATATTTCTGAACGCTACTGCAATTTTCCCGCGCGCGTAGTCGCTCGCGTAGGCGCGGCGCTACTTTCTTTGCCGACGGTTGCGGATAAACGTGGAACTACGATGCGTCATTTTGAGGTTTGCGAGGTAGTGCGTGTCTTGTTTGTGTTCGTGATTTTATTTATTTGTTGCTCTTTGTGAACTTGATAGTGAGTTTTAAATGAACTACGAATATTAAATACGGACTAAGGTAAGTTAATTTTCATTCAATATAGTGATTATGTAACAGTAAATGAGTTTTAAAAATGAAATGATGACGAGACATATTTTGTGTAGAAATCGTGTCTATTTATTAATTAACGGAGCGATAATTAACAGAAAGCATCACAGTAACGATTATAGATCTTGTTTTTGTTAATAAACTATCGCTATTACGATAATAAATGTGAGATATCACATAACCTCAAAATGGTTTTATCTAATGTAAGATTGCAGCGAGAAATAAATTACGTTCGACTCGTATACTGTTTGTTGCATTTTAGGCTAACTTTTGATGAATATTGATAGAACTGATTCTTTAATTCAAAATACGAGTGATATTAGAGTTAGTAAGTAACCAATGTTTGCGCGGGAAAGTGGACTTACGCTTCCGCCCTCTTCCCTCCAATGAACAAACATACTAGTGACTAAAGTGCGGTCTAACTTTGGTCCTATTATTTTAGACTAGGTGACCCCGTCGAACTTCGTACAGAGTTAGAATCTTCACGACACACACTTGGCCATTTTTTTTTAGCCTATGTTCATCAGGGTAATGTAGCATTCTAAAGGTGAAAGAATTATTCAGATCGGTCCACTAGTTTTGGAGCCTATTCAATACAAACAAACAAACAAAAAATCTAATCTTTCTTCTTTATAATATTAGTATAGATTATATGTTACATTAGTTTTGTACTCCTTATGGATGTAGTTGGTACTAAATATAGTATTTTTGTTACTAAATTATGATAATTTAAATATTTCAGGTTGAATACTAAACAGTTTGAGGCAGTGGAAGATACCAACTTTACTAAAAGCCAAAATACTTTGCATAATATGAAGCCGTCAGATAGAATTTCTGGAAAGAAAAATGGATACCAGTCCGATGAAGACAACGTAAGGTATAAAATAAATACTAACTATTTTAATAACGTTGGAAGGTCACCTCCCAAGGTTTCCAAAAAACAAGAGACTGGACAAAATGATGATGATGATGTCAGATACAAATTTCCTACAGTTTTATCAAGGCCCAAACCCGCAGTTCAGAAACCAAAGCCGAAGCAGAAAATAAAAGTCAATTTCTGGAGCACAAAACGGACACAAGACACTGACACTAATAAGAATAAAAGCCACCGAAGGCATACCATTGCCGCTGTGGAATCTAAAGAAATAAAACCAAAAAACTCTGTGGTGAAAGTAAGGAAACGGGTGTCATTTCTACCGTCTCCACTATTCTCTGAAAATCATGTACCAATGGTGACTGTACCCGATGATTTGACTATACAACTCAACGAGGAAGAAGCGAACGACCTTCGCGAAGATTTAAACCAGGCTTTTGTTAATAGTGATATCAGTAACCAATCAAATCCCAAACGTAAAGCAAGAAATTTAATGGCAGAGACAAGCCCGAGGAATTCTAACCGTAAGCGTAGTCTTGAAGCGTCTGTGAGAAGTCACGGCAGTGAAAACGAGCTTGAGTTTTTCTCGAAATATGTAGTTCAAAAATTGAGGAAAATGGAAACCAACCAGCGAATTTACTCAGAAAACTTAATTAATACTGTACTCATGTTTGGACAGCTCGGCAAACTGAACGGTAAATCAAAAATAGCTGAAGTATAATTAAAAGATTGTATAGTAAGTATTAAAAGAAGTACATCTGTACATAATAATTATATATTTGTTTAGTGATATTTTTACATAGTACGAGTAACTTATCTTGGTGAATTTTTTGAAGCGTGACTGTAAATTTTGACTTTGGAATGTTTATCAGTTTTTATCATGGTTTTTACTACCATAATTAATTAATACTTACTAGTGTTTTAGTAACATAATATACATAATATTTTGAGGATAGTTAAATTTAAAAGACTTCATTTTTAGATTTTGTCTGACTTCATAATTTTGATTTGGTTTCTTGGTTTATGTTATGGTACATAATATAAATAAAAGAACTAAAATATACATCATTATCATCATCATCAGCCTATAAACGTCCCACTGCAGGGCACAGGCACAGTACGAGACAGCAATCCATCTTCATACAATGGTACCAAACGCGGCTTGTATGTGTGCTCGCCTCGCTCGCCAGTATGTTCGACGATATCTCAGGCAGCCAAGGCAGCGCCAGACAGGGCGACGTGGAGATATTGTCAGTATGTGCGTCAGGGTTCGAAAGGATAATTATCAATGATAATTATCACGATAATTATCATGATAATAACAGGTTGATAATTATCAATTGATAATAACAAAAAATTGCGCCCGTGAAATAGAACTATATTCTAAGTATCCAAACGTGTATTTCCGCACTTGTTGCGTGTATCCGAACGCACGTCTAGCCGCGACACGGGAATTCCCCCACTTCACAAAAAATGTCAGTTGGTGTTACTATCAGTTTAAAATAACAATGTGCATGACCTTGAACGGCCGTCGGATAACTTCACTTGGTTGATAAAGGAATATAGACTCTATGCAAAGGAAATAATCATTTGAATGACTCGAGTGAAGTTCGTGTGATTGAGTGACGTCACATTTGCGAGCGAGGTCATGCACATTGTTATTTTAAAGGATAGTACGTAAAGCCAAGTGAACTCGAATGTTATTGTTTTACTAAGTTAAATATTGTTTATTGTGTTGAATTTCAACAATGCCGCGCGAGAAAGATCCAGTGTGGTCATACTTTAGTTGCACTAAGACAAAAAATACTGGGTTATAAATAAATAATAAATATAATAAACCATCGATATTTCTTATGAAACAATTTAACAAATGATATTTTAATAATGGTGATAATTATCGGATAATTTGGGACCATTGTATGAAGATGGATGACTGTCTTATACTGTGACACAGGTCTACCCTTAGGGAGGGTGTATGATCGTTAGTCCACCACGCGGTCCCAATGGGGATTGGTAGACTTCACAAGCACATCGGAACTGAATGTATACAGTCTCATAAAATCCTAATATGTGTCCCACTGATTGTTAGTTTACTGTCAACAACATGGGACAAAACTCATGACTAAGTGCCCTTAGATATTTGTTTAAGGGCATTTCGTGTTTTGCATTTTTTAGGGTGGTATTGTGCTTTAGTTTTTTTTATTAGTAATCGAAGTTTAGACCTAGTATGAAGTCTAGACGGTAAAAACATAGCCAAGGTAGGTTTTAAATCGGCTTCTTTTCTTTTTTATTTGTTATCCTTTTCAGTTGACCGATAATCACCTAGCCAAAAAATCATTTCAGTAATAAAAAGATTAATTTGTTTAAAAGATTAATTTAAAAATTCCTTTACAGTTCTGAGTACATAGTAAAATAAAATTAGTTTTAAGATGAATGAAATTGTGCTAATATATTACCTAATTAATATTAGTGTTTAAAAGTTTTTGTGTTGGTTTCGAACTATTGCATAATAAATTGTTGCATATCATGTGAAACATCATAAGTATATGCTCACGACTATATTCCCCGAGGGGGTAGTCAGAGATATTCTAAAACCTTGGAATATCTATGTGAAATATAAATGTTGTAAAACTATTAATTGTATGGAACCTTAGACAATTTATATAGGGACGAGTTACGCGTGTTATTCTACTAAGAAACATTTCTGCCACTTTTTGCGTGGGACGAGGTAACATGAAATCCGCAACTTTGGATTTTATTCCCCATAAGTTTAGATTCTAATTTTGCATGTTAAAAATCATGGAAAGTAGTCTCGTGTGAACCCCAAACTTTCTAAGTTCAAAAGTATTGTTTCGCTATTATAGGCTGTCTCGTTTGGTGATAAGGTATAAAATTGGGTGTAAATGCACAAGATCAATTGTTCTTATACCGTGGCAGAGGGGAAATGCTACCGCAAGGCGAGTCCCTATATAAATTGTCTAAGTATGGAACATGAACATGATACTATGGAATTGGCTAAATGAAAGTAATGTTTAATAAGTACATATTAAGTGTATGACACAATTTTTATTGTTGTAATCGAATTTGTTAAGTTTTCACTCTTTCAAATTCTTTAAAAAATCTAGAGAGAATAAGTTGTATGTCCATCTGCCTAATTTGCTGTCTTCTAATTCCTAACACAATGAATTTAAGTAATTTACCTACCCTTCTTATAGAATATAGATTGCACAAAATTGTATATTTCTTACATCGTAGGGTACTTCTTAATATGCTGATATGATGGTTCGACGGCCCGGTAGCTCAGTCGGTAGTGAACCTGCCTGCTGCGCCGAGGGTCGCGGGTTCGAATCCCGTAAGGAACAAAATATATTTGTATGCTGACCCAAATTGTATGAGACATCTGATAATTTATTTTTTGTTTTCAATTTTGATCCTACCTATAGAGAAAGTTGTTCAGTTTGATGGTTCATTCTCTGAAAAAACCGTCAACATATTAAGTTGGACCCTTTATATTGTAATAATAACTGGGTAAACACAGATACACAGGTAAAAAACGTACTTTGTATACGAACAATTATATAAAATTTGTCTTTAACATTGGAGGAAACCTGATGGCCTAGCTAAAATACAAGGGCCGTATCGTACGAGCGACTTCTTAACGTAGGCGTCGATGGGACGATATGGTTGTGATATCGACGTGATATATCGGAGAACAATCAAAATCGTTTCGGAATCGCAGAGATGTCGCGGCGGTCAGACCACGCCTGTGCTTGCGATATCGCCCAAAAAAGAAAATAGGTATCTAACGTGACACAGCATTCTCGTGCTTTATTTTTTGATCATTTATACACTTGTGACTTAGAAAAGGCGCGATAGGGCCTTATCGCGAGCCTATGCTAGTTAATTCACATTTATCACCTTTACATGCATGAGAATAAGGTTTAGAATAAATTGTTAATCAAATTTTCTTGTCGTTACACTTAGCCTGGTTTGCACCATCAAGTATTTAGGCTTTAACATATTTATATTTAGTGAACGCTCTGTCTCTTATACTGCTAATACTAATGTTAGTGACGGCATCTTAAATTAAAGTTGTTTAAACCTAAATACTTTTTGGTGCAAGCCACCCACTTCGGTGCCTGTCCATTGATGCAGAGCTAGCTGGCGGAGCGGAGAAATGGAAAAATATTGACCAATAGGATTGCATAAAATATGGACAGGGGTTTGCGAGCTAGTTTAAAAATTCATACATTTCAGGAAGCGGCGCGAGGTGGCGGAGCGGAGCAGCGGAGCGAGAGGGCGGAGCGGGACCTATTGATTAATATTTCTCCGTTTCTCCGCTCCGCTATAATACCTCGCTCCGCTCCGCAATACTCGATCGCTCCGCTCCGCCGCCTCCCTCCGCGTCAATGGACAGGCAGCCTAACACTCAGTTGCAGAAACGTTTATTAGAGTTAATCCTCCATTATATCTCTTGCTAGCTTTTACTACGTCAACAAGACTAAAAGTGACAGTAAGAGATTTATTGGAGAATTAACTTTAACTTTCTGCAACTGGGTGTAAATCACCTAAATAATGGATCAATAATTTTATTAACATTACCATTTATGTCTGATGATTGCGGCACGCAGAATAGGGTATTGTATTTTATTGTACAGAAGATAATAGATACTTTCCTTCAATGTCATTGACAAATTAAACTTTTTTGTCTTTTGCCAATCTCTTTGTCTGTGATATCACTTATCACCACTCTTATAAGTACACTATTTGTATAAATTTAATTATAAGATGTAAAATCGAATGGTGCATAGTATTCAGTTTGAGACTAGTACCTAATTCAGATGTAAAATATTTACACAAATATTTGTTGAAGCTCAAATATCGGTGGCGAGTGTTATCTACATTTATTTTTTGATCAATCATGGTCCTAAGCACAGATTTATTTATAATTGTGAGATTGTAGAGGCGTGGATTGCCTTGCTATACTAATAAATGGTTATTTACTAAATATTGTAATCTTTTAGTAAGCTAAATGCTTCGTACCTCTTTTAAGTTAAGACACTTCAACTTTTTCAGTTTTATTTCATAACAATGGCCTCGATTCGGAGAGTACCACGACTTAACTAAACTAAATTTATTCCTGTCACTTTCTAAAATAAGATTAAGAAAAGAGACAGAAAACCAACAGCTGACTTTAGTCCTGTCAAAGTGACGTTAAACGCCCAAAAACGACTTAAATAAGATGGCGTACATTATGATGGCAACTAATTTTGCGCATTTAACGTCACTTTGACAGCACTAAAGTCAGCTGTTGGTTTTCTGTCCCTTTTCTTAATCTTATTTTAGAAAGTGACAGGAATACATTTAGTTTAGTTTAGTCGTGGTACACTCCGAATCGAGGCCAATCTTTAACTTATTTTGTTTATAGGTACCAGAATCTGATGGCAAATAAGGAAATAAAATGTTAGAGTAATTGGATTAGGGCCCTTTACACACTGCGACTTTTCGCAGCGCCTCCGAATCGATTAGCATCGATGCAAACGATACAGCCAAGACGCAAAACGTTCGGAATATTTGATCAGTCATTCGTCGACAACCTTTGTCGTAATGCACAAACGCGTCTGCATCGATACAAACGTGCGTGTGCATCGCTACAACCACACATTTTAATCGATACAAACGCCTGTTCATTGCCCGTGTAGCGATGCAGTCACGCGATTGATAAACGCGCGTTTATATTGCTGCAAAAAGTCTCAGTTTGTAAAGGGCTTACTTTGGCTAGACAGATCACAGTTTGACACTACCATGTAAAAATCTCAACATTTTTCTTTTTTTTTGTGCCATAAGATTCTAGTAGACCTAAAGTAACAAGTATAAGGGACGGTGAACAGTCCCCGATAGCATAGAAGCTGTTGATTTTCGATTTTATATCAAAACGCTAGCAAAGTCGATAATGGTTTGGCAGTGAAAAATGCTCTGCGCGGCGCTTCGCCAGGCGTGCGCCACTCCTAAGGATTAAGCTGAAATTAGGTTTTTGTTGCCGCGTTTTTTGAGCTCATAGGCATGTTATAGGCTATCGATCTGACACCAGTAGACACGTCTATTCTAAAACTAAAGCTGACACCCCTTACTATTGTCCACCTCCCGTGCTAGAGGGGGTGAGGTCAAAATTGATGGAGCTGGGAGTGTCCGTACTGCACTTAGGTCGTAATCGTAAATGTTTCAGACCCTGAAGGGATAAATTAAGTTAGTATCAAAACAAAATAAAAACAATTAAGTGTTCATGATTGCTTGCTTTTATAACCCTTTGGTACACTAGCTTTCTTGTACAGTGAAACAAAAAAGCATATTGTTAACTTTGTAATAACTTCAGATCCAATTTTCGATTCTGGGGTGTGGTTTTTTAATGTCACCGGTGAGCTTGAACGGTTTTTGAATCTATAAGATTCATCAATAAGCCTTCTCATACCCATGAGTTCAATACGAGTGGGAAGGGGCACTCGTATTGAACTCATGGGTATGAGAACTTAGTCACCAGTGAGATTAAAACATGCGAACTTTGGGAAATCTATGAATATCGGGCATTTTACTCAGCAGTTGAAAATGTCAATATTACTACGGAGATATACATCTTTCTACTGCTGATTTGACATTTACAAATCATAGGTACTCCAGGAGTGCGATTTTCGAAAGTCAAAGCAGCAGTAGAAAGATGCGTATCTCCATACATTTTCAACTGCTAAGTTCAATGTATGAGATTCAAAAATCGCACTCCTGTTCGTTTTTTTAAAGGATTTCTGTTGATATGTTTTGTAAGTTTATCTTCTTCTATCTGTTCATATCTTTACTTAGGTAACAAAGTTTATTGTAATTTGAAAACATGTATTATGTATTACGGTTAAAGAGATGTTTGCAAACGGTTGCTGGGCGACGGTGGAGAGCCGCCACGCTACATCCGGCCGGCGCCCACAGCAGTCACGTCTCGACCGCCCTCACAGGCGGGTCGCATCCCTACAAACCTCTTCTAAAACCCTTAAAAAACTCAGCTGTTACGTAAAGAGTTTTGTAAAAACTCAAACTCCCGTTTTCGTAAACATTTTTCAAACTTCCTTCTAATTATTTTATATTTTTTCCGGAATGTGGACTTGGACACGTGAAACGGTTTGTTTTTCTTGATTTAGAATCGCGATGTTAATCGCGCGTGTTTGTGGTTTTTTTATTTTTACAGTGAATTAAGCGCGTGATTTTTATTATAGTTTTATTCACAATCCGAACATTTTATACTAAATTAGATGATTATCTGCTTGAATGAACAGTGTTAAGATTAGTTTTTACATCTTTTGGTATTAGTTAGGATCAAAACTATCCTGAGTTCGAAATGGATATAGTTCACCGACTACACTATCTAGTGCTATCTCAAAAATCTGATCTTCTGACCATGGAGAGGGAGCAAAGACTTCGTGTGCGAAGACAATCGAGCCTTCCAGAATACAGCAAAGCTAACAAATCCAGACAGAGATTAGAACAAGCTTATTTTAACGATGTAAGTGGTGTAATAATAATTTTTTTACTAGTCCATTTCATCCCACTGCTGGGCAAAGGCCTCCTCTTTCATCCTCCAACCATCTCTGTGGCATGCTCTGGCCACGCGTCGGTCGAAAGCATCCAGATCGTCTCGCCACCTCTTCCTAGGTCGACCTGGACGCCGACGACCGTTTTCTGGGATCCAGGCATGACAATTCCTGCCCACCTTTCCTGGTGCATTCGAATCAGCTATTCGTGTTTTGGAGCGCAGTCTAGTGTTTCTGAAACATTTATAGAATTTAATTTAAGCTTCTGAAATCTTTACTGTAAGCACAAATAATGTTTTCTGCACAACTTATGTACCTATAATGGATAAAATGTTATAGAACCTGAAGACCTGCTCAATGAGATCATGGGGCAATTATTGAAACTTATAAATAGGTAGGACTTCCAATTCGTAATAACTACAATATCTAGCACTCTTGATAACCTGTGATCTTCTTTGCCTGTGGTTAAGTTACCGAATCATCATCAGCCTTTCATCGTTGAAAGCAGCCGTCGTATGTTTAATGTTGATGCTTTTTATTTATAAGTACTAGGTACTTAGGTATTAATACAGGGTGTAACAAAACACCCTAGTAATACTTAAGGGGGTGCTTCAGACCATCAAACTGAACAACTTTCACCATGGGGCCAACATAGAGAAAAAATAAAAAAATTCAGCTTTCCCATACAAAAGTGCAGTATCGACTCGACTAAAATGTATGGGACAGCAGATTTTTTTTATTTTTTCTCGATGTTGGCCCCATAGTGAAAGTTCAGTTTGATGGTCTGAAGCACCCCCTTAAGTATTACTAGGGTGTTTTGTTACACCCTGTACAATAAGTCTATTTCTATTCAATTACTTTGAAAAGATTGGTCGTTTTACAGGCGAAGGCACAATCTAGATTCTATCCACTTTCTGTTGTGTTCCCACTTTACCGAGTCTTGAGATCCTCCGATATAAATCTGTTGGCCTCATAACAGCATACACGACTTCCTCTTGGCTTGGTCTTCAGTTGCAAGTAGGTCAAGGAGGCTCCTTGTGGTTTATTTAACTTATTCTATTGTACGTAATACACCTATCTTCATTAATGTCATATAATCATTACGTAGCGTGAAAGGGCATTTTTTGGGTCACCACAAATAAGTCCAGGCACTGTTTTAATGACGTAAAGTTGAAAGAAAAACTGGAAGACGAGTTTTTTCTATTTCAACCTTTTGTCAAACTTTTTTGTTGTATGTATATTAATTCGGACTAATCTGACAGTTTGAAATATTATTGAGTAGGTAGGTAATATTAATAACATCAACGATTTTTTTGGATCAGGTCAGTTACGACCTTTTCCCCGAACGTCCACTATGGACCCGAACGTCCACTTCCCGGTTTCGTCCATTTCCCCAATCGGCCTTTTCCCCGAACGGACATTTACCCGAACGGCCATTTCCCCGAACGGGCATAATATTCCCGAACTTTTCCCCTTACGTAAGGGGAAAAGAACGTGCTTCAGAACATCAAACTGAACCACTTTCACTATGGAGCCAACTTCGAAATCACGAAATAAAAACCAGCCGTTTCATTAATACTGCAATACTGGCTCGACTCAAATGTATGGAACGGCAGATTTTTTTTTTGCGCTGACACGTTTGCTCCCATAGTAAACGATGTTCAGTTTGATGGGTAGGTGGTTTAAAGGTTAATTTTACTTTCCTTACACCCTGTATTTATTTTTTAAACAGTAATTTTTACAGGGCTGAAAATCGATATACAGACTACATACAGATTCTTAATATGCTGACACTTTTTTAAGGGGATGATCAGACCTTCAAACTGAACAACTTTCTCTATGGGACCAACATCGAAATCGCGAAAAAAAATCTGCTGTCCCATACATTTGGCTCGAGTAGGAATGCAATTTTGTAAGGACGATCTGATTTTTTTTTCGCGATTTTGTTGAAAAAAATAGAGAAAATTGTTCAGTTTGACAATCTGATCATTCCCTTAAAAATTGTCAGCATATTAAGAACGACTCTATATTTTAGTAGAATAGAATAGAATAGAATATCTTTATTTGCTCTGAATAGGTACAGTACAGATCTTATTGTCATACAATTAATACAATAATATCAAACTATTACAAAGAATGTACTAAGTGGAAATGCCCATAAAAGGAAAGGGACGTCAGAGGAAATGTCCTTACAAGTAAATGGACGTACTAGGCAATGTCCGTTCGGGGAAATGCCCGTTCGGGGAAAAGGTCGTAACTGACCTGATCCATTTTTTTTCTTCGCTGCACCAAAAAAAACGTTGAATAACATGTTTCAGCCATGTTGTGCAATTTCAAATCAAATTAATGATTGAACCGTCTCGGACGGGATTTGAACCCGCAACCTGCCAAACCGGGGCTGAGCTTTCTACAATTGACGTAATGGTTCGGTAGGTACCTATACCTAGTTTAATTGGTCGAAGGCACATCCCTGGTTTGGAAGGTTGCGGGTTCTAATCCCGCACGAGACTCTGACAGTTGTTTAAACTTTTGCCAGCATTGTTAAAAAACCATTTACAATTTTGTACTGTTTTCTCATAACTCTTAGGGACATTAATGTTTTGACGACCCAGTTGGTCTAATGGTTACCACGCCGGACTGCCAAACCAGGGTCCTGGGTCCCACCCCCAGGTCTGGGCTCGAATCCCGGTTCGGTCATGGATGTTATAATGTTTGTGCCGTTGTCGTATGGTTTCCACAACAAAAAGCCTATTAGAGCTTACGTGTGTCTGTCAGCTTATTTATTTATTTATTGTGTATAGTCAGAAATTCTTTAATTCTCTTAACGTCCTTGTTTTCGTCACAATACTAAAGGTTGTCTAGGAGTAAAATAAAAGAATTATACTATGGTAGATAACGCATTTCAACCCCATCCGTCGTGATAAGAAGCTTTATAGTCCGGCCTTTTATTTGCACTTGACACGAATAGCGACCTCTATCTTAGCAGTTAAAATATTCCTATTTAAAGGACGTGGCGATAAGTATAAAAGATACGTTATTTACAATTACATAGCCTGAAAGAAACCTTATCGGTAAATAGTTGAACAGCCCAGTCATTTTACGGAGTTTTGTTTGGAAAGGTGGGAAGTAGTTAATTATTAATCGGGGTTTTAAACTGTAACCGTGGCACTATTTTGAGACAAAAACACACCTGAAAACAAATTTAAAAGAAATTTGCTACGCGACATAGAAATTAAAATTATGAGTCCCAGAAGGCTTTTAAATTAATAATATTAATACCATGTACTCATTTGAATAAGATTTTACAATATAAATTATTTTTGAGCAATAAAATAGGCATTGAAATTTAAAAAATGAGGAAAAATACGAACGTATTTTTGAAAACCTTCTAAGTGGACAAAAATATTTACACTATGTTTGAAGTAAGTATGTATAATGATAATGCCTTAAATATGTTAAAAAAAAATTACCATCAGGTTTTATATAACGAGATAATACCAAAATTTTAAATTTGGAACTGTTGCTGACGAGATTTTTTTTTAATTTTGGTACATTTCGAAGCTCAAATTGGCTCTTAAATACTATACCGAAATAAAAATCCAATTACTAATTAGTCCCGGCTCAAACTGTAAAATGACTGGGCTCAAGACTGGTGTCAAGAAACTTGTACCTAATTGATATTAATTGGGTCCCATTTCTTTGTTAGGTAGTTCTTTTTAACTCATTGAAATTAAGCAGCGGTGCTGATTGTAGCCCATATAAATTTAGTTGTTTTTAGTGTTCCGTACCAAAATTGACAAAACAGAACACTTATGGAATCAGCTCGGTGTCTGTCCGTACGTCCGTCTGTCAGAGGCATTTTTCTCAGAGACCGTAAGACAGGAGGTTCAAACTCGGTACAGATATATCAATTGCTGGTCCAATATCATAAATGAAGTAAAAACGGCTTAATTTTTATTATTGGGGTGCCCCCCAATAAAGGGGAGGCAGAAAGGGTAAATAGAAAAAAAATTCTACCCTATGGTGTGGGTATCAATTGAAAACTTATGAAAATACGAGTCTGAAAATATACTTACTTTAATTTATATTTATTATAATAATAATAATTTAATAATAATAATTTTTATTTCGTTCACAGAAATTAACATTTTACAATAATGTGATAATGTGAGTGATTGGAGTCTCCTTTTGAGCATGATAATGCTTGCGTGGGGAGGCTCCGCTCTTCCATATCCATACTAAAATTACAATGATATTTTGCATCTTAAGATTTTATACAATAATATAGAATAGTTTGACACAAAGTAAATTTATATTTTATTAAAACGTCGTTTAACAAAATTTTCAATTAAATCCGAGAAATTGCTGTCCCCACCTCTATTAAATAATCTATAAAAAATATAGCCCTATGAGAATCTGAAAAAAATCATGAACATCAGAAATAAGTGTAGATGGCGGGAAAATTATCAAGGTGGCTCTAACTTGGACAGCGTTTTTTCTATACCTAAAAAACTATTACCAGTGTAAAATGACCTTCTGTTACTATGTGATAACTTACTAAGTAAGTGTAAATTTATAGTGGCTGTAATGGTAGTACTGACATAACCTCAGGGTTAAAAGCTCAAATTAAAATAAAATAAAAAAACAGATTAAAAAAAAATGGTAGTACGGAACACTAATTGCCCGAGTCCCGACTCGTACTTGGCCGGTTTTTTTGTGTTTCTAATGTCAGATACGTGATCGATCATCATTACTGTTCTGTTCTCTGGTCACGTAGAGCACCATCGTGGTGCTCTTGGTGGCATAATTTAGGTTGCTCTAATTCTGGTGCTCTTTAAAATCAGTTAGTGCTCTTAGCGCTCTCACAGACGAGCGACACTTTGCGGTCGCCGGGTGTCGCAGAGGGTCGCGCGACAGTTAAAATATGTATGAGCGCGGCGCTCTGCGACCCAAACGCGACAGCAAAGTCTCGTTCGTCTGTGAGAGCCCTTAGTGGAATACATACCTCTTTTTATGCCTTGCGTATCTAGACAAAATTGTTAAAGCAATTTCCAAGATATTTTGGTTATTTATTAAGATTTTACCTAAAATATGTGTAAAATAAAAATGTCTCAATGAGAATTAGTAATGTCTAGACTTACAGCTTGATGGCGCCAAATATATACTTCGAAATAATATTTACATAATGCCATGAGAGTTTTGGCGTGTTATTGTAATACAGTATTGTTCTGGCGTTTTGCCCTACGATCGTTTATGTTAACCCTTGTTAAAATCTCAACTTTAGACTAGATTGCTTTGATGGGTATAAATTATTCATGAATTAGTCACCCAATTTTCAAGTTTGACTATGATTCTAATATTCTTCAGCAAATTGTTCCATTTCTGCTACCAATCTACATGTTGATTTGGTGTAGGTAAATTCCACATTGTTCCTAGGTAATCTAAAATTCATATTTTGAAAATTCAAGCAGTTCGTTGGCGAAGAGATTTATGAAGTCATGAATATTATTCATGCTTTTTTAATACTTTTTTCTTATTATTTATATCCCATAGAAAATAGGTGGGATGGGAGGTCCACAATTTTTTTTTTCGTCCCAATGTTTTTTAGGGAAAGTTGTTTAGTTTCATTGTCTGAATATACCCATAAAAGGAAAGATCCTCGTTCATTGAGTTACAAGGCAGGTAAACATGGCAGAAAAAAATGTTTTTAATCGCTTTTAATATTGGTACTTAGGTAGTATGAGATTTTCAAAAAATCAATTTTGCAAATGAATGTTATACCTATTTAACATCGATGACTTCAGTAGGTATCCTAATGATAAGTACCGACATATTCTGTGAAACTGGCAACGTATTACGGTTCAGAAGATACAGCCTTCTAAAACTAGGACGGACGTACAGACGAACGTACATGGTACGTTACATGTTTATTAATAGGGTCCCGTTTTCGCCCTTTGTGTACGGAACCCTAAAAAGAGGTTTTCTTAATTGACCATAACTACAAAATTAAGTATAATAGGTGCTATGCCCCGTGCGGAAATCGAACTCGCAACCTTCGGCTCCCAGCTTTCTTCGCTACCAATCAATCTGGCTATCGGTATATCTGACCGTAGCGTAGGTAGAGAAAATAAATAAATGATAAATAACGCTCACAGGCACATACATTGTAATGATCCCAAGTAAGCCTCAGGCTTTTTGTTATGGGAATCATACAACAACGGCACAAACATAACATCCATGACCGAACCGGGATTCGAACCCAGGACCCTGGTTTGGCAGTCCGGCGTGGTAACCATTATACGAACCGGGTCGTCAAAAGCCGCTGATGAGGACAGGAAAAAGTTGTGAGTTCAAAAACTAGTGAAAGGGCTTGTCGAATGAAAGGCATGCAAATCACTTGATTTGCATCTCTCAGTTACCAACCTTGGGATGGAAATGATATTCTTTGTAAGTACCTACCTACTTGATCGCTTGATGTAGGTAGTTATCTAGATTGTACCTAGTTGCCTTGATTTTATCCTTTTAAGCTTGACTACTTACCCTACTGAACCTGAACTATTAAGATTTGGTCACATCTTCCATAATACACCTGGGGTGGCAAATGGAATGATCCTATACTTACCTATATCTTCAGTGTGATGATGACCAGCTCCATAGCAAGAGTTTCGAAGGGATCTCAGCAAATTGGTATCATAACTAGGTTTGGGCTCAAGTGTGTGGCGATTCCATATCCTCAATTTTCAAGGTCTGGTGTTGATATAAGTAATTGTGGAAAGCAATAAAGATCGAGGCGTTTTCGTAAAAAAAATTGTTGTATGGCATTTACTAAGTAGCGATGTTAAATTTTTTTTGGGTTCGGAGCAAAAAAAAATCTGCTGTATTAAACTGCAACGCCTACTCCACATAACATTATAAGTATTTATTTCTATGGCCTACTCGACGCAAATGTATGCAACAGCAGATTTTTTTTGTGCTTCGATCGGTTTGCTCCCATAGTAAAAGTTGTTCAGTTTGATGGGTAGACTCTTAGTTTAAAAGGATGCTAATGATATCAATTTCACCCTGCATTAATTTATACTTATGTACTGCAGATTGCGCAGGACCGGTCGTTATGGCGATCCTTGGGGGAGGCATATGTCCAGCAGTGGACGTCCATCGGCTGAGATGATGATGATGATCTCCCTTTGTACTAGTCTATAATGCTGTTTTATTCTGTTTTTCCGTGTGTACAATAAATTAAAATTAAATGATGACTGCTAATTACCTTCTAGTTATTCCCCCGCAGATTCACTAGACGGGTCCTCAGTCCTCTCTCGAAAAAGGCTCTATTCGTTACTTCCAGATCGTCGACATTTCGGAAGTCAGTTCGGTAATAACTAAATTGACGCGAACGTCCAACTTTTCACCATTTACCTAACAATTTCAAAGCTTCAAGGTGCTCAGAATACTAATAAAACTTGTCATTCCATTAAGGTCGAACCTTCTTTACTATATCATACCTACCCTATTCCAATAGGGACTGACGTAAATGTACATAAACACGCCGAAAACACTTTTGGTTTTTTAATAGAAATTTATTGATACTTATTCTATCTTCTTTTCGTGTGGGCTGAGCCCTGGTGTCAGAGTTTTTTCAGACCGCCTTACGACCTCTGACGTGGTTTTTATGTAACGACTACTACCACCAGAGATAGTAGCCGGAGCCAACGGCTTAACGAATCATTTTCTTTTCAGATAATCAGGTAATTCAGCATGCAATGTCCTAACCAACTGGGGAAAAACGTACAAAGTGACATATCACTAGGTGTCCCCCGTGGCAATCGAACCTACGACCTCCGTGTCTAGAGCCAATGCTCTTAACCATTAGACCACGGAGACGGAGGCAATCTTATATTCAATCAGAAAATTTTAAATATTTTCTCAGCAGTGAAGTCATTAAATTTTAATAGGTAGGTACTGGCCTCGATTCGGAGTGTACCACGACTAAACTAAACTAAATGTATTCCTGTCACTTTCTAAAATAAGTTTAAGAAAAGAGACTGAAAACCAACAGCTGACTTTAGTGCTGTCAAAGTGACGTTAAACGCCCAAAAACGACTTAAATAAGATGGCGTACATTATGATGGCATCTTATTTTGGGCATTTAACGTCACTTTGACAGCACTAAAGTCATCTGTTGGTTTTCTGTCTCTTTTCTTAATGTTATTTTAGAAAGTGACAGGAATACATTTAGTTTAGTTTAGTCGTGGTACACTCCGAATCGAGGCCAGTACCTACCTATCGAGGCCATTATATCACTCAAACAAAAATCTGTTGCTCTATGAGGCGGTTGGAAAATGAAATTATCTCTACTCTTGCACGTATCCACTCAAGTGGAGGACCTATTGCCCGCTTCCTTCCACTATTATTTGTAAATAGATACCTATCTCTACCTCTGATTGATGTAACTGTACTGTTTATGTTGCACTTCCGGACATATTATTATTGTACCATGACTTCCGGATAAATCTCCAATGGTTTTTGGAAGTTCAATTGTTATCACAATAAATAAATAAATAAATCTATCAAACACCTATTTGATTCGAGAAATAATTTAAGTTCAAGTTTGCTTTTTCAACTCTATTCAAATATGCCTATTAATAGACAAAAATGAGTACGATATATCGAAAAAATTTAGGGCTTGTTCTCCTGTGGTTATTTTGTTTACGTTTCATGTTAGTAGTATTCGGATCGGGTATATCTAATAACGAAATGGAGATGGCTCTAAACGCTCTAAAGTAGTCTATTCCTTTAGGGACTACCTTTTGAAGGTTGACGTCTTATGAACTTTACTTTGTAGGTACTTTCATGAGGAAAAGGCAACAAAACGCCTACAAAGTAGACAGTGTTGAAACTATAGCATTTTATGAATAAAGTCGTTTTGATTATGATAAAAAGAGTAAAGATCGGCAGGGTCAAGTTACTTGTTTGCATAGTAAAGGTGAAACTCAATTTCCGATGCTTTTAGTGCAGTGCATTTTAGGTTGCCTTACTAAAAGCTAAAAAGGAAGCCTGTATAGGTAAGATGATACTTTGATGTCCATCTGCCCCTCTTCTTTTTTATCAGCTACTAGGTAGTTCGTTGTAAAAAAAATGTAGGTAACTACAGGGTGAAATCGATATCATTAGCATCCTTTTAAACTAAGAGTCTACCATCAAACTAAACAACTTTTACTATGGGAGCAATTCGATCGGAGCAAAAAAAGTCTGCTGTTTGCATACATTTGAGTCGAGTACGCATTGCAGTTTAGTATAGAACAGCTGATTTTTTTGCTCCGATTGGTTCGATCCCATTAGTATAAATGTTGTTCAGTTTGATGGGTAGACTCTTAGTTTAAAAGGATGCCAATGATATCAATTTCACCCTGTATATTTTTTTTCCTTGTATGATTATTGATTATTCCCTTTTTTTACGTGGATAGATTTTTCAGGTCCTATTAGTAAAAGTTACCATTTGTGATGAAAGGGCCAAACGACCATAGGAAGTTGCATTGTACTTTTATATAAATCTGTTTGTTCGTATTTGCCTATGCCATGTGATCATCATCATCCGATCCTGTCATTAATAGGCCGATCCTGCGCAGTCCTGTTTAGATCTTTCCTGGGCCTTTTTGGCGACCGTTTATTCAGAGCGACGCTAGGTACATAAATTTCGTTCGATCTCCTTCTACCAGGACTTCAAGGCTATTGTGTACTTTGAAATTTATTATTCTTTTTTTATACGTAACAAAACATTTTTTATGACAGAGTCAGTGCGACAAGATATCTAAAAGGAAAACCGAAGGCACTTTCGTTGAGCGAAGAATTGAAGATCAGTATTCTAAAGCTGTTTTTCTTCATGCGACATACATAGTATTAAGTAGGTACCTAACCTACATAAGATAGAATTTTAGTTGATTCAATGCTTTCGTCGGCTTGGCCATGGTTCGGCCAATTTAGTTATGAGAAAGTAGTCTTTTTACTACGGACGGACGCAGTATATGACGAAGGGTATTTATTTAGTTTCTATAGAGTTGGTAGGGGTAATTTTCTCTAAAAGTGTTTTCAAAAATGTTATCCTGTCCACTGACATGATTCCGAACATGGAATTTTTGTTAAAGTACCTTACCTACCTAATCGGCTACTTCCTTGGATTTGTGTATCATATGGCCTATATCTACAATATGAAATTGATATAATTAGCACCCTTTTAGACTAAGAGTCTACCCATCAAACTGAACAACTTTTACTATGGAAGCAAACTGATCGCTGTTCCATACTAAACGGCAATGTCGACGCGCGAGTTCGCGACTCGAATGTATGCAACAGCAGTTTTTTTTTGCTCCGATCGGTTTGCTGCAGTAGTTAAAGTTGTTCAGTTTGATGGGTAGACTCCTAGTTTAAAAGGATGCTTATGTTATCAATTTCACCCTGTATATGGGACATTTCTTTCTTAGCCTCTTAGGTAAATAAGAAGATTAATTTGGCCTACAAGATTCATCTTGCAGGTTACCTATATACCTATAACTTACAAGGAATCGTATGATTTGAAGACTTTTGATATATCTAGGTGCGGCAGATGGAACTTACGTGTACCTATGATTTTATGTTCTGTCAACTTTTCATGCTACCTACCTACTTACTGTTTGACCTATGGTATAGGATTAGGAGTTATAACTTTGCAGAAAGTCTCACTTTTTCCTCTACGGAACTACATACTGGGAATAAAAGCAAGGTTTACAAATAGATTTTTATCATAATGGACAAAATGATAGATATCTACCATAGAGAAATGAACTCACGGAAGACTTCTTTTTCGAGGGAGACAGAATCTATGATGCATCTGCCAGCTATTTTTGAAATCAGTTTAACGTGCAGAAAAGTTTAACTCCATACTTCTTATGCCATTAAATTAATCAAATCCAAATACTTCTTCCTGGGATGCTCCTGCCGACCTGACCATCCGTCTCCTTACAATCACAACAAGCACATTGTTTTGGATCGCATTGCCACGACCTCTTCATAGTTAGGTAAATCTCGAGCTCACTTGACCAGCTCCAGTCCAGATTATAGATCGTATAACATCTAAGTGTTGACACCATCGATATCTGCACCGAGTGGCACTCATGTTAGCTACGTCACTGGAGACAATTAGATCGTCAGCAATACCTGCAACGATCCTGAATTCCTGACACATACCTACTCTCGCCTCCTCAACAGACACAAGACTATACAGTAAAACTCCACAATATTGATTATTTTGCTAACATTAGATCAAGCAAGACGATTTTCATTTCGTTGTAATAAAATATTCTGTGTAAATGACACTTTATCAGAATGCTAAACCAGTGCCAGGAAACACGATTTTCACTAAAATTACGAGATAGCACTTCTAAAGTCTGTAAAACACAGGGGGATCGTTTTGCCTCGAGGGATCATTAACCGACTTAAAAAAAAGACTTAATAAAAAAAAGGAGGAGGTTCTATGTTCGGCTGTATGTATTTTTTTTTTTATGTATGTTCACCGATATTTTCGTCAATTGTGAACCAATTTTAAAAATTATTTATTTGTTTGAAAGGGTATACTCCCGAGGTGGTCCCATTTTAATATTGTGATGATCTGATGACGCACTTCGGAGCTACATGATATAACTCCTCAAAAGTTGACAGCAAATCGTCTGCGATTGAACCATTTGCTTCTTTTTTTTTCAATGTACCCTTTGCTATAACTGATATCTGAATCGAAATAACATAAGTATTTAATCAATAAAAATTATGAAATAAAAAATTTTTTTACAAAATAAAAATAAAAACCGACTTCGGAAGTAAAAAAGTACAAAATAATATTTCAGCCTATGAATTTTACGTTCGAATCTATAAGAAAATTAATTTGTTTTGTTGGAGTCGGTGTCAAGCCAAGCCAGAAAATTACTGCAAGCCCAGTCGCGAATCGTACCTAACGGCTTTGACAGCGACTTCGACAAAACAAATTAATTTTCTTATAGATTCGAACGTAAAATTCATAGGCTGAAATATTATTTTGTACTTTTTTACTTCTGAAGTCGGTTTTTATTTTTTTGTAATTTTGTACCACTTTCCCCTAAATATAGGTTTCACAACGTTATATAGGGTCCTTCTTAATATGCTGACACTTTTTTAAGGGGATGATCAGACCGTCAAACTGAACAACTTCCTCTATGGGACCAACATCGAAATCGCGAAAAAAAAAATCATCACTTCCATACAAAACTGCAAACCTACTCGGAGCCAAACGTATGGATGGGACAACTGTTTTTTTTTTCGCGATTTCGATGTTGATTCCATAGAGAAAGTTGTTCAGTTTTCATAGTCTGGTCATGGCCTTAAAAAAGTGTCAGCATATTAAGAAGGACCCTGTATACTTCAAAATGTAATAATGTTATGCTTTAGTTAGAACATCAAACTAGCATCCCGCGCAAGATAAAGAAAAGTAATCCCGTGAAACCTGGTATCATATTGGTACTTACATCGTTATCTTTGTCTCCGCAGCGGGTGCTTTGGCTTACTTACCTAAGTGTACTTACTCGCGAAAACGCTTGTGTTACTAAGTCGTGCCGATACGAATAATACGTAACTGTGCTATACTGGGGTTGCCCAGAAAGCAGGCACGTCAACTTGCTTTCTGGGCAGGATATCCCACGTAACTCTTGTTGATTTCTAAGCAGATAATTTTCTCCAGATGTTTCTAAAAAATTGTTTGGTCTCCTAAAGTTTAGTTGCGTAATTGCCCTAATATAGGATCCTAAGAACATGCTAGGAATAAGCTATGTCGTCACTGTTGAAACCTAGGTATGCCCCAACCCTACACACAGAAAAAAATACTTTCTAGAAACAAGAACCAAATATGTTCTTAATCTCAAATATTTTTAATTATACCTACATATGTCTTGGACTAAGATAATCCCACTAACGTTTGAAAAATGTTTAATACTCAAAATTCAAGATTTTTCTTGTGACGAGAATCGTATTATTAGGTTCCAAATTTATATCTTGAATAAAAACAGATTTGTTTCTCGCATTATGAATGAGAGAGTTAACATTAAAGACACAAGAAATTAGTTCCTGGCCCAAAAACTATAAAAACATTTTATATTTCAAACGAAGACATTTTCGAGTTTCCTTATATCGAAATGCGAAAATATATTGACTCGAGTAATTTTTTTTTCTGTGTAGGGCTCAACCAACCAACCCTCATCATTAGAGTGACTTAGCCTATTATTCTACACTTATTTTTTTCTATGATTCTACGACGTTTGCCCAATATGGATTGCTGACCTGAACTTCATACACATTCTCCTTTCGCGTAGGTATTTTGCAGTCTGTACAATATTTAGTAATAGAACAAACCCAATGAAAATTTTTAGGATAAACCCATTTTTTCCTTTATTTTGAAACAAATTGTTTTCCGGACGGAAAATCACACGGAGCAGCAATTGCATCGAAAAAAACCAGCGACAACGGGAAAAAATTAAAAACAATGATCGAGCTTTACGATTAAAAAAAAAAATGTTATCCGACGTTGTCGACTCTAACTTTCGGGGTAGAAACTTTGAGCTTTTATTCTAAAAAAAATTATAAAAACTTCGTAACTAATTTTATTTGTTTTATTTTTTATCTGTACCCAAAATCTTTTTTTTTGTGTTAAAACCATTATTTTTTTTATAAAACTATCATGAATTTGAGTATGTGTTGCTTGTTAGAAACCGCACAAAATGTACAAGTTTTTAGGGTTCCGTACCCAAAGGGTGAAAACGGGACCATATTAATAAGCCTACATTGACCGTCCGTCCGTCCGTCCGTCCGTCTGTCCTACCTATTTAGGGCTGTAACTTTTGAACCGTAACAGCTAGATAGTTGAAATTTTCTCAGATTGTACGTTATTACGGCGGATTTGTTAACAAATAATAAAAATGTCAAAAAGTTAAAAATTAAGGGGGGTTCTCAATAAGAAACTAGTTTTTATCAACGTTTTTTCTTCAAGCTCTATCGTAAAAACGGTAATACATACAAGCGTCAAACTTAGTGTGTTTATAGAGTAAACTCTACAGAATAACAACAAATACTAAAAACCGGCCAAGTGTGAGTTGGTCTTGCGCTAAAGGTCCCGGACAAAAAAAGTTTTTTTTTCTATGGTAATAATGTTGTGTTCTGTAATGGTGTGGGACGGAACCCTCGGTGCGCGAGTAGCCCGACTCGCACTTGACCGATATTATTTTTAAATGTGGTCAACTTTCGTTAATACATTTTTTTTAGAAAATGGCTCTCAAAATCTTGCGAATTTTCTGATATTTCTAAAAGTTTTCAGAAAAACATTTACTTAACTTCAGTATAGGTCGCGATGAACGACTGCACGTTACTTTTGCTAAGAGACTACATTGATAAAATACATTAAAAATAAAAAATAAACGTCAATACAATTTGTACTTTATTTTAATTTATTCTCTGTATCTAAAATAATTGAAAAATAATGTATACATAACTTTTAAGCCATCAACTTTGGGACCCCAACATACTTGATCTTTTTGGTTGGAAATGAGCTCAGCTATCGCCTCATTTCATTTAATCCATGACTTTTGGGCCACTCTGTATATCGATACTGAAACACTAGTAATTTATCCCAAATGGGTCATTGAGGTACCCTACTAGAGGCGACACCCAGACTTTTTTTAACTCTCGTTTATGCTAATTGGCTCAACCTTACTTAACATGTGCCGGGCGAGTGGGGCACAGATTTTGTTCGCGTTGTCTGTTCTATAGAACACATGTAATTATGTAAATACACATAATTATTCAATGTGATGGGTTTGCATATTATTCTTCAACGGACGTCTTTCTCCACAGCGCGAGCTCTTCGCCGCGAAGGCAGACAGTGGGACCGCGGCTGTGGACCGGAAGCTCTCCTCCTCATCAGCCGGCAGCATGAAGAATAAGTGGCTGAAGGCTTTCCGCAGCCTCAAGCCGCCCAGTGCACCACCGCCTCACGCTGCACCGCCTGACAAGTAAGTTTAGTTCTTATTCTTTACACATTAAGGCTGCATTTCCACCAGAGATGTGCGAGGTAGCGAGGCGGTGAGCGAGAAAACAATCAGCCAATAGCGCGCTCGCTCGATCACGTCATTGGGAAATTGAAGCACTCTCATTGGTCGATTTTTTCTTCGCTCATTGCCTCGCTCGCTACCTCGCACATCTCTGGTGGAAACGCAGCCTAAAATAGTTACATGAGTAGGTATATATGGCAGATTTATGTGCATTACAGACTGTTTTGCTATACGATACGATATATTTTATATTAGGTGTACCTATAGGATATATCGCAATTTTATTAATGGATGAATCAAAAACTGATGTTTTCACTCATCAGTAATTTTACTAGTTCTACAAGTTTTTGAAATTCGTGAAAAAGGACATCCAGTTCTTCAACAAGATTTGCATTACGATTACGACTTATAATGTTGTATTTTTATAAGTACCTATGCGAACAAAAATGTGGTTGTAACTTGATAAGTTAAATCAAAAATTTTTTGATTTATCCATTATTATGACACACCCTGTATATTTTAATACAATGCAATGGGTACTTTACGCAAAAATCATATTTTTTGAGTAGAGTAAATTCTTAAATTCTGCAAGATAATTTTTATTTGTTTTTTAATAAATTTATTAACGAAATCAATGGCTTTATTAACCCCAGATGCAAAACGATGGTTGTTATTATTGGAAACCGATGCTTTTCACACTTTCACATTTTGGCATTAGCCATCGAAATGCAACATGTTTGTTATCTTGCACATCGCCACTTTTCAAAGTAATTTTAAATACCGATTGTCTTTTTTGCGGATATTTTATAGGTAATTATTGGAGTTTTTAATAAGAGAAAATATGTTGTATGCATCTCTGTTAGGTTTAACAAGACGTAGGCCCACCACACACATACGGAATTGCAATCCAGAATTTCGAATCAGGATTGTGATTTTGTATAGGATTGACAGCTGCGCAATTCCGAACGCATTTCTGGAGGGGTAAAATCCATACGAAATCGTAATTGATTCAGGCCCTGTACCCGGACTTCCGATGTTCGATACATCGCCACTGTTTCGGTCCGCACTTCATTGTATTATAGTTGACATTGGTACGAAAACGTTCACGCAATTGCGAAGTTCGAATGTGCGGGTAGAGGCCCAGGCCCTGTACCCGGACTTTCGATGTTTCGATGACCGCCCCTGTTTCGGTCCGCACTTCATTGTAATAGAGTTGACATTGGAACGAAAACATTCACGCAATTGCGAAGTTCGAATGTGCTGGTAGAGGCCCTGTTTCGGTCCGCACTTCATTGTAGTATAGTTGACATTGGAACGAAAACGTTCACGCAATTGCGAAGTTCGAATGTGCGGGTAGAGGTCCTGGATTCCAGATTGCAATTCCGTATCTGTGTGGCGGACCTTATACCTACAAAAACGTAACGTCCCAAACGTGCTTAAAATACCGGATGTCATTTTTATCTTTACCGGAACGGAAAAGTGTAAGTGGATAAAGAAAAAAGAACTTCGCTTTTTTACTGAGACTGATTGTTTGATGTAGCGTGAGTCGTTAATTTTCATTTAAAAAGCGAGAGAATTTGAGTAAAAATTAATAATTGACTAACTATAGGTACAGGGTGTAATTGAAATGAGTCGAAAAATTTTCAGGCGCGGCTCTCTATGGAAGCTCCAAAATATAAAAATAAAATCAGCTCGACTTAAATGTATGAACAGTTGATTAATTTTTTTGCAATTTCATGTTTTTTTCCATAGTTTAAGTTGTTCAGTTTAATTGTCTGAACCACCCCTAAAAAGTTGAATCATTTCAATTACACCCTGTAGTACCCACCCATTCCTCGAAAGAAACCCCGTCATAAAGTGACTACGCCAAAAGGAAGAATGACTCAATCGGAACATTTGATTCTTGGAAACTATAATGGTGATATACGTCTTTTCTTTGTTAGGTATAAATTATAATCATTGGTTAAAAATAAAACTAAAAATTTCCCAAAAAAAAGCATAATTATTTTGACATTCTTTTAGCTGAAATAGTAGATTAGGTAGGTACTAATAAATTTAATAATAGGTGAAGGAATTCAAATGAATTCAATCTACACTAATATTATAAAGAGGAAAGATTTGTACCTATTTTTGTATGTTTGTATGTTTGTAATGAATAGGCTCAAAAAGTACTGGGCCGATTTAAAAAATTCTTTCACCATTAGAAAGCTGCATTCACCCTGAGTAACATAGGCTATATTTATTGCTAGAAAAGATTAGACGACCACCCGTGCGAAGCCGGGACGGGCCGCTAGTAAATTATATTTTAATAATTTCTAATTGTTCTGTTGGATCTGGTCGATTACGTCCTTTTCCCTGAACGTCCATCGTCCGAATTCCATGTACAGTCGGCTGCAATAAGTTGTATACACTTTTGTTCTACGTCGTAGTACTAAAGTATATATAACTTATTGCAGCCGACTTTACGACCATTTCTCCGAACGTCTATTTAACCTGATCGTCCATTTCCTTGTTTGGACGATTTAACCACCTTGTAGGTTTTGTTTTTAGTAGGACTGTTTATTGCGACTCACCTTAAGCTGACTGTTATCAAAGTACAGTCAGCAGCAATAAGTTATGTTTAAAAGGTGTAAAAAAAATACAAATAAACATTTAAGGGGGCGGTTTAGACCATCAAACTGAACAACTTTCACTATGGGACCAATATAAAAAAAAATCGGATGTTCCATACTAAACTACAAATCGACTCACGCTAAATGTATGGGATAGCTGATTTTTTTTGCGATTTCGATGTTGATCCCATGGTGAAAGTTGTTCAGTTTGATGGTCTAATCTAAACAACCCCCTTAAAAGTTTAAAAAGTTTATTTTTACTTTTGTAATACCCTGTATAGTGTATACACTTTACAACTACGACGTAGTACAAAAGTGTATACAACTTATTGCTGCTGTCTGTACTTGAAATCAACAGAAACATAAACTAAGTAACTTCGAATATAATTTTTAAGACTTAGTCACTACTTGGATGCCTTTTAAAACTTTGTATCTCAGATGTTTTAACAGCTTTCAGCTTACAAAACGAGCTTTAAATCCGTTAATTTTTTCCGTGGCACGTCTACGCCTCGACGACGGTAACGTCATTTCCCGTTACCTTTTAAAAATAAGGATAACTTTATTACCTTACAGCTTTTGCTATAAAGGATGGTTTCAGGTCCATTTTTGAGCCAATGAACTAATTTTCTTTTTAGTCTTCCGTACCAAAATTACAAAAACGGAACACTTATGGAATCACCTCGGTGTCTGTGCGTCCGTCTGTCACAGGCATTTTTCTCGGAGACCGTAAGACATAGGAAATTGAAACTTGGTGAAATAATAAGCATGCATGCATGGTTCAATGACATAAATACAGTCAAAAAAGATAAATGTTTTTATTGAAGGGCAGTTTTGGAGGCAGAGAGAGATAGAAAGAAAAAAAAATTCTACTATATTGTTGTGTGGTACAAAACAATGGAGTAAAAATACGAGCAAAATTTTTTTTTTATTAGATGCGTTTGTGCAGTCAACCAATTGGGCATGCGTGGTGGACTAAGCGCTCTCACAGACGAGCGACACTTTGCGGTCGCCGGGTGTCGCGGAAATGTCGCTCGGTCTGTAAGAGCCCTTACCTTCCCTAAGGTTAGGCCTGTGCCCTGCACACGTACTCCCAGTACGTATATAGGCTGATGGTGATGATGACCTAATTTTTGCAGGTGGACAATTTAAAAATGAGCAACATAACATTTTTGGAAAAAAATCTGGGTGTTAGGTTATTTAAAAACGGTTAACCGAAGTCAAGCATTGTCCGATCAATTCCGTCTTAAGGTGGGTGACCGTTTCGACATTGGAAATGATTTTTCGTTCGCTAAAAGGCTCAAAAGGAGCAAAAATAATTATTCGAGAAAGTCAAAAACGAAAAAGTTATGGCCGAAATAGTAAAAAAAAAACTAATTTTTTATGTTGCCGCTCGATATTTTGGAAACGAAGCATTGAAAATGACATTGAAATTGAAATTCCTCTGGATAATTTAGTCAGCTACAATTTGAGTCAAAAAAAAACGGGTTAAGGGTTTGCCCTATAGCCAAACCTTTTTGAAAAAAGTCAAAAAGTCAGAACGACATTCAGTATATTCATTTCATTCATTTTTCTGTTTTTGTTGCTGTATGTTTTTGGTGTGCAAATAAAGAATATTAATGTTATGTTATTCATTTCATCATAGACGAAGAGTTTTTCGCTTACGCTAATTCTATTTTTCCAATGTGCTCGAAAGTCGAGTGAGGCACGAAATCTGTGAATTTTTTGTATAAGATAGAGTATGCCTGTAGGTAGGTATACTTAAAATTTTCAGCTTTTTTCGAGTCTTCTCTAACTTGCATATTTTGTACATGTAAAACTACAAGGAAGGTAGGATTCCTGCATGAGGTTTTATAAACATTCCGTATAATCAGAGTTACGGAAGCAACCTTCCGCAGGCTATAACGTATTACCTAAACCATCTAGGCCATCACAATTTCAATTAGTTACTGGACGATGTGGCACAGTTATAATTACTATTTAACTATTGTTTTAATTGCATTCCTTGGCTACTTGTTTTATTAATCTTGAAGGGTTAGTAACCAATTACTTATAATCCTTCGTACCTGACTGCTTTCCTACGAAGATTATATATAGAAATTACTAGGAATCCATAAACCAATTGAATTTCAGTGAGTAAATGACTGTCCTTTTGATTTCAAACAATTTTGTTGCTAACTGACCCCAATGAATATCTTGAAGGAAACACAAACAACTTGCCAACGACTTCTGTGCGTTCACTTATTATTATTTTATGATAACCCAGAACGCAGAATGCATTCCGGATTATCATAACTGTGTCCTAAATTTCATCCAAATCTGTGTCCCAAAGAAGAATGGCAGATTTGGACCCAGTCATTTTTTACGAAAACTAAAAGCCATTCAGAACGGCGGTCATAATTATTATAAACAGAAAAAATTAAGCCATTTTTAAAATAAACTTCCACATCTCCAGGTGTCCGTATTCAAAAGTAGAAATTACTAGTAAAATAGACAAATCATCAAAAAGCAGTAGCATAACGCAACCACGACAGACTATTTGCATCTAATATTAATTCTCTATGATTATCACTGAGGTATTTTTTGGTCGTTACGGAACGTATTTGGTTTGGTTGAGGTTGAAGTGATAGTGTGTGTGATTTCGTTTTCTTCCATTATCATAATATTATACGGTTATCGTGAATTTTCACTATAATAAACACAATGAATGCGTAGAAGATTGAATGGAATAGTCCATAACAAGAAAGATTAAGAGTTTCACACACTTGACACAAAAGGTGTCAGAAGGAGAAATACCTTTCCCTCAACTTCTACAGGTTAGAACCAACATACTTTTTTGCTAGTTTTGTTTCACTCTACACGTATTACAATGGGACCTCTAAGTCCCGGACTTAGAGGTCTCAAATTACATGGCCGTCCGGAAAACTTCTTTGTTCAGCTGTTTATGCATGATTAATTCACAAACATACCGACATCATCACTTTAATAATTAAGATATTAGTAGGAAGTTGGATTTTTAGGATTTCGATAAACTGTTAACATAACAGTATAGCAGAATAAGGAGATTTAATAAGACATTGTGCCTAAATAAAACAACTTAGAAAGAATAGTTCATGGACAATGGCACGTTTACTTATTTACGATCCTAACGAAAAAGCTTTTACCTAAATTACAAAGTAATGGTTGTAATTCTGTAACAGAGCTATTATTTTAACATACAAACAATCAAGTTAATCACACTTTTGAAACATAACATAATAGGTTACAGGGTCCTTTTCAATATGCTGACGATTTTAACTGAACAACTTTCTCTATGTGGGACCTTATACAGGGTGTTAGTGTAAACAGTTGCATTACTTTAAGGGTTAATTGTACCCATGATACTGAACAACTTTCCCTTAGAAACCTATAGGAAATTCGCAATTTTTTTTCTCGACATTTCATACAAAAGTTCGATCCGCTGATTGCATTTAGTACTTACGGGAAGTCCAAAAAAAAATTACGAATTTCCTATAGGTTTCGTAGGGAAAGTTGTTCAGTATCATGGGTACAATCACCTCTTAAAGTAATTCAACTGTTTAATGTTTCAAAAGTGTCATATCAGGTAACAGAATCTTAGCATTAGCTTAGCACATACCCACCAGAAGTCACTACTATCATTTTACCGATCAAAATTAAATGGCAACACTGCTCACAAACGGTGAAGGAAAACAAGGAACGTGACGAATCCTGTGTACGCGGATCATACGAAATACGAAGTCTACCAAACTACCAATCCGCATTGGGCACGCGTAATGGATTAACGCCCATGCACTCCATGAGTGTTACACGTGTAAGTAAAATATGCCCTATGCAGTGGGTGGAAGGTATACAGGATAAATAAATAAATAAATATCTTGGACAATGTCACACAAATTATCTAGTCACATTTAAAGTACCAGAATCTAGCCTGGACTTGTATTATGATGACTAGACAACGATATAGTATACATATATAGATACAAATATCCATGACTCGGGTACAAATATTCATATTCATCATACAAATATTTGTCCCTTACGGGATTCGAACCCGCGACCCTCGGCACGGCAGGCAGGATCCTTCTTAATATGCTGATACTTTTTAAGGGGATGATCAGATCGTCAAACTGAACAACTTTCTCTATGAGACCTACATCGATATCGCGAAAAATAATCTGCTATCCCATACACAAAGTAGGTTTGCAGTTTAGTGTGGAACAGTAGATTTTTTTTTCGCTATTTCGATGTTGATGCCATGGTGAAAGTTGTCCAGTTTGACGGTCTGATCATCCCCTGAAAAAAGTGTTAGAATATTAAGAAGGACCCTGTATTTACAAGGTGTAACAAAACACCCTAGTAATACTTAAGGGGGTGCTTCAGACCATCAAACTGAACAACTTTTACTATGGAGCCAACTTCGAAATCTCGAAATATAAATCGGTTGTCCCGTACAAAACTGCAATACCGACTCGAGTGGCTCGACTCAAATGTATGGGACAGCAGATTTTTTTTATTTTTTCTCGATTTTGGCTCCATAGTGAAAGTTGTTCAGTTTGATGGTCTGAAGCACCTCCTTAAGTATTATTAGGGTGTTTTGTTACACCCTGTATTCACGCTCATGATGGTTAAATGGCAAAACCCAAAGAGCAGAATTTTTTGGATTTTCAAACACGAAACACAACTTCTTTAGATTTCCAACCAAAAAGTCAAAAAAGATACTTTAATGGTTATGAAAACGGGTTAGATGGGAAATGGGAAACTATTTCATCCGCATCTAGTTTGTACAGTCATGTAAAACGTAATTGAACAAGATTGACTATCTGCTAGTGCTAGATAGATGTGCAACTACTGTAGGTACCTACTAAAATCGTTGGGTCATGTGACTTTGTTATTAGAACATTATCAAATGTTATTAGAACATTATCAAATGTTATTAGGACATTATCAAATGTTATTAGGACATTATCAAATATTATTAGAAAATTATCAAAAAATTAAGTAGTCAGGTGTAGGGTGTTTACAAACTAACGCAAAACAGAGAACTTTGAAATATTACTTCGACTTTTAGGAAAAACTCGGAAATCAAGGACAGGTATGTGATAAAAAAAAATATTGCGAATTTCCTGTACCCATATTCAATATTGGCAATAAGTAATTCATTTTGGACAAATATTTAATGTTAGACATACGAAATTGGGATAACTCTGATCATTGGTTTTTGAAAAAATACAGAGCCTAAGCAGGCCTGTCTCACTCCTTAGCTCAGGTACGTTTGACAGCCGGACACCTCCGAGGGGTGCATCGTCGCTCATTGACATAAGGCGCATTTTATTTTTCGTTCCTGAAGTGCGCGTTCGAAGTTCGAAAAATCGGGTTGAGTGAACTATCTGTTACGGTAGTAACTATTAAATAACCGGTATAGTTTGACATATGTACTACAAAGCAGTTTGATATGCGCTACAAAGGCCTTTTCGCAGTTTCCCCAAAATTGTACACACTAAAAAAAAGGTACCTACAAAAATGGGATTCAATGTTTTTTAGCAGACGGGTTTACTAACATGAAAACGTTAGGGAAAAGAACTTTATGTAACAGTAAAATGTCTCCTTGCAAATTGGATTACAAAAGGCTAGGGATCCAAAAGCATTAAGTATTTGTTGGGCTTCACAAACAAACCAATGTGAGTAAGACTTTGGTAAGCCGACTTTATTTCAATAAGTCATTGACACTACAACATGAACTTATTCGTTATCCCCTAGGTACATCTAGATACCTATAAAGTCTTAGTAGATTGCCTGAATTGACATGTTTTATTATTATTTGTGGTTGGGCTATTGCAAGCAAGGGTCGTTGTAACACGGAGACCAGCGCTGGTCCTTTTGTGTTCGCCCCAAGCTCACCCATATTTACGCATACCTCCGAACTTATGGTATTTTTTTTTCATTCTCGGGAATGCAGGTTTCCTCACGATGTTTTCCGTCACCGCCAAGCTAGTAAATGATAAATACAACATAAATTCCGAAGAACTTAGTGGTACAAGCCAGGAATCGAACCGCGGCCTCAGTATTGAGGCGCTATCTCTTCCGTATGGGCTATCATCGCTCTTATTTTTGACATGTAGGTAGGTCGACCAAAAACTCATGGCATAAAAAAAAAGTTGCTACCATTTTTAGTACCTAAATACTAGCATATTAAGAATATTAATAAATCATGTGCCTACATAATTAATTAATTTAGTTGGTTTATACCTATTGTAACAGGGGAATAAACTGTGTCCCAATACACGGTTTTCCGACTTTGGGAATCAGGGACTTAATCATTTGTATACCACTAAATTGTGATCTAATAAAGAATTTTTTTAATTTTTTTTTATTTCGGGTGGTCTGAAATTTTGCTAGCTAACATCTGTTTTAATTGTAAAAGTTTCAGGAAGAAATATGTCACCAATGTTTGAGGCAAGTGCGCTTACAAAAATTACTGCATAAAAACTTTTTGCCTGCAAAGGAATGGGGTGATCCATTCTTTAAGTGTAACTTTTAATAAACTCAGTGACTCAACAGATAATTAACTTTGGAATGTTGGACAAAGAAAGCGATCTTCTTTAAATAGAGCTAATAACTGGCGACGTCTTGTAAGAGTCTCAAAGAGATATTTCAGATTCCAGCTAATTTGAAGCGAGATGCAAATAATAAAACAGTAGATAACGAGATGCATACAAAAGTACTCCAATATTTATCCGACATGAAAGGACCGGCACTTCACTTTATATAATTTCGTACTCTACTTAAGTATTCATATTTTTATGACACACAAAAGAAAAATTTACATTCATTTAGTTTTATAAAATGCAGTAGAGAATGAATTAGTTGAAACTTTATTACTATGTTATAAATTCCCGTTTTTAAAAGAATGATTTTATATTTATATATTAGATGTTTATTCACTTACATTATTTTTAATGACATTATTTCATTGTTTATTGTCATATAGGCGCCAATAGTATTCGCTTTTGGTGTAAGTTAATCTACTTTTCAATTCATTAACTTATGAAAATATTTCGTGAGAAAAGTGGGTTACCTACGCCTTTGATATTGTAATCTGAGATGACCTTAATGCTTACTGGTGTGAAATAACCCCTATTGTATTAGCAGAGGAACGAAGAAATATATTTTGAAATCCACATAGAATTACGTTGGGCAAAATGGAGGCATTGGTTGACATTTTATGTTGGTTGTTAGGTATGTATTCAATGGGTATGTTACAATATTGTACTGTTACATGATACCTCACGTTCGTTCGTCGCGTCAAACATCTCGTGTGAAATGGGTGACTTTCATCCCTCGGTCAACAAGTTACATGATATAAATAAACAAATAATAATATATGAATAAAATGTACCTAATTAATTACTAATTACAAATTGTTATTGTTACTTGTAATTACACAATTACTTTTTTGGTTACGATTATAAGTGTATGATTTTCGACAGTAAAGAATGAGTACATTAGCCATATTTTATTATAATATTATAAGTATCTTATGGCTAATGCAGTAATTAATTGGATAATCATGTGGCTGTACTTTATAATCGTAATAATTTTTTTATTGAGTGACTTATTTCAATTTGTAATTAGTAATGAATTTATTGGTAAAACAAATAAAAGTGGGTAAGTACATTAAAAATAAATAAAAATATTGAGAATATTAAACATGATTATCTAATTAATGAATGCATTAGCCATAAGATATAATATTATAAAATATGGCTAATGCAATCATTCTTTACTTTCGAAAATCATATACACTTATAATCGTAACCAAAAAAGTAATTATTGTGTAATTACAAGTAACAATTACAATTTGTACATATACATACATATTCTCACGCCTGTCTCCCACTGGGGTAGGCAGATACAACGGAACGCCACCTGCTACGATCCTGACATACCTCTCTAGCTTCCTCCACATTCATAAGACCTTTCATGCATGCTCAATAAGCAATATTACAATGCTTGCAATGCTTTTTGCTTATTACAATTTGTAATAAGTAATTAATTACATTTTGCCCAACACTGCTACTCAGTCGAGGCGCGGAACAGCAGAGGCGTAGGAGAGTTTACACTCATCAACATTTCCCCGTGTGGAACGACATTACAAAATATTCCAAAAATAAAATTGAATAAAAAACCAGTACGCATTTCCATCGCAGATTAGAGCACTTCATTGATTATTATATAAATTTTGATCACATAACCCGTGTGCCATGTTCATTTTGATGTTTCTCTCTTCTTGCATCGATAAAGAAAAAATCAAATGTACCACGCGGTGTCGACGGTAATGGCGATGAGGTAACTGTGCCCTGTAGGTGTGTCTTGGTATATGTGCTCCTTCTCCCAAGATATGGATCTCGCTCGTTCCCATACTTAGCTCAACGAAGTCCGATGTTAGCATGTGTGACCACCAGCTGCCCGCTTTGCACTTTGCTACGACTTTGGACTGAACCTCATCTCGTCTCCTCATTGCACTTTTTGCTGGTATGAAACTAGTGTCTGTACTCAGGTATCTATCAAATGACCTATCGATCAAAATGTCTTCGATGAACTGAGCTTCGATAAAACGCGTTTCAAATCAGTTGTGTAATTCAATAAGCGTCACACAGCTGTCAAAAACATCGGCGAGCTCACAAATGTAACATCCTTCTTGCATCCTTCAGATCTTCGAAGTTTTTATATAAGTTTGACACATGACATAACCATAGTGAATACCGAATTTTCAGCTCGCCGATGATTCAACGATGAATTTAAGGTTGTGACGATGTTTGCGCTTAGTGAATTGCATTGCTGTTTTGTGTAGAGAATCTGTCAATAGTCAATCCGTAGGTTTTGTATACCTACAACGTATTTTATAGAGTTGTTTTCTTCAACGTACGGTCAGCACTAAAAAATGTTATGAACACTTTAATATATGGCTTATGGCTTGGCTTGACATTGGCTCAACAATATTCCACTGTTCTCTAAAAAGATGTAAGTTCAAAATGAAACGAACATTGCTTTTGTTGCTGATTGTCTTTGTGAAATCTATATCAACATTAGTCTAGGTTCTTAAGTTACATCCAGGATCAGACAGACAGACAGTGCAATGTCCCATTGCGATCGATGTTTCGGTAACATTTCGCGAAAGTTCACGTTTTGTGCATTGATACGACTAGATGAGGTTTAATCCGTAACTCTATCTAAACTATGGCTTCCGTCTTTTCTGCAGAAATCAGGTCATTCTTTATAAGGGAAACTGAGTAGTCATGATCATTATTTTAGTCTGCATTACTTGTATTGTATAATGTATCTTGACTACGACTCAAACCAAATTTCTGAAGGTGCTTTTAATCTAAACCGGACTTGACAAAATTGGAGCAAAATATGAATTAATAAAATAACGCGCCTCCGTCGTCGTGACTCTCAAAGAATTTCCATTAAGAATGATTCAGATTTGGCATGTCTATAACTCATCAACGGTTTAAATCAATGTTTTGCTTTTAATGTTGAATCATTTTATGTAGAAAAAAGCATTGTTTTGGAACGCTAAGGTTCAGGTAAAACGGGGCCATTATCAACCCCCGTCGTTAGTTGTTTGTGTCAATGTTGGGGGCATGTGATTCTGATTACCACCACGTAGACGTGTGCGTCATAACGGCGGGGCCAACTTTAGTAATTTTTATTTTGATCAAACATTATTGATTCCAAGTGCTCAATTTGTGACAATTTGATATCCGACATTCTATAACATTTAGTTTATCGAATGGAATACGGTATATTGAACCTTTTTTTTTTTAATTTTCATTATTTTCATACCACTTGGCACCAAATGTTGTGGTCAATGTAAAGAATCCATAGTTGTCCCGGTGGTGCGACGCATATCATGTACCTAAATGGATCCACATGGTGTCACCCCCCGACCTTGAACGTCATTGGTCGATACTGTGACGTACGACTGCTGTCAAAGTATAGAATGTACAAATTGATTAATGAGTGTTACATCATTTTAATATTACACTTATTGATGTTAGACTACGGTAAACGATACTTCATTGCTTCCAACTATTTTTAAATTTCAAAAATCAATAATGGAAAAACAAACTTATCAGGACAAAATATCATAATAAATACTGAGAACTTAACTAACTGTTCAATTCCATAGGAGGAATGGGGCGGCAAGGGAGGCGATGCGCGCAGGTGAATCAGATGCTCATAACTTCCAAGAATACACCTATAAGAAGATAACACCTTGTGATATTTGCTCACAAGTCCTTAGAGGTAACAAAAGTTCATTTTACTTTGATATAAGTCTTATTATTATAACCTTTAAGAATAAACCCGATCGATAGCTCAAACAGCATTTTTTTTCGATGTTCAAATGCCCTCTGAAGTTTATGGTCAATTGAGATCGATAGAGTCGAGGCCAACATTTCTCGTTATTGTTAAACAAGACAATACACAAACAAGTGTAAACACAGAAAATAAAGTAACAAATTCTTAATTCATGTCTGTCACCGCCTGGCACACTATTGCAGGAAAAATTGCGATACCTAGGTATCTATATATAAACACAGATAATCGGCTTATGTGTACCAAGCACGAATAGCTCCAAGCCTAGCTTGAGGTTCGTCGAACTGACGTAATTCTTGGTTCTTTTCTCATAACTGATTGTTTACAAAACAAAGAAAAGCTTCGCAACATTGAAAGGTAAAGGTGATGTAACTCGATATTGTCAAGGACTCGAAGCGACAAGACTAAAGATACCTGTCTGGAAAAATAAACAATGTTGTGTAATCAAATATAATTAAGGATTATATAGCTTAGCTACCTTCTTATATTTTTGATGAAGATAAAGGAATAAGCAGATACTTAATGATGTATTTTTTGTTAGGTACTTCATCATTGTTTTCTCTCCTTTCAAGTCTAGTACTGTATTCAAATAGAAAATTCTTTATAAATCGTTTCTCCTAGCTTAAGAAAAAGAACTATGCGTGTAAAAGAACTTATAGACTTACCTACACTAGAGTAAGTAAAAATTTATTGGTCAATGCTACAATACTATTCCCAAAAAACCTTTGTTCCTACCTCTTGTATCTTCTTTCTGTCTGTAGGTATTCTTTAGCGGCTTATGTTTTGGTGTAAAACAAACTATATTTTGATTTTATTTCTTTTGAAAAGTTTTCGAGAGTGTCTTAAATATTTTTGTTTTTATGCATCGTGTTAATGAATTAATGCAAAACTAGAAAGTAGTTTGTTTAGAATCGAGAGGAGAATCGAATTATCATGGTTTCAACATAGGTATTTTTTTCCAAAATACGAAATAATTTGTTTGTAAAATTTTTAATTTACTGAACTCAATCTCAAACCACTGCAAGGGCACACTCATCCTACTTACTACCAAAACAAGATTCTTAAAATGTATTCATGAGTACGTTAGCGCTTTCTTTCATTGCTGCAATGATAACAAATCCTTTTTGCCTCAAATCTTAAAATGCGAATAACTTGAAATTTTAAGTATCAAAATAATGAAATTATTGTTTCAATCTAATTATTTTGTTGTAAATCAGTCGGGGTGTTTGCGCTTGCGGGAGGTTTTGCGCTTATTCATTAGCATGTTGTAATGTAGGATACTCCCAATACCAACTCGTATGCTCCGAATGTGCGATATAAAATCAATGTCATTCACTTCACGCCTTTCGTGCCAAGTCTTTTGTCTGATGCCATTGAACCACAAATTCCGATTATCGCCAGAGTTCCAATATTTTCGGGTCACTGACAACTTGGGTCGGTGGAACTCGAACAATTTGATTAATATGCCCTTGTCGAATTCAAATCGAGAAATAATTGAGAAAATTGTTTTCAAACAAGCTCAGGTCTAAAATTTTCTATACTTCATTTTGAGGATAAATTATTGAAAGGTAAAACGAAAAAAAAAACTATGTAAAGTAATTGAAGTAGAAAATTGTTCTTGAAAGCTCGGCTCAAGTGCATAGTGACGCACTAATTTAAATATATTAGACGCTTTAAACCCAAGATAACAGACTTATAGTGGGATTTTCTTCTGCTTTTTTACACTGAATCCGCTCTGTTTCTTTTTGGCAGAATCATTTCGATGAAGATTACAGTAAAAGAGCATTAAATATTCTAAGCCATATGCTTAATTTTATGCATTTACTTTATATGATTGTATATTTATTTACTTACTCCCCTAATTAGAATTCATATTTTTGTATTTTTTGCTCTTAATACAGGCCACACTCGTCAAGGCTTACGTTGCCGGTTGTGCAAGATGAACGTCCATACTGACTGTATGCCTCAAGTCGGCAAATGTCAGACAAAATCTAAACTCCTTCGCCGACAGAAGAGCACCTCCGAGATCGAAGCCCACAGAGTACAAGAAACTGCCTTCGAGGAAGAAAGTAAGCACTTTTAATAATACTTCGTGAAACTTGAGTATTCCTCTTTGAATACAGATTTACTGTAACTATTTAATTACATCAACATCACAAACAGATATTGAAACTTAGAGAGTACCTAATTGCCTATGTTTATCTAAAGTAACAAACAAGTTTAATACTAGCCATCGACGAAGTACTTACCTATATCAGACTGTAATTTAACACTTTGTAATTACATAGACGATGCCAACAGAAGTTGTGGTAAGTTCGATAATACTCTCGTGCTCCAGTTTTCTACTGATTGTAATAAAACAAGGATAATTTTTCATAACAAGCATTAGTTAAGCTAAATTTTGCATTAGTTATAAAACGAATTAAGAAAAATTACTTTATATTTTCGCAGTACTTACTGAATTTATATTAAGTACATGACACACCGCTCTAAATCATCAAGCTTGCAAAAACAACGCTACATTTGCATAGACACGCAACAGCTAAAATAGACACAGTCGGAAGCTAACTTCGCCTTGTCCAGGGGTGGAGGACGGATGGCTGCCGGGCCAGAGGCTCACCAAGTTCGTTGATGATTGCGATAGCTTCTATAACGAGGGTACAGTATGAGTCAGTCAGGCGTGACCCCTCTGCACCCATCCGAAGCCGAGCATTCGACAACACTAACTACCTATACAAAACCAGACTAGATTTTTAGTGTTAACCGTTACCCACTCACAGAAACCATCAGTGATATCCGTCTATCTATACTAACAAGCAGAACACCATCATCCTTGCCTGACTCCACACATAATAACCTACCGAGTTCCATGTGACCTTTTGACGGCGAGAATGAATCTAATCCGTTTCGATCGATGCTCAGAGGAGGAAGTGGATCAGACCTACCAAGTTCTGAAGCGGGCCAACGAAATATCGAAGCCGGGCGGTATGGGCGCGAGCACGGGCGCGGGCGCGGGCGCGGGCACAGGAGCGGGCGCGGTCGCGGGCGCGGGCGGCGCGGGCCCGGTGGTGCGCGTGTCGGCGCCGGCGCACGAGTCGCCGCCGCCCGCGCGCTCGCCCGCGCGCCCCTGCGCCGGCCTGGCCGTGGCGCCGCAGCCGCTCTCCTCCAGCTCAGGTCTGGCGCCCACCCGAGCTCGCTCGCTTGTCGCTCGAGTCGCGCCGTAGGCCGCCGGCCGGCGCCTGCCCGCGGACGGGCGCCGGCCGCCCGGCAGCTTCCGTTCACTCGTTTTCAGTAGCGTCGAGTTGTTTTTGCACGCCTTTCCTTATAGTCGCGGGCGCAGGGCGGGGTGCGGGCGGGGGCGAGCGCTGCTCGTCGGTAGGCGCGGGCGCGGCGCGGGCCGACGCGCGCGACGGCGGCGTGCGACGGCGGCTCTTCGCCGGCGTCAAGAGTTTGTCGTTGTGGGGCTCGCGGTCGCGCCGCGGCTCGCCGCAGCACCGGTCCATTTCTCTGCCTGAAAGTACGCGCCCTCGGCTGCCGTAGCGCAACGCCATCTCTGTCTCACTGCCAACCAAGCTTTGTTTGTCCCGTTTCTTCCTGGATTTAGGTGCCTCGTTTAAGATGTTTTCGGTACCTACTTTTATGTTACTTCATTTTTTTCGCAAAGCGGTGTTAGTTTTTAGAAAATAGGACTAAAACTAGACGAAGCTCGGCATACACCCTTAGATGCTTAAACCCATTCCCCTCACTGGGTTTTATCACTTCATGGATTGACCTCGATGACCATAATAAAATGTCATTAGTTCCTTTGTTTAATTTGTAATTTATTTTTGTTGTTTAATTATGTTGTATTTTATTTTTATTTATTTGTTTTGTCCGTCGGTTATCTTTACAGAGTCAGAGCAGACGATGTCGCGACCATTCGGACAGCCCCTATGTTTCGTTAACGAGAACGGCGATCCACCGCCATCCATCCTCAAGTCATCAGCCAGTGTCAGGAAAAAATGATTAGAAACTTTTCACTCCCCAAGGGACGAGATCATTATTCAGATCGGCTCGTAAGCAGAGCACTGACTCAGCGCGGCAACCGGCTTGGCTTGTCCTCGGCAGCCGCTTCTCGGATGTCGAATATTATCTAAATACCCCGAAGCGCCCCGCGTACTGTGATATGTAAATTGTTACTGTTACAATAAAAGTCAGATTTAATCAGCTTCCTTTTTCTGGTTCACTTCAATTTGCACTTTATTTCACTCTTTGATTCTAAAGGGTGCGCCCGAGCGCCTTTACAGTACGAGCGTTAATGTAAGTGGTGCATGGCTTGGCGAAGCGTGCTGAATAACTGCATGTATTTTATCTCATGGCAAATACACACATTCTTACACTAACCGTTATACTACTTTTACTGCACCAACAAAGCCCAAACTCGGACTCAATTTCGCTTCTTTTCTTTTTACTAATTCTTTGAGAAATCTTCACCTCACCGCAGACAAGCCGCAGAACATTAAATAGTTTTGACACTCGTCCAATTACCGACCACAAAACAAATCTATCGTTTTGTTTCATTTTCGCTTGATTTGTTACGCCTTATCCGCCAAATTCTCTAGTTGTTTAGTTCACAGGGCTTATCCCATGCTACAGGGCTTACAAAAATTCAATTGTAATACATTTATAGACTCGTTCCTGTTTATTTTGTCCACACAGGTTCGATGAAGAACTCGAAGAGTGCCCAAATGTTGAGGCAGGCAGACCGCACCAGTCCTTTACCTGGTACCAAAACAGACATCGTATCTAAGCGAATCCCCGTAGAGTTCTGTTGATGAATATTCGTTGCATCGACAAGCATTTTGCATACAGATTCATTCATAAGATGCCACTTTTTTGTTACTCTGTCCAAATAACGCTGCTATAGACGGGGCTGCATTTAATCATAGTTTTTACGTTTCTACCTTTAGAATTAAAGATAATTAATAACCTATGTAACACAAATAGTCATCTTATAAGAAGCTTTTAAGTAGTACACCGTAGAAACCATTTAATATGATAATGTAGTTTTTCTGAAGCCAATTCTAGGACTTTTCTATCTTCGTTCTTTTGCATCTTTATATTATTAAAGTTAAATTCTCTATATTTTGACAAATTCTTTTTTTTTTGCAACGCTTACGCACATTTTATCTGTTGTGAATTTTACAAATGAATACAATTTTGCTTGTTTAGTATTTAACACAAGTTTCTACTAGATCTTCAGTAAATAAATATTGATCCCATTATAATTGACTTCAAGAAATAAATTTATCACAATTTCATGAATCAAACCTTTCTGAACTGAAATTATCGATCAAGTTTTGGAATCTATCGAATAGCGTAATCAAATAGTGATAAATTTGTTTTTCGAAAATAAATTTTTTTTACACTAATCCATTTTACAATATAATACACGAATGACATCCAATTTTAGCATACCTAACAATTGCCACCCAAGACAATGCTCATAATTGCTGTTAAAATGCTAAGGCAACTGCTCAAATGCTCATACTACATAATTTTGTAGCGCCGCATTCGCCGAGACGACAAAAGTTGAACCTTAGGATGAAGAGTCTCTCCCTGGATTCGCCGGAGTGTGGGGAGGTGAGGAGGCGGCCCCCCCGTGACAACGCTCCCTCGCAGGGCAGCCGCGTACTCTGTACGAAACAAATACCTATCGTAACAACCCTACCTGGGTCCAAATAACTTTAATTTTAATGCTTACGCGTGTGCTTCGGCCGATCATAAAAATTTGAGATCGCTATAGATTTATATGAACTTTGACAGCACATAAATAAGTACAAATTGGTGCGCGAGAAACTAAAATTCTAATGGCCTGTTTCACCACTTCTGAATATGTTCTCTATAGCTTGTCTTACTGGTCGTTTGACATGTTTCATTATGATAGATAATGTGTGTGATTATCGTACCGGGCCCTGAGTCTACTTACATAATCATAACAGTCCTAGACAGACGTAAATAGTAATAGTCTATATTTATTATTATTTCACTGCGTCTTGTATGAGCAACCGTAATAATTTATGGCACCAATTTTTTTTTTTGGCACCAATTGATCACAAATTTCAGTGTTGTCAAAATACGAAAAAATCTATAGTGATCCTTCGGTAATGTCGCTCACAGCTTTCGCTAAAAGTTTATTCGCTTCGCGCTAAGCTTTCCGATGATGTTTTTTCACAGTTCTTTGGACTCTGGTAATATTTATGTGTAATGTGAGCACATGCGATGTGGTACCTCAATACCTGACTTCTTCCTGGCTTAGCTTGAGTGTCATAGATTGTAAAGATTGTGATGTTTAGAGATCTGATTCTTCTGTGGTGTTTTCGACGTCGTTCAGTGGTGATACGAAAAGTGACTTTCGTATTTTCGCCTTGTTTTTTCGTCTGCGTGGTTGTTTTGTTTACACTAATGAATCGAGTTGAAATTCGGTAGGTTGCGGTGGTACTCCTTATATGCTTTGTGTTTTGGGTAAGATGGATAGTTACCTATCCATTTTGTCACTTGTATTGACGCAAAACTTAAAGTTCAAAAACTAATATAACGTAACGTACAGACAAAAAATAATAAGTACTTAGGTATAGGTAGGTACTTACCTACTTATTATTTATTTGTCTGTAAGTAACGTTATATTATTTTTTGAACTTTACGTTAGTACCTTATGAGAAAATCTGCAATTCTCTTCTTTTAGGTCACTTTAGACTGTGCTTTAGATGTATATTTTCCTTTTCTTTAAAATATAGAATTTATAGGTACTATTCAGATTCCATAACAGATGTTATGCAATCTGAACGTATGAAACGGTATATTTTCAACATTTTATGCAAAAATTAATCTGAAGATAAACAAGGAATAACTAGGATAAATGAAAAAAAAACAAGAAAAGTTTTTTTTATTTTTCACAAAATCGTTAGATACGATTTCTAATTCTTTTATATTCTTCACTATGTCGAAGTAATTCGATAAAGCTGTAATCTACAAAGTAAATTGGGTCGCATGGTTTTTTATATTTTATTTTCTTTTTATTCTAGGTAGCAGCCGATCACTTAGCATGAGGCATGGCTTCACTAAAATTAGTAACCACCAGATTCATAACTATAGAACTCGTTCGTGTACGTTCGTAATTTTTTTATTTTTTTACAAAATTTATCTTTTCTATTGGCAGATTTTTTTTTTACTTTGTATTTGTACTTCTAGGTACTATCGCGGACTTTTCCGCCTAAGCTCATTATTATTTGCAATTGCATACTAAAAAATAAAAGCGCTGTCTAGCCCCGCCATATCGATGAATATATCAATGAATTAATAGTTATATTTTAGTTATTTAGTTATATTTTAGTTAGTTATGTTAGGTATATAGTTATGTTTTATTGTTATTTCTAATAATTTACACAAGAATTAAACTAATAATTATATTAATAGTTTCCAAACAATACATTATTCGTACATAAAATTATGTAGAAGTACAAATACAAAATAAAAATAAAATTATGTATAAGTAATATATCTTTAAAGTAAGTAGTAGGTATCTCTAAGTAACTAATCAATAATTAGGTAGGTACTTAAAGATTAATTATACAAGGTGAAAACATTATGAGCGCAAAACTGTTTGTTCAGAATCGATTGAACTAGGTACAGTCGACATCACAACTTTTGAAATAGAATTTGACATTTGGACGAGTCTTAATACTCTGTCAATTATCTACCTTCACAAAAATAAATCAATTCTCACTCAGATGATAAAATAACAAGATATTATCTTACTAACAACATTGGTAACTGTAACCAAGTAACATTATATCTTTAACAAGGATCGTATTAACTTGTTATTACTAGTTCTTATCGATACTGATACGACATTGTTTACCTGTGGTATGATTAGAAGATAAGTACCTACCTACATTTTATGTCCAACATACAAAGCCCCACGTTTCAACCCATTTCCACACTTACTTTGTAGGCATAAGAATTATTTCACCTGTCTTATGTGTTTATTAGTAGATAAGTATATGTAATGCAATAGCACTCGAGCTTTATGGCCGTTGTTATGGCGAATTAAGCACGCAGCATGTGTGTGAATATTATTATTTATTACATTGTTTCGAAAAAGGATGAAAATGTACCAAAAACTCTACCATTATAAGTTTGAATTCACCTTTTACCTGTCATTGTGTTCAAAAATCATACCTAATCATTGCCCTTAAAATATAATTTGAATGTGTGTTAAAATATACAGCTCCATCGTCGCCAGTACACAGCCGAAGAATGCTAAGTGCGAGGGGAGGTCGAATGAGCAGCGTAGACTTGCCAGACGAGCCTGACAAGAGTCTGTCATCGAACAGCGCGAGTCCCTGCCCGTCGCCTGTTAAACAACCTAGCGTAAGTAAATGATAGTGTTAATATATCAGTCGAAGAATGCTAAGTGCGAGGGGGGGTCGAATGAGCAGCGTAGACTTGCCAGATGAACCCGACAAGAGCCTGTCATCAAATAGAGTCCCTGCCCGTCGCCTGTCAAACAACCTAGATATGAACAAAATATAGACAAGTTTACACTACTGAGGTAGCTACACAAATAGAGCTTCCCAAGTGATGTTTTGAACGCACGGCCGGTATACCCTTGGTAATCAACTAATCAGTAAACCTCGAATGCTGGTGAACAAATCTCTTGACCACGATGGAAAAAGAGGTAAGGCAGAGTAACTAGTCGGTATACAATACAGAGTGTATCGTACTTAGTTTATGTCGTACCAATGCAAGTGCATGTTAATTTGACTTTCCATCGTGGCCAAGAGATTTGCTCACCAGCATTCGAGGTTTACTGATTAGTTGATTACCCAGGGTATGCCCGCCGTGCTTTCAAAACATCACTCGGGAAGCTCTATTTGTGTAGTTACCCCAGTAATGTAAACTAGACAATCTTTTAAGGCCCACGAACGACGAACTTTTCTCCTGAGAGTATGGAATATTACCTCGCGTTTCAAAACTAACTTTTCTTTTCTTAACTTTATCGTGCTTAAGGTGGTTTCAGTCCATACAAACGTTTGACGCACAATACGTGAAGAGGGAATTAGTATAAAGTAATATTTTATGTATGGAAAAATAGTTTAGAAAATCTAGATGTCGCGTATTAAATAAAATTTGCAATTTATAATATAATTACGAAGATATAAAGCTTTGAAAATTTTGTATGAAAAATTTCAAAGCTTTATATCTTCGTAATTATACTATAAATTGCAAATGTTATTTGATACGCGACAACTAGATTTTCTAAAAAAAAAAACCATATATACAAAGTTACTTATATTAATACCGTCTACGCGTATTGTACGTCAAAGTTTTGTATAATAAAATTGACCCTTCTGCAACCGCCGTAAGTAAAATTTTCCCGCATATCTGGGAGATTTTTTTTTTTTATGAATCAGCATATTCGTCTCGATTCAGATGTTCCAGTTGACTAGGCATATGGTATCATACAATATTCTGTCCACCGTTCGGAAAATGTCAGCGAATAAAGCAGATTATGATATCAGTAAAATATTTAGAAAGTTAAGTGACATTGCTTGCTATACCATTTGTAAAGTTTGTAATAAAATAAGTTAGGTTATCTACCATAATTTAGTTACAAAACTAGGTATGTAGGTAGGTTACCTTTAATAATCGAATAGTCTATAAAGCGGCAGCCTAATTGAATTTTGTTCATGCCTGCACTCTGCACCTCTATTGTTAAAACTCTATTAAAACCTTGCCGTTGGAAAAATAACAGAAACACAATAGTTAACATTTTCCACTTAATTTTTATGGATTTTTTAATATTACCTATGTATTTATAAATTAGTTGGTGGTTGACGGTAGTCATTATAGTAACTCTGTCGTAGGTAGTTGTATTAAATTTTCTTATCTCCGTCAAAGGTACCTATGGTATAGTATGGTTATGAGTTAGGTACCTATGTATGTACTTATGTATTATTATATTTAATAGTGATTTTAAAGAAGATGAAACCGCAGAATATCTTAATGATTTCTGGAATGCATTTGGAATTTTATCTCATGAATAACGTAACTACCTATAAGTATATCAAAAATATACCTTTCTTAAAAAGTACACACTGCCTTGAAGCATTTACCTTCCAAAAGACATTGCCCAATCCCGTTTCACATACAAAACTGGTAAAGGACAACCGCCGCTCTCCCTTGAAAAAATACCTTAAAATGTATTGAAGTTTTGACTGAAGTCAAATGTCTAATAAATTATCGTGTTTTATGAAAACGACTCGGATAGTATCATTTGTTTTTATTTAACGAGTTATTTAATCATTTATTATTAATCAATTATAAAAAAGCAGCAACCCCAAAATGGCTGTCAATGTTGTTTAGTAGGAGGTGTTGCAAGCACAATGTTTTTTTTATATAAAAATGATAAAAACTAATAAATCATTATAAAATAAACGAATGCCTGCAGTTAGTTTCTAGTGTTCCATAGTCCATAGTAAAAATAGAAGTACGGTTATACTTTTTTAGGTATTATGTGCCGGATGTCCTTTGAATTTGAATTTTATAAGAATTCCACTGCAGAAAAGGATAATTTCCATTTCATTGGGAAGCACGATATTCCTCCTATCCTTTGTATAATTTCAGCTATCATACGATTTGTATTTTGTTCTTTAATCATACACATTCGCCAGCTGCGCAACGACCCGAAACGAATACACGATGTCACGTGGGCAATGTCTTTTGACTATTTTCACCCAGAGATTAACATAAAGGAAAAAGGATATACCATTAACCAAGTACCAAAAATTAATTTCAGAAGCATCAACGTCTGCTCCCGACTAATCTATACGTCATCCTATACAACTTCAAGTCTCGTCATGCTGATGAACTGGATCTGAAGGCCGGCTACAAGGTCACTGTCATCGACACCTCGGACCCTGACTGGTGGAAGGGTAAATGTTTGGGCAAGATCGGATATTTCCCCTCCAAGTATTGCACTAAGCTTCAAGCTGGAGAGCGGCCGTTACAAGTTACCCATAATCTTCAGGTAATTTTTTAAACTGTTCTAAGCCTTTAAGTCCGTCTCACGTAATACGGTAAAAGTTAACCTTGCTGCTTGTTTGCACTTTTAAATTAAAGGGGGTTCGTTTGTAGTTTATCTAGGTCGATTATGTTTCTGACCAGATCAAAAAGGGTATGTGTTTTTGATTAGGTACAATAATAAAATCTTGAGGAAACCTACATGCTTAAAATTAAAACTTACTTACTCACTCCCAGTCACTAAATCGAGTTCGGTGCTTACTTAAGGCCTCATAAAATGGCTGAAAGTCAACCAACGTCTAATGCTAGGTTTCCCTGTGAGACGTCTAAGGCTATGCTCTATGGTTTCCCTGCGAGATCGAATCAAAAATGATGAGATTCGCAGAAGAACCGGAGCCGACACAGCCCAAAGAATTGCTCAACTAAAGTGGCAATAGGCGGGGCACATTGGTCGCAGAATCGATGGCCAATGGAGACGTAGTGTTCTAGAGTGGCAACCGCGTACCGGAAAGTGCAGCATGGGTAGGACCCCCAAGGTGGACCGTCGACCTGGTGAAGGCGACGAGAACCTGTTGGATGTGGGTAGCTAGGGACCGGTCTTTGTGGTGATTTTTGGAGGAGGTCTAAGGTTTCTTTGGTAAAGTTGTTCAGTATCATGGGTACAATAACCCCTTAAAGTAATGCAACTGTTTACTTTATGGAATTTAGTAGCTATGGACTCTTTCGGTAGACCTACCTGGCCCTGTACCCGGATTTTCGATATATCTCGACCGTTTCGGTTCGAACTTCATTGTAATGTAATAGAGTTGACAGTGGAATGAAAACGTTCACGCAATTGCGAAGTTCGAATGTGCGGGTAGAGGCCCAGGGCGCTTCGACGTCACTGGTGTGGTCCCCCCATAGTCCGCAGTCGATGCTCCCTGACCCTGAGTAATACTACAGGGTGAAATTGATAAACTAAGTGTCTACCCATCAAATTGAACAACTTTTACTATGGGAGCAAACCGATCGGAACAACTAAAAAATCAGCTTTTCCATACTAAACTGCAGTGCCTACTCGACTCAAATGTATGCAACTGCTGATTTTTTAGTTGCTCCGATCGGTTTGCTCCCATAGTAAAAGTTGTTCATTTTGATGGGTAGACTCTTAGTTTAAAAGGATGCTAATGATATCAATTTCACCCTGTATATTGGCACAGAATAGGTAATAGTATATAGTTCTACATAATATTGGTCAACCTGAAAAAAAAAAGTGGCTGTGTTAATTTTAACCTATGAGGTGGTGTGATCTTCAGGTGTCGGACGGTGACAACGGGCTGATGCTGCTGCGCGACCAGATCGTGATCCAGGTGGGCGACGAGGTGGACGGCATGGTGATGATCCGCTCCGGTGACAACCGGCAGGGCGTGTGTCCTGTCAAGTTCCTCCAGGAGGTGTGACGCTTCAAGCTGCCCAATTTTCATATCAATTTTATGAAGGTAAGTTTAACAATGAAAGGAACTATCCTAGGTTTATCCTTGTGCAATTTTGATTTTCTGCATTATGGTAGGTACTAGGTGATTTTTTCAACAAATTCCAAATTTTCAGGGGTTATTCAGACCATCAAACTTGTTGGTTGTTATTAAAATTGTTCAGTTTGATGGTCTGAATAATATCTGAAAATTTTTAGATTCAAGGATGCTTTGAAGTTTGGTATGTAACGGAACAGCAGATTTTTACCTGTGATTTCATGTTTGCTCTTATAGTATAAAAGGTATTCAGTTTGATGGTCTGAACTCTCTGAAGCACTCCTGAAAATTTTGGAAAGTGTATACAAAATAACCTAATATTTAGAAAAATGCTTAATGTCTGACTTGGAATTCTGTTTCTGTATACTACGTTTTAATTTGGCTTTATTTACAACAAATGGGGTAAAATAGTGACAGTAAAACAATAATTATAAATAAAGTGACCTAAAACTAAACTAACCTAGGATGTGGTGCAGGTTCGGTCCTTGTGGGAGGGTACCCAGAACGCTGGCCGCATTTCCTCGCTGAATGGCTATGCTGATCCGTTGAGCGAGGAAAGTGCAAGCCCTTGGGTCCCCTGTCGAGTCTTTCAGGCGCTTTGATAGGTCTTTAAAAAGCGCCTGCGCATTAGGTCCCCACGGCCCGAGAGTTTCGACACCAAAACCTATAAAGTGGTATTGGGTGCCGATATCCCTGTACCAGTAGGCCTTTCGTTTTTCGGCCGCTTCCGCCGCCGCGCCAGCCCTTCGACTCGTGCCCTGTAAGTGAGACGGGGCTAGTGTGTCCACGCAGGTGGCATCCCACACTAGCGCCCGACCCATCTTCCAGGGGACAAGTGACATCCCGTCTGGTCTCTTGCCACTACGTTTTGTTTTACCGTTTCGAAATATTCAGGGGTGGTTCAAACTCAGACCATCAATGTGGTGGTCTCGCTCGTTGCAGTGGACTGTGTTGAATTAATAAAACGGGGGCTCTTCAAATTAAAACATCACTTTTAATATTTTAGCAATCACATCGGCGAGCACAAGTCAAAGAGAGAGAAACTAAAGACATTTCTTGGTTTTTAATTATTGTTTGGTGTTGCTAACACCCAACAATCAAACTGAGCAATTTTTTATTATGTTAAGTAGGCAATGCATAAAGCTTTCATTATAGAGACTACGCCGAGAAGCCTATTTCGATGTCGGCTTCATTCTGAAAGTGGTTCAGCTTGATAGTCTGAAGCACCCCATATAATATACCTCTATCGTAATATTTGAGTTTACCTACAATCTGTTCTGTACGGTTTATACCACGTGAGAAAATAGCATCCCTAACTTTAATCACCTTGATAATATACAGCAGCAGGGTTTACTTTATCCCCAAGTGTCAGTATTTAAACAGTTTTAATGTCAATGAAGCATAAAATAACATATCTTAGATTAGTGAACTTGTTAAACAGATCTTGAAATCAAATTACACTTCGACATTGGAAGTGTCCGTAACTATTAGAGAACTTAATTGCCTTATCTACGTTACTTGATTGGTTTTACGCACGAGTAAATCTTTATAGTTATTCGAATTACTTTGTAGGTTACTAGTCTAAGAAACTGCAACCTATTTGTTATAGTTGTGTTTTAAGGAACTTATAACATCCCTGGCTTTTCGGTGATGGAAAACTTTGTGAGGAAAACTACATGCTTTAATTTTGAGGCGATTAATGTGTTCATTGTTATTTAAAAGTGTATGTATGTATGTATTTATATAATTAAATTAATATTCTGAGTACATATACTAGGTATGTGATTATTTATAAATTCCCTGACCGTCCCCTTGGGAAAGATAGGCGTTGGTTTGACACTTGTACTTGTAATGTAGGTACCTACATTTTGTACCTATATTCAGAGTGCTTGCATGCAAAAGCGACCCGTCTTGTCTATCCTCTGCTCTTGTGATTTAAGTATGGTGCTTTTTAGAGGGTAGCGTATGCTTAGATTATAGTCTAACTACTTTAAGCACATTTATAAAACTATATAAGGGGTCGCCCTAGACGTACGTATGCCGACCAAATTGGTAGCGTACTTAAGAAGGGTCAGATCAAATGTACCCGAAACCGACGAGCGTGTATGAAACGACTTATGAGTGTGGAAGAGGCGAAAAAGGTGTGTCAGGATCGTAGCCGATGGCGATCTATTGTCTCTGCCTACCCCAATGGGACACAGGCGTGAGTATATGTATGTATGTATAAAACTCCTAATTCTACCTATGTCATAATCTTGTCGATGGAGTATTTGCCAATCCAGTCTCTTTTCCGTCAGTTCCTTGAATTTCTGATACAACAGAGGAGAAAAGAGGCAAGGAAAACCAAGACAAAGTTACCTACACAGGTGAAAGAAAAGGTTGATGTCATGTTGTATCAGGAACTCTACCTATACAGGGTGTACAATAAAATGGGACAGCTACTTAAAGGGGTGTAAAAAAATCTGCTGTCCCATACATTTCAGTCGAGTTATGTTTGCAGTTTTGTATGGGAGAGCGGATTTTTTTTTCGCGATTTCGATATTGGTCCCTTAGAGAAAGTTGTTCAGTTTGATGGTCTGAAGCACCCCTTTGAGTAGCTGTCCCATTTTATTGTACACCCTGTATACCGGCTGTTCCAAAATAAAACACAGAATATGCCATTTGAAATTCCTTTTTTGCCTCTTTTTACAAATTGATGAACCTTGTACAAATGTAACAGAATTGAGGATCATTTTTTTTTTATTTGGGAAATATGTTAACAAATAAAATCTTGAAAGTGGCACTGGCGTCAAATGTTCAATGGCGTATTCAGTATTTTGTAACAGGACTCTTTTCTTTCAATAAAGATTTATTATTATTATTCCAGAAACGTGGTTCATTAACAGAAGAAACAGTAAGATACATCCACCCGAAACAAGTACAAAGTGCTCCCATAACGCCATGCGACAGCGAAATGTCAAATTGGTCCGATCATTCATTGCCGGGCACTAGCAAGCAGAGTTACGATCCATCAGACAAGGCCAGTTACGAGGCTTCAGTTGAAGGTGTGTGGTGGTGGAGAAGACCCTTAGATGTGAGGAGGACCCAGTGTAGAAGATGCGGTGCTAATTCAGCGACTAGGCCGTTAAGAATGATGCCATGCGCAGGAGTCGCTTTAGAAGAAGATGGCCGCCGACGCTTGTTGTCGCGCGATCGGCCGTTGTTATTCGTCAGGCAATTGTTTCTTTAAATTTTTGTGGGCAAGTATTTTAAAAACGTACCCTTTGGTATATCTCTAAAGAGATTTGTGGTGAAACTCCCCAGTGAATAGATTTAGGTGTCGTCTTCGATAAGACGGTTTTGTAGATTAGAAATGAAACATTTGAAGATCCACATGATTGTGGTTTAACGTTAAAATATTGAAATCCCATTAAGTTAAAGAACAGTACACAGTACTTAAGTTATTCATAAAATGTATGAAAATGGCCTATAAATTTATTTGATTTAAAAAATGTCCCTCCAAAGTTTTATCAAAAACTTTATTTGTTTATAATAAAAATTATGCTTAAACACAATACATAGAAAATTGATCAGAGTAATTTACGAGTAGGTTTCCATAAACAATACATTACATTCTTGGACTAAGAAACCACGAATTCGTTCAAGTTTATATTACGACTGTTACCTTTTGAAGTGGTCAGAAACTTTACTACAAGTAGGTACCAAACCTACCTAAATGTTATTTTGTTTAATTTTTTTTTAATAATATTTAGTTAATGTTGTTCTAATAAAGTAGGCAGTGCAATCTGCAGTTGTAGGAAGGTTCACTTTTAGAATACAACGTGTTAATGAATTAACGCAAAACTAGAAAGTAGTTTGTTTAGAATCGAGAGCAGAGTCGAATTATCATGGTTTCAACATAGGTAATTTTTTTCAAAATATTAAATAATTTGTAAGCAAAATTTAAAATTTTCTGAACCCGATGTCAACCCACCGCACGGGCACACTCACCCTACTTACTACCAAAACAAGATTATAAAAAGGTATCCACGAGTACGTTAGCGCTTTCTTTCAGTGCTGAAATGATAACAAATCATTTTTGCCTCAAAACTTAAAATGCGAATAACTTTAAATTTTAATGATCAAAATAATTAAATTATTATTTCAATCTAATTATTTTGTTATAAATAAGTTGGGGTGTATGAGGTTTTGCGCTAATTCATTAACACGTTGTATTAGTAAATAATGTACCAACATTTTATAATTATGTAATTTTTTTGTATATTGTTTTTGTTTAGGCCTGTGCCCTGCAGTGGGACTTATAATAGGCTGATGATTATGATAACGATTTTCTTTAATCCGTATAAAAGTGCATTAATTTCTTAATAAATATGATTAGGCCTCAATCAATTTTCTATGTGTGTTTATCTAGGTCCATGCAAAGAATTAGGTACTTTGTGACATATCATTTTTGAATATTTACTATATTTATTGATTTTATTGTGATAATATAAAATTAAATAAATTATTATTAATTAGTTAGGCACTATTAAATAATAATTTGTATGGCATTTTTGTTGCATTTTCAGTGTACACATTCCTATCTATATTCTATACATTAATTATACGGTATTTATATTTATTACACGCCTATAAAATATGAATTTATTTATAGATTATAATTATAATATAAAGAATATTGTGCTACATAGTGTATTTATAAAATTGAATTCCCGACTTGTAATTTTAGCTAAATTCCGCTTAGATCCAAAAAAAACTTTTGTTATAGTGAATTTCCAAAAAAATTTTGATTCTATCAAAGTTACCGAGTAAAAGTTAGTACATTACAAAATCTATTTAGGTACTAAAGGTAGAATTTAGAAAACAAACTAGGTACCTATTGAAAAATTTCAACACCGATTAATTTAATTCATTTTTTTCTTAGTAGCTCATTGTTTAAGTATTTTGATTGTTAGAACGTAGGGTATATTTTCGTTTGTGACGTCATCACTTGCTGTCAATTTGCCATAAAAAATGTGGATAATGTGTTGTAAGTTTTCCGCGACCTTTTGTTTGAGCTCCACCATCGATAAGAAAAGTGTTAAGTATGTTTGATATTTTGTTGAATGAAGAATACTAGAACGATTTAAGAATAGTACCTAATAATTTTTTTTACACAATCTGTAATTCATTACATAAATAAAAACATTTTAAAGTAGGAAATTTTGGTAAATTTATAGTGTAACCTACATGCATACCACTTTTTTCAAATTAAATACGATCATCACAGTGGGCAAAGAAAATTACCAAAGAGATAATGATACAAAAAATATGCCTTCACATGTAGAGTAACGTAATATGACTACATAACTAATTCAATTTATTTCATACCTTTTTTTTTTCAACACTTTCATAGTTTCGAAATTCTGCGTGTTATTTTTTACTAACCGACTTCAAAAAAGGAGGCGATTCTATGGTCAGAGCGATGATAGCCCATTCGGAAGAGACCTATTCCTCAATCAAGGGGCCGCGGTTCGATTCCTGGCCTGTACCACTAAGTTCTTTGGAATTTATGTACAGTTGTATTTATCATTTACTAGCTCGCCGGTGGTGAAGGAAAACATCGTGCGGAAACCTGCATTCCCGAGAATGAAAAGAAAATACCATAAGTTTGGAGGTATGCGTAAAATATGGGTGAGCTTGGGGCGAACACAAAGGACCAGCGCTGGTCTCAGTGTTACAACGACCCTTGCTAGCAATAGCCCAACCACAAATAATCAATCAATAATGGTCGGCTGTGTTCAAATTTTTTTTTTCAGTTTTCCGATATTTTCCTCAATTCGTCAAGTCAAGTGTCAATTTTTTGGAGTGCTGAATCGAAAACCATTTCGAAATACTTAACTAATGAATTGTCTGAATAACAATATTTTCTATGTTAGAGAGTTTAAAATGAAAGGATTACGGATATTTTTTTAATAAAGTAAGGTCGTTTTTCGTTCAAGCGAGAAGTCAAGGGACGTCACACAATAACAAGGAGTGCGATTTTTGAACATCACACATTCAAACGAGTAGTAGAAAGATGCATAATCTCCATAGTAATTTTGACATTTTCTACTGGTCGTTTAAACGTGTGATGTTCAAAAATCGCACTCCAGGGCCAGGAGTGCGATTTTTGAAAGTCAAATCAGCAGTAGAAAGATGCGTATCTCCATACATTTTCAACTGCTGAGTTCAAAGTATGAGATTCAAAAATCGCACTCCTGAGCTGAAGATGTACTTAAGTCTAAAGACGTACTTAAGTCTAAAGACAGCTATTTAGTGGAAAGATCGTTTTTTATATTGCTTACTGCGCTACTTGTAATTACTTCGAGTATATTACTTTGAATATTTTGTAACGCAATAACTACTACTTTATTTATGGCAATTTTTGCAATTCGGTATGTAAAGTTTTTTTATGGTATTTTTTACAGTTAAGTCTCGTAGATTCGGCTATTTTGAACAACCAATTTCATTATTTTCGATATCCAATCTATAGTTAATTATCTATAATTTATGCAAAATTTTTCTAGTGATGACGTCATATCAGAGGCTGAATAGTTTTGAAACTCTGTGCTTTACCTAAAATAATAAAAAAAAAAGTTACTCCATTGACATAGACATTTGAAACCAGGGACTCAATTGCGCTATTTTATACGGTTTTACCGTTCGGACGGAACGTTTTTGGTTTTGGTTTAGATTTGGTTTAGCTGATGTAATAATGCTATCGCGCTATTTTTTTGTTGAACGGTTTAATCATTGACGTTACCAAAGCAAAACCAAACTCGAAACGTTTAAGCCGTAAACGTTTCAAGTTTGGTTACCCACCATACACCTACCATACACCTACCATGCACCTACTACGCCAGGAAATTCGATCGAACGGACATCGAACGTTACGCCAACGTATCTTCCGAAAAAAGCTAAATCGTTACCGTTAATATAATTAGCGCGATACGAATTGTGCATAACGTCATGTTTTTGGTTGTGGTTTTGTTTTGGTAGCAGGTATCGTTCAAAATTAGCGCGATTGATTTTTTCCCCACGATTTCATTTCCCCAGAGACCAAATTTTTCCCCATAATCGCGGAAAAATTTCAAATCTGTCAACCCTTTCGTTGTCATTGACGTTTATATGACGTTTGTCTTTATTACCAAAGGCCGCTGCCTTTGACGTCATATCAGAGGCTGAACGGGCTTTAATTGATTAAATGAATGATTAAAGCCCGTGCAGCCTCTGATATGACGTCATTTAGAGGTCGAATGATTGTCGAGTATTTTTTGGATTTTGTTTTTTAATATCCGCCATCTTAATGAGAAAATAAGGTTTCTAAATATAAAATCTCGAAATGTTTTTGGAATCAGCATAGCTTAAGTTTAATTTACATACCGAATTGGATTGTATTTCTACCACATTCATCTATTATATTATAATGCGTATATATTGTAAATTTTCCATCATGACAATTTTGTTAATGAAAATTTTTATGAAACAGAAAATTGACGGATTTTCACCTGTAATTGTCACGCTTATTAAACAGGGCCCTGTAAACTCCTCCTCGATAAACTTGAAATCGACTTAAAATTACTGGCCATTAAAAAAAATATATATTTACAATGTCAGAATTTGACACTTGACGTTGCCGTTTCTGTTTCCAGCATAGTGTTAGAAAAAGAAGAAAACTGATTTTTTTAAATAAGCCAAGGTTTTCTACATGGAGTTCAAATGATTTTTGTGACCACTTTTGCATTTAGAGATTACAGATCAAATTCATTTAAAAATTTAATTTGCGTTGATAAACTAGCTAACTTTAACGGTTCAAAAGATACAGCTTTCATTGCAACAAATTATCTTACATACAAGATGTTTATAACTATCTCCCATTATATGTACCTATCGATATTCTTCTGTCTAGCCTAGCCTACCACGGAATGAGGATTGGAAAAAAAAAACGCTTTTTTTTTACCAAACCCAATCGTGCGAGGTGTCATTTTACAAGAGCTATCCATCCAGTATCCAAATACTGGATGGATAGCTCTTGTAACGGGGAGTGGAACACAACACTCATTACAAACTAAATCGTTACAATGCTTGTGTCTCAATCGTGCATCGTGTCGATGTATAACATAATCTATAATAATAACCCTCCTCCTGGCGCAGTCGGGTAAAAACCGAACGTACGACTTTGCGGGCGCCGCTAGTATGTAATAAAATCTTTTCTATTCAATTATTCATTGAAATTGGTAGGAAGTAAATTTTTTGTTATTTTGATATTATTTGCCGCGATTTAATTTCAGAAGTAAATAAAAACTATGATTTTCTTATCAAAAATTTTATACTATCTATGTAGCCCGATTCGCACCTTTTTTTAATTAAATTTAATAGGGGTTGAATGATATTTTATTCCTTTGCCTGCTTGGCTTTTCTATTGTATTTGACAGTTTTTATTTTTAATTTTATTGCAGCCAAGGTACCAATTATAACCATAAATCCTACGTTTTTCAGAAAATTCTAAAGTAAATTAAAAACAGAAATATCGGTCAAAAATTTAATCGGAAAAATACGTAGGTAGGTATCTCTTATATATTTTTTTAAAAAGTTGAAAAGTTGTCAATTGGAAAAAATTTGAACATCTACCGTGAATTATCACGGTAGATGTTCAAATTTAAATTTTCTCCCATACCATTAGGTATGGGAGAAAATTTAATGCATGGGAGAAATTTTGTCTTTCCTAATTAAGTTTATACGGAACCCTGAGGGATGAGTCCGAGTCGCACAACATAAAAAAAGATTGATACAAAATGGCACAGCTTAGTGGCGCCATCCAGATGACGCTATGGATCCCCGGAAAATTGCTGGAAAAACGCTCATTATGAATGCAAGGCAATCGAGGATAAAAATTTAAAAATAAGTAAATCATTTTTTTCTATACAAGTATTCTGTAATATGAAATTGGTTGTAAATTTTTGGTTGCATTGATCTGCCGTTATTTAATTTCAGAAGTAAATAAAAGCTTTGATTTACTTATTTTATTACCAATGATATTGTAAGCTCACTGCTTATTAGTATCCAAAATTTTATATTATGTAGGTAGGTATTTAATCTTCTTACTTCGATTTTATTTGAATCTGTGCGCGACTGTATTGGTAACTGTATATTGAAAAGCCAACCAAAGAGAATGGTAATAGATTTCTATATGCTACTGACATAATCGAAGTCATTTCAATTTGATTGAACAATATGTCTAAAATTATCCAAAATCACGTATAAAAATTTGAAATAAAACATCATTTTAGCTTTAGGAAAACACAAATAATGAATTATTCCGTTAAATTTCCTTTGTGTTTTAGTCATCAACAGATAGATCGAGGATAAAATTGTCGCAAATAATTTTCAAAAAATGTAACGCGGACGTGCGCTGATTACGGCAGTTCGCCGTACAATGGAAAAAATCAGAAACAAGGTTAGTTATGCAGTTGTCAGAGGATGTCAAGAGATTGCATTTGTTCGCCATTTTGTATGGTAAACAGATTTTTTGATTTTTACAATTTTATTTTAAGAAAACTGTACGATTCCGACTCATATTTCAAAAAATCGATTCATTGTTTTTTTAACATTTATATAAACTATATTTCTACTTAAGCTGTATTTTCAACCGTGTAACGTAACCCTTCTAAAAATGTTCCTAAAGTAACCCCATTTTTAGCTATATTTCGACAAACAGTGTCCAAATTTTACGCGATTACTAAAATAAATTATATGAAACGTACTAAAAACCGATTCATTACATTTTTAAGTAAAGGCAGGACTTTCATATTAAATATAATACACTGGATATGCAATAGGATATCACTGAAAACAATGTTCCTAAAGTAAGGCGTTTTAGAGAATATACCCTTAATATTATAATCCTAATTACCAAAGAATGTGCCTGAAAAATTATGTAACGTTTCAGAATGATTCGAAATGACTAGCCAAAATGTCCGAAAGGGGTTACAAAAATATTACTTACCTATTCTTGGAATCCTATTGATTAGATACTCTAATTCCATGATATATTTTATTGGTAACATATACGATTTTAATAAAAATTGTATTCTTTCATTTTTTGTAATGACAAACGAAACATTCCAAAGTTGTGATGTTGATTATGCTATTATTACTGGATTAGTTACAAAAGAAGTCAGTTACGCAGGATATATTTAAGTGCATAAGAGAGCGCGCCAAACATAGACACACTCTCTCGACCTTCCTCTCCAGAATTTGCAAAAAGTAGTCAGTTACGCAGGATATATTTAAGTGCATAAGAGTGCACGCCAGACACACTCTCTAGACCTTGCTCTCCAGAATTTGCAAAAAGTAGTCTGTTACGCTGGACATATTTAAGTACATAGGAGTGCGCGCTAACCAAAGACACACTCTCTCGACCTAGCTCCCCAGAATTTGCAAAAAGTAGTCTGTTACGCTGGACATATTTAAGTACATAGGAGTGCGCGCTAACCAAAGACACACTCTCTCGACCTAGCTCCCCAGAATTTGCAAAAAGTAGTCAGTTACGCAGGATATATTTAAAGGCATAAGAGTGCGCGCCAAACATAGATACACTCTCTCGACCTTTCCACCCCACTCGTGGGTGAGTGAGTGGGTGGGTATAAGTAGTCAGTTATGCAGGATATATTTAAGTACATAAGAGTGCGCGCCAAACATAGACACACTCTCTCGACCTTTCTCTCCAGAATTTGCAAAAAGTAGTCAGTTACGCAGGATATATTTAAGTGTATAAGAGAGCGCGCCAAACATAGACACACTCTCTCGACCTTCATCTCCAGAATTTGCAAAAAGTAGTCAGTTACGCAGGATATATTTAAGTGCATAAGAGTGCGCGCCAAACATAGATACACTCTCTCGACCTTTCTCTCCAGAATTTGCAAAAAGTAGTCAGTTACGCTGGATATAGGTTCCTTCTTATTATGCTGACGGCTTTTTAAAGGGATGATCGGATCATCAAACTGAAAATCTTTGTCTATGGGACCGACATCGAATATCCGATCATCCTCTTAAAAATCCACCAGCATAATTAAGATGAACCCTGTATGTGCGCGCTAAAAATAGACACATTGTTTTCCTTGCCCCTCTTGATTTAGACTGCGGAAGCGGTGACTCTAACCAGTAGGTAGTCATACGGTGTCTGTGAGATGTTGACGAAACCTGAAAGGGTGTCGCCTCTTACGACACCCGTCTGGGTTGGTGCTATTCTAAGCCGGATATCAAACGACATATTTGCAAGAGATATTTAATATACATACGTGCCATAACAGTATTTTAGCATCGCAGGATATTATATTTAGGGCACTATATAATTTTACAATGTTTCCCAAAATATAGTAATTCCCTAGTATACCTGTCTACTCCAAATTAGATCAACTTTCTAAGTACAATCACTACCATATTTTTGTTAAAATCGTTAATTAAAAGCCGTCCCCTTGAAGTTTTAAGTAAAAACTACGAATGTATAATTATATACGAAAATATCCAAAAAATAGAATTACCGAGATAAGTATAAGATAATATAATATAATTATGTTGCAGAGGATTATCGCACTTTATACTATAATTTAATTTTAGAATGATACGAGTTATTGTTGAATTTTTTCATAATAATGTCTGCGATCCAGTAAAAAACTATTGTCTACTGTAAATATAAATATTGTCATACCTATTAAAATTACTTTGTAAAACAATAATTACACTCGTGTCGAAAAGTGCTTTCAGATAATACCAACCTTCTTATGAAAAAAATTGATACAATATAATATTTTACATTGATCTCACAACTACTTTATACAACATAATACGCTATATTCTTTCAGGAAAGATTTAAAATAAAATAATTATAATTCACCGACCATATAAGTTACATATACCTATGTAAAACATAAAATAGTAATATAATACTAAATATTATGTTATTTACATCTCAAAATGTCATTTTATCAGTGTCAAATGGATGTATTTATTGAACTTTAAATACAGGAATTATGTTACTTACCAAATCTATTGGGAAATTTAAATTATCAAGCGTTAAGGCGTTAACCGAAGTTAGGTACCTACTCCAACGCCCAACAACTATGCATTGATTTGTTTCTATTCTACTAAAATAAAAGTATTAAGTAAGTATTTTATTTGAGAACGTGATTCACTAATAGTTCAAGCCATGCCATATTAGCAGAGCAGAAACATAATTAAATTCACGAGAAAAAAGAAAATATTTTATAAAAATGTTCTAAACATCGTTTATAATTTTTATAGCTAGGAGGTCGATACTTGGATTTCAAAATTTAGTTTTCAATTTTAATTTAAGAAAGGTAAATTAAAATTGGCGCTGGTACCACTGACGTTCGCACCTTAAGGCATTATTTTTCTGTGAGTGTAATTTATATAATTATAAATATCACTTAAGGCTGATCGTTTCATCTCGCCTGCTGAATTATGAGGAAATACTCCAAAGTGAGGAAACCTTTTAACGAAACTCCTCTTATTTTTATAATTCATACTGCGATTTTTTTACTGCAGGCTTTAATTTTATTATTACTGTCTGACAGTAATAATAAATTGTAAAGTTGAGTTGCAATTTTTAAAATGAAAAAAGTAATAGTAATTTGACAGTGAAACGTAACGATCCGCCTTAAATATATGGAACCAAATTATTACCTATGTATTTATTATTGTGATAGGTCTTAGGGATACCTAATTAAACGATACCCAAGTGAGATGTTTATATTGTATGGAGTAAAAAAGATATTTTAGTATTATACAATTGACGAGATGAGTAGGTATTGAAATTATTATAGACATTTGTAGGCCTTTCTCCAAGAAATTGTGCCAGATATAAGTAGGTAACTATAGATTTTTTTTTAATTATCTTAACACTATTATTTTCTATCAGTAGGTAGAATTTAATTGACAATCTTGAAATCAAAAAGTTTTCAAAATTTACTTTTGTTGTTGACTGTACAAGATGTTCACAAATGAACGCAAATCCTGAAAACCATATACAGGTAGGTAAGGTACAATTCTTTTTTAAATTAGTAACATATTTTTATGCTATTGTAAAATCACGCCATAAAAAAATAGAACAGAGAATGACATAAGTAACAGAATTAATATTTAAATTGTTTCTCTTTTTCTAGCAATTATAAGCCGATTAATTAAATCGCTTATTTGTAAAGCGCGGTATTATCGAGAAAGTAGGCGATATTGTTCCACCCATTTGATCATAACTCAGTTGGTGCCTACCTAGTATACCTACCGTTAGGAATACCGTTAGAAATTCACTGAACTGTGGTTAACGCCTACGTTAGTTCCCAAATAACTCGCTAATTAACTTAATTCTATGATAGTTTGATCACAGCATAAAATATAGTACCTAACAATAACAACTAAAAACAAAAACCCAAAACACAAAAACTAAAACTATTGTATGTATATTGTTATAGTAAATTTATTTTTTATTTTCATTTTTTTTTTCATAATGGCTGGGCAATCTTCTTGAGCAAAGCCTTGACTGCAAAAATATTAACAAAAATTCCATCTCTGGTACATTTTGTTTCTTGGAAAAAGGCTGTAAGGCCTTTGTAAGGAGATTCAGAGCAGAAACTACGTCTTTTGAGCGTGAGTGAGGTGAGTTTAGTGTAAATAAGGTTGAAAATGTATGGATTTTGACATACGGGAGTTCGAACTAAGACCTAAAAAACTTCTCTGAATCTTGGCCTAAGAACTAAATGTTATCAGAGGAGTGATTTCATTTAAATTTCAGGGTTGGCACTAATTCTCGTAAAAACTGCTTCAACTACATTTTTAAGCGTGCAGTTTTTAGCAAGATCCACCTTTGTTAGGGATAAAGAAATGGGTTTGAGTTAAAGATGTGTCAACAAAAATAATAATTCAATGATTAATTGTTATTTTGGGATATTGGAAAAGAAATTTAGCTCGACACCGACAGGTATAGCAAAAAACCGTGTTAAGTGGAGTAGGACACGTAAATGGGACATACCTACCTAATGAATTTAGAACGAAGATGATATTGGAATTTGTTCTGTTGGCGTCCCTCACAAAGTGGACTAACTACCTATCTTGTAAAAGACGCAAAAATCTGAAGCAAAATCCATTGTTGCTTCGCTGGGATCAGTCCAGCAAAGAACCAAAGTTGTCTGAACAACTTTGTATCGTTTTCTAGTCAATAATTTTATGCATTGACAACCCTGAAATTTATATGAAACTGTTCCTTTGATAATAAAATGTTATTGTAATGAACACGAATTAACCAATGAGCTGTAACTGTAAATTACACCGGTCACTGACCTTAGTATAGCTGATATGCAGAATATTGCAGACACAAGATTAAGGCCTTGCTTACATTGTGCTAGTATTTAGTCGAGTGGCGAGTGACTTAATATTATTATGGTAGTAAGTAGTTACTACCTAAGTAGTTACAACCTAAGTAGTTACTACCTAAGTAGTTACTACCTAAGTAGTTACTACCTAAGTATTTACTACCTAAGTAGTTACTACCTAAGTATTTACTACCTAAGTAGTTACTACCTAAGTAGTTACTACCTAAGTAGTACTTTTATTAATGTCATATTTCGACAGGATATTATACATTATACGACCCGGTTGGTGTAATGATTGCCACGCTGGACTGCCAAACCAGGGTCCTGGGTTCGAATTCCGGTTCAGTCATGGATATTATATGTTTGTACCGTTGTTGTTTGGTGTCCATAACAAAAAGCCTAAGGCTTACTTGGGATCATTACAATGTATTTGCCTGTGAGAGTTATTTATTATTATTATTTATATTTAGCTACTTATTACAATTCCAAAGTTACAGTCCCTAAATGTAAATCGACGATCGCTAGGAATAACACTGTAACTCACTTTCTCGCTATGTCGAAGTAACGTATTCCAAAGTAATCTAAATAGTACCTAAATCAATCAATAATCATATTGAATCAGATATTGACTTGGTTTACGTGTGGTCCATACAGGATCGTTCTAGATCCAGGACAATGTTATACATTTTTGAATCCTTGATGTGCTCTCTTGCAAAATGCGAAAGTGAGTGACAATGTTATTCCTTGGGAGTGTCGAAATTTCTCGCCACTGGACTGAAAAACCAGAACAATGTAAACTCGGCTTAGACGTTAGCTAGTCTTGAGTTGGGATAATGGACGTTTCTAGAAAAGTAAAGTCGCTTACTTTCTGTTAACGATGCGTTAATTTTATTTCCGAGGTTTACGAATGTTGTGTTAGATTAAATAAACATTGTGTCATGTAACATTTGAGTTTTCTTTTCACAGTCGAAAATTTACGAATTTTGTGGATCTGGGACATTTGAGGAAATTCGCAAAAGTTTTTTGTACTTTCCATATCTACTAAATGCTTAGACAATTTATACAGGGTGTACAATAAAATGGGACAGCTACTCAAATGGGTGCTTCAGACCATCAAACTGAACAACTTTCTATATGGGACTAATATCGAAATCACGAAAAAAAAATCCGCTATCCCATACAAAACTGCAAACATAACTCGACTGAAATGTATGGACAGCAGATTTTTTTTTCGCGATTTCGATATTGGTCCCATAGAGAAAGTTGTTCAGTTTGATGGTCTGAAGCACCCCTTTAAGTAGCTGTCCCATTTTATTGTACACCCTGTATAGGGACGAGTTACGCGTGTCATTCTACTAAGAAACATTACTGCCACTTTTTGCGGGGGGCGAGGTAATATGAAATACGCAACTTTGGATTTTATTCCCCATAAGCTTAGATTCTAATTTTGAACATTAAAAATCATGAAAGTAGTCTCGTGTGAACCCCAAACGTTCTAAGTTAAAAATTTTTGTTTCGCTATTATAGGCTGTCTCGTTTAGTGATTTAAAGTATAAAATTGGGTGTAACTGCACAAGATCAATTGTTTTTATACCGTGGCAGAGGGGAAATGCTACCGCAAGGCGAGTCCCTATATAAATTGTCTAAGACTAAATGCAATCAGCTGATTGACCGTTTCTATGAAAAGTCGAAAAAAAAAGTTCATAACCCTTAGATTTTTAGGGAAAGTCGTTCAGTACCATGGGTACAATAACCTCACTGTTTACCCTAACACCCTGTGTATACTTCGGTGGATAGGGGCCGATGATGATGAAGAATTTGAGACTTTAGGTAGGTAGGTACAGCTGCACAATATGATCATTTTTAACTAAGTTATATAAAAGCGGTCAAGAGCGAGTCGGGCTACTCGCGCACCGAGGGTTCCGTACCACACAACCACAGAACACAACATTATTAACTTAGAAAAAAAACTTTTTTGTCCGGGACCTTTAGCGCAAGACCGACTCACACTTGACCGGTTTTTAGTATTTGATGTTATTCTGTAGAGCTTGTTCTATAATCACACTAAGTTTGACGCTTGTATATATTACTGTTTTTACGATAGGGCGTGAAGAAAAACGTTGATAAAAACTAGTTTCTTGTTGAGAAACCCCCTTAATTTTTAACTTTTTGAAATTTTTATTATTTGTTAACAAATCCGCCGTAATAACGCATAATCTGAGAAAATTTAGACTATCTAGCTATTACGGTTCAAAAGTTACAGCCCTTAATAGGTAGGACAGACGGACAGACAGACGGACGGACGGACGGACGGACGGACAACGTAGGCTTAGTAACAGGGTCCCGTTTTCACCCTTTGGGTACGGAACCCTAAAAACACGTTCGACGGCACCGGCAAAATGTGGTGTTGTACAGTCGACAACAAAAGTTGAATAACAACATTGTTCAGGAAGCAGCCAATGCTTATATCTATTACTGTGGACTATTGGAGGGTACCACGAAGGATCTACTGAGCAAGGGTCACATATTTTACGCTTCAGATTTTCAGAAGTGTGTTCCAGCGACATCTATGAAACGTTATCATAAAAATGTTAAAAAAACAGCTGAGATTTAAAGACAGGCTAACTTGCTCGTAAAATATAGCAAGCAAGTAACCACAGTCCACGCTGCTTTGTTATGCAGCTCAGTTCATAGATGGCGCTGGGTGTATGTGTAACATATGTGTAATATAATGTTTGCAAAATGTTAGAAAACATTTTATGAACATTTTAATAAGAATAAGAACATCTACATTAAAACATTACACGTCGTCTCCAGTTTATTAAATATTAAAAGTACACGGCGACACATCAAGCTATACAAAACCAACATAAGCTGACCGCGCGTAGATCGAATAACGTATAGCGTCCCGCGGCCAGCTTATGTTGGTTTTGTATAGCTTGATGTGTCGCCGTGTGTAGGAAAAAAATCTCAATCAAATTAAAAAAAAAAATGGTAAAGTATCGAACCGAAACACTAGTTACGCTACATGCGCAGATCGGACTGGTAGAATGCCGAAGCGACCCTCGCCTCTACTGTGTCGATAACCCTGCCAGCAGCCTACCGACCATCACGCCTCGCGCCTGCGCCAGCCGATGACGTCCCACGGAGGCGGCAATAAACTGGACGCATTCCGATGTATTCGCAAACCTAACGCCATACTTTCTTATTTCTTCTATTACGTCACTATTAGCTATAGACAACTAAAATATCAAAAATTTTTGGTAATACGTTTTTGTTTATTGAACAGATAAAAATTGTTGTTAATGTAATTGATTAAATGTATGGAACGAAGTCACTCTAGACTCCAGTGTGCCGCCTCTCAGACAATTGAGATTCCAGCACATAGATGGCAGCACTGAAAATATTTGACATTCCGCGGATTCCAATCGCAGTGGGCTCGGCTCAAATGTCAAAACGCTACTATTTCGTCAACAGAGTCGTGGCGCGATAGTTGGATTTTATGAAATAAACAACAAATACAACAACAGTGCGTTTTACGGACAATGGATAATAAACTGTAGAAATACTGTAAATTTTTTACGTCGCACAAATAAGTTGTCTAGTGTTTTCGCGACGAATGTACGAGTTATTGCGATTTGGATATTTATTGATTTTTGTTCTACGCCGGTTTCGTTACATGGTTATGAAGTTTCAGTAAGTTAGAGAATTGAATTGTTTAGTAAACGAACTCATCATACGTGTTTAGTAAAACTGTTTAGTTGCTTAGTGAGAAAACAATACACTTGGGGTCAAGTTGTGAAACATCGTGGGAAGACGATTCTTAGGTAAGTTTACTTCAATATTTTTCTTTATTATTTCTAACATCATCATCATTCTTATGTATATTCTTTACTTTAGAAGGTAACTAATTTCAAACCAATTAACATTTTGTATCTTTTACCTTTGACCTCTGTATAATTTCACGATTTGTTTCACGCATTCCACAATGCATTGTATACTTACCTACTTACTTAGGTATTTATAATATCGAAGAAGCTAAAACATTAGCTGCTAACAGCGTAATGTAACAAGTACCTGCTTACCGGTTTGATTTGCGAACGTACGCGCCACACAAAAAAAATTCGCCGCTATACGAAGCGAGGGCAAGGAAGGCATTCAGCCGAGCACATAGCATACGGAATCTCGCAAACATAATAGCGAGGAATGCGACCGATACATCGCATATATAGGTATACTATATATTTCCCACACAAGCGCACATGGCTACGTGATAAGAGAAGATAAAACGCCGCCCGATTAGTCAATGTGACCCTAAGTCGACCCAAATTGGTTAAATAGCTTTGATTTAACATCGCAGACTTTCGACAGACGATATCCGCATTACGCATTAGTTGAGCAATCCATGTGCTAATGATGTGTGCATTCCTCACATTCTCGTTCAATAGAAACACCGATAAATTGGTTTGTTTTTGAAAGAATAATGATAGCATTTATTGTAACGAGGCAAAGGTTTACTTTGGCATTCTTTTGTTTTATTGGAAACTGTGTCAGTTGGTAGGTATACATGCCTATCGATAACATCATCGATATTATCAGCACAGTCACCTACGGATATTTTGTCGTATCAACAATTTTGGGTGTGTGAGTTGCTCAAAATAGCTTACCAGAATACGTGCAACCCTACAAGTAAATGGAACATCTGCTCTGCTTCTCAGTCCCCTTCGGGGCCACGTGCGCAAGCGCACAGCAGGGGTAGCGACCGTCGTAAAAGAATATACGAGCTCCGCACCCCAAATGCGGGCATTCTGTCGGCGACACTTCAAAAGAAATTTATCCTTAATACGAACAAATACAGGCTATTTTCTGACTTCCAATGGTAACCTCAAATAGATTATTATTTTTAACATGGGGAATGTCAAGGTTCGACCACCATTTAATGCGGTTTTCGTTTCGAAACTAGGTAGCATCAGTAGCAGGTGATACCAAATTTGAGGAACGGAAGTTTGTGAAATCATAATATGATAGGTAGGTACTACTAGTTACTAGGTAGGCGTGCCGCCTGAAGCTTTTCTGTGTAGGACACCTAGGCAAAAGTCTAGTTAAACGAAAATGATGCAATACCTGGAATGGGAGCTGTCTCCAGAATCGATAACCATTATGGTGTAGCTACGGATTCCCTAGTGGAGGCAGCCGGGCAGCTAATCAACCACCGCAAGCTTATAGTTTTCTTAAACTTCATGAGCAAGGCCTTGACTGCGCAGAACAAAATTTGTAAGCGAAAGCGCTACTGCGCAGCCCTTTCACCCCCGCCTATTTATCAAGTTGTTGCCGGGTACTGGAAATCCGATGACAGTAGAGACCGAAAATATAGTTTCAGTAGAATAGAGAAGTAAATCGGTTGGGGTTTTGGCCGAAATTAAAACAGAAACCGAAAATCGACACTACTACACTACTACACTACTTGTAGCAACAATTTTGACTATCCCTAAATGGATTAGGGTCGTAAGTTTATGTATGTGCAATAGATAGATACTTTAGATGTAGATGTCACTGTCAAGAACATAAAATGTCATACATTTTATTTCAGGCGTATCCTAGAAGTTAAAAAGCTCATCTCCAACTTTATTTCGCAACTTACAAATTGGGCGACAGCTTGCATCATTTAAGTGCCTAGTCATAGTCACACGAACTGGATTTCAACTGCAACGCAAGTTGGCTTGACTGCGAACCGACTGCATCCAAACTGTATTCCGACTGCTATTTTCAGTGATTTGAAGTGAAGCTCGTGTGACAGTGTGACTACACCCGAATCCATTGATTTAAATGATTTAGAATCTTCAATTTTCAAACAAAGAGTGAAAACAAACTCATTCATAAACCTGATCGTCTAAACCTGATTAACATCATATTATTCAACACAGCATCTCCGATATTTATAATTACGATAATTGATAACATCATCAATTCATCAGCAAAACAATTCACCTTGTAATAATTTGTAATTATGTTAAAATGAAACGTCACGATAGCACGGAATGTAGAACAGATGTCGTGCAGATGGCGGATCGATCGTTTGTTTATTTCATGCGAGAGACACTGACACTATCGAAAAACATTACCCAGTCGTTATCGGGTAAAAATTAAGCGAACTAAAGGCTAAAAGTTTTACTGTAGTCTCTAGTTGTGTAAAAACAAAGGGAGATAAGCTAGAGATAAGGCTAACTCTTGTCAACTGCAACTGGACTACAATCTTTAGTCTAGTGGCTTAAAAATCAATGGACCTATAACTAAAATTGGGAAAAAACTAAAGAAGCTATGGCTAAAAGATGACTCTAGTGGGGTAAAACTAAGGGAGCTAAAGCTAAAAGATTACTCTAGTTTGGTAAAACGAAAGTCTTCGATCAGTGTGTGTTGCCACTGATGTGATGACATAAATGGATCAGAGACGTGGTCGCTCACTCAAGGCCTCATAAAAAGGCTGAAAGTCACCCAAAGGGCAATGGAGAGGGCTATGCTCGGAGTTTCCCTGCGAGATCGAATCAGGAATGAAGAGATCCGCAGAAGAACCAGAGTGGCTGACATAGCCCAAATGTTAAACTAAAGTGGCAGTGGTCTGGGCACATTGCTCGCAGAACCGATGGAAAATGGGGCCGAAAATTTCTCGAGGGGCGACCGCGTATCGGAAAGCGCAGCGTGGGTAGACCCCGGTGGACCAACGACCTGGTGAAGGCTGCGGGAACCCGTGGATGAAGGCAGCGTAGGATCGGTCGTTATGGCGATCCTTGGAGGAGGCCTATGTCCAGTGGATGTCCATCGGCTGCTAAGGGAGCTAAGGCTAAAAGATTAGTCTAGAGGGGCAGGAGCGTAGGGTAAATAAGGATGTAGTGAGGATCGATCGTTTGAGTATTACATATGAGAGATACAGACACTGACACTAGATAAGGTTTTTTTTTATGTTTGATTGGTAAACATTTGACCTCAATCCCACCTGATGTTGATTGATGATGAGGCCGAAGATGTAGCATGTTTACCTAGAAAGATGCCTATTCACTCTTGCCTTAAAGGTAAACATAATCCTCCTGTTTGTCGGTTTGTTTGTGCATGCATCACTTAAAAACCTGGATTTGGATGGGGTTTTCACAAAGGCATAGCTTTTGGCATAGCATGGCTTAGTTTGGTTTGAAATGTAGACTTTATTTCATCGCAATCGGTTCATTGAATCAAAAGATACATTATAATGTTTTTCAAGTCAGTGGTCTGCGCGTACGACTACGAAGTCGCGGGCGCCTCTATGAGGAATATAAAATTACATTAAGATACGATACTGGACTAAATATAAATATATGAAGAATATAGGATACGATACGGGACTCAATAGAAATGTATAATTACAAGGTTTCATAATAGAGTTTGTGATCAAACAAATGCATTTCTTGTTTCTAGATGACACCTCAAATGTATGTAAATTTTAACAGTAGCGTCAACAAAGCCTCACACGATACAGCACCTAACAACATAATGTCAGTTCCTGTCCGGTAATGTAGGGCTGCCATCTCTACAAAATTATAATTATGACGAGACGACATAATGGAAATCGAGAAAATAATGGAAATCGAGAAAATAATGGAAATCGAGAAAATTTACCTACACGATTAAAACATTACCTGCACCAAATGGCTTTTTATACGTAGATTACCTACTTATAATACGTAGATAGACGAGTATGTCACTCTCTTTCTCCCGGCGTTTTTTTAAACTGTTTTTTTGTAAAAAAAGAGATAAAACTTTTTTATGTGTGAGTGCGTTACATCTTCGGCTTCATCCACAATATCCATCAGGTGAGCTGAAGCCAAGCGCACACCCATTTCGAATAAAACAAAAATTGTTACATAAAACCACAAGGGCACTCTTTTTCGGGGAGATCAGAAATCCCGCCATAACTAAATTTTTTTAAGCATGTAGTTGTAAGTAAGGTCCCTTTCATTTCAATAGTCATAAAGGTTTCGTGTACTTACCTACCTTTAGGCCTTTAACCTACGTCCTAACACCGGCAAAAACGTTTCTCCAGTTGCCGCATACGACTATTCTGACTGAAGCTTATTTCCCAAAGTTCTAAAACCCGATTATGTACAAAATCCGGTCGCTCCTTCCAAGCTGGAATAAAGTCGTGGACACACGGGCGGATGGCAGCCCTAGGTAAACATCATCGTGACCATCCGAGCATGTGTCGAACGGTCCATTCTGTAGCTTGCCTCACTTGCCTGGCCTGTACATTGTACAAACCGGCATACCTCGTGACTTCGCCTCCGGTCAGAAAAATTCTATTGTGGTTAATGTACCAAATTCCTCATTATTAACGTAGTCATCACTCGTCATTCCAATGGTTTTGTTTACCCGTCCCTTCTTCCACACCTCCGTACTTGCGTGAGAATTAGACAGTGTGGCAAGGTCGGTTTTTGGGAACGAAAAAACATAATTTGAAATCACATTTTGTTAAAAAAAATTAAAATTGCGCGTATCTAAAATGATATACCTAAAGGTATGAAGATGTGTAAATAAGCTAAGGTAAGTTGTAAATTAGGAAGAAAAGAAAATAGTAACACACAAACTTGTTAGATTTATTCGAAAATATAATAGAGTCGGATCATTGAGGAATATCTATTGCCAAACTCTACCCAAGTTAATTTTAAAATGTTATTCCTATTTCATCAATTTACAAGAATTTTATTTTATTTAGGGCTTAAAATTGCCAAAAAGTTATAACTTTGTACCTATTACGTAACTTATCTATTGTAAAAGTAACCTAAGTATGTCTTTTCTCCCAAGTTACCTCTCTGGCTTCATTGATGTAAGATCACTAGTTTAGTCTTGAAGACGCAGCATAAACACACTTTCTGATCTATTAAATTCGTGACAGTTAAAGCCGTAAAAAACTGGTCCATTTACGATAAAATATGATAGATTTAGCCAGAAAAGGTCTGTGTGGCAACACAGACAAAGAATCTTGACCGCTTTTGAAAGTATAATGTCATTCGTCTTTACATTCCAACAATTTGACTTCCATCACGTCTATTATATCTATTATAGTCATTAAGATATATCTATTTATGCCATTCAAGTTTGGAATGTTCGTAATCGTGCTCTAAATTTTTATTATCATTACGTTAATGTTACTTTTTATCTTTCCAAATATTTACCTTTATAGCTACATCGATAATAATCGACAGAGAAATGTTTTTGTTCCTCGGCGTGACCGTCACAAATATTTCTACGTGTGGTATGCCGATTTAACTAGGTATGCGAATCGAGTTTATTATTATCACAATATTTGGCTTGTACTATCCAATAAGAAGCTAAGCTTTTAATTCAAGAAATAGATTCTATAAGGTCGTTTAGGTTTAGAATCGCGATTGCTCTTGAAAAAGGAATACGATCTTTTTTTTTATTACTTATGTACGTTAGGACAATGTGGAATCGATACAGCCATGAACTGAACTATTTTTCCAGGTGGTAAGAAAATTTCTGATTTGTGTTTGACATTGTAGCAAGACTTAGTTTTAACAAATTAAACTAATCCCTTATTCTCTTCGTGTGCCACGGGAAAGAACTGGAGTGCAATCAGGCTAAGGGGTGTTTCCCTTCACTGCTAGACCTTAGAATAATACCTAGCATTGTATTTAGCACAATGTGACTCGCTTCATCTGTTGTAGCTTTACTAATACAAGCCGTGACTGCAGTAATTTTCATATTAGCATCTCCAAGACGTGATTTGTGAGTTAAATATTGGGTCGTGTTATCAAACCGTGTCATATTTTCGCACAACATTTGGCAGTGCTCGGTCTTTGATGCCGCTGTCCATTGGCCGTGTTCCCGAGGCGAGGTATGCGGCCAATCGCCACGTTTCACAACTCTTTGTTTGATCATCTGACTCCGGTGATGCCGACGTAGCGCGCGACGATTTAAGAGCTTTTTTTGACGAAAGTGCGATCTTCTCAGAGGCTCAACTTTGCACCTCGTGCGGTGGAAAATCTAGCTGGTTTCACAACCTCTCGCGGATATTATTAGTATGATCTTTGCTACAATATTGTCTTTGTTAATTGAACATCATGAATTCATGAGTGATGGAAGATGAATTTCAATTACTTCGTGATGACCATTTATTGGTCAGACGACATTGTAAGGGTTACGGGTCGCAGATCGATTGGCACAGGACCTTGAGGAGTAGCGTAGTAAAGAGGAGGCATATGCCCACCAGTGGGTTAGGGCTCTTACAGACCAGCGACAGTACTCTGCGATAGCTCGCGACAGGGTCGCGCGACCGTCGCGCGACCGTCGCGCGACAGTTGAAGACCGTGACGTAGTGTTGTATAGTCTGAGAGAAAGACCTCCATATCCAATAGTTTGTAACATCCTATATACAGGGTCCTTCTTTATATGCTGACACTTTTTTAAGGCGATGACCAGACTATGAAACTGAACAACTTTCTCTATGGAATCAACATCGAAATCGCGAAAAAAATAACAGTTGTCCCATACGTTTGGCTCCGAGTAGGTTTGCAGTTTTGTATGGAAGTGATGATTTTTTTTTCGCGATTTCGATGTTGGTCCCATAGAGGAAGTTGTTCAGTTTGACGGTCTGATCATCCCCTTAAAAAAGTGTCAGCATATTAAGGAGGACCCTATACAGGATGTAACAAAACACCCTAGTAATACTTAAGGGGGTGCTTCAGACCATCAATCTGAACAACTTTCAATATGGAGCCAGTGTCGAGAAAAAATTAAAAAAATCTCTCATACATTTGAGTCGAGACGGTACTGCAGTTTTGTATGAAACAGCTGATTTTTTTTTGCGATTTCGATGTTGGCTCCATAGTGAAAGTTATTCAGTTTGATGGTCTGAAGCACCCCCTTAAGTGTTACTAGGGTGTTTTGTTACACCCTGTATACGTATTTATAAATATTTATGTGTATAATATTATGTGTTATAATTATTAGTGTTGTGTTAAGTATTATTATTATAACTATATAATGTATATTATAATTGCCCTATTTACACCAGCCTGTAATATTTTATGGACTTGATGATGAAGATAATCAATTCTGGATTATCTATTATCTAAAGAAACCAAAATCTACGAAAAACTTATAAAAACTACCAGAAATATCAACCATGTTATTTTTTAGCCTCCGTTTTCTTCAAACTGAAATCTCTCAAGAACAAGACTTGTGCTCAGCCTACGTCACGGTCGCGCGACTGTCGCGCGACGGTCGCACGACGGTCGCGCGACCCTGTCGCGAGCTGTCGCAGACAACTGTCGCAGACAACTGTCGCTCGTCTGTTAGAGCCCTTAATGTAGGTTGATTTGATGATTATGATAGATTGATCATATACTTAAGCATCTAGGTATAATATTGTATCTTTCGATTATAGTTTATTTATGTAGTTTAATAGTTTGTCACACAATGCCCGAAGTGATATTTCAGTTTTATTAGCTTATCTAATTTAATTAGGATACAAAAATAATTACCTTATTATTAAATAAACCATTAGCAACAACAATAAGACCACGTCGCAACCTGGCGTTAGGTAAAGTTTATAGACAGGTAGCGCTTTCTTGTGGGCCTTGTGTTGTGGCGCTTTTCAGTTATGTGAAGTTGGTAGCACTGCAGAGTGCAGACTCCCCTTATTTACGTGCTGCGCGTACGACTCGGCGCACGTCTGTCCAATGTCTAGCCATTAGCCGTTTACGTTTTCTAAGAGGAATTTCCGCCACTTCGGTGTTCGAATGCCATCACATCACCTTTATGTCTGAAATTTTGCAAACTGAGCCAAATATTTCGACGACCAGACTTGGATTCCTTTGTTGTTATTTGAATTATTTCGGCAAATGGTGTCATAATTTTAAGTTAGTATATAAATAAACTCACGCATTGTATTCCCTTTTTGGGGTGGTCAGAAACTTTGCTACAACAACCTGCTTAGAATGAGATTCCATATATTTTTTAGATATTAAAATGTTAATTTTGCCACAACTGCACACTACAAGATAGTTGGTAGTTGTACCAGTGTTCTAAACCACCCCGATTCGTCGCGAATTTATGTACAGGAACATTAAGAAGGTAATAACTAGGTAATAAATAATTACCTTCTTTTTTCGACAGCTTGTTTTTTTCGCGATTTCGATGTTGATTCCGCAGACAAAGTTGTTCAGTTTGACAGTAAATAGGTTAGCAGGTAGGTATCTTCTCCATAAAAAACCTTCAGAATATTAAGAATCTATCTTTAACTTCGCACCTCTTTCCCAGTAGGGTAGGCTGAGACCAAGGACCATGTATATTACTTATATACATGGTCCTTGGTCTTATATATATCGTTTCTATTTGACATAATGCCATTGACTATAGCTACACACACATTTGGACATAAATTAGGTACCTATGTACTATTAGTATTAGGTAGGTATAGGTACCTACCTACATAATCGAATTGATACATAATTAGAATGAATTGTTATGCTCTATATTTGTGCAATATTGGAATTATAACAATTATAATGTAGGTCAGCTATGATCTCATACTTTTGATCCCATTCTGTTATCAGAATTTGAAACGGTTATAAATTTTCATTGTTCATTTCATTCATTTTATGAATTACTGTACCTACCATAGAACACATTTATAGTCTTCACCAAGACCTTTCAAATAGTATCGTGTCATCAACAGGTCAAAATGGAGAAGGTGGAATCAGCATTGGATGTGCTGTCTCGAGCTGCAACGATGGTGCAGCCCTGCCCAGCCTACCCAGCCAGCGATTCAGATAGCTTCGGTAAATATTCATTTTTTATATCCAATCACTAGCGTATCAATTTTTTCCATCTGTTTGCGATCGTCTTGACAAAACGTAGCTATAGAGGTACCTCGTACCCCAATTTCTGACTGGACATGGAATGCTATTTTATTTTAAATTAATTGCGCCACCAGTATGTAAATGTTGACGTACCGGAGTTCGAACAAACCGCTCATCATATTCTTTGGGAGTGTGAGCGCCATACCATGCTTGACTCAATAAACCGTTTACTGGTGTCCCTTATTACATAGATCTTGTTGCAACTAGGGATAAGTTCCGTGCGTCCAGATGTTTTTGCCATACTTGTTACTGGAAGCAAAGAAAAGTCATAGTTTCAGTAAAATGCTAGGTTCCTTTTTTTTGTAAGTAATGTTATATTTGTATTTTTTGGTGCTTTTGCGGAAGGGTCTTCAACTCTGCCATAAATTATCTCTGGAATTAGCTCTCTAATAGCAATGCTTTTTTCTTATTGCTGTCTCAGGCAATGGAGAGAAGTCGGATATTTCTTTTTCTTACTCCTCCTATCTTCTTTGATTAATTCATTGCGGGTTCCAAAATCATCAGATTAGAAACATCCCCCGGGCTCGCTGGAGTTCATTGTCTAGTATTGTGAATGGTCGCCGCTGTTGATCCTGGTTTACAGGAGTTACAGCGATGGGAATGTGTGGTGGGCCTATCACGTAGCGTAAAGTATACATTATCATCATCAGCCTACCTACACGTCCCACTGCATAGGCCTCCTTTATAAGAAGGGGGAGTGAGAGCGGAAGCGGATACACCATGCGCTATGCGGGCCCAGTTAGTGGTTGTTGTTGCAGTAGGAGACACTTATAGTACATCTACATTATTGGAACGACTTCAAAACATCTATACCAACTTACTAAAGGATAGCTTGAATAGTTAGACTGACCGATAACCAAACCTCTAACCTCTAGATCAGTATCAAATCAACATGGTGTTTTTGGACAGTTCTCCGCGATTCTATGCTTCTTAATTAGTCAATCGATAATAGATAAGCTTTAAATTACCACCTAAGCCAATGAGTTAGTAATAAAAATAACCTAAGCCCTACACCACAGATCAATAATAAGTTATTTACAATTTCGTGTGCATTGTGGCTATCAAAGTGCGAAACGTAAATTGACACTGTAATGTTGTAATCAGTTTCTAATTTTCTAGATAAATAATTATGTTCTGACTTTATATTTATTGGTAAAACAAATAAAAGTGGGTAAGTATATTAAAAATAAATAAAAATATTGAGAACATAAAACTAACTTAACCTAAAATATGGTGCCATATGCTGTTTCATAACCGTTTCCTCAGCACGTAAAATATTTTATCGTTTACTTTACATTATTTATCTAAACTATTGACATAGTTAGATACGGGTTAAATTTACTATGACATAATCTGATAGGAAGTTGTATTATGTGATCGATATACACACATACTTACATAAACTTACAAACCGTTCCCCTTCTTAATGGTTAGAAATTTCACTACAAATTATCAACCAACTTTTTGGGCGTATTTATAAATATACCTACTATTCATAAAGTCATGGCCGTAATTCCTTTCGGAGTGGTCAGATCAATCAATCTAATCTAATACATTTATTCATAGAAATGTCGTACAAAAAACTTTCTGAAGTCAGTTTTTGTGTACCACCGCGGCCTTCGAAAGCGTTTTACGATACGAACTATGAAGAGAGGACGACCAAAGAAAAGATGGATGGATTGTGTGAAAGATGACAAATGACTGCTAAAAGAGATGAATGGAGAAGGACCACGTATTGCGCCGACCCCAAGTAATGGGATAAGGGCAGGAAGAAGAAGATGATGATGATGTAGGAGAAGAAACTACAATAGGTAACAAGTAACGATAAACCTCTTCAGAAGCTTTGCTACAATTCTGCTATCCCTAAGCGTGCAGTATGTAGGTATAAAATATGACCAATAAAATGTATGAATACATGAATAGGTACTTATCATACCTAGGTAATTGGTTGTTTAACCGCATAATTTAACGTTGACTAATCTGCATAAATAAGAATGCCGATCAATCAATACAAACAGTAAGTAATCGATAGAGAATTCAGATGGTTTGCTACCGAACGCTACGATGCCGATGGTTAGGTACAATCAGCGACAAAATGGCTCCACAATCGATATTTGTAAAAGCATATGTCCGGAACAACTTACTTATTAACGTTCAGGAGCTTACTAGAAACATAATATTACTCTAAGAAAACACGAACCCAGAAAGGCTTTCCCCAAATGGTCAACTGGTGGTAAAAAATCGGGGCCATGTGGCATGTGGGAGTTGGGTATTGACTATTGAGCCAAACTGCAAGTACCACGAGTTAGGTTTTTGAAATACTTAGCCACTTTAGGTTGATAACCTCAAAGTTTTCAATTAAAGATCTTAGTTTTACCTATATCAGTCATACTTGAACAGTAAAATAGCTAATGAATTTGGATTTCATGGAACAAATAATTTTAAATGTGTTTCTAAAGAATATGCGAAATCGCAACTCTGGGTCCTGCATGTTCGTAAAATTACTCTTAATTGGGATTCATACATTCAAAATCAAAATAAACAGACTCTCCATTACTCTTATTCACTATGGGTATCTACCCTTATTTCCTTATAATGTCTAAAATTCGTTGATTTGTTACTGCGTAATGTGTTTTTCACTTAATGCAGCAGGGCCGCTCTTTTTTTCCAAAATATGGAAGAAAATATTTTCATTTTAAGGAAATTCTCTTATAAACTCAAAAAGGAACTCTGAATGTCTGGAACCTTCCTTCACCGTAGTCTGTAGTGTATAAACTTGTATTTCCTATTTCGTGGCGACTGCCGATGGCGAATTAACTTCTGTAGCCGACCGTACTGGTATAGTGGGATGGCACGCGGCCTTGTAGGCGGGTCGCATTCCAGATTCCAGCTGACATTGTTCTGTTCTGCCGTCCACTGCTAGTTCAACTCGAATGCTTGGATACATACCTACTATTATAACACAACGAATCTTTTCAAGTCAACTTCTCCGTTGAAACCGATTAGAGGAATTTGATTTCAGCTTTCATTTCTATCTTACGAATTCTTTTGATTGTGTTCTATCTTTTCATTAAAATATTCATAAATTCAGAAAGAATTATTCAAAATAAAATCATATTATAGCTTTTTGGCGTAATTTTTTTGACTCTACCACTGCGTCGGAAAGTGTTTCTGATGTAGAGAAGATGCGACCAGAATAACACTTATCAAACAAAACGAAATAGCTATACAAAGTACAACTACAAAATAAATACATGGCATGACTAGGCATCAAGTTTATGATAAACCTTTTTAGTTTTTACAGAGGACTTGCTTGGCTTAACGTGGGACCTAAACAAGTTTAGAATATCCTCCAGCATCTTATTCTCATTAGATTAGCTACATACACTCGCAAACTCACGACCATAATCCCCTTCATGGTGAGGTGGACAGAAACTATAATTAAGTACCTACCAACTTTGTTTCCTTGCGTGCGTGAAGCCATTACGTAATAAGTTTGTTAGTTCCTCTATTTATATTGTTAATCAATAAAGAAAGTAGAGAGACTTTACCCAAAGTTAATCTCTGAAGTCGGTTTAACAATGAAAAGAAAAAAACATCGCGAGGAAACCTGCACTTCTGCGATAAGATGTAATGAGAAATGATCGCTAAAAAATTTGCGTTCTGTGTATTTGATCATTGATCCCATAATATGTACTTGAAGTCGGTGAAATAACTATTTCTGATATCTCCTATTTGGCATGAGGTAGGTACATCGGTCATAGTATTTATTCTGTGCCTCGGTCAGATATCTGTTTTTCCTATTCTTATCTTTGATTAACACTGTGGGTTCCAATAGGGATACAAATGTTCGCAGCAGTCGATCCTGGAGAGCAATCACGCTAAATAAATCTCAACTGAACCATGATTGGACCGCGTGCGAACCCCAACTTTTAACACATTCAGTATTGCGCTGTTCATTTGACAACCGTTAGAGCCGTTTTGACAGATCGCTCAGACGTTAAAGGCCCATAAAGTCACATAGAGTTTAGCGCGATGCGGAATTCAGCACAGTTGAATAGTAATTGGATTGCAATGTGATTAGATGTTAGAACTGAAATTGGATTAGGATTGAACTTGGATGTTTTAAATTAGACCTGGAGTGCGATTTTTGAATCTCATTTGCTGACTTCAGCAGTTGAAAATGTCAAAATTACTATGGAGATACGCATCTTTCTACTGCTGATTTGACTTTCAAAAATCGCACTCCTGAAGTATGATTTTTGAAAGTCCAATCAGCAGTAGAAAGATGCATAACTCCATACTAATTCATAGGTCATCAGGTATGTATGAGTATGTCTCATTTTATAATTATCACATGGCCGGATAATCCGGGAAAGCCCCGGTATTTGATGACTTCCACACTGTACGACGCTTATACCGGAAATTTTTGTCTACACCGGACAATCTCACATTCCTTGTCTCTGAGAATATCTAATAATATACGCTTTGTACGTAATTTATCGTCATTTACTTGGTATGGACACTATGTATACAAGGACAAAATGGATGGTTTAGGGTCACCTTCTTTCTTCTTTAAACAAACAGGAGAAATAAATAAAGAATATATTTTTTTAAACACGATTCCTTCTACAGGGTGTAAAAGTAAAAGCCTAGCAAATACTGAAACGGTGAACTCAGACCATCAAACTGAACAACTTTCACTAGGTACTTTCCTGAGGTAGGCTTCATAGAGAAAGTTGTTCAGTTTGATGGTCTGAATTCACCATTTCAGTATTTGCTTGGCTATCACTTACACCCTGTATATACATAATTATATCTACAGGGTGTAACAAATCACCCTAGTAATACTTAAAGTGGTGCTTTAGACCATTAAACTGAACAACTTTCTCTATGTAGCCAAATTCGAAATAGTGAAATAAAAACATAACCCTCCTTCTGGCGCAGTCGGGTAAAAATCAACTGTTTCATGCAAAATTACAGTATCGGCTCGAATTAAATGTCATTAAATGTCCCATACATTTGATACAGCAGATTTTTTATTTTTTCTCTGTGTTGGCTCCATAGTGAAAGTTGTTCAGTTTCATGGTCTAAACTTTAGACCCTAAAGTATTAGTAGGGTGCTTTGTTGCATCCTGTATAAGGATGCCACTATTGTCAGTTATAAATGTAATAACTCCATCTATTGCCGACAATAACAACTTTCTGCATCGCTTTTCACACAAGACTTAAACAGAACAGAACATAATGTGTATAATGGGAAGGTACCTACGAATAAGAATAACTATGGAAGAATAACTCTAAACAAAAGCAACATAATTTTTGGCACCCTTTGAAAAATGACATTTTGTATGAGTTTTGGCGGCAAGGTGTAGTTTTTAAGGAACAAATTTCGAACACTGTGTACTTTTTTTGGGGTCACTTTTTGAGCTTGATTTACATTTCTATACATTCTTATTCGTCGGAAGGTACCCAATGTTTTTTCCTTCATACATAAGTACCTCTGTACTTATAAAGCAACAATAATGCGGCACAAACTGATTCAAGCCTAGCCAACAATGGATTCCATTGTTGACGTGAACTGGTTCCAAAGCCTTCAGCAAAGAGTCCGCTGATTGGCCACAGCAATGACGCCGTCACGTCATCGTCATTGTCGATTACAAATTTACAACGTAGTACCCTCTAGCGGAATGACCGTCATGCTTGTTTCTGCACGGTTTTTTGGTGATGCTCACTCAAGCGCCACGTCCGTGTTGGAGGCGACGAAATGGCATATTAATTCCGACTTCGTCCACTAGGTGTTTTGCTGCTTTTGCTATTTTGTCTCGAAGTATTGAAATTATAGGGTTTTTTTTTGCATTTTTTGAATGGGCAAAGGATCCAACTATCAACACTTGATTTGATCCTTACTAAGCTAGTGGCTGAACCTGGCTTATTAGTGTTGCTTCTGGGTATAACTTTTGAAATCCTGATTGTTTATCATGCCTTAAACGTCAACACAGATACCTAAATATTTGTTACAAAAATTGTTAACTTCTTCTGAGATTGGGCTACAAGTATTTAGACTTAAGTCTGATAATTCCTTTCCCAAATTCAACACAACATAGATACTCCACGTTCAATTCAACCCATACGAATTGGATACTAATGTGAAATCTGGAAACGAGATCTCATCAACGTCAATCGGCTCTTTAATCCAATAAATATCATCTCAAATAACATGAAGACCTTTCTCCAAAGAGAATATCTTGACAATGGAGTTAAATCTCGATGAGAAAGCAAAGCTTTCTGAGTGTAGTCACAAGAAACGTCATAAGCGACGGGAAAATCTTACGAGGTGAATTTCGCCGACCCACTTACATCCAGCCTATCCGGCTTCTTAGGTATCCCTTTAGAAGGCAGAAACTTATGTAAACTTCATGACCAGGTTTCCTTTGGGGTGATCGGTTGGTACCATTACCAAATTTTTACGTGTAAGGCCCTTACACGTAAAAATTTGGTAATGCTTTGGTAAGCCTTACAGTAAGGCTATGTAGAACCGTGTACTAACGACCTGGTGAATGTGCGAACCCGTTGCATTTGGGCAGCGTTGGACCGGTGCTTGGGGGATGTATGTTCAGCAGTGAACTTCTGTCGGTTAATATGATGAAATGAAGGCTGTAGAACACTAGAGTGAAGGCCTAGAGAAACCACGACTAGAGGTTGCTGGCCAGAACGTCATGTAGGACTATCGAGGATGCCTACGACCAAAGATGGTCTGATCTGCGACTGAGATGGATGGATGGATAGCTTTAGCGAGAGATACTCATAGTATTCAGGATTTCAGGCTAAAAGATTGGTCAGTGGTGGTTCAGTGTGGTCGGAATCTTTACTAAAACTACTTATTTCAAGTTTCAGGATATAACAACATTTCAAGTGTTGACAGACAGCAAACGAAACTAACCAAGTTAACAAAACCGACAACATAATTGGATAAAAATGTTCAACATTGACAAACGGCTTAAAAGAATCCAATTATCAAATTCTTTGTACGAATCTAATCAAAATACGATCACGCAATTTGTCCAATGATGTATTCTTGTTTATTGAGTGTTTACTAACAACGGTTGGATCGCGAATAATTATGCAATGTGATGACAGCGCGGCGCTCACTTTCGTTGCGATGCGTGCGCGGGCGCAGCCGGCATGCGGGCCGCGTGCGCGTGCTGCCGTCGACGCCAGAGAAAGCGTTCAGGAATTTGGTCGAACCATGCTCTCTAGAGCCTCTGCACCGATCTACAAGTTTTGGGTTAGGTACTAAACTAATGTTGCGCACTTCTTACCTATCATTTTAACGGTTTTTTGATGAAATCGTATATCCTGATCAATAGCGTGAGTGACGAGGTCTCAGATAGGAATCCTTTATTAACATTGAAGAACGACGTACCTATGAATGTTTTAATCCTTGAATTGTGATTTGACTTCCGAGGAATGAGAAAATTCATAACTTTGTAAAGCAATTCGATATGAGCTTCTAAAATATCTTTTGCACTTTACAAGGTGCGCCATCCGTGGCACATGCATGCACCATGCAGGATTTTAATTATCTTAATTAATAGTAAAAATTATCAAATAATTCTGGATTAAAGTGGTTGGATGTGCCGTTAAATGGAGTATCATTTATCATAAATAAAAATTTCTTTTGACATTTTAAATATGACTGAATTCTTCTTACATGTACCAAATATAACAATATAGGTTGCTTTTTATGGTTAGGTTACATTTCTATATGTATTAACATATTATTGTAACATTTTATAGAGAAGCTTGAGAATTGTGTGAAAGTAATATAAGAAATAAGTAAGCACTAAAAGATGTTCGCATCGAGATTAGCACAAGACTGTGAGGAATGGTGCAATAAAAGGGAGGCATATGCACAGCAGTGGGTTTATGTGGGCTGATTCGATTGATTGATCACGAAAACGAAGGCGAATTAGGTTAATCTTGAAATAGGGCCTGCCCTGAAATAATTTGATAAAAGGTCCATTGGTTAGACATATATGCTTAAATTCAATAAACACCGTTTCTGGCGCATCTTCTCTGCAACGGAAATCCTTCCGACGCAATGGTAGAGTCAAAAATTACATCAGAAAGCTAACCATGTGATATTATTTTGCATAAAACATTTTAAATTTTGAATTTGTATTTAATTTTGACAACAGGATGATGAAGAAGACAGAAAATTTGCAATGGCGCTAATGTGACTTGTTTTTACCTCCTTAAAATCTCGTACGTACATTCATCAACTTATCAATCAGTTACTACTTATATGTACAGCAGTTTTACAGCTCTCTAGAAATGCCACATTCTATCGGAAGTGGGAAATCAATGTGAATTTTATTGCACTAGTTATTGGGGTGAATATTGCATGCACATTGTACCTACTTATATCCGGATCGCAGCGTGTTACGGTTTCGAAAAGAATGCAGAATGTAGGTTGCGATGCGGACTGTACGCTAGATCTAAATGCGACGTCTCAATAATCAAGCCATTTTCATTCTTGTTTTGTTGTAATAGGGTTGAGTCTGGAGACTTGATATGTGGAATTGAATTACACTACAGTTACGAGTAGAGCATTTCTTAGGTATGCAACAATCATTGTTGTCACAATAAAAGTTATTTTCGGTCATCGTAAATCGAAGATTTGGGTCATCTATTTAGTTTACCTGGGTGATAAATATTCTGAATTCATTGTTTTTGAAAATAATTTTGTGGTCACCGGTCATGTTAACATACGAAAAGTAATAGTATAAATAAGCACAGTATAAGAAAGAGTACTATTATGTACTACATGTATATGAAAGAGTATCTGGTACCTACAACCTACTACTATCTGGTTAATCTGGTAAGGATTAATTTATTTATTTTCTATAATACCTAGGTATTCTTTGAACAGTGACAAAATTTATAAGCAACACAATTTTATGAATTTAATGGTATTTCTTGGACAATGAAAGTATTTTACATCAATACCTGATGATAGTCAGATTAATGTTTTGGGTAATAAAATAAAAAACAAAAAAACATTTCAAAAATCATACTTAAGGGGTGCGATTTTTGAAAGTCAAATCAGCAGTAGAAAGATGCGTATCTCCATAGTAATTTTGACATTTTCAACTGCTGAACTCAGCGAATGAGGTTCAAAAATCGCACTCCAGATCTTTCTCGACACCAAATATTATATTTTCTGAACGGCCTAGGTTTTCCCCATCAGCTTTCACAGGGTTAGCTACCATTTATTGGACATGGTATGGTTGGCCACCAAACCATATAAAACGCATCTTGACAGAAATTGATCTTTTCCCAGCATACATTCTTGTTTTAACAATTCTACCATCAAATTGACACTGCTCGCAATGATAAAAATCTGAATTAAAACATGAAAGTTAATTAAAAAAATAATAAATGCCAACGTGAAATTGATGAGTTGGGTGATAGTAAAAATGCGGTTCGCGTGATACAATGACCAGTTGGGCATCCCACTGTAATGAAGTCATCTGGCACTTACATCGAACTGAATTTCTAATGGCATCGGATTCCATTTCGTTGGCGTTTGAAGCGAGAGCAGGTATTTAAACTATTCGGACCGTCTCACGCTGCAGTTCGACTGGAAGTTAAAACGAGAGCATTTTTTCTGCGAAAATTCTTTAACTGATGATGAGTGTTAGTGCAAGCGCTAAACTTGACTCTAAAACCGTTTACTATGCGTCAAAAGAACTAAAAGAGCTAAGCTTGGCGTCAAAAGAGCTAGACTTAGCGTCAAAAGTGCTAGACTTACCGTCAAAAGAACTAGACATAGCGTCCAAAGAACTAGACTTAGCGTCAATAAAGCTAGACTTAGCGTCAAAAGAACTAGATTTAGCGTCATTAACGCTAGACTTAGCGTCAAAAGAACTAGATTTAGCGTCAATAACGCTAGACTTAGCGTTAAAAGAACTAGACTTAGCGTCAAAAGAACTATACTTAGCGTCAATAGCGCTAGAATTAGCGTCAAATACTTTTCCCCCATAGTTTTAAAAGAATAAAAGATAATTTTATTCTTGAACATTCTCGATAGTTGTAGCTGAGTTTCTGTTCACCCTAAAAAGGAAAACGTTCACATACAACGTGTTAATGAATTAACGCAAAACCTCATACACCCCAACTGATTTATATCAAAATAATTAGATTGAAACAATAATTTCATTATTTTTGTAGTTAAAATTTAAAGTTATTCGCATTTTAAGTTTTGAGGCAAAAATGATTTTTTATCTTTTCAGCAATGAATGAAGGCGCTAACGTACTCATGGATACATTTTAATAATCTTGTTTTGGTAGTAAGTAGGGTGAGTGTGCCCGTGCGGTGGGTTGACATCGGGTACAGTAAATTTAAAATTTTACAAAAAATTTATTTAATATTTTGAAAAAAATTACCCATGTTGAAACCATGATAATTCGATTCGGCTCTCGATTCGAAACAAACTACTTTCTAGTTTGCAATTCATTAACACGTTGTACCTATACAGGGTGTGACAAACCAACCTAGTAATATTTAGTGGGGTCGTTTAGTTTAGCTTTATGCCATCAAACTGATAAACGTCCACCAATCAGTAGGTCGAAAATTATTGACCCCTTTAAAAGGTGTTTTATTACACCTATTATGCGTAGTGGAATGCAGAAAACTCAGCGCCTAAACTTCCAAAGATCTGGAAATGGCAATACAGTCCTTGCCTCAATGATAGAGTTCGCTAACGAGCGGACGTTACACGGTCGATTAACGTTTGCCCGTATCTATTTGTCAGCCGGTCTAATGAACGTCTACAGCCCATCGAAGACATTAGAGCTTCAAGCATTCATCGACTACTTTATAGTTGGTGATACGCTTAAGAAGTTTTCACTGATCTCGTTCTGAAGTATCTACTATAAGCTATAATTAATGTATCTTATAGTGAATCATTGTCAGCCTGTCGCCTATAATTCGGGAAACTATTTCCCATTCGATCAGTAGACATTTTACAACTTGTGCGGGACGATAAGCAGGTGATAAATGTAAATTTTGTATTCCGGGATTTTAATGAATTACTATGGCGTGTTTACCAGTATAAGAGATAAGGGGACTTCGTAACCATCAGCTGCAAAGATGATTCAGTAGGATGTAGAGCATCTCTGTGATGGGGATGGACCAGGTCTGCCTTCATAACTCCAGTCTGTTCAGGACTTACAGACGTGTAAAGGTCAGTAAAAAATTTACGATCAGCTGTAAGGCGGCAACATCCGACTGGAGTTTTGCAGGCAGACCTGGTCCATCCCCATCACAGAGATGCTCTACACCCTATGAAAACTGAACCAACCTTGCAGCTGATGGGTATGATGGGTAGTATCATTGTTGCAGTAGAAATCCAGCTTTTAACCCAGTCATTTTACGGAGTTTTGTTAGGAGAGGTGGGAAGTAATTATTAATTGGACTTTTAAACTGTAACCGGCACTATTTAGTGACAAAAAGACTATCTGAAAACAAATTAAAAAAAAATCGCTACGCAACATAGAAATTAAAATTGTGAGTCCCAGAAGGCTTTTAAATTAATAATATTAATACCATGCACTCATTTGAATAAGATTTTACAATATATATTATTTTTGAGCAATAAAATAGGCATTAAAATTTAAAAAATTTGGTTTTTATTAAAAAATACGAATGTATTTTTCAAAACCTTCTAAGTGGACAAAAATATTTACACCACGTTTGAAGTATGAATAATGATAATGCCTTAAATATGTGCAAAAAAATTTCCGTCTGGTTTATTATAACGAGATAATAAAAAGAATTTAAATTTAGAACTGTTGCTGACGAGATTTTGTTTTAATTTTGGTACATTTCTAAGCTCAAATTAGCTCTTAAATACTATACCGAAAAAAAATACCAATTACTAATTAGTCCCGGCTCAAACCGTTAAATGACTGGGCTATTTCGTGCATTATGATTGAGCAAAAACTCCCTTCAAATTCCTTCCATTGACTGATCCCATGGGAATCATAATCACACAATCGCTTCATCAATTCTCTCTCCCACACATCAAGCGAAAACAATAGAATAACGCACGTATTATTTCACCGTTCCCTTTTCCTCATAGTTAACTGCGTCCATTCAATACAATAAGCGGGAAAATGTGAGCCATCCGCAGTGCGGTACGTCGCATTCCATTCTCATTCCGTATTTACAGGGTGTTAACGAATATACGCACACGCGATGTGATATTGAAACTGCGGAATAAATTAATGAAATATGATTTATTTCAATAAATTCAACTATTTTAAGGGGATGATCAGACCATCAAACTGAACAACTTTCTGTATGAGACCAATATCGAAATCACGAAAAAAATATCAGCTGTCCCATACAAAACTGCAAACTCGACTCAAATGTATGGGACAGCCGATTTTTTTTTCGCAATTTTGATATTGGTCCCATAGAGAAAGTTGTTTAGTTTGATGGCCTAAAGCACCCGTTTAAGTAACTGTCCCATTTTATTTTACACCCTGTATAAGCTACATACCTATACATACCAGCTACATACCTATATATTGCATTGCATACCAGCTTTTGATTTCGGAAAACTTCAACACCCTTACAACCTAGCTTACAACTAACTGTCATGGTTTAAAACTCCGAGAACCGACGCACTGACAAATTTTTTTTTTTCCAATTACAAAAAAGCTTTTAATGTTTTTATTTTTGTATCATGTTTTAATATGTAAATTATTCTAGAGTGGTTAAGATACATTCTTCATTCTAAAACACCGTGTATAGTCGGCTGCGATCGTAGATATGTCCGGAATGCATACGATGATAAAACGTCACGCAAATGCCACATTTATAAACTCGCTTTATTACATTTATTAGCCACATTGTTGAAGAAAGCTATACAATTCATCATAGCACGCATTGTAGTGTAGTTAAATGATTTACATCGGCCCATCAACATTTTTTCGTAATAATTTTAAAAGAATTTCTAAAATTCTGTTGTTATCTTCTGATAAATTGTTCTTGCATTTCACAAGGTCGATGAAGCTTGAATAATATTCAAGATCATAATCCTTTTTGGGTCCTTCCGAAATTTTTCGACATCTACCTACTCAAAGTACCTTTTGTAGGTCTTGCATTTTTCAACATGCATAGATACGACCTGAACGCTACCTGCTATTACGATCCTGACAAAACTTCTCTCCCATTCATCAGATTCTGCATGCATGTCGGTACATCTGACCTATTAACTCGCTTTCTTATACCTTTTATGAAGTTATTTATTATTAAATATAATTGATAATATAGTAAGATACATCATTAACCAGGGAGTAATTAAAATGCGGTAAGTATAATTATATTAAACACACCCTGGTTACCCATCAGACCACACAATCAAACTGAACAACAGTGCATTCGTGTGCACACTGATTTTACCCAAACATATTAGTTTTCCTCTCACTCAACGGTTTGCTGGAAGAAAACTCTTTTAGAGTTAAGCTCGCCTTTGTACATCACGACTTACTGTATTTTTTTTCATAATTATGTTTTTGTGTATAGTAAAGAATCTATGAATCTATGAACATCTTTCACGATAAGGTCGAAATCACGAAAAAAAAATCTGCTGTTCCATACATTAGGGTCGAAATAGCCATTGACGATTTCTATGATACAGCTGGTTTTTTTTCGCGATTAGATGTTGGCACCATATTGAAAGTTGTTCTACTTGATGGTCGGAATGAATGGATTATGTAAAATATAAAATGTTATACCCTGTATATTAGAAAAGGGAACCCTAAGCATCACATACAGATTAAAATCATTACGAATTTGTTCCGCGATTCCTACGAGACGTCAAATAGAAAACAAGCTGGTATTAAAGCTATCTTGTAGATGCCGTCTTATTAATAAGTAAAGAATGTTAATTGCCTTTGAAAGTGTTGGCTTTTAACTTGACCTTTAGTGTAGTATCATCAGATACTTACGTGTTTACACCATTAAAGAATGCACGGTATGCAGGAGATAATAAAATTCTCAATAAACACATGCTTATGGAATCCAGACAACGCAACGCCCGAAGTGTAGGTAGACGCTTGTAGGTAACTGATGCAATCCCAGCTGTAGATAGAAGATTGTTGTAAATATATGTGTAAATTTTTTAGGCAGAAACATCATGTACAGAAACATGCGACCGTAGGTATTCAAGTGCTATAACTGCCAAACATATTTCGAAAACGCCAGTGGAGACAAATACAATCGATAGAATATACACGTAATATACTACGGTACGGTACGTATGGTACTTTAAGTGTGACTAGTTAATTTGTGTGACATTGTCCAAGATATAAAAAAAATATATACAGGGTGTACAATAAAATGGGACAGCTACTTAAAGGGGTGCTTCAGACCATCAACTGAACAACTTTCTCTATGGGACCAATATCGAAATCGCGAAAAAAAAATCTGCTGTCCCATACATTTCAGTCGAGTTATGTTTGCAGTTTTGTATGGGAGAGCGGATTTTTTTTTCGCGATTTCGATATTGGTCCCATAGAGAAAGTTGTTCAGTTTGATGGTCTGAAGCACCCCTTTGAGTAGCTGTCCCATTTTATTGTACATCCTGTATATATATATATATATATATATATATATTAGAAATTATGCATAAATAGGAGCATGAATAGAAAAAGCATAAATACTCACGACTCTATTTCTCGAGGTGGTCGTCAGAGGTTTTGTTAATAGGTATAAGTAGTAAAGTTTAGAATATTTGCATTTCACTGGTGGTACTCAATATCTATCCAGTGTCTAGTTTATAGAAATAAAGTGGGTCTTATCCGTAGTCCAATGTCCAGTATGATAGGTAGTGAGCCTGGCGCATCACCACTTTTATTGGACTGTGGACACAAATTGACGCAATACACGCTGCGAAATTGAATCATGTTGCTCTGCTCACGATGTTTTCCTTCACCGAAAACCCAGTAGTGTCACAATTGTAGATAACATGTGGTGTCACATTTGTTGTTGTTTGGAGATATTGTCCTGAAAACCCCAATTGTAAGTGCACAGTAAGAGTGAAGCAGAATCGTCGTATAATCAGGGGCCCTAGAAAAAGTCACATTAGGTATATTGGCGTCGACCCTAGTAGAAACGGACAAAATGTATGGACTTGACGTATGGTGGCGAAAGCAAACGTCAAAATGTTTCGATCGCCAATGTCAAATCCATACATTTTGTCCGTTTCTACTAGCGTCGACGCCAATAGAATGTCACTCTTTGTCTAGCGCCCCTGATATGACCAGAATCTGATCGAACCGCTGCCCCTGCAGCGAAAGGAGAGTCTAATTTGAAGACCGCATTCGAGAAGCGCTGTTTCTATAGGTACGTACAGTTAGGCACTATCTACTTATCAATTAAAACACCATCTTGCACTAAGGTCACGGGCGAAATCTTTTACGCAACTGAGCGCAACGGTTCGCATCCGTCATGCTCTGGCTGAAAAGCGAGGGTAAAAGCAGTGTAGACCAAAAGTTTTATACTTATCTACTAATATTTTGCTTTACTATGATGATTTCGAATTTCCGATTTCGACTCCTCCCAAATTTGATGGACCTGGAAACCATTATGAACAGAAGTTGGCCAAACTCATCAGCACCAGATATTTAGACCAGGCTTCTACCAATTTCTAATCACTAATCAGGTAGGTATGTTGTGGAAAATTTATTTTGCTCTCGACTATATTCCCTGATATGGGATCAGTGGTATAAAGCATATTCCGAATATCCTCACTTCGGAAAGATTTTGGGCTAAATCTGTCGAGTGCGCCTCGAAATTGAGGCATGTAGGTTTCCTCATATGTTTCTTCGCCGAGGAATCTTGGTGACGGTGGTTGGTATGGTTTTCCAAAAACATCTAACTTTAGTAATTTCCTAACGCCCCTATGTATCGATACGCGACCTTAATATTACATAACATAGTTCCACGTACGTCTGTTTGTACGTAACGTTGGCCCTGACACGCTTCGTTGACTCGCAAGTTAACTAAGGAGATCCCTTTTGTGGCAGTAGAATCATATCTTACAGGATACTCCATTACAGATGGCATACGATGTAAATAAACGCGGAATGGGTAGTAGTGATTTTAAGCGATAATTATTAGGATTTTGTCAGTTATCGCGCCTTTCTGAATCTTTTATAATGCGCACAGCCAAGGAGTGGAATGCCTTGCCTGCGTCAGTATTTCCGAGCGCTTACAACCTTAATTCCTTTAAAGTACGAGTGAATAGGCATCTTCTGGGTAAGCTCGCTACATCTTCGGATTATTTATGACAGCCCGGTAGCACAGTCGGTAGTGAACCTGCCTGCTGTGCCGAGGGTCGCGGGTTCGAATCCCGTAAGGGACAAATATTTGTATGATGAATATGAATATTTGTACCCGAGTCATGGATGTTTGTATCTATATATGTATTCTATATCATTGTCTAGTCATCGTAATACAAGTCCAGGCTAGATTCTGGTACTTTAAATGTGGCTAGATAATTTGTGTGACATTGTCCAAGATATTTTTTTTTTTTTTTTTTTTTTATCTTCGACCCTATCTACGTCCTGAGGACTGGATTGAGGTCAAGAGCAAACCCATACTTAATAAAAAAATAAAAAAGTTATCTAGTGCGATGGGTTGTTTCAGTCTTTAGTTTCTATTCGGGCACATTGCTCACCCCCTATTTCAAACTTCTTTGAACAAGGATCAACAGTTGAAACCACTAACAACACTAGATAATGAAAACCAACGAGCCCGGGAATGACTCTAATCTTGAATGAAACCCCCAATGAATTAAATTATGCAACGATAGAAGGAGTAAGAAAAGCAAATATCTGACTTCACTCGAATGCAAACGGGAAAAAGAAAAAAAGCATAGTAAGTCAACTCCATTCTTTTCTTATAAGAATATTTCATTTGTGTTTTTAAAGACGTACGTTGTGTATGTATATTTCATGCTTCGGAATACATATTCAGCCCAGGACTGTGTTGTGATGAGATAACCTTTTGCGCCTTTTTAGCGTTTTTAAAATACTCTGATAGTAAGGTGTGGCATTGAATATTCTGGACCCCTCACCCACATTCGCAATAGATGGTTCAGTTGGTTCGTGGCCCTGTAATTGGTTTTTGTTTACATCTCATGTTCTCACCATTGGAAAAGAAATTATGTATCGTCCATAAATATAGGTAGTGGCTCCATTGATCGCTCTAATGTTTTTAAGGTTTCCGATACCGTGCCTTGGAATTCGAATGAAACAGATTAATTATCATGATGGACAATGGGACGACATAATATCTACATTTTATGACGTAGCTTAATCGGCTAAGTCCCTTATTGTTTTAGATTTGAAATGATAGATCCATTTAAATAGGTGAGCATGTTTATTTGGTTGTAGTAGGCCGTCTTTTTCTGTTGAGACGATGGCGTTGAATTTGACTTGCTATCGTGGTGAAAAGATTTGCCAATCAGGAGTGCGATTTTTGAATGATTTTTTTTATTTTTTCTTTTTCAAAAATCATACATCATGATTACTATTTTTGAAAGTCAAATCAGCAGTAGAAAGATGCGTGTCTCCATAGTAATTTTGACATTTTCAACTGCTGAACTCACCGAATGAGATTCAAAAATCGCATTCAGAATCTACGTGACTCAGGAAGGCTCCTTTCGTACCTACCCTGTGTGCTACGGTTAGATTATGAAGACCCCATCACTTTATTGAAAGTTTCTAATATCTTTTTTGATCAGATAATAAGCCCACCTCTCAATCCCACCTCTCGAAATCTTGTAAACCAAGATTAATAGCGGCGACAGTTCACTACTCCTACAGCACTAGACAATGTTCTAGCACAGGGTATTGTTGCAATCTTTCGTAGAACCCTGCAATTAATTTAATCGAAGAAGGTAGGAGTAGGACTTGCGAGTTTATCGAGGAATTTCAGAAGCATTTACTAGTATGACTAATACCTTAACATCATCATTTTTTTTAAGGGCCCTTTTCAATCTAAGTAGAGGTTTCAAACAGCATCTGTTTGAATTGGACAACAACGTTCGTGAATGTATTAAGCTAATTCTGAAGCGACAAGACCTGCCGGCATTTGCGGCGCTTGTGCTATCTCGGTTTTTGCACCAACCAGTGCATCAACTGATGACTATAGTCTGTGATGGTCAATCTGTCTGCTATGCATGGTTCGTAGCTAAGAACGAATTTGGAACGATCCGTTTCCAGATAATAATGTTATTGCTTTTGAGAAATAATTTTTACTCTTTTTTTCTGTACTTCAGAGAATAATGAGCGCGAGGTCTGCATTTTTCAATAAAAATGTCATTTACTTGTTCACTAAAACTAAATTGGCTTATCAATTGCATTTGGAACATGAGCGCATTTTGTAAACTAAACTCTATAGAACGACAATAAGGTCCCTTTGCTCTGATATCGTCACCATATAACCTACAGATGTTAAAAGAAGTAGGATGCCGGCCGACACGGCATCGGCACCTATAATCATTAACCTTTTGTGTAACAAAACACGTTTACCTTTACGAAGCGAAGTTGAAAGGTTTTCTTTTATTTCCGATTGTTTGTTATTGATTTCGTAACGATATACAGGGTCCTTCTTAATATGCTGAAACTTTTTTAAGTGGATAATCAGACCATCAAACTGAACAACTTTCTCTATGGGACCAACTTCGAAAACACAAAAAAAATCACCTGTCCCATTTGGCTCGAGTAGGATCAATCGCAGTTTTGCATGGAACAGTTTTTTTCGCGATTTCGATGTTGGTCCCATACAGAAAGTTGTTCAGTTTGATGGTCTGATCATTTCCTTAAATTTTTTTCAGCATATTAAGAAGGGCCCTAAGTAAGATGTTTTTTATGATAGTTACAAATATTTTAAAACAGGCAATTCTAAAAGATACTTGCAAGTCATCTGGAAATTGTACTTTGAATATCTAGAGGAAACCAATTTGAAACACCTCCCTCTTCATGTTGTGGTCTGTATTTAGATACCCCATTCGGAGCTTCCTTTTACTATAATCTCAACTAGATGGCGTTGCTACAGGATAAGAGCCCTGTTTTTGAGCTTTCTTCACAGATGACGCCACGAATACTAGAATTGCTGGTATTTTAACGTTGAGTTTAGCGTTGAGCATATACTTTACGGTGGTCCATTGTTGTATGAAAAAATAACACTATTTTTCAATGCTTGTATCGACCATAGCTACCTACCAAAGGAATTTATGAAGACCACTGTAGTACCTATTGTCAAGAACAGAACCGGTGACTGTTCTAGTTTGTCAAATTATCGTCCCATCTCTCTAGCCACAATATTCTCAAAGGTTTTTGAAAGGTTGATTAACAAACACTTAGGTGAGAATAATATTCCGTTAAGTAATGCCCAATTTGGATTTCGTAAGGGTCTGTCAACTGACCTAGCGATTTTTGCTCTTAAAAACACTGTAACTAAGTACCTATCAAGAAATACTACCGTATACGCGTGCTACCTAGATCTGAGCCGCGCATTTGACTCAATTAATTACGATATACTATGGGACAAATTGAGAAAGACTAAAGTTCCCCCAGACATAGTAAATGTGTTAGAATATTGGTATGCAAATCAACTAAACCAAGTAAAGTGGGGTGAAGCATTATCTGAAAATTACAAACTGACATGTGGTGTCAGACAGGGTGGACTGACTTCACTGGTTCTGTTCAACTTATATATTAACGAGCTGATTGAGGAGCTGAGTAGTGCCAGAACCGGTTGTCATATAGGTGATGAATGCCTCAATAACTTAAGCTATGCCGACGATATGGTGCTCCTCAGCCCCTCAGTCAACGGTCTTAGAAAGCTTATTAAAGTTTGTGAAAATTATTCGAATGAACACTACCTGACATACAACGTAAGTAAGACGGAAGTTATGGTTTTCAGATGTGGTAAAGGCCCAGAAGTTGTTTTGCCTATAATTCTGTGTGGTACTACTCTAAAAATTGTGAATGAATTCAAATACCTGGGGCATATAATATCAGATAATTTAAAGGACGATAATGACTTGGAGAGACAGAGGAGAGGTATCGCTTGTAGAAGTAACATGCTGGCTAGAAGATTCAGCCACTGTTCCCGGCAAGTCAAAGTGACCCTGTTTAAGGCCTACTGTCAGGCGTTCTACACCAGCCAACTGTGGTACGGGTACACGAAAAGAGCTGTACGCTCTCTTCGTGTACAGTACAATAACGCGTTCCGGGCCATGCTCAACCTGCCCTGGCGGTGTAGTGCGTCTGGCATGTTTGCTAAGAGCAGGGTTGACGACTTCTTTGCCGTTATGAGGAGACATAAGACCTCGTTTCATACGAGACTCACGAATAGTACAAATCTGATTGTAAAGGAAGTGTTTGGCACCATTTACTCGGTATCGAAGCACTACATGACGATGACTCTATAAAAGGTTCTGCTCAATGGTAAATGTAATTTAATGTAATGTAATGACATAGCTCCTATGTAGTTGTTTGACATAATAATAATCCTAATTTAAATTTTTAATTTTTAATCTTACTTTAATATACTTGTATATTAAAAGTGTACTATGGGTGTTTTTACCTGAAATAAAAATGATTTATTATTATTTTTATTATTTTTTTATTTAACATGTTTTATATTGTTGTTAACTGTGATGTAGCGCGCGTATTTTTTTAAATAATATCAGTTATTTAGTTACAAATCCCCCACTACCCAGTTAGAAAGTAGTGCTCACTTAGAAAATTGTTTGGACAGGGGAGGTCCAACAAATTCTTTTTTCGACCCATATTCCTTATTAAGGAAAGCTGTGTAGTTTAATTGTCTAAATACTCCCTTGAAATTTTGTTTGTAGTTAAAAACTAGGGTTGTATTAACCACATTTAGAATATCCACATTTGACTAGCCAGCGTTCTCTAACAATATCTTATTCTTTGTCTACGACTTTACCTGGTTTGGTAACAACATCTCTAGATAAAGCAAGCAGTGTTTTACAGGCAGGCATTAAACGCCAGCGTAACGTGATTGATTTATCAAACAATCGCTCTGTTATGCTTCCTCCTGCGTTGCGATGTTTGCAAACAAAAATTCGATTGAAGCAATCATATAACAATCAGTTACTGCCCGGACATGCTTGCATAATATACAGGGTGAAATTTGAAAAAAAGAACTATCATTTCGGGATCGATACTCATCATGAAGATTTATTTTATGTTGTCAAGGTCTGAATAACTTTGGGGGCAGTCCAGGATTACGAAAAAAACAAAGGCCCGTAGCGAAGCGACACGTTGTGGATGCAGGCCATAAAAGAGACTGCCACAATACGTATTTATAATGATCGCACGGATACTGTAGGTAGACTAGGTAGGTATAGAATAGTGACAGTTCAAATGGAAATTTATCCCAACTATGGCGATCGATTAGACAGACACCTTGTTGTGTATTTATAATAATGAAACAATAATTATTTGACAGAAACAACAGTACAGTAAAATTCCAGCCTTTTTTTAAAGGCTTTGAATTTGCCGGTTATAGCTACTGCATCTAAACACACCTCTGATCGAACCAGTCTGCCGTCCCATCAGACATAGGAGGGTAAGAAGGAGAGATTGTATCCTGTGTTTCACGTAGGTAAGGTACAGTTATGCACTTCAAAATATCCTGCGTACCTGGAGTGCGATTTTTGAATCTCATTCGCTGAGTTCAGCATTTGAAAATGTCAAAATTAGTATGGAGATACGCATCTTGCTACTGCTGATTTGACTTTCAAAAATTGGACTCCTGAAGCATGATTTTTGAAAGTCAAATCAGCAGTAGAAAGATGCGTATCTCCAAAGTAATTTTGACATTTTCAATTGCTGAACTCAGCGAATGGGTTTCAAAAATCGCAATCCTGATCTTATTTAAAGATTTGCCGTACCTAGTAGTAATTGCCGAAATCGATAAGGAATCCATCATCAAACCAGGATCACTAACCGCACCTTCACACCTACCTACAACAGAACCACTTCAAACACTAGACAATGAAGTCTAAGGATAAGTCATAGGATGACTCTAGAGTCATACTAATCTATTGAAACCCGCAAATAATTTAGTCAAAGATGGGAGGAGTAGAAAAAACATATTTCAGGACTCATCTCCATTGCCGATAAACTTTATAATTTTATTGAGCAAACCACAAATTTATTATTAGGTATCTATTATGTTCTTATGGAGAACAAAGCAAGCACCAACAAACTGCTACAATTTTAAATTATGAACCGATTACACACTTTGACAGTCCTGAAATAGCAAATCAGCGCGAAGAGTGGCGGAATGCGGAATGTTTGTGCGCAGGCGTCGCTTTCCGCACTTTCGCTGCAAACATCCGCCTTCCTGCTGCATCGGTTACTGCTTACATATACTTACTATGTTTGTTATGTAAACTTACTGCTCTGTATACTGTTTATTATTCTGATCTACAATTGAAGTCGTTACTGTATCGTCATCATCAGCCTGTATAAGTCGCAGTCCCACTACAGCCGTTTCATCATCATCATCCAATATACGCAATGCCACTGCAGGGTACAGGCCTACTCACAAAGAAGGTGGAATAGCCATGGTTACTTAGAATAGACCACCTCTATTTCTGCCGTTGGGTGTTGCATGAGACGACTAAGGGAAGCGTCTTATTTAGTGCCATTGTGGGCGGAAGCTTCGATCACTATTAAAAATAGATGCATTATCAACGCTCCAAAAATAGCAGAACAAAAAGTGCACCGAAACTAATATCTGAATGCACTATGATCTTAGTATCGGATAAGAATTTGCAATGATTTTAAAGGTTATTGTACATATAGTTCTTAAAATATCGAAGACTCAAAGCTAAAATGTCGCCACTTGTCAGTTCCTACCATCATAAAAACATTTGAAGTTTCAGCAAGGATTTTATTGAGTTTTAGTTGTGTTAGGTAAGTATATCCTCTTTTTATACGTGTTAATAAATTAGCGCAAAACCTCATACACCCCAACTGATTTATAACAAAATAATTAGATTGAAACATTAATTTCATTATTTTGATAGTTAAAATTTAAAGTTATTCGCATTTTAAGTTCATAGGCAAAAATTATTTGTTATCATTTCAGCAATGAATGAAAGCGCTAACGTACTTATGGATACATTTTAATAATCTTGTTTTGGTAGTAAGTAGTGTGAGTGTGCCCGTGGGGTGGGTTGACATCGGGTTTAGTAAATTTTAAATTTTACGAAAAAAGTAAGTATTTAAAATTTTGAAAAAAATTACCTATGTTGAAACTAGGGATGCAACGATTACGAAGCGGTGCATCGTTTTGCATCTGTAATCGTAATAATCACGATTAATAACGATGCAATGCACCGTAGTAAGAATCGTACGATTATTAAATCGAATTGAAAACGTCAATCGGATTGCACTTGTTGACGAATACACAACCTGAATACCAGATTCCAGAGACAAAAAACAACTTTTAAAAAATCGAATCTCTCGCTGCCATTTTAGCTCATTTTGAGCTAAATCTGACTTTTTTTTTGTTCAGATTTGACTCTGATTATTTTTTTTTTTTTTAATTCTACTGAGGTCTATGATTTGTTGTTCGGATTGTAGTATTACATACATTCTCGTTCCCGCGATATCTCATCCACATTATAAAAGATTAATCTCCCACGTAAATCGGACGCGATATCTCTTGATTAACGAGATTATACAGAATCATGTTCCATATTCCGGTTTTCAAATAAAATTGGCCTCTACGCATCCAAAAATCAGAATCCTGACCAAAGTGAACCTTTTACTTCGATCTCAAATTAAGGTAATGTACCCAGTCTCCGACAAGATCCCAGTGATCGACAAAATTTGGGTTACCATTTGTAAAAATAACACACCAAGGGTACTATGATATAAATTTGTCGATGATATAATATTGTCGATAAATGGGTGTCGGTAAGTGGGTCTGTCAATAATTAGCTGTCGATTATTGGAGCGTGTCGATAATAGGGTGTCGAACAATGGATTCTCGGTGTCGATTACTAGTGAAAATGATCAGTTTTATTTAGTGATCTATATTATCATTATGTTTTAACCTTTTAGCCATTTTTACATTAAAATAAGATGTAATGAACATTCAACTAATGCTTAGTTCGAAGAAATACGAAACAACGCCAAGTGGAAAGTAAATATTTCAAAAATAGTGTCGATCCATGCTTAAAGTGTCGATGATTGGGTGTTTTACGTTAGTAGAAAAAGTTACAAAATCATGGAATTTTTTTAAGTTTTTTTTAATGATTTAACTTTCATTGGAATGCAAAGAAACACTATGAGAACTCATTCTGAGTATAATCTCAACTAAATTTGTTTAAATAATCGTAATGCATCGGTTATCGTAATAAATAACGATTAATATCGTAATCGTAATCGTAATGGCCGAATCGTTGCATCCCTAGTTGAAACCATAATAATTCGATTCTGCTCTCGATTCTAAACAAACTACTTTCTAGTTTTGCGTTAATTCATTAACTAACACGTTTTATAATGTTGGAAAACTTTGCAGTTCTATCACTCTTAAAATCAATAATAACATGTTAATGCTATTCAGTCAGTCAGTGTGTTAGGAACGAGCTACTGGCTACCACATGTTAGTTGGCGTGCTTGTAAATGCGCCTCTAGGGTGCGCGCGCGCAGCTTCTCTTTAGAAGTTGGTACACGTTCGAATAAGTAGAGCCTCCGGACACGGACGCGGCTACTGCTTTCACGCAGCATCACTTTAAAATAATTTATACAAAGAATTGCATTTTGAATAACCTCTAGGCGAATTATTTACAAATACATTTTGATGATGAGCCGTGTGGTTCCGGCTTATGCCAGTCCATTTATTCCCTTGGGTGTCGTACGAGGCTATTTAGGGATATATTCTTATGTAGCGTTGTGGTGGATAAAAAGAGGTTAACTATAAGCTATAACGACTTAAAATTGACATTATCCATCTTCAAATCTTTAAAATGATAAAGATGAGCATCGAATAGACTTTAATAAAAATACGAGACTAATAGATCATTGGTAGTTGTAACAAAGTTTCTGACCACCAAACCATACCTAATCATCAATAATATCATCAGCACATGAAAATGACATGGACACTGCAGAGTTAGGACTCCCTCATTATGCCATTCTTCCCGGTGGTTCTGTGATAGTCGCAGCCAAGTCATGAAAGACATGGCTATACTATCTTCCTTCAAAAATTCATCATCAGTCTATCATCGTCCACTGCTGAACACGGCCTCTCCCAAGGCGCGCCACAAGACTCTGCCCTCGGCCTTCCTCATCCAGTCGCTCCCCTGCCTTCTTTAGGGCGTCGGTCTAGCGGGCAGCAAGGCGGGCGTCCCACATTACGCCTGCTAGTTCGTGGTCTCCAATCTCTAGATTGAACTGAGAAGAATTGAAGAACTGAGATCCGATGAGGTGTCAAAGTTCTAACTTTGACACCTCATCGGTTCTCAGTTCTTCGGCAGATATGACCAGCCCATTACCACTTCAGCTTGCTAATTTTCTGAACTATGTCAACCACTTTAGTTCCCTCACGTATCAATTCATTTCTAATGTAATGTCTCAGAGAAATACCGAGCATAGCTCTCCCCATATAGCTTAAAATTATGAATGATATATTACTGAATTATCATAGCCGATTTCAACTTGCAGTCAAGTTCGCAGGATATTTTTGATGTTCATAAGTGAGTGCACTACACATGCACTCTTTTGTCCTTATCTTCCAACATAATCTAATCTAATGGAATGGAAAATCTATACGATTAGAAGTGGGATCGCCTTTTAACCGGTAGCCACACAACACAATGAGGGCTTCAGAGATGGGACAACAAATGGTCGAAAAGGGCGATGACTACTTTCACGAATTCCTTCAGACGTCGGCAAAAATTGTATTATTGTCTATATCTTTTTCAGACAGTTTCCTACTACGCCTCCTATTTCTCATTTTATTTATACATATACATAACAAGAGACTAGAAACACAGGAATGCGGAATTCGCGTACGTCTTGCGTAGGAGTGGGTCGTAACAAAACGTGCTAGCATGCCTGACCGAGTGTTATCCACTTATCGCTTTTACGTTACGACTATAAACTCTCTTTCCTTTACGATAAGAATCAATTGATTTTATTGCATTTCTGGATCTTTAATTCCCCAAACAAGTATTTTATTCGAGAGAGGAGGCCGATGCTCTGCAGTGGGATACCTACTAGATGGTAATTATTTTTTCTAATATAAAAACTTAGATGTATCACAGAGAACTTACTAGATATATTGTTTCACACATTTTTAACCACACGGTGGACCGACGACCTGGTGAACGCGCGGCGCGAACCCATTGGATGAGGGCAGCGCAGGATCGGTCGTTATCGCGATACTTGGGGGAGGCCTATGTCCACTACGTCCATCGGCTGAGATGATGATGATGTTGACATTGTATTGATGTAGCAAAGCTCACCCTTATTAAGGATGGAATGACATATCAAAGTGCTGTTAGTCTTTCGCTCAAAAAACACTGCATAGAAACCTTATCCTTGAGTCACCTCATACGACACCCATCCAAGGGATGAAATGGGCGGTCCATTCTAAGCCGGAACAACACAGCTAAATGCCTAAATTTAAAAAAAAAATCGCAGAAATTGTTATAAACAGACAGAGAAGTACGATATGAATACAGTTTTGGATTTAAATAACATTAATATCAGGATACATAATGATACCAATATGCGTGCAACTAAACATCCCCGAAAGCTAAACAAAATGATAATTGGTAATAACTCGGAACGGATGGTGCCCGCGGCAACGTTGCCCATTGCTCACTGAATTACACACATCCTCCCCAACTCCAACTTATTAGTATTGTATTTTTTTATTTATTTTTCGAACAAATCTTAACTTATTCATGGGCTAAGCTTTTTGGGCGCTACCTTATTTAAAATCGGAAGTTCAGGAGAAAAGAGCACACTCCATGCAAAAGAGGAAACCACGATCCTATTTTTTTTCTTTCCATTGTTACTTATCAACGTATTTAACGAAAAATTCATTATTTTATTCATGAAGTTTCCATACAATAAGATAGTCTCACAAAAGTTTCCAAGGTTTGTTTGTAGGATCGGGAGTCTCAATTATACAGTATTGGCAATTTACATTTCAATAACCTGCCTCCAAAGTAGTTGTTGATTCTTAATTTTGGATTTTGACCTGTACATAATAATATACTATACTAATCTATGCTCTTGATTGCCCTGGTGGCCATTAAAGGGTAATTTTTGGTACACCAATAAATGGGTACCGAATTCAGACCGCGCATTTTCTTTATTTACTTACCTACAAACTAGTACCTACCTAAGGCTTTAAACTGTTAAAAAATTGTAGCTCAAGTACTTCACCTTATGTTTCCAGCATTATCGTTTGAATGGTTTAAAACAATTGTCTGTAACTCGCGCTGGTTCATCGACTATACTTTTTTCGATATTGCGGTCCGCTCCAGTCCTTCTACGCTTGAATGAAGCTGAACCTAAAATAAAAACTAAAAGGATTATTGAAAAAATGAAGAGAGCAACCTGTTTTTAATTTACGTTAGAGTGCTTTAAAACATTATTATACTCTTTCTTGCTTCTTTAGTCAGTAAAATGTCTAGGTATCTACTCAAATATCTACTGATGACTTATGAATGAGTATTAATTATATTTTAATTATTTCGTGAATATGCCTTTTCTCATTTAAGGATCTTTCATTAATTTCTCTTCGTCTTCGCCGAACCAGACATAATTAAACTATTGGCGCCAAAGCCTACCTGTCGGTCGGTTCCTTTGCCTTCTCTATTAGACAATAAAAAAGCTAATGCTTAAAGTCCTGCATCGCTTCTCACAGCTTCCCCCTCCCACTTCACCTCTACAAAAATAAAACAACCTTCCAAGGATACAACCACCGTAATTTTAACCCTGACAAAGAAACGTAGACTTTACTACACATTAAATAAGCTTGAAATGTCATAGCATTTGCAACTTTGAATGCCATAAGCAATTTTGGTTTTAATGCTTATTAAAATAAGGATCAAAATGGCAAGTGTAAAGTCTCTGGAGGTTTTAGAGGTGAGGCAGGGGAGAAGGGTGAAGAGGTTCATTAATCCCCGCGCCCTGCGCTCACGCACTTTCATGAATGGACCGAACAGGTTGATGTATTCTCGATATAGGATGTGTTACTTTTTGAGAAAGGGTTTTCTAAAAGGGATGTTTTGTGTAAACCCAAAATGTTTTTCTGTTATGGGGTTGTGAAAATTAATATTTTTAAGACCTCTTGTATATGAAATGCGATAATTTGTATGACATCAGCACTTTCAGTTTAACGTTTTTTTTTCGTGCGTATACCACCACGTATTCCGACTGTAACTCATGTAAACCAGGATCTACATACATTGGCATGTTGATTGATTTCCAGCAACACTGATATAAATCACATTTAAAAATTATTTTATAAAACAGCGACGACCTAAATGTGTGGAATAACAGATTTTTTATACAATTGTGTACAGTTCAGAATCAGGCCACGAATTTAAAATTACAAAACAATGCCTTTGCCTTTCAAAGCAGATACTTATTGACTTTAAAATTGTGTGTTGTCATCAATTTCTTTGTCTCCTAATGCTTGCGCTACTGTTTTTCTTATCTTCGCAAGACAATGCATGGTCGAAGAATGAAAATGTGTTGTGTGATATCACAGAACATTCAATAAGTTAGAAGTGGTCTAATTGTAATGTTCTATTTAGGAAGGTCCTCAAACTAAACAATTTTTTATACATATTCTTAAACATAATTATGTGCAAGTGCATGCATGGTGTAAAAGTTCTAGCTATTATGAATTATTTATTGTATTTATTTATTTATAAAAGAAACATTACAATTTATTAATGTAGTACCAGAAATAAAAGTAGTACCTAGTAAAGTAGTGTAATAAAAGCCAATGCATCGTTTATATGAAAACTATGGTCACAAAATGTATATACGTTATAATAATAATGTAATGTACTATATCAATTTTATATGTTTCAATAAGGCTGTTGGTTTTCTCAATAAATACAAATAAAATGACACCAGGCGTCTTTGCGAGTTTTGACATAGAATTTCCACTCGCCAACTGGCGCGCGGAATCCACTTAAAAAGCACTTCTACCTTTAATTAATATTCTGTGTCCTGATACAGTCCTTCGTAACTGGAGAATGCTTCTTTCAGGCATAGCGTCAATGTATAAAATATTGGTCCAACAATTGAGTTCTTTTATAACAGTTGCGGTGCTTATATTTTTGAGTACATAAAAATTCTCACACACATCGCCTCGTTGAAGTTTGCTACCTATACTAAATTACTGCTGCCCCTACAATTTCTGCATCATCCTGTGTCTAAAAGGTTCGAAGGAAGCGCCGCAACGTCCGGCCTCGTGGATATAGCGTGATGCTCTTTTTCCTTTTTAGTTTTTTATGTTTTTGTTCATCCCATTTATTTATTCCAATGTAATCTCTTCCAGTTCATTTTTTATTCAGTCGGCCTTCAGTTTTACCTGTGATGGGACGCCATTGGCATCTTCCTATAAATTTGCTTAATCTTTGATCTCTAGTGAATTAAATCAGTGTCTAACTGCAAATGTGTCGAATTATGTGTTTGAAGAAGTGATGTGTTTGAAACTTTAGTTTAGTGTTGTCAAGACAATGGAACTACCTCATTACTTGTTCCTTCTGGCTCGGACTTCGCTGGATACCCTGCATCTTCTTTCGATGGAACCGCCACACTCGCCTAAATTCAATATGCCTCTGTGGCAGCCGTGGATTGCTTCTTCATCCAAAGGTAGTCTGGTGTTTAGTAAAACTTTAGGCTTTTTGTTAAACTTATATTTTATCTGCACTGGGTCCGCATGGTGGAGTAAGACCTGTGCCTTGGAGTGGGGCATGCTATTGATAGTGATGCAGCTATCTCTTGTGGGTTTGAGATTTAGGTATATTTCCAGATACCGATCTTAATTATGCCATTTGAGAAGCTGGGGTGCGATTTTTGAATGTCACCGGTGAGCTTGAACGGTTTTGGAATCTCATAAAAAGGCCTTCTCATACCCATGAGTTCAATACGAGTGAAAAGGGGCACTCGTATTGAACTCATGGGTATGAGAATTTAGTCACCTGTGAGATTAAAAAATGCGAAGTTTGGACATCATTGAAAATCTAAATAAGCAGTATTACAATTCGTGGTTTTTGGAAATATTTTACAATTGTCAAGTTTAAAAAATACGATTGGGGGCAGCACTGGAGGCTCGACGCTCTTGTCGGTAGAATATTCGCCAATCCTGTCTCATTTTTAAAGAAGTCAGCACATGGAAGAACACTTTAGTCCTAGTCTTAGCTTTATAATAGTAAAAAATTCCTCCTCCAGAAAAAGTCCTCTTTTTCTCGGAGTCTGATTATGAAAATGTAAAATTTTCTGTCCTACCTACTTGCTTACTTTTGTTTTTTTATTCGCGTCCAAATACATAAAGGGAAAAAATTGGGTATATTCTATTATATTACGCCGACAACAGCAATTGTTTTAGAGTCATCCAATTTACATGATAAGAAAGAACAAAATTGCTTTCATAATTAATTTTGCTGAAGATAATGGCAAAGAAGTTTCCCCTTCAGCAGTAAACGGGTAGATTGGACCTCTTTCTAATTAAAACTTCAAAATTTAAGGCGGTAGGTCGTTATTACACTGTTTTCTGCTAAGAATAAAAAATGTTAATAGGTTATGTTTGGTAAATTGGGTTACTTACCTATATCCTATATTATTTATTTGTAGACAACGTAATTTCATTCTTAAATTATGTTAAAAATTACCTTGCTTAACTACCTACATGCTTTGAAAGATGGACTGGCAGTTCTAGCAATGTTTCTGACCACCCTAAAAGGTATTACTTTCGTGAATTTATGTAACATTGTCCCATATAAATCTAATCTAAATCTAAACTATTATAAAACTGTAACAGAAGTGTGTCTGTACATTGAAGATATTTACAAAAAAAGATTACAATATGGTTTTTAGATGTCCCTGATTCCAAATCACAAATTTTTGGATTTTTTTGTCTGTCTGTTTGTTTGTTCGAGTATCACGCAAAAACTACTGAACAGATTTTGATGAAACTTTTTTTGTTTTATAGCTTATCATCTTACTTAAAATCTGGTATATAATTTATGGGGATGAAGTCGCGGGTAAAAGCTCGTTAGATATAACAGCGATACGATGGTTCCTTTTGACCAATTCTTTTTAATTTGCTGCTTCCGGCTCAAGGATTCCGATCCGAAGGTCTACAACAAACATTAACTAATCTTATTGTAACAATTTAGGGAACTGCAGACTATGTAGGTAATATACAGGGTCCTTCTTAATATGCTGATACTTTTTAAGGGGATGATCAGACCATCAAACTGAACAATTTTCTCTAGGGGACCAAAATCGAAATGGCAAAAATAATCTGCAGTCCCATAAAGGCTAGAGTAGGTTTGCAGTTTTGTATGCAACTGCTGATTTGTTTTCACGATTTTTATATTGTTGCCTTAGAGTTAGACAAAGTTGTTCAGTTTGATGGTCTGATCATCCCCTTTAAAAAGTGTCAGCATAATATTAAAAAGGACCCTATATGTATACGTATAGGTATAATATCATTCCAAGAAATGTTAAACCTTCATGTCAATTGTCAACAATGGGTAATTAATGCATTTAATGTATAGTTTAACGACTTGGCAACATAATAAGATGATCCGCGATGACCTATGAGTTTCTATTCAAGTAGTTTTGAATAATTACGTAGGTACAGTAAACAGAGATACTATTTAAAAATAATATACATACATACTACACATAATAGTAGGTGGCCATTCGGGGTTTTCATAAGATTCTTTGGTCTAACAAATTATTTTCAAAACGTCAAAAAATTCCTAAATTCAGATTTGACTTTGAACCGCTGTCTAGTATTTCAAATGACCCAGGATATCATATATAGCGTCAAAAAATATCCTGAAATACAGAAATGACGAAATACTAAAGAAATGACTCATAGTAAGGTTTCGTGGTGAAAAGACGTATGGCTACTCTTTCGCCCACTAAAACACTGCCAATGTTACCTTATGTCTAACTTGCTTCGTGTTCGTACTACATACACACGGGACAACATGACTCTCCTATAAGTCTATAATATAACATGATTTCTTAGTAATAAAGTAAAATTTTCTGTTTATTTCCAGAGAGCCCAAGCACAGCGTCGAGCGGGGAGTCCGAAGGTGACCGCACTTTGTCCCCAGAAGCACCTCGATCGCTCCAGCCAAAAGAACTCACAGGCAAATGGCGCAGGGAGCGACGGTCGTTGAGACTACCTGAATATAAGCCTAGGTGAGCTACAGACAACTAATGAGCTACATGAGCTCATCCCGCCTTCCCCTTTCTACAATCGGACTGCCAAACGCACCGCGGGATATCACCCCTTCTTGGTTGAAATCCCACATATCCGCACCAAGCGCCTTTTAGAATATTTTATAATGCGCACAAGGAGTGGAATGCCCTGCCTGCATCAGTATTTCCGAGCGCTTAGAACCCGAATTCCTATAAAGTACGAGTTAATAGACTTCTTCTGGGTAAGCTCGCTACATCTTCGACTCCATCTTTGTCTTGAGGACTGGATTGAGGTCAAGAGCAAACCCAACTGTAGTAAAAAAAAAATCTTATGGGAATAAAGGTTCCTCTTCCCCCCAGACTGGTGACAATCAATCTAGTAAAGCTTTCTCACCCTGACGTTAGACGAGGATTGTAAGCCTTCAGAGAATTCGAATAGGTAACGTATAATCTTTATTTCTGTTTTTAATATACCAATAGTGTATGCTGTGTATGTTATCTTTATTTACCATGCTAAGCAATTCGTTTCCTGATAGATAACGCGATAGTCTATTGCGGTTAAAATACACTAATACCATATGTGTATGTAACATACATAGATACTCACAACTCCTTTTCGGGGTGCGGTGGTACAACTACTACAACTACCAACTTTATTGCAGGCAGCTGTAGCAAGGCTCACGTTTAGCATATTTAAGGTTTCAAGATGGAATAACGAGTAAAACGGTGATAGGGGCTAGCCTTTTGCCCAAAAAACACTGTATATGATTACCTACTACATATGACCCTTATCACTTAGTCACCTCGTACCACACCCACGGGAATAAAAGGTGTGGTCCTTTCTAAGCCGGAACCACTCGTTAAAATACTCTGATAGCATAGGAATAGAATAGAATATAAATCATTTATTTGCATGAATACAGTTTTCTTACAATAGATCTTGTCTTCGATATTATTTAGTACAAGTGTATCCAGCCTGCTCGCAGGCGTGCAAATTTTAAGCATGTCAAGATAAAATAAGATTTACAAATTATTACATTAAAATTTCACAATTTATCCACACAAATAATACATGATGTCAAGCTAAAACTACTAATTTATGCAAAATGAATTTATCACAGACATCTTAATCAATCAAAATATTAAACAGCTGAACAACACAACACATGAAATTAGGACAAACAAAAATAGTCAAAATATAATAGTAAATTCAATTCAATCGATGTCAAGCAATAAATAGACAGGCACAGTTTCTAAATTTTATCTAAATATTCTTTGACGCTATAGAAACAATTATTTAAAAGCCAGCTTGTCAAGGTCTTCTTGAAAATATTTCCTTCTAGAATTTTAATGTGCTCAGGCAATTTGTTGAAAATCAATATGCTCATATTGTATGCATTTTTTCTATATATGTAAGTCTGACATGATGGCTGATACAATAAATTTACATAGTTTGATCTAAGTTGACGAACAGTAACCTCTGATCGTTTTCTGAAAGATTCCGGATTCGATTTAACGTAAAGACATATCTGTTTTATGTACATACTAGGGAGAGGTAGGATCTTTAAATTACGGAAAAGTGGTTTACAACTGTCTAAAAACCATGCATTACATAAAACTCTTATACATTTTTTCTGCAGTATAAATACTCTCTCTACATCAACAGAATTACCCCAAATTTTCAATCCATAATTAATTATGGACGAAACATATCCATGATAGGCGGCCAGTGCGGCCTCGCGAGAAACGGTTTGCCTTAGTCTTTGCAGAGCATATACGTAGCGTTCTAGTCTTTTATAGGTACGTAAACCGATATGACTTCGCCCAACTGCACTAGGCTGAGCCTGAATTGTAGAGTTATATTAAAAGTCTTAACGAAATAGGTGATTTTGCCTTTCAAGGTAGGCATATAAGCAGATTTAGGGTTGAGACACATTTCCAGACGACGGCGGCCGACGGCGGGCCCATATAAAAATGAAGCCGTCCCATACTAAAAGTCATTTTTGTATGGGCCCGCCGTCGGTCGCCGTTGGCAAATGTGTATCAACCCTTAATTATGCGATCCTGCAGGCATCAGGCTATATCGCGTTTTTTCCGATTGCAGAGAGAACGGCAAGATGGCGCTTCGGTCGCAGTCGTTCAACGAGAGGCGAAGCGTGACAGTGGCGCGCGCGCAGCCCCACAGCGACGGCGACGGCGAGCTCTCCGACGAAGTGGACGACGTGCCCGCCAACTTAGCCATCAATGGGAAAGGTACACACATAAAACTCACGACCTTTTCGGGGTAGTCAAAAACTTTGCTACAGTATAGTAGTAGTATATAGTATCTTTTTAGACGTGCAGTTCTAAGTAGTTCACTTTTAGATTATTGAAGGTTTCAGGACTTTCAGGATAGAATGAATGTATTAATGAATAAGTACTTTTATATTATATTGTACAGGGTGAAATTGATATCATCAGCATCCTTTTAAACTAAGAGTCTACCCATCAAGTGAACAACTTTTACTATGGGAGCAAACAAATTGAAGCAAAAAAAATCTGCTGTTGCATATGTAGAATACACCTTTCTACTAAGGGTTGGTTGAGGTTGATGTATATAATGAAACACAGATATAGTCTTCACTAGTGAATGTGACTAGCGCACGTCCGCACAGCACGGCGGTCGGTGCACGAATACCGAGCGAATGAACGATAGATATTGACCACAGACCGCGCCGGCCGATAGACGGCGCTACCGGCGCTTTCCACATTAACTACTCTTTATTGCTGTACACTACATCCCTTTCTTGTTTTAATTTATTTTTTACGTTTACTCGAATCTACCACCGCTTCGGAAGGTATAGCCCGTGGAGAAGAAGCGGCGCAAGAAACTCCACAGTTTAGCTAATCTCTTAAATCTTATTTACAATACAGTGTTGACTGTTATCAATGCTATTACATTAAACAAATTACGAATAAGTTATTGAGACTTATTTGTTTACAGAAAATAGATATTTATCAAATATTGATCTGAAATTGTCAAACACTAAATTCAACGATAAACAATGTTTATGGAAATTACAATCTCATTATATTAACACATTTCAGTTATTGTTACTTTTGTTCTATACTATCCCTTCCCTGTAAAAATATTTTTCTATTGATAGGTAGGTAAGTAAACCTACGAAAATAACGTTCCATAGATCTTTATTATCTCTTATTTATTTATTTTGGCTAACTACTAGTCAAAGTCACTGCTTCAAGATCGTATCCATTTCCGTTTTATCAAATTAAGGAGGTAAGGACAAAAGAGTGAATCTGTGATAAGCACATATACTTCTGCACTCAAAATATCCTGGCGGGTGCCAGCCATTGCAATTAAGCACTCACAGCTATTTTATTTGCATGACCCTTTAGCTTTTGCTAACAACTTGATAGTTGCATGGCTCTGTAACCCATATCATTTTATTGTTGCATGATATTTTAGCTTTCGCTAACAACTTCATAGTTGCATGGTCCTATAACCCATATAATTTTACAGTTTCATGAATGCTGATATAACGCTGACTGACAACAATATTAAGTAAGGTACACTAGGTCGCTTTCGTTACCAGCTATGTTCAGTAGTTACCTTTAGTTAGTCGACTAGACTAGTTTTGAGAAATCAGCAGTTTCAATTTAATGGACCCGTTTAATAAATAGGTACTATTTTACTCAACCTATACAGATAAAATGCTGATACCTAAATTAAAATAATAATCGTAATAATTCAATTAAATGTTCTTTGACCCACTTTAATGCTGATCTTTGAGGGTGTTGCAATTATTCAAAAGATTCGCAATTTAATACGCAGTCACAATTTAATGTTACGGGCAAGTAAAAATCAGAGTCCACACATTACTGTCGCTCTCATTTAGGGCTCTATGCCACGAGCACAATTTCAGCCAACGCCCTGTCTTATTCATCTATTTCCCCTTTGGTCTGTAAAAAGTTCTACCCCATTAGGTATGCTATGCTTCGATTGTTCCTAATATTGGAATACATTTTTGTGGTTGAAAAGCTTGTCATTCTCTCACCATTTGGTAAGTCATTCCGTCCATAAACCAAAAATAAAAAGAAGTCTAGCCTACTACAACAGTATGCTAGACAAGAAACTTGAGATTTGATTCCGCTATCTTGGTACTCACGAATATTGTTTTAGCAAAAGGTCTGATGGTGGTCTACCCTATGAGTTATTTTGTCTGCTATACCTAAGTATTCAGTCACTAAAGCAGTATTCCAAAATAAATTTTATACATTGGCATAATATTTCCTGCCGTTCAACAGTGAATAAGTTATTATAATTAATTTCCCTTATACATACATACCTATACATTTCTATACAATAACAATAAAATAAACTATTCCTTTACAATAACAATAAAATAAACTATAACCAATTTAGCAATTAGTTGTTAGTTACATGTAACGTCATGAAACTCATGAAAATATTGTGTAATGTAAGGTATACTTAGGTATGTATCTGAAACATTAGTTACTTACTTATTATTTAAACACTAATAATGTTTTCCTTTTACGAAACATACAGTTATATCATTTGGTAGGCTTTAAAAAAATAATGCTATTTTTAATTACAATGTACATGAATTAAGTGTAACTGTTGTTTCAACTTAATTGCGTGGCGTAATATTATTACAGAACTGCAAATTATTTTGTTTTTTGACTTGCTTGCACTGAAATTATATTCTTTATTTAAAATATTATGAATTTATGACTAACCGATTTGGTTCAAGTACAGTATAGTATACTTTAACACATACAAATGAATAAATTAACAGTGCAGTGCCTGCAGTGATTAGGTAAGATACATATTTTATCTATACAAAGAAGAAAGTGCAATAAGTCATTAATTCCTTATATTAAATATTAATATCAATGGAATGACCAATTACAAGCTGCTAATAATTACTTATTTGACTTGTCATCTGAATGACCAACTACGAGCTGCTTATAATAATTTATTTGACTTGTCATTTGAATGACCAACAAGGTGCTGATAATGAAATAACAGTTTTTTTTTTCAATTGAATGACCAGCTGCAAGTTGCTAATAATTATTTTATTTATTTGACTTGTCATCTGAATGACCAACTACAAGCTGCTGATAGTAAATTTGATAGCATTTGATGCCCAGCTAAAAGTTGCAAATGTCAATTGAATGACCAGCTACAAGTTGCTAATGTCAATTAAATGACCAGCTGAAAGATGCTAATGTCAATTAAATGACCAGCTGAAAGATGCTAATATCAATTGAATGACCAGCTACAAGTTTCTAATGTCAATTGAATAACCAGCTAAAAGCGGCCTATGTCAATTGAATGACTGAATAACCAGCTACAAGTTGCTAATGTCAACTAAATGACCAGCTGAAAGATGCTAATGTCAATTGAATGACCTGCTACCAGTTTCTAATGTCAATTGAATGACCAGCTAAAAGCTGCCTATGTCAATTGAATGACCAGCTGAAAGATGCTAATGTCAATTGAATGACCTGCTACAAGTTTCTAATGTCAATTGAATGACGAGCTAAAAGCTGCCAATGTCAATTGAATGACCAACTGTACGTTGCTAATAACTGTTTGTTGTACAGGGCAAAGCACTAACCATTAACATTACAAGCTGACAATATGAGAGTAATCACCCTGACCATTTCAAACCTCTTAGCTATTAATTGGAGACATTTTCTCTTTATTAAGCACTAAAGCAAGGAGGTATGGTTCAATCGGCGCCTTAGCAGTCGTCCTGTTGAAGGCTGGTTTTTCTGTGACATCTAGGAACATACAATCTGCGAACAAAATTGTTAACCAGTATTATCGGTTTGATCATGAATGTTATGAATGTTATGATGCTTGAATATGATATAGTTATTAATCTTCTCTCAACTGAGATGAGTGTTTCTTGTTAAAATGTGAGTAGGTATTTCCAGAAATACTAAATATAATAAGAAATCACCTAATCATTTTCTAATACTTTTTGTAAATAATTGTCTGAATTTACATTGATCCTTAAAATATAAAATTCCTTGCTCAAATAGCCAAAGAAACTAATTAGTTTCACCTGGAGTAATTATATCCATAATTATGACATTAACAACAATGTTGGAAAGATAAGATCAACGTAAGGTTTCTGAATTGAAGTTCTATAAAGTATAGAATACGTCAAACAAGTTCCGGTAACAAATCGGATGATGATGATGTTCGGCAATTATGTTGGTACTATTGATGTTTGAATTGAAATATTTTCATGAACTAGTACCACCAAATAAGCTCCGAAAGTGTTGTATATTATTATTGTTCTCGCATACCTACACTGAGAATGTCCAATATGTAAAACGTTCAAAACGTAAAACTTTGGATTTCAACTTAAATTTTTGTGACATCAGAATGTTCGTTACGCCGAATGTTCGTTACGCCGAATGTTCGTTAAGTCGAATGTACGTTACTCAGAACGTTCGTTACGTCAAATGTTCGTGACGCCGAATGTTCGTTACGCCGAATGTTCGTTACACCGAATGTTCGTTACGCCGAAAGTTCGTTTGCCGAATGTTCGTGGCGTCGAATGTTCGTTACACCGAACATCCGTTACGCCGAATGTTCTATACGTAGAATTTTAGGTACGCATAATGGTAATAAGTATCTTTTATTAGAGACCATCACAACTATGAAGTAAGACAATTACTTTAAAATGACAATGTGTCAATATAAGTATAAAAAACTATTGGAATAAACTCACTTGGCATATCTTGGTTACCTAATCCTGTTCGTATCGAATCAAGACACTATTCTTAACCTTTGGTATGCAGGAACGCGGATCAGCATGATGAAAACCATTTATTTCTATTGTGTCTGGCTTTTCCGGCGTACGAGAGGTTAATGCGCGTATTTTGGATACCTATTAGGGCATAATGACGGACTACAAGCATGCATTAGTATATGCTCACGAGTACACTCCCCGAGGAGCAGTCAGAGACTCAGAAACCCCAGGACACCCTTGCCCCACCAGCACCGGAACTCCGTCCAGTCACGTGTGACGGGCAGTGAGCCTGGAGCTACGGACTTGAATAAATTCTTTCAATCGTTTAAAGTAATAAGGAATGATTACGTGACCTTAAAGATTGATGTCCACAGCTGGCGCTGGCGTAAATTTGTTCATCCTAGGCGCCGCGCCGTCCCGTGTTGTCCCACACCTTCCTTCTGTCTGGTCTCCCCTCTTTCCTCCAGCATTCGATGGTCGACATGTGGGAAAAGAAATACAGTATGTAGATAATTCCAAATAAACGATTTAAAATCGGGACAAAAACCTGTTTTTTCTTTTCTTTTGAAATATATTTTTATCACTAGGCAAAGGCAAAAACCAAGCAATGCTAGCAGAAACCAGATAATTAAGATAATTCCAAATAAACGATTTAAAATCGGGACAAAACTATTTTTACTTTTCTTTTGAAATATATTTTAACACTGTGTAACTTTTTAGGCAACAAACAAAGCAACGCTAGTAGAAACCGTCTTCGATTGTGTTTAAATAACTCGCTTAGCTTCCTTAACTGGGTGTCCTTAACTGGTGGATTTTATTTCGGTGGCACCGTTTGTATTTTTTAATTTTCAACCCTCAACAAACTGATAAACACTTTACTCACGTGAATTTCGAATCCCGTCGTCGCCAATGTAGAATACACCTTTCTACTAAGGGTTGGTTGAGGTTGATGTATATAATGAAACACAGATATAGTCTTCACTAGTGAATGTGACTAGCGCACGTCCGCACAGCACGGCGGTCGGTGCACGAATACCGAGCGAATGAACGATAGATATTGACCACAGACCGCGCCGGCCGATAGACGGCGCTACCGGCGCTTTCCACATTAACTACTCTTTATTGCTGTACACTACAGCATACATTTGAGTCGAGTAGGCAGCGGTGGCGGGTGCAGTTTAGTATGGAACAGCTGACTTTTTTTGCTCCAATTTGGAAGCTCCCATAGTAAAAGTTGTTCAGTTTGATGGGTAGACTCTTAGTTTAAAAGGATGCTAATGATGTCAATTTCACCCTGTAGAATGTAGATGATGTCGGGGTGCACTAAGAAAAGATTTTTTTTTCGAAAATCGACCCTTAAACGGGGTTTCCGAACTCCACGCGAATGAAGTGACTTGACGACCCGGTTGGTGTAATGGTTGCCACGCCGGACTGCCAAGCCAAACCAGGGTCCTGGGTTCGAATCCCGGTTCGGTCATGGATGTTATATGTTTGTGCCGTTGTTGTATGATTCCCATAACAAAAAGCCTAAGGCTTACCTTGGGATCATTACAATGTATGTGCCTGTGAGCGTTATTTATAAAAAAAAAAAAAAAAAAAAGTCGCGGATAAAAGCTAGTACAATGGAGTAATGGGAACTACCCAAGAATTTATGGATAAACATTTTTATTTATCAGAAATATTAGATGTAGTTATTTGTCTAAGATTAGATGTAAACGAATAAAATATATCAGGTTTCTCTTTAGTTAGACTTATATAAATGGAATATCGCGTGACAATTTATAATAATTTCTTTATATCGCTTTCCAATCGCATCGATATCATGTGAGTAGAATGGTTTATATTTATAGAAAATTGATTTAAATTGAATACGTAATGAACCACAATTTGTATCGATTCATAATAAATCTAACTGGCATTCAATTGCTATAACTGGGTGGGTGGGTGGCTAAAAAAGGATATATTTCAATCTGATTTCAATCAATATTAATATTTAAAGCAGTGGATTAAACCATCAAATTGAACAACTGCGAAAAAAAATTGAGTCCCATAAATTTGAGTCGAGTGGGTAGGTACGCTTTACCGTATCTAATAATAATAACTAGGTACCTAGTTGAAATTTTCTCAGATTATGCGTTATGACGGCGGATTTGTTGAATTAAGGGGGGTTCTCAACAAGAAACTAGTTCTTATCAACGTTTTTTCTTCACGCTTTATCGTAAAAACGGTAAAACATACAAGCGTCAAACTTACTGTGATTATAGAGCAAACTCTACAGAATAACAACAAATACTAAAAGTTTGCCAAGTGAGTCGGTCTCGCGCTAAAGGTCCCAGACAAAAAAAGTTTTTTTTTCTAAGTTAATAATGTTGTGTTCTATGGTGGTGTGGAACCCTCGATGCGCGAGTAGCCCGACTCGCACTTGACCAGTTTTATTGTTTAAATCAACGCAGACGAAATCGCAGGCAAAAGCTAGCAACATTTCTGATTTCAAGTAACGATAATATTTTATAGGTATATTTTATATATATCATGTCTTACGTATAAGTTTCGAAGAACAGTTTTGAATTGAAATTCAGACAATCTAAGAATAACAATAGAAATTAGTTAGTCATACTGTACCTATTTCGCCATCTCCGATCGCTTAGAATAATTTACCTTGCGTCATTGGTAGGTATATTGTAGGTCCTGGCAAATAGAATAGAATAGAATAGAATATCATTTATTTTTGCGAATATGGGTACATAGACAAAACAGAGATGTTACATTTAAGTTGTTCCGTACATATTCTGCCATTTACGGCGTGCAAATTAAAACATGGTTTCATAGTCATAGAAGCTAAAAAAAATATAATTTGAATCTAAATAAAATTAACAAGTCAACAGGTAAGAATACTATTAAAACATATAGGTACATCAAAATTATATAAAGTAAATACCACTTTGAATCTGTGTTATTGAGTCTAAGTTTGATTAGGTACCTCTAAATGTTGTCTTGGTACATTTATGAGTATGAGTATCTATTACAGTACGGACACTCCCTTCCTCCCACCAACTTTTTACCTCACCCCCTCTATCGCCATCTGGTTACCGCGCACTGGTTACTCGTTACCTAAGAAGAAGACTTAAGGTTCAATTTCTTTGGTTTCGCATGTGCTGACGTCATCTTGTCCGTGTGGTGTCGGCTAAGAATAGCACCATCCCATTTCTACCCGTGGGTGTCGTAAAAGGCGACTAAGGGACCTACCAGAAGATGGGCAGCAGCATCCTCTGCGTACACACATCCAGCCGAACTGCGATCGCCAACCCGCCTGCCAAGCGTGGCGATTATGGCAAAACCCCCCAACATGGCAAGTACGCCCTTAACACGGCCCCCAGTCCCCGGCGGCCCCGCTATTCCTGGCTACGGTAGCGGTCAAGGTAACGGCGGGGCAGGGGGTGCGAAGAATCTCCGGAAGAGATCCGGCTACCACAACCGACAACAACTGCACCTGGCAACGTTCAACACACGTTCACTGCGGACCGACGAGTCGCTCGCTATACTCGAGGAGGAACTGAGCAGGATACGTTGGGATATTGTTGGATTATCTGAAGTCCGAAGAGAGGGAGAGGACTCGATAATCCTCAAATCTGGTAACCTGCTCTATTTCCGAGAGGGCGAACTAAAGTCCCAGCACGGTGTCGGGCTAATGGTCCATAAGTCTCTTGTGAACAACGTGGAGAAGATCGAAAGTGTGTCGAATAGGGTGGTGTACCTTATACTCAGAATAACCAAACGGTATTCGTTGAAGGTTATACAGGTATACGCCCCGACTTCAGAAGAGAAATACGCCGACGATGTAGAAACTATGTATGAGGATATCTCTAGAGCCATGCATAGTTCTAAAACACACTTCACGGTGGTCATGGGAGACTTCAACGCGAAACTGGGCAAACGAGACGGTGAAGAGATGCGAGTGGGAAATTTGGGTATGGACGACGGAACAAACGGGGCCAACTGCTGGCTGGCTTCATGGAGAAGGAGGGACTCTATATGATGAACTCCTTCTTTAAGAAGCGGGAGCACAGAAAGTGGACCTGGTTGAGCCCGACCGGTACAAGAAATGAGATAGACCTCATCATGTCGACGAAGAAGCAAATATTCAATGATGTCTCTGTGTTAAACGCGTTTAAAACCGGAAGCGATCACCGTATGGTAAGAGGCACATTGAATCTTAATATCAAGCTCGAAAGATCTCGTCTGATGAAGTCTACGCTCCGTCCAGTACCGATCCAGATCCAAAACCCCTGTAGTTTTCAGCTCGAACTCCAAAATCGTTTTGATTGCCTGGGGAGTAGCGTGGACGATTACAGCGATGGGTTTGTGGAAACTGTCCATGCGGTCGGGTCCAAGTTCTTTAAGACCCGTCGTACAAATAGAACTAAGAAAATCTCAGACCCTACTCTTAAGCTCATGGAGGAAAGGCGCGAGATGATTCTGCAGTCTTCAGATGATGCGAATAAATACCGGCAGCTCAATAGGCAGATTTCAAAGTCCGTGACTTGCGACCTGCGTCGGTTTAACACCGAGCGTATTAAGGAGGCTATAGAGCGGAACAAAGGCTCCAAAGTTTTCGCAAGGGATATGTCTATTGGGCAAAGCCAGCTATCAAAGCTGAAGACTGAGGATGGCAGAATCGTATCGTCCAAGCCTGAGCTTCTGAGAGAGGTTGAGAAGTTCTATGGACAGTTATACACGTCAACACGAAGACCCGCTACAGATCTGGCTAACGACCCAAGAGCTAGATTGACCCGGCACTACACAGAAGATATTCCGGACGTCAGCCTGTACGAGATTAGTATGGCTCTCAAACAGCTAAAGAACAACAAGGCGCCGGGTGATGATGGGATTACGGCCGAGCTTCTGAAGGCGGGTGGAAAACCGGTCCTGAAGGCCCTTCAGAAGCTGTTCGATTCCGTCATACTCGAGGGCAAAACGCCGCAGGCATGGAACAGAAGTCTGGTGGTGCTCTTCTTCAAAAAGGGCGATAATGCCCTGTTGAAGAACTATAGGCCCATTTCCCTTCTTAGCCATGTCTACAAGCTGTTTTCGAGAGTCATTACGAACCGTCTCGCGCGCAGGTTTGACGATTTCCAGCCTCCCGAACAGGCCGGTTTCCGAAAGGGCTTTAGCACTGTGGACCACATACATACGCTTCGGCAAGTTATACAGAAGACTGAAGAGTATAACCTGCCCCCCCCTTTGCTTGGCGTACGTGGACTACGAGAAAGCCTTTGATTCGATCGAGACTTGGGCTGTACTGCAGTCTCTTCAGCGTTGCCAAGTAGACTACCGGTACATCGAAGTGCTGAAATGCTTGTACAAAAACGCCACTATGTCAGTCCGACTACAGGACCAGAACTCGAAACCTATCCTACTGCAGCGAGGCGTGAGGCAGGGAGACGTTATATCTCCGAAACTGTTCACCGCTGCACTGGAAGATGTTTTCAAGGTCCTGGACTGGAAAGGGCTAGGCATCAACATAAACGGCGAGTACATCAGTCACCTTCGGTTTGCCGATGATATAGTCATCATGGCGGAGACTATGGAGGAGCTCAGTCAAATGCTCGATGATCTCAGCAGAGCCTCCGAACGAGTTGGTCTGAAAATGAACATGGACAAGACGAAGATCATGTCAAATGACCATGTTGTACCCACTCCTGTAATGATCGGAAACTCTGCGCTCGAAGTTGTTGACCATTATGTTTACCTGGGACAAACTATTCAGTTAGGTAAGTCCAACTTCGAGAAAGAGATCAACCGTCGAATCCAACTCGGCTGGGCAGCGTTCGGGAAGCTACGTAGTATCTTCACGTCCCAAATACCGCAGTGTCTTAAAACGAAAGTCTTCGATCAGTGTGTGTTGCCAGTGATGACATATGGAACAGAGACGTGGTCGTTCACTCAAGGCCTCATAAAAAGGCTGAAAGTCACCCAAAGGGCAATGGAGAGGGCTATGCTCGGAGTTTCCCTGCGAGATCGAATCAGAAATGAAGAGATCCGCAGAAGAACCAGGGTAACTGACATAGCCCAAAGAGTTGCTAAACTTAAGTGGCAGTGGGCGGGGCACATTGCTCGCAGAACCGATGGCCGGTGGGGCCGAAAAGTTCTCGAGTGGCGACCGCGTACCGGAAAGCGCAGCGTGGGTAGGCCCCTCACACGGTGGACCGACGACCTGGTGAAGGTGGCGGGAAAACGTTGGATGAGGGCAGCGCAGGACCGGTCGTTATGGCGATCCTTGGGGGAGGCCTATGTCCAGCAGTGGACGTCCATCGGCTGAGATGATGATGATGATGATGATGGGTAGGTAGGTACTGAGTTGTAAATGAAAAAGCAGATTTTTTTTCCATGTTGGCTCCAGTATAAACCACTCCTTTAAATATTACTAGTGTGGTTTGTTACACCTTGTAGTACCACAGAAAAAAAATCTTCGCGAACTCATCGCAATAATTAGTTTACATAATTATATAATAATACATAACTGCATAATTATTTAATTTGGATTAAAAATATCCGTCGAAGTAATCGGTCATATAATTATAATCATATGCGATTAGCCCCTAAACGTAGTGTACCCAAAATCTTTTAATTTCCCGTGTGATTTGCGTAATTTAAATTAAGATCATGAGCACATTTTTCGTTACAGATAACGATTTTATGGGCACACACTTTTTTTTTAATTACCCCTATTTCAAGATTCTGCGGACGGAAAAATAATGCATTGATGGGTAGAATAGAACAGAGCCCCATACGCCAACTAAATTTTGTATGAATTCACTCTAAAACGCATACAAAATAGGTAATAGGTATGTAGGTATAATACAGTAGCACAAAACATCGTAACTAAGTTATAAAAGAACGTTGTAGCTAGCAACAAGCTGCTCTCAGTAAACTACGTTTAACATTGAACGTAATTGAATACAGCCCGAACGTGATCCCAGTTACAGAGGTCGACTGCAGCTTCAAACTAACTCTATTCTGTCTAGAATAGTTTTTATCCTTTTGTTTTATTTTCGGTGTAAATGCTGATGGTATAATGTTAGTAATAAGTAGAATAATAAAGTGAATTGAAGATGTAACTACACAAGAAGATATCTTTTATGTTGTACCCGTACGACTTTTCTTTATGATCTTGTTAGATTAGTTAGCCTTCCTGTATTGTGAAACCTGTGAAAAATTATTATCTTCTTTCTTATTTAAAGATTTCACTTAACCATAAAACTAAGGTTGGTAATCGTAGCAAAGTTTGACCATAAGAGACACTCGAAGAAAGGAATATTTATAAGCCCTTTTATGACATTTACTGATTCAACTATTTGTATTATTCCTTATTCCATATAATATGAACATCTTAGATCGGCCTAAAATCAAACAAGCCCCTAGCTGTACAGCAGTTACTGATCAGAACACCTTCCGTTCAAAACGAGATACGACCTAATCTACAAATGCCTAAGGCACAGTTTTACTGAACCAATTCGTTTCTTTGCTTACAGCAGCGCCCCCAGAGTACCCGGGCAACAAATATGAGGTGCCCATAGACATGAGGCTGCGGTCCAGACCCGCGCCTCCTCCCTACATCAGGCCCTCAGTCATCACCAAGAGCGACACTCCCCCTGGTAAGATATTCCGTTTTACTACCATTCTTCGATTTGCCATGGCTGTGAAGATATTTTCCAATCAACATTAGGCAAGCTTTTGAATGACATGCCACCAAGATTATCAATAGAAACAGAAATTGCTAACAAGTTTGTTCCTTGTCCAATGTTCTGTTCTTACTGAGATTTAAAAGAACAAATTTTAAATTAAATTTAACTTTTAATTGTCATTTTCCATCCCTTATCCCATTATTAGTCAGCGTGATTTCAGTGCTCCTTTCTTTTTAACTATCTATCTAATCATTCACATAATCTATCCATCTATAAAAATACAAGTCACATTTTATGGAGGATAGTGGACACAAAACCGCCTCGAAATTTAATCACGATGTTATCTTTCATCGGAAAGCAAGTGGTGTAACAAATCGTAAAAAAGTTACTAAACACTACTTCTCACTAGACCATCACCAGCTTTCTGATGTTTCACACATTTGCAGCGCGTTTTTCCAGGTCATCTCTTAATCATTTTCCCTTTTCCACAGGTTCTATGTCAATGTGCGACCCTGTTATAGACGAGCACTTCAGACGATCCCTCGGCGACGACTACATGAACCTCTTCAAGAAGAACACAGAAAACGCCCAGCCAGGTCCCAAACCCAACACGAAGGACCGCGCCAGCAGCCCTATTCAGTTCAAAACCGAAGAACCACCGAAACCTGCTAAAATAATCGCCATGGAAGTAGACGATGCTAGTCTATCAGTAGATGATCACTTTGCTAAAGCTCTCGGAGACACATGGAAGCAAATACAAACATCAAGGCTAAAAGACAACGAAAAAATACAAACAACGAAAGGAGGTGTCGACGATCACTTCAGCAAAGCATTAGGAGACACGTGGAAGAAAATACAGTCTTCAAAATTAAACCTTACATCGGAAGAAGAGAAAACGAAAGAACAAACGACGAAAATAATTTCAAGGAGTGGAGTAGTTATATAATAATGCAATTACGAGTCCGGCTGGTTTGTTTTAGTACCTTGTAAAATTTACGAGGCGTTTTCATGATGCTTGCTGAAGTATCAATAAATTTCCACTTTATTAACGTAAAGAACCTATTATTTACGCAGTGGCTACTCGGCTCCATTTGAGATAAGAATCGATTTGTGGGACGATAAATGTTTTAAATGCTAATTATTTTACTATCTAATGGTTATGGCGCACTTTGCCGAAATTACGACATAAAACGGTGGTGCGGTGCAAATTTATACACTTGCAACTGTTTGTATAATTATTATATGGGATGTGGAACTAACGAATCACTATATTAAAAAGTAAAAAAATATCTGCCACACTGGTGGCTTGTATTTTCCACATGAGCACACCATTATGCTATACATAAAAGCAAACATTTTTATGCACTCTTCAATTATTGATATTTTCGCTATAATCATGATTGATTATAACGAAACTACAAACTTTTTCTTCTTCTGATGAAGCACTGTTTCATAGCTAAGCTATTACAATCGTAATTTTATAAAACAACTTGAGTTACTTTTTTGTCCATAACAGGCAATTTCATTTATTCATTAACAATTTACATTGTATTCGAATTTAAATTTAAATAAAGGCGTCGCGTTATCGATACGACGAAGCTACCTACATGCTATAAAACTTGTAATATAATAAGATCAAATTTTATTTGTCCCTGATATTTTGTGGTTATTGAGCTCATGATTCTGAATAACTTCTACTATGGAATCAGCACCGAAATCGTGGAAAAAAAAATTGTCATAATATGTAGTGTACCTACTCGATCAACACGTATGAGTAAGAAACAGCTTTCCGCATTTTGATGCTCTTGTAGTAATATTTGTTTTAAATCGTGGACAGAGTCATTCCTTATAACCAGGACTAATAAACTTGAACCTTATCTACTTAGATATCTAAACTATTATAAAACTGTAACAGAAGTGTGTCTGTACATTGAAGATATCTACAAAAAAAAATTACGACGTGGTTTTTACCTGTCCCTGATTCCAAATCACAAATTTTTGGATTTTTTGTCTGTCTGTTTGTTTGTTTGTTTGTTTGTTTGTTTGTTTGTATGTTTGTTTGTTTGGGTGTTTGTTTGTTCGAGTATCACGCAAAAACTACTGAACCGATTTTGATGAAACTTTTTTTGTTTGATAGCTTATCATCTGACTTAAAATCTGGTATATAATTTATGCGGACGAAGTCGCGGGTTAAAGCTCGTCTAAACTATTATAAAACTGTAACAGAAATTTGTCTGTACATTGAAGATATTTACAAAAAAAAATTACGATATGGTTTTTAGATGTCCCTGATTCCAAATCACCAATTTTTGGATTTTTTGTCTGTCTGTTTGTTTGTTTGTTCGTTTGTTTGTTTGGGTGTTTGTTTGTTCGAGTATCACGCAAAAACTACTGAACCGATTTTGATGAAACTTTTTTTGTTTGATAGCTTATCATCTGACTTAAAATCTGGTATATAATTTATGCGGACGAAGTCGCAGGTAAAGGCTTAAATTATAAAACTCTGCATCCATGACAATTGTTACCTAGGTTTTGGGAAATACTTTTGAAATATTATTTAACTATTGATATAGTCAATTAGTAGTCACCAGTTACACATTGTAAGTTATTACCTCAATTTAAGCGCTTTTGCACAATTCACTATAGGTTAATTTATAATATTAAACTATCTTATTAAATAGTTAGTTCTTTGTAAATAATATTTAAGTTTTATTGGAAAGTTTGTGTGAATCTTTGAATGGGAAAACTATAGAATATTATTAATTAGGATGATTTAATGTTCCTCGTATAAAAATGTGTAATAATATTTCTATATAAATAATTATTTTGGGTCTGACAAAAATTGCAAAAATGGTTCGGTTTCAAAAGTTGTGAAATAGTGCACAATTTGAAAGGAATGGACAAACAAATCAACTAAACAACTTTCTCTATAGGATTAATTTTTACGATTCGCATAGATAACGTTGTTTAGTTGAAAATATTGAATACTATCATGAAAGCCTTGCATATTAAGTTGTGTATCATGTACTAATTCCTGGACATGGATAAAGGCCTCGCTCTTCATTCTCCATCCGCCAGCTTCGATCACTTGCCATCAAAGGCATCCAGTTCACCCATCTCTTCCAATGAACATTGCATCCTCCAGCTACATCCATTCACAGCGTTGCTCTATAGTTTTTCCCACTTTACTGGGTATATTCGACAGGTTGAAACGACTTTCATCAATTCCCTTTTACATCAAGTCGTTTTCTAGTATACTCTCATTGGATGTTTTCTCAACTTCAGCTACTTTGTATTTGTTTTTCATACAAAGAACCATCTTCACTTTTGTCAAAAAATACTTGATTTGCGTTTTTGCCCTGACCCTCTAGTAATTATGTCACTAATGCAAAATATTCATCGAATTTTGTGGTCTTTGAGAATAATTTTTTGACAGTTGGAGTTGAAACTGTTTAAAGCTGGAATAATTTGTGGCAGTCCAAGTCAAAATGGAAGTCGTTGTGGATTTAGCGACTATGTTACAATTATATTGAATTTAAATGCGAAAGTGTCTGTTTCTGTTATGTTTTCACAGCTGAACCGATTTTGACGAAATTTGGTATAGAAATAGTTTGAACCCTGAGGAAGGACACAGGCATATTCAAAAAATCAAATTCAAATTAAACGTGGATGAAGTCACGCGGGTATAGCTAGTGATATAAAATTGAACTTCCATTTATCTTGGACTGACATACTTTATAAATATTTTTGTATTCTAATTAGATGAAATTGTCTATTAATCAAATTCCAGTTAGAATAGCTTTTAGACAGCTGGCTGTCTCTATTACAATTATCCTATAAGTACCTACTTATATTATAATAGTTTCTCGATGTATGTAAATAACGATTTCCTATTTATGCACTTTTAATTAAGATGTTTTATCTTGATGAAGATAATTAAATACACATAGTCCTCGAACATTTCTTTTATTTTTAATTCCTTACATAAGATCACGACCGTATGCCCATTCGGAGTGGTCAGAAACTTGGGCATAACCTCCTATTACATCCGGCACGAAAAACCACAAGCGCTTGTGTAAAATAAAACATGCTTGACAAAAAAAACACAACTTTAGACCATCAAACCTGAAAAACTTTCTCTATGGGACCTACATCGTAATCGCGAAAAAAAAATCTGCTGTCCCATACATTTGGCTCGAGTAGGTTTGCAGTTTTGCATGGATGAGCTGTTTTTTTCGCGATTTCGATGTTGGTGCCTTAGAGAAAGTTGTTCCGTTTGATGGTCTGATCATCCCCTTAAAAAAGTATCAACATATTAAGAAGGATATAGGGAGATGCATATATAACCATAATCTTAGATCAGAGAGAGTGATCAAAATTATCTACTAAATAAAATCAAAATTACGAAAAATACAACCTGGCAATGGGCTGGTCATATCTGCCGAAGAACTGACAACCGGTGGGGTACGTCAGAGTTCTAGAGTAGAGACCGCGAACTGGTAGGCGCCGTAGTGTGGGACGCCCTGCTGCCCGCTGGAGAGACGACCTAAAAAAGTTAGCGGCGAGCGACTGGATGAGGAAGGCCGAGGACAGAGTTTTGTGGCGCGCTTTGGGAGAGGCCTGTGTTCAGTAGTGGACGATGATAAGCTGATGATGATGATGATGATGACAACCTGTAAACTTCCCACTGAAGGAATATTTAGCAGCAGACCAGTGATTTTTCTCAATGATGCAAATATCTTCTGTTTTTCTTTAGATGACCTTCCAAATTCGAGCACTGAATTCGAATGGTGCTAGAGAATCCAAAACTCTACCCACACACTCGAATGCAGTTGTCAAATTATGGTTTCTTGCAGCATTCTTTCTTCTTCTGGAGTTATCGCCGATATCAATCTGTAGATTTAAAAGGCTTGTCATACTAAAACCATCCTGCTACAAGTGAACCTCATCACGGGCTTTCAGTGGTTGTGTATGAATGTCCAAAATGTCCGGTCTTGACAATGTCACGCTATGTAATTCAATAGAATCAGAATCAGAACTTTATTTGTAAGAACATAGGTACATTCAGATGACATGATGAATAAAATGGTTCTAATGTTCTACCACACAGGGCATACAAAATATTAATAATTTGAAGCTAGTTTTATTCATTTTTAAAATTTCATGCAAAATATAATTATTTATGAAAAGAAAAGAAATATACAAAATGTCATGCGAAATCCTAAAATTATCTATAAGCAGTCGCTGATAGTTCAAGTACACATTTTAAAATAATTTGATTAGCTACTGTTAAATAATTTATAATTAAAAAAGTCCTTAATTGAATATTGTATTTGTAACATAGTTTTTTGTAATACTTACTTTGTTTTGTTTATAAGTGTGTTGTAGAGTTTCTGGCAGCATCTTCTCTATAAGTATCGGAAAACCTTCTAACTCGGTGGTAGGTAGAGTAAAAAAAATTACGTTTTTACAAGACATCAATGCGTTTAGTACCTATATAAGTATTTTGTTACCCACTTTTATTTGTTTTACCAATAAATCTAAAGTCAGTATTTTGTTTTGTTTCAAAGATGTGTAAGTATTGTAAAGTTTCTGGCCGCATCTTCTCTACAACGGAACACCTTCCGATGCGGTGGTAGAGTTAAAAAATTATATCAGAAAACTATCTACTTATGTGATATTATACAGAATTTAAAATTATGAGTTTGTGTTCCTAAGATTCTGACCATCCTTAAAGGTATAACGGTCGTGAGCGTAGTAGGTAGGTAGGTAATCTTTTCCTCCCTAGTGACTATAATTTTTGGCGACCTTTTGGTTCAAGGCCAGTTCAGTCAAGCTTAACTAATTCAATTTCTGGGAAATCGTTCAATAAATCGTAATCCTACGGACGGTCAGCGTGAAAGAAATCATAACAGTCTTTATTAATTACTCCTTTCATAACCAGTTAATCTTGTTCTCTTTGTAAATAAATTATTAAGTATTCTTAATACAAAATTAATTGGATTTCGGCGAGTAGGTATAACAGGGACAATAATTACTGGCCCGACGTCGATGTCGATGTCGCAACAACTCGCCATGTGATTGCCATTGACATTTGACATCAGGCGTCCCGAGCCGGTGAGCCTTCATTATTTACGCGAGTATACCTGTACAGTATGAAGAATCATGCAGTGGAATGTCTATAGCGACGCACTAAAATTGCTAGTGTCCATACCCGAGGCGCGGAGATAGGCGGCGGAGCGGAGAAACGAGGAAAAATTAACCAATCAAAATCTCGGCCGAGATTTTATGCAATCCTGATTGGTTAATATTTCCCCGTTTCTCCGCTCCGCCGCCTATCTCTGCGTCAATGGACAGGCAACCTAAGGCCCAACTGAAATGTATGCCAGTGTCAAAATAGGAAAGATCAAAATGGCAAGATACTATGCCCTAGACAGTTCGTAGAAAGTGAAAGAAGCGATGTACCATTTTCCAGTAGAAGCCGTAGGTCAAATCGAATCAGATCCTGTTTATCTTACTCCTTTTTTGCCTCATACTCAAATGATTTGCATCTGGTTTTTGTGGCCATCTGTTTCTTAATACTTCGTCGATGGTCGGTATGTCAAGTACAAATCTCACCAGTCTTTATCATCACCCTATTACACTCCTGTCGTAGACTGGGTCAACAAATATAAATGTGACCTGAAATGAAGAGACATAACAGTTATAATGTCCCTCATAATTTTTGTAGGGTTCCATTTGACAGAATCGGTCATATGCAAGGTGAAATTGATATCATTAGCATCCTTTTAAACTAAGAGTCTACTCATCAAACTGAACAACTTTTACTATGGGAGCAAACCGATCGACCTGAAACTTTCAGTACCTAGGTAAGCTAAACATGAGCATAGTTACAACTGCTTGCAAAACATTTCGCAGTTGTAGAAATGTTTCTGACCGTAAGTGATTATAGTTTTCAGTTTATGTATGTACTAGCTGTTGCCCGCGACTTCGTCTGCGTTACCCGGATAAAAAGTACCCTATGTATTAATCCAGGCCATGGTCTATCTGTATGCCAAATTTCATCAAAATCCGTTCAGCAGTTTTTGCGTGAAAGCGGAACAAACATCCATCCATACTTACAAACTTTCGCGTTTATAATATTAATAGGATAGGATGTATTATAGTTATTTCTAGTATAGAATAGAACCTCTGTAGACTAAACTTTGTCAATACCTTGCCTTGGCTCTTATACCTACCTACACGATACATAGAAATAAGCAACCGTAGATATTGTACTGCTAACGCATTCGACCTGTACACCTGTCCAGTGTATCGATCTGACCAAGCCGCGTACCTTCCTACCAGCGCCAGCGGCTCCACCTAAATAATGTAATGCGAAAATATATTTCCTTACGTAATTCCACTCCATCTATTACTTTGCAGGGAAAGTCTACTTTATTACGAGACGTTTCCTGAGGGGGTTCAGAGAACATCGTGAAAAACTGTCGAATAAATCTATGTAAATATACAGGGTCCTTCTTTTTTCAGGGGATGATCAGATCAAAACTGCATACCCACTCGAGCCAAATGTATGGGACAGCAGTTTTTTTTTTCCCCGATTTCGATGTTGGTGCCATAGAGAAAGTTATTCAGTTTGATGGTCTGATCATCCCCTTAAAAAGTGTCAGCATAATATTAAGAGGGACATACAGGTAGGTACTAGTATTTTATGTTTTCGCGAAATTCTTTGGTAAAAGATAGAAAAATTTTGTTGATAAAGAATTTTTCATCTCAACATTCACCTCATTCTAAAAGAATATCTAATACTCATAGAGAACAAATTCTCTGTATTATTAACCCGATTAGTTTGTACTCTTTTTCGTATGTACAGAATATAACAAAACATCCTAGTTAGTAGGTACCTAATGTTTAAAGGAGTGGTTTAGATTTTTTTCGACGTTGCGTTACGACAAAGCAGCAACGTCGAAAAAAAAAATCTGATCTCCCATGCATTACTGTCGAGTCGGTAAGTAGGTACTGCAGTTTTGTATGAAGCAGCAGCTTTTCAATTAAATCCGAGAAATTGCTGTCCCCACATCTATTTCAAAAAATATAGCCGTATAAGATCTAAATAAAATCATGAACATCAGAAATAACGTATAGATGGCGGGCGGACGTATAAATGATCTTCAGGTACTATGTAACCACATATACTAGTGGCAATTTATAGTGGTTTCATCAATGACCCATGTTATACAACTGGTAGTACGGAACACTAATTGCCCGAGTCCCGACTCATACTTGGCCGGTTTTTTAATTATTTCTCGATGTTGGCTCCATAGTGAAAGTTGTTCAGTTTGATACCACTACAGGAGAAGGACCTCCACTCATGAATAAGGGTGACGCAGGGGGCTTTACCCCACCGCGCTAGTTATTACCCTAAAGTACACAAACACATGCTTCTGCAAATGTGTTGATTTAACTTGAATGATTGTTAATTTACCGGATCAAATTGCTGATGTAACTTTAAAAAGTCAGGTCAGAATATGTACCCACAACCCTTATTGCCCACAACCGAGACGCATGCATGGAAAGACTGATGAATGTCCACGGCCTCTACTCGCACATTCGAACTTCGCAATTGCGTGAACGTTTTCGTTCCAATGTCAACTCTATTACAATGAAGTGCAGACCGAAACAGTGTCGATATATCGAACATCGAAAGTCCGGGTACAGGGCCCTGTTTAATAAACGTGACAATTGACAATGACAATTTTGTCCTAGCATTCTCATCAATGTACTCTAAATTGTCATTGTCAATTGTCACGTTGATTATGTAGGGCCCAGACAGCAAGAGAAGTTTTACCAGGATCGAAGCAAGTGGCGTTTTCTTGTCTCTGCCTATCGCAATGGGAGACAGCCGTGAGGATATGTAGGTATAGGTGTGTATGTGTAGGTGTACCTTATGCACGTGAAAGTAGGTCACCTTTTTAAACGAATTATACCCATTTACGTCTACGTAGGCGAATTTACGGGCAAAAGCTAAATATATATTTCTACTGCCCCGCCCCAGACTGATGCGATTATGCATAAGTATTCACCAGGGGATAGACGGTAGTAATGGAGGCACATTCGAATGTGGACACTATTTAATGTCACCGATTAAACTACTTGGACTTTAGAACGCTAGTTAAATAGAACTTACAGTTACAGTTAGACGTGGTACTGTTTCACTGCATAAGACGGACCTAACCAAGTAGAATCCTTCCTAACTCTGATGATGAAGCACATCATCATCATCTCAGCCGATGGACGTCCACTGCTGGGCATAGGCCTCCCACAAGGATCGCCATAACGACCGGTCCTGCGCTGCCCTCATCCAACGGGTTCCCGTCGCCTTCACCAGGTCGTCGGTCCACCGTGTGGGCCTACCCACGCTGCGCTATCCGGTACGCGGTCGCCACTCGAGAACTTTTCGGCCCCATCGGCCATCGGTTCTGCGACCAATGTGCCAAGTGTAGCAATTCTTTGGGCTATGTCAATTACTCTGGTTCTTCTGCGGATCTCTTCATTTCTGATTCGATCTCGCAGGGAAACTCCGAGCATAGCCATAATCCTACTTTTAAATATTATAAATGTGAATGTTTGAACGTTTGTGACTCAACCACGCATAAACGACAGACCTAATTTGGAAGAAATACTTTCAGAAATATAATAATAATGTTCTGGACTGATAAATATAATGGTACCTACCTTCACGCAGATGAAGTTGCGAGTAAAAAGATAGGTATACTTAGTAGAATATTTAGAAGAAGGTAGAGGTACTTCATTCTACTTAGAATGTCGCCATTTTTCGTCGCCGACGTCAGGTTGTTACCTTACCTTCTATATTTTCTAATAGGTACCTACCGAAAGGGCCCGTAATAGTAGCTATCAAGACTGAAAAAAAAAATTGTTTACTTCAACAAAGATCTTGTTGATGATAATCATACATCATGAATCCATATGAGCCTGTCAACATCATGACTTCTCTGACTAAGAGAACTTTGTTAAACGAATTGGGCTTGATATTACAACTACCATCTTTTGTTTTTAGTAAACAATAATAATGTCAGTTCAATTATTTTGGTGCTAATTAGGAGAAAATGCTTCTTAGTTAGCTCGCATTTTTTTCAGTGAATGTGACGTCATTTGGACGCAGATTTGCTACCTGGCTTCTCTAATCATTTATTGACAAGCTACACAGCTTTTAGAACACTTCGAATTTGATTACTTTTCGGGATAATTCTGTAACTAAACTAGCTTCCTCTCAACAAAATTTAATTGAAATTGGTTCCATAACGCTGGAATGTGAAAACGTAAATCTAAGTAACGTCCCGTAACGAGTATGTACTGAGATTACTACGGTGGTTTGTGGTTTGTTGAGGGGAAAAGATACGTCTTTTCCAGTTTTATATGGAAAGCAATATGTTGCACGGCGTTTGCAAGTCCAGATAGTCAAAGCATTTGGGTTCTTTCATGCCTATCATCCAACTTACATGCGCATAACTGAAAGAAAAATTGTCTTTATAAAATGTGCGGCATTGATAAAAAAATATCTTGGACACTGTCACACAATTACATCAAGAAATCAATCAAACGATACGCAAACATACATCAAGAAATCAATCAGTCCTAATTGAATTGCCAGAATCTTGTCCAGATTTGTGTTATGAGGATTAGACAACGATATACGATACATATTACATAGATTCAAACATCCATGATTTGAGTACAAATACAAATCTATACATATAATAAAATTCTAAACTTGGTGATGATGTACATTGAAGATATTTGCAAAAAAATTTATTGGGGGTGTTCAGGATACGTAATGGAATACATTAAGACCATTTTTAGAATTTTTGTCTGTTTGTCTGTTTGTCTGTTTATCTGTTTATCTGTTTATCTGTTTATCTGTTTATCTGTTTGTCTGTTTGTTTGTTCGCGCATCACTTGAAAACAACTCAATCAATTTGGATGGGGTTTTCACAAAAGTATAGGGCTTAGTTTTGGTCAAGTTATAGGCTATATTTCATCGCAATCGGTTCATTCAATCAAAAGTTATGAGTATTTAAAGACAGTCGCGAGCGTCACTGAATTTAATGTACGCATCACTTAAAAACTATTAGACCTATTTAAATGTGGTTTTCACAAAAGTATAGGGTTTGGTTTGAATTACCATATAAGCTTTATTTCATCGCAATCGGTTTATTCATTCAAAAGTTAGGGGTATTTAAAGACAGCAGCAGCAGTGTTTTAGTGTGGTCTGCGCGTACGAAGTTGCGGGTTTATCGATTATCTTTATCATGCATAACGACTGTACGGATTTGGATGAAATATGGCACACAGGTAAAATAATATGTTCTGGAATAACATACAAGGTCCTTCTTAATATGCTGACATTTTTTTAAGGCTATGACCAGACCTTCAAACTACACAACTTTCTTTATGGCAGCAACATTGAAATCGCGAAAAAATTAGCTGTCCCATACATTTGGCTCGAGTAGGTTTGCAGTTTTGTATGAAACAGCTGTCTTTTTTTCCTGATTTCGATGTTGGTCCCATAGAGAAAGTTGTTCAGTTTGACGGTCTGATCATCCCCTTAAAAAAGTGTCAGCATATTAAGAAGGACCCTGTATAGGATACTGGTAATGTGTTCCTGTGAGATAATTTACATACATTCGGGGACTGCACTTGGACGGACTGCAGATGGGAACCGATCTTATTGATCGTTGAACGCTACAGGTACCTAAAAAAAATATTCGTATAATATTGCCATCAAATTGGAAAGTAGAATCTATCTATCTATCTATAAATTTCTCAAAACTACATCTAAATTGTAAAGTAAGTTCTTTATTCCTTTCTTTTTTCTTTCTTTATAATTCTTATTCTTTTTTCTTTCTCTTCATGTTATTTCAGTGGTCTGCGCGTACGAAGTCGCGGGCAAAAGCTAGTACCTACATAAATTGAAGTTAAGTATCGTTTCCAAGAAGTTTCCCAAAATAGCTTAAACCTCATCCTTAACCTAAACAACTTGAAAGTAAAGCGCCGAAATCACTTAATTCCCTGAATTTTTAAAGAGCAGAGAATGTCAAGCCGCGTTGAAAATTGATTAAGTAAGGAACAGTTTTAAATGCAAATGAAGTAATAACGGTAGTAGAATGAAATAAAACTTTAGGTATCTACGTTTTAGGTAGATTAACTATAGGTACGTGATCGGGTAACAGATACATAGGAACTTCGATACTTCGAACTTGCATTCTGGAAGAGGACCATACGCTAAAGATGTAAAGCCATGTTTATACTTGATCATTTTGGTCCAGTGACATTTGATTGAGATTGGTTCTGTAGTTTCATGTCTGGACAGTTTCATACATTTTAGATTTAGTATAGTCTTGGCGCAAACAGATGTCGCTACTGGCCTGAACGAGAGATAAATCTTAAAAACGTTATTAGATCACTATTATTTGAGTTTTGTTCCACGGAAATAAATAGATTAATTTTCATAAAAATTTTAATAACAAATGTGTTTAATACTTATTTTAACGTAATTAAACATTGCTGTAGTACCGGTTACTCACCACCGTCGCTGTACTTGCGCGAGTTTTCATATAAGAAGGTGGCAACTTATATGGGCATTGACCCTGTGTTGTGTATAATTTATTTAATCTATGGTAGTGTCTGTGTGAGCAAAAGACTATCTGCTTTTCGAAGAGAAGACTGAAGAGGAAACATCCGTAAAACTACCCCTCTCAACGATGCATAAGAGAAATAAAAGGAACATAAAAGAACCTACGCCAAGAGTGCATAGTACTTTCAAGAAAAATATTCTTCCCATGTAGGTATTCCAATCCACCGAAGTCTAAACCCACCTCTGTCTACCCCTGATTGTGTATTCATGGTGCAAACGCGAACGACTGTACCTACGCATTAGGGCGACGCATTTTCTGCTTAACTTATTAAAAACACTCCCCTACATTCTATTCTGGGTTAGTACACTCAATATATTTGACTGTCTTTAGAACTTTCGCCATTTTGGTCCTTGTCTTTGGGTCTTTATGAAGGTCAAATGTAGTTAAACTTTTCAAACTTCCGGAGTTTTGTGTGTGAGTCCGTAACTATGTTAACACTTAGATGACTAGAGTTAAAAGGAGAGTTTGGAAGCAGATTATAGTATCAAAGCGAAAAGACAGCATTAGAAATGATAATCTACCATTTATCAAGAAAATAAATTAAAAAAGCAGCTTCTACGAAAAACTTTATAGCGTTTGTATTTAAGGCCACTCCTCCCATTTGCAAGGCTCTCTTTCTTACAAGCAAACTTTTGCAATTAGCCATCCCGCTTCAATTGCGTGGCGCCGGTCGGAATTTTCCGTTTTCTTTGAAAACCTGTATGATTTTTTATGAATTTTCAAAAAATAAGAAAACCACATCATTCTATATTATATTGTGAAGAATATTGTAAATTTTCATATTCTTCTGATCAACAATGTAAGAGTAAAACGGTTACAACTGGAAAAAAAGAGGTGACTTTGGATTCGTTTTTCTTCAGTTTTATTAATTAAAATAGATTTCGAGAAAAACCACATCACTTCTCATATCCTGTAGATTGTTCAGTTTTGTTTTCTGCTTAAAAAGTGCCATAGTTAATGTATAAAATGGTTACAAAATTAAGTACTCAAAACCGGGCGGACGCCCCTTCGCAACTCAAAGAAAGCAAAGCGTTAGAGCAAAAGAATTCTAGTCAACTATCTACATTACCTAATTATTGTTAAATGACCTGACATTATGTATTACAATTCTTCAAAGAATCAACCCGGAACCCAACTAATCGGAACTGATTGGCTCGAATACCTTCGCACGGCCTATAATTTCATTGTCAATTAAAAGATAATACATATCTATTGAAAACTGACTTCTCGTGTGAAAATAACTTGCTTATTTACCTCCAGAGTACACGACGTTCAACAATAAGGAAGAGTACAATGAACAATAGTATACTATGTACAACTAGTCGTGATAACTAAATATACCTAGGTTAATGTATAGTATAGATCAGACGTGAGACACTTTTACTCGTGGAAGCCGGTGTTATTTCATATTCTCGTCGCTTCTCCCTGAATTAAGGTAAGATTCATTTATCCTTAAGTAATTGAGGGAATATTATTCTATGCACGTCCTTCGTATAGTAATAAACGCGTTTAATAAGTATTAAGGTAATGAAAGAAGTTCTTAATGGTTGTATGTTTAAGAGTGATATTAAATAAGTTCTTAAGGAAATTAACTTGCGTGTCGTTAACTTGAACCCTTGGGCCATGAGCCGCAGGCACTTTTGAAAGGGGTAACCTAAACCAAGGTCCAAATCAGAACCATTTTTAAAACTGATAGGTTTACGTTTCTTAACATTGTGTACCATACTCTGCTTTCCCCATTAAGGTTAATGTGCGTGTGTATAATGATGTATAAGTATGTATTTTAAGCATATAAAATAGAATACCTAGGTATAGTATAGATAGGTATTCTAGCTTTTGGTATTACCGCAGTTGCAAAAAAATGTAAGACGTATTTTTCTTGAACGCGATGTTTTTAATCAATTAAAAGTTAGTACTTATTAATTTTAATTGATTAAATACATCTTTATATAAACTTAAAATTGTGGCTTCATCGTAGTGTTGATGCCAATATCTAGTTTAAATAGCAAAAGTGTGACGTTGTACGAAAACAAAAATATACACTTGAACCACCATAAAATGGTAGAGCTTTTTGCAAGCCGGGGAGTAGTCAAGCGTCCACCCAATAACAAACGGCTCGCTTCCGTCGAGTATTTAATCACGACTTATTTATCGAAAAACCGGCCAAGTGCGTGTCGGGACTCGCGCAGAGTCCCGTAGTTGCCCGTCACAATATTCGGACTTAGAAAGGGGTTTTCTGTTTTATACTTCGGTTTAACGGCTAATAAAGTCAAAAAAGTACATTTTATAAGTTGGTCGACTATTACTCGTAAACTTATAAAGCCTAGGAAAATAACTTTTTGATATACTGTTATTATAATGCCAGTTGCTATTCTACCTAACCCACCTATCGTACACAAAACCCTTAAAAACAAAGATCTTTAAAACCCCAGGTGCAAAAACAATTTCTCTTCAAAATTTACAAAAAAATTGCTTTTAAAAGCATAATGAGGAAACTTCGCGTCGAAGTTTCGGGTGGTGATTTGAAGATAAATATAAACATCGCTGAACTTTTGTTACTCCAAGAATTTCTAAAGTACCGACCTATTTCGGCATCGGCCAGCTGATTTAACTTTGATCTTTCTAGCCGTACAAATTCTTTTCGTACCTACTTGTGTGAAAATATGGACGAAAGATAATTTTAACATACTATCGGTTTAAAATAACGATGTGCATGACCTCGCTCGCAAATGTGACGTCACCTTGACGTCACTCAATCACACGAACTTCACTCGAGTCTTTCAAATGATTATTTCCTTTGCATAGAGTCTATATTCCTTTATCAACCAAGTGAAGTTATCCAACGGCCCTTCAAGGTCATGCACATTGTTATTTTAAACTGATAGTACTATAAACTCACTAGAGTGGAAAGGAGACAGGATTGGCATTCACCAAAGCCAAGAACTAACTTAAATAAGATGATGGTGATAAACTCAATACCGTAATCTCTTTCGGGGCTGTCAGAAAATTTTCTACAACTGAAAGTTTCAGGATAGAATAACGTGTCAAGCAGCGATAACTGTTAGCTATTGCCTGCAAAAACACTGAAAAACTCACATGTATCTACTAATAAGACATCTGTATCTGTCTGTCTGTCTGTATCTGTGTCCTGTAAGTACTAATTATACAGTAGCTTATACATATAACATAGCCTCGCCAATCTCACCATGCTATGCCACCCAGTGCCATGAGAAGAAATGTGCTAGTTCATTCCAAGCTGGAACCACACAGAATTATAAAATGTAATAAAATAACCCTCCTTCTGGCACAGTCGGGTAAAAAGACTATGAAAGATACGATCATACCTAATTACAATAATATACAACAAACTAGTAGTAAATATTTATAATTTATTTATCGATAGTTCTTGAGGCCTAAAAACAAATCTAGTATTATAATTTAGCACTTTTTCATACTGACCTTAAATCCATTTTCTGCTTGAAGATGATGATGATGGGCTCAAACTCTCGCGTAACTAAGGCTGCAAACCTACAGCGTTGATCCACCGCAGTGAGGTAAAAACGAAAGGTGTTTTTGATAATTTTACCCATATTACCATTAGAATAGTATAGAATAACGTTGGCTTGCTCACGGGTACATGGCTAAATTGGTATGAGAAAGATTTTTATTTCTGGAATACGAAAGAAATAAATTATTAGCTCTCAAAGCAAAAATTTTCATTAATGAAGAGAGCAAGCCACCATCTTTATTAATGCTCAAAAACCTACCATACTATCGCTGTGTTGGCCAAAGCATATATGTATAGAATACACAAATAACCAAGCTTAAGTTTCCTGACACAAATGGGTATGTTTTTCTCATTTTATGATCGTAGCGAGTTATAACAATCAACTTGGAATAGCTACTAACTTCTAAAGAAGAACCAAACATTTGAAACTAACTTTTGACCGCGTCTTTAAATTAAATTAAAAGTTGTTTATTGGTTTTTTATAAAAGTTGTTTTAACACGTAAGAGACCGTGCAACCTCTATGCACTATCCCACACTGATGCTGCTAATCAAGTCATCCTATTTAAATCTTCGAGTGGTTCCAGGCGAAGAGTCCTGGACAATTAGGTGGTGCATCCTGTGCCTGTGCGGACAAAGGTAACGCGATACTTTGTCTAACAAAGCGAGCTAGGTTCTGGTTTGAAGATACGGTGAAAGAGTTTGTGTTGCCACAGTGGACACGGTTTATTTATAGATCAAATTTTAAACATTTACTATTTTTAGGACATTATAAGCTTTGCACAGGTTTTTCTTTGCAGGAAATTATCGTGAAGAAACCTATATACCTACTTCTATTTCAAGGCATGTACTGTCCACTGTCCATTAAAAAGTAGCAACAGGCACTACGCTTATGAGCTAGTGAAACGTGGATATTTTAACGACCCCCTAAGAATATAGAATAGACTATGTAAATAAGCATGAATGCTAGCCATCTTTTTGCAAACCCTTTGATTTCATCTTACCAAGGTACCTAAAACTTCAAAATAAGTATACCTAACTATTGTAAATTATCCATTAGTTACCTTTATTTCATGTGACAATAATAGAGAAACATTTCTATATAATACCTAAGTCTTAAATGGGATTAGAAGTTCTCATATACTAAATTACGTTTTATACTTTGACATTACAGTAACAAGTATCTAGGTAAACTAGTATTTAATAAGTGATATTACGGTATAAAACTCTACGTCCCTATGAATATAAAATTATGTAATTACTAAGGGCAGCAGAATGACCGTTTTTATTTCTATTTCCCCACTTATAAATATTGTAATTGACAAGGCTTTCATTCCCTCAATAATACTCGTTTAATATTCATCACGACACACGGGTACTATTATATAAACTATGTTTACTATCAATTTGTTCCGCTCACTACAAAGACAAAACTATCGTACCGGGAACGTTTTTCGTTTATTTAATAAAGTAATTTTGTACGTAGGTAGGTATTTGTACAAACAATCCTTTAATGGATCGTAAACAAATTCGGAGAGATTGAAAGCAGATGCGAATAATGGAATTGGAACAATAAAAGGAAAAAAGAAATATAAAATGTGCTTAAAGTGAACCTAGCTACAGCTGAACGTTTTCAAAGATACGTTTTCTGACCGCCACAGTATAAGAAAGAGTATGGTACCTACTACATACAGTACGAAAAATCCCTGCCCCCTCGCCTATTTTTACCTCACCCCCTCGTGGAAGACGACAATAGCCAATGGTGTACTCTCTCACTTGCACTCACCCAGGATCGCATTGCTTACCTCTACTACTAGGGTGTTTTGTTACATCCTGTAGACTTGCTACAGAACTACTAGTAATACTTAAGGGGGGTTTTCAGAGCATCAACTGAACAACTTTCACTATGGAGCCAAGAACGACATCGCGAAAAAAAACAGCCGTCCCATACATTTGAGTAGAGTCGGTACTGCAGTTTTGTATGGAACAGTAGATTTTTTGTCGCGATTTCAATGTTGGTTTCATAGTGAAAGTTGTTCAGTTTGATCTGAACAACTTTCACTATGGAGCCAAGGACGACATCGCGAAAAAAAAACAGCCGTCCCATACATTTGAGTAGAGTCGGTACTGCAGTTTTGTATGGAACAGTCGAATTTTTTTCGCAATTTCAATGTTGGTTTCACAGTGAAAGTTGTTCAGTTTGATGGTCTAAAGCACCCCTTTAAGTATTATACTAGAGTGTTTTGTTACACCTGTATTTGTCAGTGCGACTCCGTTTGTATGAAGTGACAGTTAAGTGTTCAGGGTGTGCCATCAACCTGAAAAAGATTATGGTTGATTTAGTTGGTGTTAAAAATAATAGGGTTCTTCTTAATATGCTATGACTTTTTAAAGAGGATGATCCAGTGATGGTTATAAATCCCACCACCTATCCCCCCCCCCAATCCCCCATTTTTTGTTGGTCCCGTAAAGCAAGTTGTTCAGTTTGATGGTCTGATCATCCCCTTAAGAAGTGTCAGCATATTGAAAAGGACCCTGTATACACGGTGTAAGCGACAGCCTAGCAAAAACTGAAGCGGTGGACTCAGACCATCGAACTGAACGACTTTCACTATGGAGCTTACCTCAGGAAATGCGAAAAAAATCAGCTGTCCCATACATTTTAGTCGTCGAGTAGGTGCAGCAGTTTTATATGGGACAGCTGTTTTTATTTCGCGTTTCCTGAGGTAGGCTCCATAGTAAAAGTTGTTTAGTTTGATGGTCTGAGTTCACCGTTTCAGTATTTGCTAGGCTGTCACTTATACCCTGTATGTGGTCAAAGTCAAACCATAAAGTTATTATACCTCCCGTAAGGTATACTTAATAATTTTATGGGTCAAACAAAGAACCTCCTGTTTCTTAAGTCGGGTTACTTAACAGGGTCCACTGTAGAACGCAGGTCCGCGAAGGCGCCGGCTTTGTCATCTGATGCTAGAGCTCTCTCCGTCGTCTGAGGGCCACATTTCTACCGTTATGAACAGAAAATTGTCATCATTTCACCTCTTAGAAACTGTAATTTAAAATGAAATTAGCTCTTGACTTTTCATTTTAACAAGCAGGAAAAAAACACCAACCTTTCAGGTACAGTAAGCAACGAAAAGATGTATAGGTACAGTTTAATCACAGTATAAAATTTTTTATCTAGTACTACATACACATAGTACGGACATTCCCTGCCCCCCACCAATTGCTTTCACCCCCTCTGGCAAGATCTTCGCTTAAAATGTAAGCAAATGCGTATTCCGTATCGCACAATGCTTGCTTGCCTCTTCTTTTCAATTTTGCAGATGTGATGATTATGATGACATGTGACGTGTGTGTGATTTTTTTCTTTTGTTTTCCTATTTTTTTTTCTTTTTTGGACATACGACACGGCGTCACATCAAGCGACGCAAAACAGAGTAATTTTTAACGTCTATAGGGTGTTTTGTAACAGCTTGTATACGCTAATGATGCTTATTATTTTTTTCGAATTATTATGAGTACCTACCTATATTCCAGGGCTTAACAAAAACCTGTTTTAATAAAAAACCATTTTATATCGAAAAAAAAAGGTTTTCAGTTCTTTTGTCATCGAGCGATGCCAGATTCATTTACAACAATACCTGTCTAGATATAGATACCTAACTAATGTACTTCATATATTTTGTAAGTCCAGACAGCCCTTAAAAGGGACCCTTGCCGAAGAAAGCAAGTATCAACAAAAGAATTCACCTATAATAAAATACGGAACGCGTCCCGAAATAAGTGTCAAGTATTTCAAAGGTGATTTTCAGGAAACTGAGAACATTGAAGCTGGAAACTATTTTAATTGTGTATCGTTTGACAATTTCTTTATCATCATCATCATCTTTTAAGACGTAGAACCTTGGCAAAACTTCCACTTTCCGAAATTTTTTGACTGTAACTGAAAGTAATTCTTTATGTAAAACCGACTTATTTTGCTATAAATATTATAAAACGATCTATAACATTTGGGACCTAAATTTTTCCAAGTTTATTATGATAATATATTATACTAGCTGTTGCCCGCGACTTCGTCTGCGCTACCCGGATAAAAAGTACCCTATGTGTTAATCCAAGCCATGGTCTATCTGTATGCCAAATTAGCGGAAAAGCGGAACAAACATCCATCCACCCATCCATCCATACTTACAAACTTTCGCGTTTATAATATTAGTAGGATAGTAGGATTAAGATAGTAGGTATATTAAGATAGTTTGTGTCCGAAAACTAAACCTTATATTTAAACATTTGTGCAGAATAAATAAATAAAAATAGATAAACATTTTTTAATTTGCTAAAATTACCTAGATTTTTTAATTCATTGGATAACACATCAGGCAAGCATCATCGAGTCAAAAGGATTAATTATTTTTCTTTCACAATTCAACCCTTTGACCATTCAAATTTATTACGATGGTAATTAGGAAGTAAACTCGTTCTAGTTATGTTCCCTAAGCTACCTTAATTGTTCAAGGAACTATATACTTATAAATAACATCATTTTACATCTTCCTTCACGAAAATAGGTCGCAGAAACTCATGGAACGGTTATTTAATAAAATATACCAACTCTGAAGCCGGCGAAAGTGGTTATACTGTTTGCAAGGAGAGATACTCAATACAACATACTTGCAGTAGGGATGTACAGGTAGGTAGGTACTAACCGTTCGTTCTGATCGAATATATGCGGACAAAGACGCACAGGCCCTGTCATCGGGCAGTCGGGCGGGATCGGCAGAATTGGTTCTTTCTTCACTGAAAAGAAAATATTTTGTTTAATATAAACTGAAATGTTGTCTTAAGTTTCTTATCTAGGTACTAAGGATATTGTATTAACATTAACATCTGGGATTTCATCTTCTGCGTATCCATTAAGCCAACACTGTAAGTTTTAATTCAAATTTTTTTGCGATGCGAAACCAACAGAAACCTTCAAACAAAATACTAAATGTGACATTGCTACAACTGCATGCTTAATATTTGGTGGTGGTGGTGTGGTGGTTTGGTAGTTTTGGCTCTTGGCCAACCCAATAAGGGATTTTGGTCAGGAGTTTATGTATAGAAACAAGTCCACACCAAGTCCTGGAAGAAAATTATTATAACAGGGATAGCCAGGCAAATATACTGTTATGGTTTCAGACCTTTTCTTTTATAGAGCTACCTCAGGAAAAAACTAAATGTCAAGTTCCTACCTGCCCGACTCAAATGTATGAAACAGCAGATTTTTTTGCGTTTCCTGAGATTGGCTCCATAAAGGTTGGTTGGTTGGAAAGTTGTTCAGTTTGATGGACTGAATACACTGTTTCAGTATTTTCCTGGCCTTACGACACTGTATAAGTACAGTAGTATCGATACTGTTTAGCAAGTGTATTGTACAGAAGTTTCTGCGAAAGCGACCTATTTCAGTGGCTGTGGTCACAGAAACACTTCTGTTTAAATAAAGCAACTTGATGCCTCGTACTTCACCTACAGTTGGCCGAGCAATATCATTTAACTTAATAAAACTTGGTTAGGTAATATTTATAGTTGTGATGGAATGATATACAGGGGTCCTTCTTAATATGCTGACACTTTTGTAAGGGGATGATCAGACCGTCAAACTGAACAACTTTCTCTATGGCAACAAATTCGAAATCACGAAAAAAAAACTGCTGTTCCATACAAAACTGCAAACCTTCTTGAGCCAAATGTATGGGACAGCAGATTTTTTTTTTCGCGATGTCGATGTTGGTCCCATGTTTGATCCCAAAGTTGTTCAGTTTGATGGTCTGATCATCCCCTTAAAAAATTATCAGCATATTAAGAAGGACCCTGTATACAGGGTGTATAATAAAATAGGACAGTTACTTAAAGGGGTGCTTTAGACCATCAAACTGAACATCTTTTACTATGGGACCAACACTGAAATCGCGAAAAAAAAATCAGCTGTCCCATACAAAAGTGCAAGCATAACTCGACTGAAATGTATGGGACAGCAGATTTTTTTTTCGCGATTTCGATATAGGTCCCATAGAGAAAGTTGTTCAGTTTGACGGTCTAAAGCACCCCTTTAAGTAGCTGTCCTATTTTATGTTACACTCTGTATACTAGACTAGATAGAAGTACTTTATTTGCATAAATATTAAGGAGGACCCTGTATACGGTTCTTCTGCTAAGTATAGGCAGTTCAGTTATGCCCCAGGAAAGCTAAATGAAAGTATGAGTCGGTGCCAAGCCAAGCTCGAATAAATGACACGGCTTGACAACGAATCCGGTTTTAATCTAATCTAAACTATTATAAAACTGTAACAGAAGTGCGTCTGTACATTACAGATATTTACAAAAAAAAAATCACGATATGGTTTTTACCTGTCCCTGATTCCAAATCACCAATTTTTGGATTTTTTGTCTGTCTGTTTGTTTGTTTGTTTGTTTGTTTGTTTATTTGTTTGTTTGTTTGGGTGTTTGTTTGTTCGAGTATCACGCAAAAACTACTGAACCGATTTCGATGAAACTTTTTTTGTTAGATAGCTTATCATCTGACTTAAAATCTGGTATATAATTTATGCGGACGAAGTCGCGGGTAAAAGCTCGTATTAATTTAAACTTTTTAGTTTGAAGTGTGTTTTAATTTTCGGTTAAAAAAAATTTTTATTTCAAAATAATGATTCCTTTGAGTAAAATTGGATATACAGGTTGTAACAATACACCCTATTTATATTTAATGGGTTGGGTTAGGGTTCAGACTATAAGGCTGCCTGTCAATTGACGCGAGCTGGCTGGCGGAGCGGTGTAGCGAGGAAAATATTAACCAATCAGGAGCTCTTTTAATGAAACTTTACAATAATATAGCTTATACATACATCAGAATAACACAGGCTACAATTTATAAAGATATTGTGTGAATTGTCCAAATCCTGCGCAGACGAAGTCGCGGGCACCAGCTAGTAAAGAATATTTATCTTATCTTATGGTTATAGATCGAAAAATTAGGATTGTGTCTTTGAATGGTTTGGTCCATTAAGTAGGTATGTGTGATGATTTTGGCGATTTTCCGACATAGACAGTTCAAGTGTGATCAAAGTCCAACATGTTTTAATTTAACCCAGTTTTCTCGCAATTTTTCACTATATTGTGGGGGGGGGGGGGGGAATTACGTGATATTTGCCGAGTCCTCCTGGGTGAGATTCGGTTGGACCCCCTCCCCCCTAAACGCCTCATGTAATGGACCCCTTTTTGACCAGTTCTATTTATCCCATTATTTTAAACTTTTTGTTTTATTAAATTTAGCTTTGCTCTTGACCTCAATCCAGTCCTCAGGACAAAGATGAGGTCGAACATGTAGCGATCTTACCCAGAAGATGCCTATTCACTCGTACTTTTACATTTGTCCATTGTATGGTGTTCTCCTTTTTGTGTTAATGAGTTTGTTTACTTATAAAGCCATCAATGGAATAGAATATTAGTACAAAGTAAACTTGATCACAATACTATTAACAAAGCCTTTGGTTAAACTGCCTTGAGCAATTTAAACACTGTTTAAACTGAAATTAAACAAGGTTTAAACAGTAGCGCCACGTAACTTCTGATAGAATCGTTTAGTACTGTAGCCCCGGGACTATTTAATCACGAAAAAGGTTACCGATTGCCGTTTTAATATTTTTGCAAAGTACGACGTTATTGATATAAAAACAAAGTCTGAAAGACCACAATCCGCCTTTATCTATGTAAAGACAAAAACATTTTTTTTTTCTTAATGCGGCCTTAGTGTTTCAATGTTTTAAAACCTGGGCCCCGATTGCGGTAAATAAATCGCATCTGAACCGTGATTCGACCGCGTGCGAAGCTTAGCTTTTTAAACTTTTCGCATTGCGCTAATCGCGGTACAGCTCATGACAGCCGTTAGAGCCGTTTTGACAGATCGCTCAGACGTTAAAGGCTGTCAGTTACATAGAGTTTAGCGCGATGCGGAATTCAGCACGGTTGGATATTAATTGGATTGAAATGTGATTAGAACTGAAATTGGATAAGAATAGAACTTCGATGTTTTAACTTAGCGCAATCGGTCTAGCGATAAAAAGGGTCAAAAAACGTCCTTTTTCTGGTCTTAAACTTTATTTGGCAATTTTAGATAGTCGTAATAAAGATTTTTTTTGGTCTGTAGTCGTAATATTACGTATGGTATGGTATATAAATAATAATTTAATAGAAAATTACATATTTTTTGTCATTAATGGTTTACGACGGGTGATGATCATTGAGACTTGACTTTTTATATCAATAATTTTGTACCTTACGACAATTTCGTTGCGGCAATCGGTAACCTTTGTCGTGATTAAATAGTCCCGGGGCTACAGTACTATTTTGTGAAGTGTCAATGAGCGAACAAATCCGAGAGCGGTGACAATATAGACGCCTAAACAAATAGCCTTCGTTTTATTCTGTCGAATATCCATTATTCGAATTTACTGAACTCGAAAACTTCTGTAAGTAGAAGATGGTAGAAATGTCTATTCTTTAGACAGAATAAACAATACACAGATTGATAATCTTCCTTTGCATTCGCACTAGTATATAATGTACCTAGGTATAGGTAGCTTACATTGACCATTGAAATAAACTCTTTTTTCACCTCTATTAATGAAACCCTCTGTAAATGAGACAGATATTTATTTATACCTGGATATCTGAGACACTGGGTAAATGGAATACCCCTTTAAGTGAGACAAATTTGTAGGTCCCTTAACGTCCCAGTTATCCAGGTTTCACTGTAGGTATATACAATTATCATAATCAAACCACTGCATTTTAAACGTGAAAAAATATACAGGGTGTTATTGTAGAGTTGCATAACTTTAATGGGTTATTGTATTCATGCGACTGAACAACTTTCCCAAAGGAATTTGTTCCTTCCTCCTTTGTTGTTGTTTGTTTGTTGTAGTTTTGTCATCTTTAACATCCACGTGAAAAAATGGGGTTCATTGTTAGACATACGCTTAAATTCAATAAACACACAATAATGATACCTTTAATAAAACAATTATTGGTATTTCTGAACAAATCTTGTCAAGTAAGATACAAGCAGAAGTAAGATAAAACTCAATTTCATTTTTACAAAGTTGCGCCCACGTTCTTCGGCGAAACCCATCAAAAACCAATTTGTGTTTTTTACAAGTTTGTTTACAGGACACAAATGTCTGGGATATTGTATCTGTGGTAAATACTATTAAAATGTTAATCGCTACGATTTTATCAGATAGCTCCAACTGAAAATAAGGTAAACCTTATTATTTGAATTAACTTTTTGTAGCGATATTTTTATGGTGGGAACGTTGTATAAACTTTCAGCCTGTCATTTGTATACTTATCAGGTGAAGGACTCACCGATTTTTCCACACACATTTATATTTATTAACTGACTATATCATTTTTATTTTTAAATTGGTACGTTGAGAATAATCGGAAACCGTTTTTAGGGTTCCGTACCCAAAGTGTAAAAACGGGACCCTATTACTAAGCCTACGTTGTCCGTCCGTCCGTCCGTCCGACTGTCCGTCCGTCCGTCTGTCCTACCTATTTAGGGCTGTAACTTTTGAACCGTAATAGCTAGATAGTTGAAATTTTCTCAGATTATGCGTTATTGCGGCGGATTTGTTAACAAATAATAAAAATGTCAAAAAGTTAAAAATTAAGGGGCGTTCTCAACAAGAAACTAGTTTTTATCAACGTTTTTTCTTCACGCTCTATCGTAAAAACGGTAATACATACAAGCGTCAAACTTAGTGTGATTATAGAGCAAACTCTACAAAATAACAACAAATACTAAAAACTGGCCAAGTGTGAGTCGGTCTTGCGCTAAAGGTCCCGGACAAAAAAAGTTTTTTCTAAGTTAATAATGTTGTGTTCTGTGGTGGTATGGTACGGAACCCTCGGTGTGCGAATAGCCCGACTCGCACTTGACCGGTTTTATTTATGTTGGTAGGGTTATTAACCGATTTCTGTACAATTAAAATTTGAAGAAATTTCAAAATACTGAAGTGCTGTTATTTATAAAGTATTTAGTAGAAATGCATATTTCTCGCTGTGTTATTTTTTTCTCTACCCATTATCTTAGAGCCCGGTTACACGTTTAGTATTTCGTCACTCTGGTCCATCAGTCTGGTCTGAATGACGGGAGAATGATGCGATGATGATGCGATGAATGATGGACTGATGGAATGATGGTAAACCATCCATCCAGACTGTCAATGATGTGTGAATGATGGTATACTGATGGTAAACTGATGGTCGTATCATTCTGGTGTCAGTCACCGTCGGGGTTGCCAGATTGGGGGTTTTTCACGCGATTTTGGGGGAAAATTTGGAGAAGTGAAATCGTTGGGGAAATTTATGGGGAAAAAATTATTAAGGTGGGGAATAGTGGGAGCTTTAATTAAATAAAATTTTAACACTGCACTATGATTTATGTTACAAAATTAGGGCCTAATAATTAGAGATCGGATATTCGGATTCATAATAGTTACCTAAACTTCATTTTTAGCAATAAAATTATGGAAGCGGCTTCTTAAAATTATTATTTTTAATATTTATCGTGATGCCATGCGGGAATGCATAACTAATTAGATGCATAGTAAACGCATGCATAGCAAAAATCAACTTTTCAAATTTATTTAATTTAAAAGTTAATCTTTTTTAATTTAAAAGAGAAATAAATCCCGGGATTTCAGTACCTCGTACGTCTGGCAACCCTGCAGTCTCCCATCATTCTGGCGTCATTCAACGTTTGACCAGACTGATGGACCAGAATGATGAAATACTGATGGCAAACTGATCGTGTAACCCACTCATCATTCTGGCATCATTCTGGCGTCATTCTGGCGTCATTCAGAATGATGGACCAGACTGATGATGATGAAATACTGAACGTGTAACCGGGCTCAAAACCAGAATCTAGAACTGAACTGGAAAAATGTGTGTCGATCCAATATCGATAAAACATTACAACTCTATAACAGATAGTGATGAAATATTGTGTAAAGACGCCAAAAAAGTGACGTCTTCGTACGCCTGGTACGAATTGGTAATCCAATACCCAATTTTACTACCTCTCCTTTGGATATACCTTTAAGCTTCTAAAGATATTTACGATAGGTGCTACATAGAAACATGCCAGGCTAATAGTGGTGTCAAAATAACGATTGATTTTCGATAGCCGATCAAAATGTACTTTTGGACGGTAATCAACCTATTGTCAATTTAACTTACATAGGCCAGTCATTTTACGGAGTTTTGTTAGGCGGGGTAGGGAGTAATTATTAATTGGACTTTTAAACTGTAACTGGCAGCATTTTAGTGACAAAAATACTATCCTAAACTATATTTAAAAAAAATTGCTACGCAACATAGAAATCTAATTTGTGTGTCCCAGAAGGCTTTTAAATTAATAATATTAATACCAATGGACTCATTTGAATTAGATTTAATAATAAACATTATTTTTGATCAATAAAAAAGGCATTAAAATTAAAAAAATGAGGTACCTATTTATTAGAAAATACGAATGTATTTTTCAAAACCTTCTAAGTAGGCAAAAATATTTACTCCATGTTTGAAGTATGTTATGATGGTTAAGCCTTAAATATGTGCAAAAATAAATTTATCATCAGGTTTTTTAGAACGAGGTAATATCTATATTTTAAAATTGGAACTGTTGCTGACGTAAATTTTTTTTATTTTTGTACATTCCTAAGCTCAAATTGGCTCTTCAATATTATAGCGGAAAAAAAATGCAATTAGTGATTAGTCCCGGCTCAAACCGTAAAATGACTGGGCTATATAGACTAATTGCAAAATATAGTCTTCAGTACCTAGGTATCAGGATTAGAATATATGAAAACTAAGTCATTTCAGAATGATAGAAAGCGTTAAATTAATGTCAAAACATTGAAAGAATCAATCTGTAAACCAAAAGCATCCAACTAAAGCCAAAATAATGTATATTGAGTCCATCATTCATCATCATAATAAAATTTCTATGGAATTTTGAAATTACTAGTATCGATCAGCAATGTCACGAATTATGTCGGACATTATCAAAATCTAAAACCCCGTAATTTATCATTCAAAGTAACACATTATCTATGAGCTTAATGTCATTTTTACTAAAGTGTAGTGTAGATAGCATCAAATAAAATTTCCAGAGGCAAATAGTTTCGGTAACGATACTGTCGATTAGGGCAATGTAAAATCGGAAGGTTTTCAATTCCAATACTGATTTTCGATATTGAATCTTAATATCGCAATTCCGATATTAATATCGGAGTTCAAAATAAGAAAAAAAAATAGTCAGTTATATTTTAATTAGGTTATATTTTATTGTTATTAATTTATCCTTGAATACTACTAGTAAATTACTAACAATAAAAAAAATGCTTTTTTAAATTGAAAATTAGTGATTTCTCACGATAGTTTTCTAATATAATATCGAAATTGCACATTTTCATAAAGTTAGATAAAAAATGCTTACCTATCACACATAAAAAAAAAAAAAAAAAAAAAATTTAATTAAGTAAATGCTTTTTTTTTATTTGGTATAAAATGTTGTGTTTTATTATTTCTATTTAAGTATTAAATCACAGTTGTCGCATTATCCTACGTAACTTAACGAATTTACTCAATATCATTTAAAAAATATCAATTTCAAATATGCATGCAAGATAACAGTAATTAGGAACAAACATTATTAAGGGATAAATTATATCTGTTTAGTTTAGTAAACAAGGCTCTATAAGGAATGGCTCTTGTACGCATCGAATGCCGTGCGTAGCGAGGTTGTGTGCATGTTGCATGGTCAGCCAGCGACAGCGAGCTGGCAACAGCTAAGCGCGCTTGAGTTGTACACATTACAATTATGATTTTGATAATTTTACGGATCTCTACCAATTGACACGCTTAAAAGCTTTATTTTAAATTTAAATAGCCAATTCGTCTGATACTGATATTGCGATATTCATATCATCAGTATCGGAATTGTAATATCGGAACTCGCGATCCGAGATTCTGTACTATCGATAACGTGGATGTCAATAATATTATCGATAAAGCACTGACCAGATTAGTGGATCTATTGAACCGGTAAGATCGATACACAAACTATCGATACTCAGGCAGATTTTTGGCAGCACTAGTTTTAAGGGTCGGTCGCTACAGGTGATATATTTGACGAGGGGCTTTTGTTTGCAATGCAGAGTTTTGGGCGATTATTGTGAACGTTATCTCTGTTGACAGTCGGTGGGTAAGGTAACAAACAGGGTAACAGGGTAGGGTAGCAACCTTCGGGTAAACAGGCGACCTTTACGGCTCTCCGTACCTCTGTAAAGTTAGTGCCTTTGCCGCGAACTTTTCACATTTATAGGTCTGAATTTTTCTAGAGCTTTTTCGCGTTCATTCTAAGCTGATTTTATTCGAGTTTAGTATTTTCTTCTTTAAGATTGTAGTTTATTGTGTCAAGTTTCTTTTAAATAAAAGGTCTGTAAGTAGATAGAGTTTTCTAGCGTACCAATATCGTATACTTAGATCATCACTACATAGTATAAAACAAAGTCGCTTCCCGCTGTCTGTCTGTCTGTCCCTATGTATGCTTAGATCTTTAAACTACGCTACGGGTTTTGATGCGCTTTTTTTTAATGGATACATGATTCAAGAGGAAAGTTTATATGTATATGTTACCGTCAATGTGGATAATTCAGGTATTCTATACAATGCCTAATGCCTAGGCAATGTATAGAATACCTGAGGCGTTTAGGCAATGTATGAAATACTATAAAATGTTATTGTCCATTAAATACTTTACCTAGGTAATGTATACAATGCCTAGGGATTTTATAGAATACCTGCTGGTCCCCGGCAATGTGTAAAGTATTGTGCATAGGAGGCCCTACGCACTCCCTACTCACCCCTACGCACCCCTATCCACCCCTTACGTAATCTGACTGTAACTTGTATTCGGGCCAGTTTTCCCCTAACATTTCACAAAGTGGACAACTCGCCTCCTGACCAGAATTTCAGAGGGCCAGTTGTCACCCAAGCCAAGTAAACAAGTCGCAGCGCGTTTACTGCCTGCTCGCACCCCTCTACCTTGCCCTGCCTTCGTCTTTCATATACACATTAAATGCTTCGTATTCGTTATTGTATGGAATACCTAGGCAAAGTAGAAAATAAATAATATTTCATACATTGCCTGGACGCCTTAGGCATTCTATACATTGCCTAGGTATTGTATAGAATACCGGATTATACAGATTGCCGGAAACATATATAAATTATATAATACATCAGTGACAATCAGCATTGGCACCCGTGCGAAGCCGGGGCGAGTCGCTAGTAGAACAATAATTGATTATTTGACCAGGGGTATTATCGTATGCTCACACAGGTATAGTACCTGTTCCCCGTGAGGGTATAAAGATACATAGGTACATACCTACATTAGGAAAAAATACGATATCTTCTTTGCAATTTCGAACCAATGAAAGGCTCTTGCAATAAATATTTTTTTCATTTCAGTCTTTTTTACGATAATAGGTATTCGAGAATCCTTTGTAAACATAAATACCTAATGGATGCTTCCCTGATTGGTAGGTAGGTAAATATTTTTTTTAATCCAACCTTTCATCCAAAACGATCTTATTTAATAAAAACAACCGTCAATCAATCAAATATTATTTATTTTACACCAAAACATAAACAGTACCGAGAAAAAATATATGAGGCACAAAATAAGGCGGTCATAATTATTTACTTACACAGATTTCGGCTACAGCAACTGCTTACAAAATCACTTAAGCATATACTTGGTCATTTTTCGTTATTTCACTCATTTGTAAGTATACTTACCACTAAATTGGAATCATGTAAAGAATTTATTTTTTAGGGGTGGTTCAGGTGATTAAACTGACACTTTTACGAGCAAACCTGAAATCGCAAAAAAGTTATTAAAAATATTATCATCTACCAAACTTATTTATAAGTATCGACGATAAACAAAGATGAACTCTCTCGTCTCTACCGTTCTAAATCTGATGTAATGGAAGACCTTTACGATCTGATGCGAAGTTTGCTTTGATACAGTGACTCTGATGGGTAGCAAAACGGTTTGAGTGTTATAGATGCTGAAGACGTCTGATGAGATCACGTTACTTAATCAGCCTGTATCGGTACGTCTCACTGCAGGGCACAGGCCACCCTCAGGCCTCCCTGAGGGAAGACCTGTGTCCTGCAGTCCCTATGGACTGCAGGACACACGAGACGAGGGTTTATACCCTCGTCTATTGGCGTCAGTCCACTACGCCTGCCCAATGCGGAGTGGTAGACTTCACATACGCATTAGCATTATACAGGTTTCCTTACGATATTGTCCTTCACCGTTTGGGAGCTGTTGGTTTTACGTATAATATAAGTTAGAAAAACTTATTGACATACAAGGTGTTATAAAAATACAAATAAACATTTAAGGAGGTGGTTAAGACCATCAAACTGAACAACTTTCACTAAGGGACCAATATCGAAATCGCGAAAAAAATATCCATCATCATCATATCAGCCGATAGACGTCCACTGCTGGACATAGGCATCCACCAAAATGGAGAGATTTGCCATAGATTAGATTAGATTAGATTCATTTATTTCATATTATAACATGTCACAGTATTACATAAATAATTACATAAAATGTCCATTCTCATAATCGCCATGATGAAATACGTTTGCGATGTTCCATACTAAACTACAGATCTACTGGTGCTAAATTTATGGGACAAAAATTGTTATTTTTTTCGCGATTTCAATGTTGGTCCCATAGTGAAAGTTGTTCAGTTTTATGATCTCAACAACCCCCATAAAAGATTGAAATGTTTATTTTTACTTTTGTAACACCCTGTATACTCCAGGATCCGAATAGCCCCAATGATAGCCAACCTCCGATAGGAGACGGCGGCACCACAAGAATAAGATTGATACATGGCATTTGAATCCAGACCCTCATGTTTGCGTTTCCATACCTCTCCGCACATTGAAATTATTTATGCCAGCATTTGATAATTATTTATTCTTATGCTATGCGTGACATCAAATGTCTAAACAACCAGAGTGGTAAAAGTGATTCAAAATTGACTAACAAGATTTAACCCAATTTTATTCGGCAACAACCAAATAAATGTTTGTAAAAACACTAGCTATGTAAACTCAAACAGTTTTTTTGGTGAAATAATGTAAAAGCGAAGTAGTAAAAAGCACAGTGCATGTTTTATTCAGGACAACCCAACGCTAGGGGCCAGTTAACCTGCAGTAAATCTAGGACCACCGCAGTAAAATGTTTGCTGTTACATGAAGAGTAATTATACTGTTACACAGGTATTTCATTTACTGATTTCAGGTTGTAAAATTAAGTAGAGTAAATGTCACACTGCAGTGCTGGCTTATCTTGATCTTAGATCAAAGTAAAAGGTAATTATGATGTTAGAATGTAATACGATAACCTTATTACCATATTACTTTATTTTCTTAACAAGTCACAATCCTATTAGATACTAAGCCAGGGGTCTACAGGTTGAAATTGATATCATTAGCATCCTTTTAAACTAACAGTCTACCCATCAAACTGAACAACTTTCTCCATGGGAGCAAACTGATCGGAGCAACAAAAAATCTGCTGTCCCATACGAAACTGCAACGCCTACGCGACACAATGTATGCAACAGCAGATTTTTTTTGCTCCGATTGATTTGCTCCCATAGTAAAAGTTGTTCAGTTTGATGGGTAGACTCTTAGTTTAAAAGGATGCATTAGCATTGATATCATTAGATATCAATTTCACCCTGTATTGTGTATGTAACAACCCGATTTAATCGGTATGAAATCGACATGTTATTTTTAATATTTCTCGATGATGCTACTTTAGACCAAAAACTTTTTCGAATAAAGTATTTCCTGTGCAATGCAAAGTGCACCTTACTAACATTTAATTTGATTTGATTACAAGTCTCACCCCTTAGCATATTAAAGGTTTCAGACTTTCAGTACCTATACAATATTCAGGTATAATTTTCACCCAGCACGTCCATAAATAACGCTCGCCTCCAGTTAACTGGAACGTGTAATAGCGAATAATTAGATAATTACATACAAAATGTACACTAGGTGTACGTAATGGTTGGTACAAGCGTGTGAAGCCTCCCCTTATTGACACCCCCACCATCCCCACCCTCTATGACCCGGTAAGAGTCACTGTATGACCCGGTAGAAACAATATTTTTATTTATTTTGTTTAAGAGGGCTATTCGAGCTCAGTGGCGCCCTCGTCACAATAATAAATATTTCTCAAATTAAAAAATGCCCACTAGATAAACTACAAAAGCCTTCAAGCCATTTTTATACAATACTTTTATAGGTTCTAATCATTCCACTTTTAGATAATTTCGAATAAAAACAATGAAAAGCGGTCGTATTTTTTTTTTTTTTTTTATTTATATGTTTAGTTAGACCTTTAAAAAACCTATAAAAGTATTCAATGAAAATAGCTTGAAGGCTTTTGTAGTTTATCTAGTGGGCACTTTTGTAATTTAGGCTTTCTTTATTGAGAAATCTTTATTATTGTGACGAGGGCGCCACATGGCCAAAATGTCAATACCTAAGTACTTGTTAAAACTTTTTTATAATTTAAAAAACTACTTTTTAAAGCTTGCTTTAAACTAGCTTACGATAAATTAGATAAATCAATTATTTATTTAAACTAGCGAAACCTATTATTAGTAAGGAAGTGTTAATATTATTCCTGTGCATATTTTTTGTAAAGCTGTTGGTTTTGTCAATAAATAAATAAAATGCCACATTGGACGCTTATTTATTTTAGCATGCATGCAGACATTGAATATATTTATCACCTTTACTTTTGTGGTACTATCTATGTAGGATGGTTATCATACATACATAACCGTTTAACACGACCAAAGTCCTTTTTGGGGTACTCAGAAACTAACCCCGCTTAGATATAGAAGATTAGTACATTACTGCAGCGGCCAGCAACAGAGGCATTGATGGACGAACGTGTAAATGTGGGCCGAGGCGAAGCCGAGGCACACATACGTAAGTCCATCAATGCCTAGTTGTGGCCAAGGCTTGTATAATACTTTTCTCAAATAATGCGCGGAAATTAAAACAGTAAATTTTCTCAAATAATTCGCAGAAATTAAAACTCTTTTCAAAATCAATGACGAACAACGAACAACAATTTGTTTTTTTTTTTTCAATAAACAGCTTTCTATTTGCAAGCCAGTTCGAAATTTAAATAAAACCTTTGTTGAGTTACCTCCTTGGTCGCCATGTTTCGGAGAAAAAGATCGTTCCATTTTTAAATTACACGACAGATATGAGTTTACTATGTAATTTATTTGGCCGCAAAACACGACAGATATGGATTTTCATACAAACATTGCCGGCCGCTGCGCGCATGTAGTTGGCCAGTACAGCAATTTCGATTTATCTCGAAGAAGGTTGTCAAAATAATGCTCACATTTCCAAGCATGTTTGAGAAAACTATAATTATTAGCGAAAAATTTGTTAAAAACTGATTTGACTTTTAGATTGTAACTATTCCACACAGGATGTAAAATTAAATTAAAAATAAATGAAAAGCATTACATATCAAACATGATAAGTGATTGATAATATTGAAATGGAGAAAAAAATCTGCTGTTCCATATCAAGTTTTCTGTGGAACAGCGAATATTTTTTGTCGCGATTTCAATATTGGTCCCACACAACTTGATTGGTTTGTTTGGCTTGATGGTCTGAAGCATCCCCTAAATTAAAGTATGTAACGCATTAGAAGTGCATGCCACACACATACGTAATTCCGATCGGGAATCCCGAATCCGGATTGTGATTTTGTACAGGATTTGATACCTCCGCAATTCCGAACGCAATTACCTAGTATGTGGTGGACCTTGAAGTTCACACCCTGTATTGTATATTCATCGCCGGAAGTACAATATTCATAGTCATCATCATCATCTCAGCCGATGGACGTCCACTGCTGGACATAGGCCTCCCCCAAGGATCGCCATAACGACCGGTCCTGCGCTGCCCTCATCCAACGGGTTCCCGCCGCCTTCACCAGATCGTCGGTCTACCGTGTGAGGGGCCTGCCCACTCTGCGCTTTCCGGTACGCGGTCGCCACTGGAGAACTCTTCGGCCCCATCGGCCATCGGTTCCGCGAGCAATGTGCCCCCGCCCACTGCCACTTAAGTTTGGCAATTCTTTGGGCTATGTCAGTTACTCTGGTTCTTCTGCGGATCTCTTCATTTCTGATTCGATCTCGCAGTTAAACTCCGAGCATAGATAGGCCTCTCCATTGCCCTTTGGGTGACTTTCAACCTTTTTATGAGGCCTTGATTGAAGACCACGTCTCTGTTCCATATGTCATTACTGGCAACACACACTGATCGAAGACATTATATATTCATAGTCAGTAATCAGTAAATTGATAGCGCAGTGTTATAAGGGTGATTTACACCCTTTGGCACCGGAAGTAGCGTCTCAAAGTCCCTCTAAATACAATATCTTTGTTCGTCACCACTTTTCCATTAAAACCTCTTCGGTTCTTTTCAAATGATTTAATGCAATACCGGGTTCTCTTCAAAGGCCAATGTTAACTGTAAAAGAATTCTCAAACGTTCTATTATGAAAGCTAAAATTGCACTGAACCCGTGCACCGTGAAGTGAAAAACGTTATTTTGCACTTATTTTGCAGTTGAGAACTGCGAAATATTATTTTTCTCTGCACTATAACGTATGAGGGTTCCTAGAGGTAACTGAATTAGTTGCGTTATAATAACTGTTAGCGGGGGTTCCGTAGACAGGTAAATTATGACGCCTATTACCTTAGGGTTGTAGAAATATGAGTGTACCTACAATATCATGAAGTTTTATGAAGCAGTAAGCTTTTGTCCGTAAATTGAACTAATGGTTAGTTAAATTATTACCCTTATTACATTGTTTATCCATATAAGCATAGCATATGCTCACGACTATATTCCCCGAGGAGGTAGTCAGAGATATTCTGAAACCACACTGAAAAAGCCAAAGCAAATTGCATTTCTAAGTTGCAAGGTAAGGCCACGGACCTGAAAAAAAGACGGACGGAATCTCGTCTAATCAAAAGTGAAGCACCCATTTATATGAGTGTGCGTGCTGTCGCCCTGTTGCGCGGGACAAAATGGCGGCGGGTTGTAGCACCTGGGCCTAGAACTGGTGCGTCTGTGTGAGTGCTTTGTAGAACAAACGAATTTTGTAGCACCTTGCTGCTTCACCTCTTTTTAATGTGACATTACGTCCGTCTTTTTTTTAGGTCCGTGGGTAAGGCATGTAAGACCTAAGTATAATTATTGTAACACCATGAGTACGTTACTACTGTACGTTACTACTGTAGCTGCGCCGTCAATTTTGTATGACAGAATTAGTTCTCAACGTAACCACTAGGACCACTGTACAAAATTGACTGAAACTGTAGTTTACTACAGTAGTTTTACTGTAGCATACTACAGTGTAAACTCATGGTACGCCTACTGCCTGTAAAACTACCCATGTCTCACCTAAGTTTTTATATGTGTCTCACAAATATTATCTTTATCTTTTTTAGGGTTCCGTACCCAAAGGGTGAAAACGGGACCCTATTACTAAACCTACGTTGTCCGTCCGTCCGTCCGTCCGTCTGTCCGTCTGTCCGTCTGTCCGTCTGTCCGTCTGTCTTACCTATTTAGGGCTGTAACTTTTGAACTGTAATAGCTAGATAGTTGAAATTTTCTCAGATTATGCGTTATTACGGCGGATTTGTTAACAAATAATAAAAATGTCAAAAAGTTAAAAATTAAGGGGGGTTCTCAACAAGAAACTAGTTTTTATCGACGTTTTTTCTTCACGCTCTATCGTAAAAACGGTAATACATACAAGCGTCAAACTTAGTGTGATTATAGAGCAAACTCTACAGAATAACAACAAATACTAAAAACCGGCCAAGTGTGACCGGCCGGTCTTGCGCTAAAGGTCCCGGACAAAAAAAGTTTTTTTTCTATGTTAATAATGTTGTGTTCTGTGGTGGTGTGGTACGGAACCCTTGGTGCGCGAGTAGCCCGAATCGCACTTGACTGGTTTTATTTATCTTTATTGAATTTAAATGAGAGCTTCTCGTCCTATGTCAGTAAGGTACCATATCGAGATACCTATTCGAATAACGATCCCGAATGCCTCAGACAAAATATTATATAACATCTACTTGGGTTACGCAAGAAATTTTATACAGGTATATCCCTTCAAAGGGGCTTTTAATATGACGCTTGAAAATCCAGAGATATAGTTATGGGATCCTAGAGAGTGTCGATATACTTTCTGCTTAATAGCTTGGAGTGAAATATTATTGTTAACTTTAAGTATATTTTACCAGAAGCGATTCGGGAATCTGTTGTGGAGCCCAGAGAGCGATCCTAAATAAATAACATTTCAACAAACGCAGTGTAGCGTGCCGGAGAGAACAAATAGCTTCCAGGCTCCCGCTGATTTTGTCTTGCTTACAGCTCGGGTGAACTGAAAAATATTTTCATTTGAAGAAGGTATATGGCGAAGGTCGATTACGATAGGAGTAGATTATGAGATTATTTTGCTTGGGTATATATTATTATACCTAAACAGCGAATGAATTAGGGACATTAGGAACAATCATGACCAGTATCGGACTACCAACAATTTATCGTAACTATGATCTTTCGAATTATAATTCTGCGCACGTTTATATTTCGAAATTCAGTTACGCTCTCGTATTACCTATTGGATTCATATTACTGGTAGCGGTATTTTACCATGTTTGGGGTAATATTACCCCATTAGTGAGCAATTGCTTTATATTCTAGTACGTGGGATAAAAACAGCCTTATATTCAGCCTATACAGGGTGTAAAATTAAATGGGACACTGACTTAAAGGGGTGCTTCAGACCATCAAACTGAACAACTTTTACTACGAGACCAACACTGAAATAGCGAAAAATTCCGGTGTCCCATACAAAACTGCAAACATACTCAACTGAAATATATGGGACAGCCAAGGGACAGCAGATTTTTTTTTTGGGATTTCGATATTGGTCTCATAGAAAAAGTTGTTCAGTTTGCTGGTCTGAAGCACCCCTTTAATATCTTATTTAATTTTACACCTGCATAAGTATTTAAATTAGTAACTTATAATAAAAGGCGACAAACAGTTTATCATTACACAAAATGATCGTGCTAAATGTTAATTTAAGCCAATGAATCTCATCGTGGGGTGGGGTCATAATTATACGCTCATAATAATCGATGTGTCTGATAGAGAAGGTCTTTTAATTTATTCTAATAAGACTTCTAGATTATATCAAAACATTGTGCTTGTATTTAGCACTACATTTCTGCCAATGTGAAGAAGGTTTTAGGAGTAATCTCTACGATTGTTTTATGAACAAAAACACATTTGAGCCAGTAAAAAATTACGGAACCTCGTGGTTAGCTCGAATCCGAACATCACACGACACGTAAACCATAACTTATCAACGCATTTCGACGTTTGAAAGCCCAAACAATATTAGAAAGCTAACCTACATTATATGAAAAGGCTTGTTTATCATTTCTGACAATATAAACACAAAGTGTCGAAACATCGCTTTTATTTTCCTGTAAAACAAATAAAGACGCAAAACGGCGAGGGTCGTGATGAAATTCGCAGTGGAGGCCGTGCGTGCCTTATCTAACAGCGAGGTGGCTTCTAAGTTACGTACCATGTACTAGGGTGGCTACCTTCGGATATGTTGATTTGAATTCGGATACGTAGGGCACACTGAATGTTTCAGGAACGGACCAGTTAGTGACAATGCCAATGAAAAATTTATTTTAATTACGAATAAGAAACTCTTTATCAAACTATAGCCGAAAATTTTATTCGATTGTCATTTGTTTTAACGATTTGGCAGCAATTTGAAAAGAGGACGCGAGGCAAAACGAATTTAGCAAGGAAAAATGTTTTCTCCCCAATTTATTACGATTTTCGTCGTTTTCCATAACAACGTTAATGATAAACTTCGATAGGTATCTCATGATGAAGCCCTTTCCCTTGACACTTGTTTACAACTGGTTAAATGAGTTTAGGCATGATCGGAGCAATCTCAGTGATGATCTACCTGGGAAATGTCGTTCAACGACGACAACTGAAGAAAACGCCAATGCTGTGCAGCTCATGAGAGAGGCTGATAAGAGAGTGACCTACCAGCAGATTTAGGCAAGCTTCAGCATTGATATGAGTCAAGTGCAAAAGATCCTACACGAATATTAAGGCGTAGGGAAGCTTTGTACTAGATGAATACCCCATAATTTAACCGATTTCAATAATTTCACAGTAAAGCAGAGGGGGTCCACTGCTTCTTACAGAGGTTCCATTGAACGGGACGATACATAAGAGGCCACTTCTAAAAATATTAAAAGTATTCCCAACCTCCTACTTCTATACACTTTTTAATGACCTGAAACTTTCAGTGTGCCTATGAAACCCCATTTATTTTCCGTCGTACTTGCGTTTATCGTTAATATGGTAAACTTACTTTTTAATTCAGATATGAAACCCCATTAAGTTTCCTTAGAACTTTCTTTTATCATTATTATGGTAAACTTACTTTTGAAGTTTATTTTAGTACCTCTAAGTAAGTATGCAAAAAAATTAGTGTCATTTATTCGAAAAAAAATTTAAAATGTCCGAATCCGCAACGAACGCTTCGTCAAAACCTTGTCAAAACAGAAAAACATTATCATCGCATTCGCAAAATACTTCGTCAAAGGCACCACATATTCTAAAAAGCAAAAATTATCAGCAAAGAAACATAAAAATGGATGTATGGAAAATTATTGATGATGATCCGTAGGCCTCGCATGCCACCCCCGAGAAAACGATAAAAATCGAGATGTGCCTCCATCTTCATTATTTTACATTTGCCAGAAAGAGCGCGCATGACGTTTTACAAACGCTTTGTCGTGGCTGGCATGCTAGCCGTGCTGATTTATTTGGTGTGCTAATTGTATACACTTTATGGAATGCTTCAGACCACCAAACTAAACAAATTGAATTTTTTGGACAACATGGAAATCGCAATTAAAAAAATCTTCTATAGATACATTTGGGTCGAGTAGTCATTCAATTTTTCAATTGTATTCCCGCGGTAAAGTTCAGTTCCCGCGGTAAAGAAGATGAGGTTGATTTTCGGTAAAATTGGTTTCGGTTACGGACACGGAATCGTAGCATCCGAAATTGCCTATACGTTAAATTTTCCCAGAGAAAATGTGACAAAACCTCATTTCACTTTATACCGATAAGCACCTTTACTTCAATTGAACAGAGTCGAATACTACTTGAAGAAATCAAAAATATTTAGAAATGCGTTTTACACTTTTCTGTCATGAAAAAAATTTGGTTAGCAGTTTTATTTGTTATCTTAGACGACACTACAAGGTCCATAATAAGTCATCATCATCACAGCCTATACAACGTGCTAATGAATTAGCGCACACCCCAACTGATTTATAACAAAATAATTTGATTGAAACAATAATTTAATTATTTTGATAGTTAAAATTTAAAGTTATTCGCATTTTAAGTTTTTAAGCAAAAATGATTTGTTATCTTTTCAGCACTGAAAGAAAGCGCTAACGTACTTATGGAAACATTTTTATAATCTTGTTTTGGTAGTAAGTAGGGTGAGTGTGCCCGTGCGGTGGATTGACATCGGGTTCAGTAAATTTTAAATTTTACACAAAAATTATTTAATATTTTGAAAAAAAAAAATTGTTGAAACCATGATAATTCGATTCTGCTTTCGATTCTAAACAAACTACTTTCTAGTTTTGCGTTAATTCATTAACACGTTGTATACGTCCCACTGCAGGGCACAGGCTTACCCTCAGGGAGGGAGTATGGGCGTTAGTCTACCACGTGTGCCTAATGCGGATTGATAGATTTTACATATGCATCGGAATTTCTTTTTCAGCGTATGCAAGTTTCCTTACGATGTTTTTCTTCACCGTTTGAGAGCAGTCGGTATTACAATACATAAGTTAGAAAAACTCATTGGTACATGGCACGTCGGTCGTCCGTGCGGATTCAAACCTGGACCTCAAGATTGAGCTTCCATGGCTCTCCGCAACGCGCCAATTGGACCGTCGTGATTTCAATGTTGGTCCCATATTGAAAGATGTTCAGTTTGATGGTCTGAAGTACCCTGTTTATTATGTAACGCATTTAATTTCACACCCTGTATACGGATCAAACAAAGACCCTCTCTTTTTGATGTCAGTTAAAAATAAAGCAAATAACTAATCCTAAAATCATAAAAGGTATATTCTGCTGAAAACCGTTCAGAGTCGAATAGCCACGCTTCAACGTTGCTAAATTTGAATAACCTAATCCCCTATGTAAAGAGATTACAATTTCCATACGATTTCTAGACGAAATGGAAAACGGCAGACGCGATCACGTATAACGTGATAATTATTAGAATAATAGAGATGATGACTGATCCTGGAAATTCATATATTATAATGAATTCTAAAAAAAGGCTAAATTCAATAACAAAATGTTAAAACGACATTACAATCAAACAGAAAACAAAAAAGTTATAAGCATAGATAAAATATAGGGGTAGATAAATAATATAAAGCAAGACATAGAAACGCTACTTGACATCCATTCACACTTATGACAACCGCCCATTAGAATAAGTGAAATGTCAATAGTAAACGGAATTGTCTTGAATCATTTTATTACCAGACCTCCATCTGGAAGACTCAGCTATTTCCTTACGTTAAGAACGAATTTTGCTTGAATTTGCTTAAAAAGTGGTGACATTTGTTTAACAGACGTAACAGATTAACGTCTAACTAGCTCTGTTACTCGTATGGCAATCTGTGTGCGATACATATTTTTGTACAGTTTGATATTAGGTAAACCTGGTTATAAGCTATTGAAATACGTTTGTTATCGTCTTCTATCTCTTTCATGCAAAACAGATGTTTGTATGACACTTCGTTATTATTTGTATTAAAATACGAGGGTATGACCCTTTATATCTGCCTCTCGCTCTAACCGTAAATTTTAAACACTTATATTTCGGTTATTTTTGAAGATATTAAAAAATCTGTTTCACTGTTTAAGGCATCAAAAAGTTAAAAAAAAAAAAAATCATCATCCCTATTGAAAGTCAATCAGGCCTACAATGTGACATTCTCGTTTTTTTATAAATGTTGTTTAATTGTTTAGAAATACAAAAAATACGTTTGAGGGCAGCACAATAGGCTCGGTGCCCTCTTAAAGACTGTTTACATGAACAGTAGTCGAATTTTTGTTTTCGTTTAGTTGGTACACTGAAGCGTACCAGTTTCAGATCGGATTAGTTTGCAGACAGACTTCAAATTGAATATCAAAGGTTACGCTCCTTTCGTTTTATTTTATTCGAAACGTGATCGCTTTAGCAGTGAAATTGCTTGTGATTGATATTATACAGGGTGTCCGGTAAATGGTGGCCCTTTGACTGTGGTTGGGTGTTTCCCATCGCGGTCGGGTCGTACGGGAAATTAAATATCCGTTTTTAAGAGGACGCATTGGAAATTTTGACGTCAATGATCTCAATTTTTGTCAGTAATTAATAAACGTATGAACTATGAAAAATTAAGTTGGTAACCTGATTGTTCATGATAAAAACCTTATTTTGTAAGTTTTTAATTCATGATTAAGTAACTTTTGTAACAGAGAAAAAATATCAAACATACCTCTTTTTAAAAAGAGATTCATATTTTATGGGCAAACAGGACCGATTTAAGCCTCTTAACTTTCTCCGTCGATGAGTCTATACATACTCTTTAAAATGTTAGAAGGAATTTCTCAAATTATATTTTCTAACTACTTAAATAAAATAACAAAAACCATTTTATCGGGGTGTGTGCGGGTTGCGGGGCGCGCGTGCCCGCCTAGTATGAGAATATTTAAAAATGTGTCGTCGCGATTTTGGGCTGTTGCGTTGTCCTTTAGCGCCATGTGATAAAAGATGGATATCTAATCTATAATATTAGGTAATTTTTGCGTTTAGTTCAATTACACTTATTAGAACAGTTATTATACAGGGTGAAATTTATTACCGCATCCTTTTAAACTAAGAGTCTACCCATCAAACTGAACAACTTTTACTATGGGAGCAAACCGATCGAAGCAAAAAAAAAACAGCTGTTCCATCCATACTATACTGCAACGCCGACACGACTCAAAGTTTTTTTTTTCTAGTTTTTTGCTCTCATAGTAAAAGTTGTTCAGTTTGATGGGTAAATTCTTAGTTTAAAAGGATGCTAATGATATCAATTTCACCCTGTATAAAGTTTGAGCTCGAAAATCGTTTGTTACGCCTTCACGACTATACTACGTGTCTAATTAATATTTAAGGCGTATCCCCCACTGAACGACCTTGACCCTTTCAGAACAGCCTCTCCTATACCTATTTGTGCCAACTAGCAGCTGAGTAAGGGAACCATATGCGAAAAGCACGAAAGGCCGCACATAATTTTAAAATTATCTCAATAACTCATTAAAAAAATTGTGTTAAATTTTGATGTGTGTGTCGCAAGTAAAAGTGACGATACACGTGATACCTACAGTTAGTACATACTGTATTATACAGTAATCTATCTATCAATAAAAAAATAAGTATATGATCTGCTGTAAAATAGAAAAAATAAGCCTACCATGTTATTTCTAATGCAGTGTCGCATTATTAAAATGTTATACATGAAGGTAGCATTGAGGCAGATTTAGCTTAAAAATGACATAATAATTTCAAAAACAATACGAAATCCCAAGAGTCGCCCTCTTGAGCTTACCCAAAATAAACATAAGTAACATTATATTTACAAGACAGAGTCTTATATTAAGTAGGTAGGTATATTATTATATTCTGTGACAGTCGTACTGTACTACCTACTTCAGGGAACAGAGACTGGAACTTTTTTATCTATTTCCGTTGAATCGAAGATGTCTGTCAAATATAAAGTGAGAAACAAAATGGAGCACAAATCTATCTTTGTGAGAATCCAGCTTTCGCTACTTTGCTAGTAAATACAATTTAACTTTTGAGATTGGTAGGGGTTTTTGGATGGATTCAAGAATATTTTGTTCATTCAAGTTTGAGTACCTATACCTAATCAATTAGTCAGTTGATAACTGACAGAGTAAAGTACTCATATTCATTATACAGGGTGTACAATAAAATGGGACAGCTACTTGAAGGGGTGCTTCAGACCATCAAACTGAACAACTTTCTCTATGGGACCAATATCGAAATCGCGAAAAAAAAATCTGCTGTCCCATACATTTCAGTCGAATTATGTTTGCAGTTTTGAATGGGAGAGCGGATTTTTTTTTCGCGATTTCGGTATTGGTCCCATAGAGAAAGTTTTTCAGTTTGATGGTCTGAAGCACCCCTTTGAGTAGCTGTCCCATTTTATTGTACACCCAGTATTTTATGAAATATACCTATTCATATAAAACCTGTAAACCAAGCGTGTTTGTCGATTTAAAATAATAATAATATTGAGCAAAAGTTTATACTTAACTGATAAGTGATTTATGATAATCCATTCTCCATTACATTTTCATTTTATTCTGATTGTTTGTTTGTTAACGTAGGTACTCGTCACTTAAAAACTACTGACGCAGCTCCGATAAAATTTTGAGAAAAGCATTGGAGTAATATTTAGTGTTTATTTCTCTTTGTTTTATCAAAAGATTATTTTATGCGAATCAAAAATGTGCATATTTCAATTTTTTTGCGCGTACGAAGCCTTCGAAACAGCTAGCTATAAATACCTATTTAAAATAGGTCAGAAGTTAGAAAAAAATACAAAATATACATTTTTTTTTTTTTTTTTTTTTTTTTTTTATTAACTATGGGTTTGCTCTTGACCTCAATCCAGTCCATTTATTTCCAATTACGTTACTCTATTAACTTTGAAAAAGCTTCAAGTTGTTTACGCAAAGACAATTTTCCCAGTAACAACCAACCTCCACTCAATATTCATTCGATGTTAAGATGGGTGTTAGACAGACAGCGTGTCGCCCCCGTCGCCACATCGCCTTGAAGCCTCGTGCCGCCCGCATATTGATCAACTAATAAAAAATAATAACACCCTGCTATAAACGACAGACGCTAACTACATACCACAAGCATTGTTTATTCATGTTGTGTAAGTAGGCTACCAGTTATACAACGTGTTAATGAATTAACGCAAAACCTCATACACCCCAACTGATTTCTAACAAAATAATTAGATTGAAACAATAATTTCATTATTTTGATAGTTAAAATTTAAAGTTATTCACATTTTAAGTTTTGAGGCAAAAATGATTTGTTATCATTTCAGCACTGAAAGAAAGGGCTAACGTACTCATGGATACCTTTTTATAATCTTGTTTTGGTAGTAAGTAGGGTGAGTGTGCCCGTGCGGTGGATTGACATCGGGTTCAGAAAATTTAAAATTTTTCAAACGAATTATTTAATATTTTGAAAAAAATTACCTATGTTGAAACCATGATAATTCGACTCTGCTCTCGATTCTAAACGAACTACTTTCTAGTTTTGCGTTAATTCATTAACACGTTGTATAAACATTTACATCCTAGCCGGTTTATATGCGAATTGACCAAAGACTCCGGAAAATGATCGTCAATATTTCAGGCGAAAGACGTCCTTCTGTATTTAGGAATAGCCAAACTGATGGTACTAACCGGCTAATATGCGAATTGATCAAATACAAAGCATGGATAGATGATAGGATAGCGATGATGTTCGTCAAAACCTTGTTTCGTCAAGTATAGCATGGGTGGAGGTGGGAGCATAATGAATTCTAGGTATCTACAATAAATACAATTTGGTCAATGGTTAATTATGGAAATGATGAGGTCAGCTGCCTACCTGGAGATTTTAGCATAGCATATGCCCACTACTATGTGCCTAGCCTACCTCGAAATGGTAGTTAGAGATATTCTGCAATACCCAGAGATTTCATTTTACATAATTGCCCTCTTGGCAATGCACTTGGGGTGTCCCGAAACTCGATGTAAAGCCAAGAAATCGGCCAGTTTATAAGTAACTGTTCAGGGAACAAATTTTTACCGCATAAATCTGACATAGAGTGGGTAATCTGGTGAATTATCCAGTCAAAACGCGTAGTAACCAATCAATATTACCCTTAACATACATTTTCCTTTTAGCTTTCCACACCGAAACTGTTAATCGATAATTAGGCGCTTATTATGTTTCCTGGCCGCTTGAAATGTTGACCGCTAAAAATAAAAGTAAAACCATTAAAATGTTTAGATTAATAACAATTTGTTACGCAAATAAAAGCAATCAAGCTAAGTGTGAGCCACAAAGGTTCAAATAGCGTTTATGTAAACAGCAAAGTATAATAAAAAATGCCAACATAGAGACGCATAATTTATGAAATGACTACGCAACTTTCATTGTTGTTTAATAATTTGAAAACGTTAAGAAAGCTTCCTTCTTTTTTAGGTTTCAGAAATTAATTCATGCTTAAGATACATACATACATAAACAAACGACCATAATGCCCCTCGGGAGGTCAGAACTAGCAAGCGTCACTTATTGAAAAGCTCACTTAGCATTTTGAAATTTTCTGAACTAAATTATGTTTAGAATAGATACAAAAATCTTTTATACGTTTTTGCTATAGGTACGGGAAGAGTATTTTATAGGCAAATAAAGAGATTCATCATCATCATCAGCCTATCATCGTTCACTGCTGAACGTAGGCCCAAGGCGCGCCACAAAATTATCATCGGCCTTCCACATCCAGTCGCTCCCCGCAACCTTATTTAGGTCGTATGTCCAGCGGGACGCGGGGCGTCCCACACTACGCCTGTCAGTTTGTGGTCTCCAGTCTAGAACTCTGACACCCCATCGGTTGTCAGTTCTTCGGCCGATATGACCAGCCTATTGTAAATTCAGCTTGCTAATTTTCTGAGCTATGCCAACCACTTTAGTTCTCTGATGCATCACTTCATTCCTTATGTGATCTCTCAGAGAAACACCGAGCATAGTTCTCTCCACAGCTCACTGAGCAACTTTGAATTGATGAACTAGTCCTATATCTTTAAGGTCCTCGTTTCCGCACCCTTAGGCGAGCATGGCAGGACGCACTTATTGAACACCTTCGTTTTGTGGTAGGGCCGAGTAAAATATTATAACAATATTTGAATAAAATCGGTCAAGTGCAAGTCGGGCTACTCGCGCACTGAGGGTTCCGTACCACACCACCGCACAACATATTAAAGTAAAAATATTTTTTTTTCTCCGGGATTTTAGCACGAGACCATCTCACATCGGCCGGTTTTTATTATTTGTTGTTATATTGTAGAGTTTGCTTTATAATCACACCAAGTTTGACGCTTGTATGTATTACCGTTTTTACCACAGATCGAGAGGAAAAAACGTTGATAAAAACTAGTTCCTTGTATGAGGACCTTCCTTAATTTTTAACTTTTTGAAATTATTATTATTTGTTAGCAAATCCGCCGTAATAACGTACATTACATCTAGTTTAAAAGTTACAGCTCTAAATAGGTAGGACAGACGGACAGACGGACGGACGGACGGACGGACGGACGAACAACGTAGGCTTCGTAAGAGGGTCCCGTTTTCACCCTTTGGGAACGGAACTCTAAAAACAATATTATATTATGAGGTTCGTAAAATTATACCCAAAACAACATTTAAAAGTTTGATGAATTTTTAACAGGAATCCAATCGAGGAAAAATTACGAAGATACGCCGAAATACCCAAAAACGTTATTAAAATTTTCCAGCAACCTTCTCTAGTCACGCTCGAATTAACATAGTAAATATTCGGAAAATGTTGTAAATATTTTTATTTGAATAGTAACTACTTATAATTTTAACGATACGCATTAAGATATTAGTATAAGTGTCCTTATTTATTTATTATCATTATCCTTTATTACCCATTTAGCGTGCTTCCGATTATACAGGGTGTACAATAAAATGGGACAGCTACTTAAAGGGGTGCTTCAGACCATCCAACTGAACAACTTTATCTATGGGACCAATATCGAAATCGCGAAAAAAAAATCTGCTGTCCTATACATTTCAGTCGAGTTATGTTTGCAGTTTTGTATGGGAGAGCGGATTTTTTTTTCGCGATTTCGATATTGGTTCCATAGAGAAAGTTGTTCAGTTTGATGGTCTGAAGCACCCCTTTAAGTAGCTGTCCCATTTTATTGTACCCCCTGTATAGTTTACAAAATCGGTTACGTATATGACTGTAGGCAGAGTACTATAATGTAATACTATATTTCTGTGAACATCATATTATACATAGGTTACATTACAATGATTACATGACTGAAAAAATGTCTGGTCCTAACAATGTATACTATGTAATTCAATATTGTATTTGTAATTGTACTTTTTGTATATTTCGTTTTTTCAAAGTATGTTATAGAGTTTCTGACTACATCTTTTCTACAACGGAACACCTTCCGACGCGGTGGTAGAGTCAAAAATGACGTCATAACATAAAGCTATCCATGTTATATTATTTTTAATAAAACATTTGATTTGATTTTAAATTGTCTGAAATTAATAACTGATTTTGAACTGAATTTGACGGCCCGGTAGCACAGTTGGTAGTGAACCTGCCTGCTGTGCCGAGGGTCGCGGGTTCGAATCCCGCAAGGGACAAATATTTATATGATGAATATGAATATTTGTACCCGAGTCATGGATGTTTGTATTTATATATGTATTCTATATCGTTGTCTGTCATCATAATACAAGTCCAGGCTAGATTCTGGTACTTTAAATGTGACTAGATAATTTGTGTGACATTGTCCAAGATATAAAAAAAAAAAACTAAATATTAAGAAGCAGAATTGCCACAGAGAACTACCACAAAACACCATGTCGATAGCTACCTGATTAAATCGGATAGTTAGGTACACAATAATACCACTGGTTTCAGCTCTCAGGGTCCTGGACGCCCAGTGTGTAAGCTCCCTTATTTACTACCCACACAGCACAGATTGGCCTCGATTCGGACTGTGCCACGACTTAACTTAACTAAATTTATTCCTGTCACTTTCTAAAATAAGATTAAGAAAAGAAACAGAAAACCAACAGCTGACTTTAGTGTTGTCAAAGTGACGTTACACGCCCAAAAACGCTTTAAATAAGATGGCGTACATTATGATGGCATCCTACGATGGCATCTTATTTTGGGCGTGTAACGTCACTTTGACAGCACTAAAGTCAGCTGTTGGTTTTCTGTCTCTTTTCTTAATCTTATTTTAGAAAGTGACAGGAATAAATTTAGTTAAGTTAAGTCGTGGCACAGTCCGAATCGGTACCAATAGCTACTAGATATCCAGTAGATATTTTGTAGATATCTGTTAGACATCTTGTAGACATTTGTGCTGTTGGGGTAGGTCATTATTTAATTCAGGTACTAACCGATCTAGGTTTCTGGGACATCCCAATTCTGGAGTAATGTAGAGCTGTCCCGCCAATATTTCACGTTTGATTCTGGTTATCTGTAAATTAGAAATATCTTCTTATAGTATAACATTTTTAAGAATTGCCCGTTTTGTCAGAATGACTATAATACAGGGTGTAAGTGACAGCCTAGCAACACACGGAAACGGTGAATTTTTGACCATCAAAATGATCAACTTTCACTATGGAGCCTTCCTCAGAAAATGCGAAAAAAATCAGCTGTCCCATACAAAACTGCTGTTACCTACCAGACTAAAATATATGGGACAGTCAGTTATTTCGCGTTTCCTGAGGTAGGCCCCATAGTGAAAGTTGCTTAGTTTGGTAGTCTGAATTCACCGTTTCAGTATTTGCTAGGCTGTCACTTACACCCTGCATAGTTTTAGTTATGGAGGTGCTACTTGGGAATGTATCTCCATTGAAAAGGGAAGTACTTCCGCCAGGCTAGGTGTGATGCCTGGGGACCGGCCGTGGTCCAACAGTTCTTAGTTGGACCTTGTATATATATCGAATCTCTGTGATTATTTCTCTTGCGCGATTTATGTCTCGCATTCGATTGTGAACCTTATGTGTAGTAGGTTACGAGTTACGTATTTAGGATGAACGTTGTCTTTGTATGGAGCATATTTCCGTGAGCGACGGTATCGCCATCTGTTGGCATCTTTGCTATGTGGGTGCTGGACATCTGTAGTAGTTCCCCACAAGTAACTGATCTGATCACCTATGTATGTAAGTTAATGTGTGTTAATATCACGGGATCTTTCTCAAGTATGCTAATAATATAGCATGATGTGCACCGATATCTTCGGTAAAGATACATGCAAGTTTTTAATTAAATTCCTGTATCGGTACAAAGCTAGTTTCCTACTTAAAGATCGCAACTTGTATAAAACTTGTAAGTAGATATAAAACAACGCATGTATTTTATATCAAGTTGCTAGGTCGAGGGAGAGCGAGCGGGAAAGCGTTGGTCGATAAAAGTTATTTAATAACTAGAAACACTCTGCCTACGCTACACAATAACATAAGTAGTAGCAGTATAATGTAATGTGATGTGAATCTCTTATACTGGATGAAATTGGTATCATTAGCATCTTTTAAAACTAACTACCCGTCAAACTGAGCAACTTTTACTATAAATAATAATAATAAATAATAAATACCCTGGACAATGTCACACAAATTATCTAGTCACACTTAAAGTACCAGAATCTAGCCTGGACTTGTATTATGCTGACTAGACAACGATATAGAATACATATATAAATACAAACATCCATGACTCGGGTACAAATATTCATATTCATCATACAAATATTTGCCCCTTACGGGATTCGAACCCGCGACCCTCGGCACGGCAGGCAGATTCACTACCGACTGTGCTACCGGGCCGTCAAAGAACAAACCACTATGGGAGCAAACCAATAGGAGCAACAACAAAAAATGCTGTTGCATACATTTGAGTCGATTAGGCATTACAGTGTAGTATGGAACAGCAGATTTTTTGTTGCTCCGATCGTTTTGCTCCCATAGTAAAAGTTTTTCAGTTCGATGGGTAGACTCTTAGTTTAAAAGGATGCTAATGATATCAATTTCACCCTGTATTATCATATTAGCTAGAATCATGTTTTTACAATACATTTATGGGTATAAACATATTCATATGTTTGGCTGAAAAACGCTGCTATTATAACAGACTAGGAAAATGTAGATATCACATTCATATACTTCATTATTTATACGTTTTTATGTAAGGTCCAACAAAATTAGCTGTAACTGTAACTATTTTTAGGGGGATGATCAGACCATCAAACTGAATAACTTTTAGACCAACCTCGGAATCGCGATAAAAAAACAACTATCCCTTACCATCCATAGATCCATATATTACCTGTGTCGCAATAAAGTTTTTGAAGTTTGAAGTTTGAAGTTTGAAGTTTGAAGTTCCATTTGGTCCGACTAGGATTGCAGTTTTGTACGGAATAGCTGGTTTTTTTTAGCGTTAGTCCTGTTGAGTAAATTTTTCAGGTAAATGGTCTGATCAACCTCTAGTTTCAGAGTTTCAGCGTAGACCCTTAGAATTTCAAATCAAAATAATTTGTCACTCTGACATGTCAACGTAGCGTGGCTGGCATTTTATAAAGACTACAATTTATTATTATTATAATATTTTATTTTATTTTATTATTTCACAATTTTAAAGACTCCGTATCCATTCTGATTCCCATATATCTACCTGCGGTCCCACGATAACCAATAGGGTGGTCTATTGTGACACAAGAACCACGGGCCACAGAATAATGTGAACGACAAAAATTGGTTTGCCACTCGAACCAATAGCGTTATTGTGATATCAAATATGAATTCAATCACAATGGGCTCCAATATTTGCAAGCGGATTTCGCATAAGTTCAACTAATCGTACGAGTAGGTACATTATTTGTGTTTGTGAAATGTCTGTAATGCGGGACCTGAGGGCACATTGTGCCATAACAAGCTTGATATTTCCACCAAGAAATATATTCCATATTTTATCTACCTCAATATTCTTTGATATGATAATGTAAAAAGGCGGCTGATAGACTAAGACCTCGCTGCATGTTTCTTACACCTATTTGTTTACTGTTTAGGCAGTGATAACTACATTACTTGTTTTATACCAACTTTGCAACTCTGAAGCTTAATAGCCGATTGCAAAAAAAATTTTTTTTTTCTTTTTATTATTAAGTTTGGGTTTGCTCTTGACCTCAATCCAGTCCTCAGTACGAAGATGGGGTCGAAGATGTAGCGAGCTTACCGAGAAGATGCCTATTCACTCGTACTTTAAAGGAATTTGGGTTGTATGCGCTCGGAAATACTGACGCAGGCAAGGCATTCCACTCCTAGGCTGTGCGCATTATGAAAGATTCAGAAAGGCGCTTCAGAAAGATAATTCTGTAGTGCTATTGATAAGTATATTAAAACGCCCGAAACAAACAAAATTTTTGCTGCCAAGGTGCGTGCCCAACGAACACCAGAGTGGAAATTGCAGCCTGTCATTGCAACTTCAAGAAGCATAGCAACGCCATAAGGGTTCAAGATAAAGTTTTAAGAGCTATAACATCTTCCGCAAACTCCTATAGCTGCACGGGGAGCTTATAGTTGCAGTAAGGAAATAGAGTACAGCTTATGCCTACATATAAGTTCATTCTTGAACCTATTTACCACTTAAGCCTATAGTGAGAACCAGAAAGTGCATTTTGACACTAATAGCTGTGTATGGTATATACTTGGAACTCTAAAGCGCCTTATACCTGTAAAGAGGATATATTTTTAGACAATTTAAAGCAGTTGCTTAAGAGTTCAAATAGGCACTACTTTGTTTTTTTTTTTTTTTTTTTTTTTTTTTTTTATTCAAAATGGGTTTGCGCTTGGCTTCAGCTCACCTGATGGAAAGTGTAGATGAAGCCGAGGATGTAGCGCGCTCGCCCAGAAAAAGCCTATTTACTCTTCTTTTAAAAATATCCTGATTGTATTTGCTTGGGAAAACAGACGCAGGGAGAGAGTTCCAAACCTTACCGGTTCTCATTATAAAAGAGGATGCGAACCTATTTGTGCGGATTGTTGGTATATCGACAACGTATGGATGCAGTCTCGCACTACGTCTTGTCGTACGATGATGGAAGGGGGATGGTGGAATCAGGTCATGTAACTCCTGGGCACATTCGCCGAAGTGTAGCCGATAGAATACCGACAGACAAGCGACCAATCGTCGGTGCTCCAGACTATGTAGCTTAGTCTCGACGAGTGCATCGTCATCGATGAGTCTCTTGGCTCGACGCTCAACCGAGTCCAGTGCGTCAAGTTGGTATTTCGCAGAGCCGTCCCAGAGGTGACTGCAGTACTCCATGCAAGATCGCACTTGGGCTTTGTAGAGAGTAAGTTGTTACTAGCAGTTGCATTAAAGAGATAATAAAATAATCAGTGCAGCCTTTAGTTCCTTATGAGTTATAATCAGTGATCGGAACGATGGGATTTAAACTTGTCGTGTGGGGGTTTATCATGGAGTTGTTAAAACCACAAAATTTGAATCCCGTGATACCGGGAACTGTCGCATTAGTCAGCAGTACATTGTATCGAAGTAGTTATATCAATTTTAATGATCTAAATCAAAATTAAGGTAATATAATTTTTTTTCCGAATCCCGGGATTTTTTTTTCTTTCCAAATTTTCATAAGTTGTCTAGTTTGATGGTCTGAACCAACTATGGAAATTTGAAAAGAAAAAAAATCCCGGGATTCGGAAAAAAATTATATTACCGTAATATGAATAATAATTAAATTAAACTTTTATCGATGGATTTCCCAACGAGCACCAGAGTGAAAATTGCAGCCTGTCTTGCAACTTTAAGTTGCATAGCAACGCTATAAGGGTTCAAGATAAAGAAATCCCGGGATTCGGAAAAAAATTATTTTACCATAATTTTTTTGAGATCATTAAAATTGATATAAATAGCTTCTTCGATCCAATATACTGCTGACTAATACGACAGTTCCCGGGATCACGGGATTCAAATTAAATAAAACAAAAAAAATTTTGGTTTTAACAACTATGTTATACCCACGGCAAGTTTAGGTATTTGCAATCCCATTGTTCCGATCACTGGTTATAAGATATGAATATCTAAAAAAATAATTCAAAGAGTAAAATTATAACTAGATCAAACATCGTTTATGTTAAATCAATAACAATGATTTTAACGCACAGTAAAATAGAATAGGATAAGATTATACAGGGTGTAATATAAAATAGGACAGTCACTTAAAGGGGTGCTTCAGACCATCAAACTGAACAACTTTTTCTATGGGACCAATACTGAAATCGCGAAAAAAAATCAGCTGTAACATACATTTCAGTCGAGTTAAGTTTGCAGTTTTGTATGGGATAGCCGATTTTTTTTTCGCGATTTCAATATTGGTGCCATAGCGAAAGTTGTTCAGTTTGATGGTCTGAAGCACCCCTTTAAGTAACTGTCCCATTTTATGTTACACACTGTATAGTAACACAATCTATGAAAATATGAATAATAATTAAATTAAACTTTAATCGATGATTATCAATTATTCAAGTCTTTGCTGTATTTATAGAAATTCTTTTCCTCGCCCTGTCCTATATCTCTGACTATCACCTCAGGGACTATAGTTGTGAGCATATACTATACTGTATTTCCACGCCGATTATTTTTTCAATATTTATATTGGATTTTTTCAATATTTATATTTGATTTATTTCAATATAAATATAAATATTGAAAAAAATAATCGGCGTGGAAATACATAGCATATGCTCACGACTATAGTCCCCGAGGGGGTAGTCAGAGGTATAGGACAGGGCGTGGAAAAGAATTTCTATAAATAATTAAATACAGCAAAGACTTGAATCATTGATAATCCATCGATAAAAGTTTAATTTAATTATTATTGATATTTTCAATGATTGACATAATCTTATCCTATTCTTTTTTACTGTGCGTCAAAACCATTGTTATTGATTTTACATAAACGATGTTTGAACTAGTTATAATTTTACTCTTTGAATAAGTTATTTTAGATATTCATATCTTATAACCAGTGATCGGAACGATGGGATTGTAAATACCTAAACTTGCCGTGTGGGCATAACAGAGTTGTTAAAACCACAAAATGTATTGTGTAACGAAGTGCCCCTGTGGCGGGATGGCCAGAGGGCCTCATTGTAAAAATATATAAATCCCTTTAGAAGGGTTGACCTATCTTTAGGTAGGATGTCTGTAGTTCTGAGGTTGCTAATAAAAAGATAGAATTATAAACAAAGATACAAGTTTTATTACTGAATAACCTAATCTCGTTTACAGGTTTCCCTAGCTAACTTAATTCCTATTCACTACCGCTTTTTACTTACAACCCTAGCTGAGCTGAAAAGAGGGAATAAGGACCCGGCACGAGAGGGGCCGTATCGTGAAGGGTTATTTCCTTCAGGAGAATTGGCTCAAACTGTAAGACCTGACAACACTGCCCGAGGAACCAAAAGCCACGCCTGGTCAGATCTTCAGGAGCTACCTGCGTCCTGGTTGATCTAGGACACAGCTGCATCCACGACCCCTCAGTACGAGGTGTTCAAAAGTGAGGGGAGGTTGGGGAGAGGAGGAGGGGGGGGACACCCGATAGTAGACCTCTGTGGTTGAGCTTCTTCCCAGCCGCCTGATACCTCAAGCCACCGTGCTTCCACTCTCGGACGCCAACTATCGAGTCCCGGCCTAATCAATCAATCAGTCTCGCGGCAACGGCCTCTTTACTATGGTTTCTAGCGCCAGCTGCTGAAGCAGCCGGGTCATCGGGGTTGGCACCTGGTGGTGCCTCGTAGTTGTCCAGGTGTCTGCCGGCGCGGTCTAGCCCACCGAGTGGGACCCCGTTGGGGGAGGCCCGGTGAGCGAACTGCGGTCGGCAGTGTGGCCAATCAGGGGGGTTTTGTGCTGCGGAGTAGCCTACAGTCCGGCGGTTCACCCTCGGTCCGCCCCACGGTCCAAGGGGATCTACAGCCGTTAGCAGTTTCCGCAGCGGGGTGAGTCCTTAAAAGGGCTCAGGCATCAGGGGGTCAATTTCCGGGAGGGGATCGTCTGTGGAGAGCTCCATAGCGAAGGTGCAGCTGCCGAGGTCAGTTCGGCAGTGACGTCAGTCCGGGGGGTGCTGCGGAGAGCACACGAACCTGGCGGCATGCCAGGGTGTGTGCAGGCTCCAATGCGGTGGTATTTCTTGTGGTGCTGCCGGTGAGGTCAAGCTCACCGAGTGGGACCCTGTTGGGGGAGGCCCGGTGAGCGACCTACACGCCGGCAGTGTGGTTATCCGGGGTGCTTGAGGAGGGGCCCACGGTCCTGACGACTCGCTGAGGAGTCGAGGACGTGGGCGGGCTCCGAAGCGGTGTGTGGGCGCGACACAGACGGTCGTGGGAGGCGGGTGCGCTGCTGGTCGCACCTACGCGAGGCCAGCTTATGTTGGTTTTGTATAGCTTGATGTGTCGCTGTGTGTACATTGGATCGAAATAGTTATATCAATTTTAATGATCTGAAACAAAATTACGGTAATATAATTTTTTTTTCGAATCCCGGGATTTTTTCTTTCCAAATTTTCATAGGTGGTTCAGACCATCAAATTGGACAACTTATGAAAATTTGGCACCATTCAGTTCAGTTGTTACTATATTTGTGTAGGCGAACCATCGAAATCTTTTTAAAATGTGAAATGCGCAGGCGGACATCATCAAATTAAATAAGTAAGTAATTAATTCATGGTTTCTTGTTATTCAGTACAGTACATGAAAAAAATAAACGGCGTGGAAATACATAGCATATGCTCACGACTATAGTCCCGAGGGGGTAGTCATATATATAGGACAGGGCGTGGAAAAGAATTTCTATAAATACAGCAAAGACTTGAATCATTGATAATCCATCGATAAAAGTTTAATTTAATTATTATTCATATTCACAAAGATTGTGTTACTACATAATCTTATCCTATTCTATTTTATTGTACGTCAAAATCATTGTTATTGATTTTACATAAACGATATTTGATCTCTCTCTGGGGGTAGGCCCCTCACACGGTGGACCGATGTCCTGGTGAAGGCGGCGGAAAAACGTTGGATGAGGGCGGCGCAGGAACGGTCGTTATGGCTTTCCTCGGGGGAGGCCTATGTCCAGCAGTGGACGTCCATTGGCTGAGATGATGATGATGATGATGTTTTCTCTAGTTATAATTTTACTCTTTGAATAATTTTTTTTAGATATTCATATGTAACCAGTGATCGGAACGATGGGATTGTTAGGGTTGTTAAAACCACAAAATTTGGTATTTTATTTTATTTGAATCCCGTGATCCCCGGAACTGTCGTATTAGTCAGCAGTACATTGGATCGAAGTAGTTATTATCAATTTAAATGATCTTAAACAAAATTACGGCAGTATAATTTTTTTCCGAATCCCGGGATTCCCGGGAACTGAACTGGACGGTGCCAAATTTTCATAAGTTGTCCAATTTGATGGTCTGAACCACCTATGAAAATTTGGGATGAAAAAAAAATCCCGGGATTCGGAAAAAAAATATATTACTGTAATTTTGTTTCAGATCATTAAAATTGATATAACTAATTCGATCCAATGTACTGCTGACTAATACGACAGTTCCCGGGATCACGGGATTCAAATTAAATAAAACAATAAATTTTGTGGTTTTAACAACTCTAACAATCCCATCGTTCCGATCACTGGTTACATATGAATATCTAAAAAAAAATATTCAAAGAGTAAAAATTTTAACTAGAGAAAACATCATCATCATCATCATCATCATCATCATCATCATCATCTCAGCCGATGGACGTCCACTGCTGGACATAGGCATCCCCCGAGGATCGGGATCAGATCAGATTAATCTGCACTATGAAATCCCTATGAAATCCAAACAATTCGACATATTGTAACCTTGAACTTATGCCTGCATAAAGAATGAAATTGGAGCCTATTAGCAGTTATGAACTGCAATTACAGTAATAAAAATCACTCTGAGGTCTACAAAAGGTAAAATAAGCGCCTAAAGCCGCTTAAGGGAAGCATTGAGGAAGATACTACGGCTATAGGCTGCCCACGAGCAAGCGCCATGTTTATGATCTTTTTAGGTTATCCAAGCAAATATTTGTCAACAAATAACGTAAACAGAACTTAATTTTTAAGGATTGGGACGTTGTCTCCAAACCAGTGTATCATTAAATCGACCTCAAATGATTTTATTACATAAAAAGTTGAAAAGACTGTATTCTAATACACATAATTAATTGCTTATTTGGATTATATCAAGAGCGCATCAAAATTACTCCAATAAGTGATATTTACATTATCAGTAAACTAATATGCGTTTTTAATTGCATGTACTGTACTGAATAACAAGAAACCATGAATTAATTACTTACTTATTTAATTTGATGATGGCCGCCACCGCACTTCACATTTTAATAAAAAGATTTCGATATTTTGATGGTTCGCCTACACAAATATAGGAACAACTGAACTGAACGGTGTGCTGTCAAAACAAGATTCATTCATTTCAATCGGTCATTTGTTCACGAATGTAGTGCTATATGAGTGAATCTTATTACTTAATCTTCCATTGCAGCTACTATGGCGCTCTTAAGCAGCTACTATTATAGCTCTTCTGAAGCTTAAGGCCGCATAAAATTGTGCCTATTTGGCTATAGTGCTGCTGCATAAGGCCTGCTGAGCACGCTCTATAGCTTACGCCTAGCAGCTTAAAGGAATAATTGCATTGGCTCTAAAGCCTGTATGCAGCAATTTTGTGCCCGTTGGGTGGTGGCGCCATTTTTGATGAGTTTGCATCAGGCTTTAGGTACGTGTACTCTTATTTATTCTGTGCTGCTGAGTGGCAACCTTTTAGTACCCTTAAACTATAACCTACGATGTTTTCACTGGAATTATGTATCATTGCCTAAACAAATAAGTATAGAATAGAAATCTTGCAGCGGGATCTTGGAGTATATAGTGGGATTGGGCAATATAATATAGTGTTCCAAATTATACTCGTCTGGCTGACAACTTGTCACTCTATGAGAGTATATTTCCTTTTCTATTACTATCAGGGACATTCAATTTCATGATCATGACGTTTTAGCTATGCCATTGTTTTAATGTTTATCAATTTATCTAATACTTTGCAACTTTATTTTGTGAGCAATTTTTGTCAAGGTACATAGGTATAGGTAGGTATTAGGTTTCTCAAAAATAGCTCTAATCTATTCTTGTCTTAAAATTGTGTCTCCATCTTAGTGTTGATTTTGCCAATGTGTAGTTTTTTAAATAGCAAATAATGTGCTTGACGTTGTACGGTTTTATAAATATTTGGTGATTTGGTGACTTCAAGGGTTGTTTTATGGGAAAAAAAAAACTATCCAAGCCAGCCAGTTAGAGCCACCCTGTTAATTTTCCCGCCATCTACACATTATTTCTGATGTTTATGATTTTTTTCAAAGGGCAAATAAAAAAAAAATTTTTATTTGCCCTTTGTTACTCCCCGAATTGCCCCCAAATATAAAAATTAAGCTTTTTTTACTTCATTTATGATATTGGACCAGCAATTGCTATATCTGTACCGAGTTCCAACTTCCTATGTCTTACGGTCTCTGAGAAAAATGCCTGTGACAGACGGACGGACGGACAGACACCGAGCTGATTCCATAAGTGTTCCGTTTTGCCAATTTTGGTACGGAACACTAAAAAGAACTATTTTTATATGCGAACCTAAAACGCGACTCCGAAAACGGCTCTAACGATTTGGATGCCATTTTGTATTGAGATGTTTTACTTTCCAAGTTTATCTAGATACCTCTACGCGTCATCACTGCGAAAACCAGCAAAAAAAAAAACATCGAGCCGACATTAAAGTTTAATGTTGTCTTCAAGTTTTTCATTTTGTTTACAAGCGCAAGGTGATTAGATTCCTCTGTTGCTGACCGTACCTAATTATGACTTGTCCTTAAAGGCATTATTTACAGTTACAGCATAATCCGATATCCGCACAAAAGGATAATCTGTCTTTTGACAAAGGATTATCTACTTTTTGATGTACCTACCTGCCAAGATCGACAAGGGTCCAAATCTAAATCGGATGAACAGAAATCCAAAATGTCTGTTAAAATAGAAAACAAACATTTAATGAATGTACGCATGGCGACAGATCAACCTACCCATAGTTCGACCTTATGTCCATGAACATAGAGTTCAACTATGGGTAGGTTGATCTGTCGCCGTGTGTACACACCACACGGCGACACATCAAGGTCATCAAGTTACCCTATACCAAAATAAGCTGGCCGCGCGTCGGCATAGTAATGTATAACGTCGCGCGGCCAGCTTATTTTGGTTTTCGGTAACTTGATGTGTCGCCGTGTGTTCATAGAAGTATGCAATTGAAAGCAACTTAGCCAATATGGATTTTTTTGTATTTGATCAGCCTCTAACATAATTATATAAGTAGGAATATACAGGGTCCTTCTTAATATGCTGACACTTTTTTAAGGGGATGATCAGACCAACAAACTGAACAACTTTCTCTATGGAACCAACTTCAAAATCGGGATAAAAATAACTGTCCCATACAGTTAGCTCGAGGAGGTTTGCAGTTTTGTATAGAAAAGCTGTTTTTGTTTCGCGATTTCGATGTTGTTCTCATAGAGAAAGTTGTTCAGATTGATGGTCTGATCATCCCCTTAAAAAAGCGTCAGCATATTAATAAGGACCCTGTTTGGACAACACAAGGAGCTACCAAAACTAAATATCCAGCATTCAAAAAATATTACTTATTGAAATGTCAACTTTCTCCAAGTAAGTAGGTATCACTGAAAAAAAAAAATTGTTTACTTCAACCAACATCATGACTCCATATGAGCCTGTCAACATCATGACTTCTCCGACTAAGAGAACTTTGTTAAACGAATTCGGCTTGTTGTTACAAACCTTCTTTTGTTTTAAGTAAACAATCACAACGTCATTTCAATTATTTTGGTGCTAATTAAGAGTCTTGGTAGGCTCGCATTTTTTTCAGTGTACTACACAAAGCCTCTTCCATCTAAACCTTTACTCTTATCTTTGAACTTCAGATCTCGGATAACATGAAGCACCGTTGATTCAATCTCAGCTATCTCAGCGGACCTCACTTTACCCATCTCTAGGATCGAGTTACCCTTAAAATTATATTACGCCGACATTTTATTTTCCACTTTGTTACGCTATAAGTAAGGCACATACATGAACGTAACATACACACGAACCAAATCCCTTTCAGGGAGCGGTCAGAAACTTTGCCACAACCTCAACATACCTATTTAAGTTATAGATGGAACGAAAAGTGGTGATAGATGCGCTAGCCTTTCGACCACAAACACGTTGCATGTTAAACCTTAGTCTCGTACGACTACAGTATAGGTAATAGTATACAGGGTGTAAGTGATAGCCTGGCAAATATTGAAACGGTGAACTAAGACCATCAAACTGAACAACTTTCACTATGGAGCCTACCTCAGGAAACACGAAAAAAAATCTGTTGTCCCATACTAGTCGGGTAGGTACAGCAGTTTTGTATGGGACAGCAGATTTTTTATAAGTGAAAACTTGAACATTAACGTTGTGCATTTTTGATATTTTGGAAAGGTTTGGGAATAATTTCGAATTGCTTTAATTATCAGTACAAAAGTACTTACTATCATTTATGTGGTAAAATACAATTCAAAATTCAAAAATTCAAAATTCAAAATTTTTTATTCAAAATAATATCATATAGATAGCTTTTTCACGTCATTTTTTGACTCTACCACCGCGTCGGAAGGTGTTCCGTTGAGAGAAGATGCGGCCAGAAACTCTACAACACACATCTTTTAAACAAAAACAAAATGTGCAAAGTACAATTAAAATACAATATTGCATTACATAGTGTACAATTGTCAAGACCAGACATTTTGGTCATTCAAATAATCATCGAGTTCGAGTCTGGTAAGTTTAGAATATCCTCTGGTATCTTATTATAAAAGCGTATACAGTGCCCCATGAAAGATGTGTTGACTTTACTGAGTCGAAAATGTGGGAATACTAATTAATTTTTATTTCTTGTATTGTAATTATGAACGTCACTGTTTTTGGGAAAGAGAGACAAATTTTTTCGAACATAAAAATATTTTCGTAAATATATTGACTGTAGAAAGTCAAAATACTGATATCTTTAAAAAGATCTCGACTCACTACGAAGTGAGTCTCGACAACGCAGATTATAAATGGCTCGAATTGCCCGCTTTTGAAGGATAAAGATAGCCTCGACGTCTGTAGCACGGCCCCACAGCAAAATACCATAAGACATGATACTGTGGAAGTAGCTGAAGTATACAAGTCTTGCAGTAGCTATATCAGTTAGCTGTCTAATTTTTCGAACTGCATAAGCTGCCGAGCTCAGCCTACCCGCTAGGGTTTCTATATGTGGACCCCATTGCAGCCTCGAGTCAATCTTTATCCCTAAAAATACAGTATTACTTGTGAAATGCAATATATCATTATCTAAAGTTATATTATTTTCATTATTTATAACTTATTACTATTACTTATACTTATAACTATATTAATTTATTGCGCTATCGTACACAAACATTACTAAACGAAACAGCAGGAACAGGCATACATTTTCGCCGTGCGGTAGAAAGAGAGGGGGATATGTCTGACGTGTGTCTGACCAATTTTCTATCAGGATCAGGGTGACGCAACAGGACTGACGCGAGATAAAAAAAAATTACCCATTCCAAAAAGTGCACAACGCCGCTAAAGAAGTTTTCACTTCAAAAAATACAACTTGCTTTCACACAGACCTACTTATTAAAGTTGGAACGAGTACGAGCTTAATAACAAGCCCTCTGAAATAAATATCTTACGTAATAAATGAACTGCCCTTAAGAATTTTATCTACGCCTGCATTTTCCTACAGGTATTTTTAAATTGCTTCGTAGGCTATAATTAACTTGGAGATCTAATTAAAACCTAGCCTATAAGACATTTAGGTCCGTTATCCATCGACTTGGATGTGGTGAGGAGAGGTTTATCAAGTGGATGGTAACTTGTCCCCAGTCTACTTTATGACAGACTATAGCTTTTGCCCGCGACTTCGTCCGCGTTCATTATCAGAAAACTTCAACACCCTGTTGCGCCCATTCAAGGATTGATTTTCGAAAAATCCCTTCTTAGACCGGTCTTTATCATCATGTCAGCCGATAGACGTCCACTGCTGGACATAGGCCTCCCCCAAGGATCAGCACGACCGGTCTTGCAGTGCCCTGATCCAACTGCGGTTACCGCCACCTTCACCTGGTCCTACCTACCCTCTTGGTATGCTCCATACAATAGAATAGAATTATTTATTTCATACTAATAAAATTTTTAATTCGTCTGTCATAGGCAGTCCAGCTAACTTATCTATTGCCCACAATGCATCAGTAAAGACAAACTTAAATCATTATTTTAATCTGTAGGGGTGGGTGATTGCTGTTTGTCTGACTGTCTGATTGATCTGTGGTCTGATGGCAAAAACGACATATTTTCTATGCATATAAATGTAACGAAAGTTTTTAAAAATTGCTGCAGTGCAGGGAACATGCACTGCTTATTACTGCAGACAATTTGTCGCTCTCCTTAATAACTTAAATTACGAAAACTTCGAAATCTGAATACATTATTTTGGCTGTAGCTTTAATAAAACAGTTTTATAGGATGTACTATTATACAGATCGATCGGGCTTTGAACGTAGCTAGAATATTTGACCGACCGAAAAATCTTTTACCTGCCTAACTGGCATGGCGTTGCGTGCTGGCTAGAGCATGGACACCGGTTTTCGATATTACCGAAAAACCGGGATACCGGACCAAATATGCGATATTGAAAAGTTCGGTATTGGAGCGACGAATACCGGTTTTTTCGATATTGAATTAAATTAAATTTCAATATTATTAATTTTAATCATGTTACAGCCATGTTGTGCTATTTCGAATAAAATTAAAGATAAAAAAAATTTAGTCTCGGGCGAGACTAGTGGGCTCGGTGGCAAAATTGGATATCGCAATTCCCCGGTTTGGAAGAGTGTGAGTTCAAGTCCCGCCTGAGACTTTATTTTTCAATCTTTAATTTGAAATTAAAATATAGGTATTTTATAAAATAATTCCGATTCATATTTTAGTAACAATTAGTTGCGGCTAAAACTCGCAGCCTATGCAACGTTAATTTATTGCCCTAGGTCAAACGTAGGTAATAGCGAATCCCGCCAAGCGTCACTGGCGCCACTGTGATGTGAGAGCTGCTCGCCTTCGTGCAAAACAAGTTGGATGTGATGGACGAGCTTAGTCCGGAGCAGATCTGCACGTCGAGCTACACGGATGACGAAATCCACGCCGCCAAAAGGAGATGCTGCACGAGACCGCCGCGACCGGACCCATGCGCCTCGTCACCAGGATGAAGGATGGGCGCGGCAAATAGGACCTCCGGGACATCTTCAGGGTGTTGAAGGTGTTGACCCTGACGATATCCCTGCCTACGTACGTGGTGCGGGACCTCAACAAGCTGTTACCGGTGAACTTCGATCACGTCGACGTCACCCAGCTGCTGACGTCACGAATGTGCGCCGAGATGCGACATGAGGTGACCGCATAACAGACAGCGAGTGCTTGCTACGCCAGCGCTTTCACCTTCGCCAACTAAGCGAAACTCGTCACTTGCAACGGACCCAGTTTGCCCGCGGGCCGATGCCCCCACCATGCGGCGCGCTCGCCCCATCCCTGCGACGATCCGAACTGAGCAGCATCCTCCCATGACCCACGTGAAGCCAACTACATTCAGGCTCACGAAGGAGACGTACAAGGAGGTGTTGCGCCTACGTCGCGCGCCCTGTGTCTACTAACAACAACAAACAAAGGGCTCTGGGCGTGCAGCCAACGGCGCCCGCTTGAGAACCGCCTAAAGTGGGCACCGATGATGATGGTTTTACCCTTGTGAAGAGGAAAAACCATAGCCCCAAGCATATGCGGTACCGCACTGGCTGCCTGTGTACATCTCCCACCTAAACTTTGGACGATATCCTGCGTCACCCTGCACCAGGTTCCATGTTCGGAGCGACGGGCCTCTGCCGGTGAAGGTGCCGGAGCTGGAAAGATTCGGACCGGAAAGATCTTCGAATTTCAAGGCCTTCAAGCTCAGAGTTCCCGCCGCTCACTGCAGAGTTTTCTGGCTCCCCTGGAGTCGTGTTTAGACGTTTTAGGGAAGTGAGGACTAAAAACCGTAGGGAGTGTGTGATAGATAAAGCTTGGATTGATAGAAAACATGGAGCTCGCTGTTACTAACTGAAAACACGGAGGTGGCTCGCTCATGTTCCGGGGCGGCGACTCAATAGATGGCAAAACCGAACTCGTGTGCGTTTTCAGGACTAAAGGTGCTCGTAGTCAAGGGTCGTCGATTGCTCCTCGGTACATTGCCGAGGTCTTGGATGAAAATTGTCGTCCTATATGCAAGTTTTGTGAGGCAGGGGTTTACATATATGCAAGAAAATGCTCGCTCCCACGAAGCATCGTGTGTTCACAAATGGTTTGGACCCTCATAAGCGGTGCAAGCACCTTCGGGACGATTTGAAACCATGGTTTTAAACTCGCGCCCAAACTCATGAGTCCTCCTCCAGGATGCCATCGATGCTGAATGGGACATTTCGCAACAAGGTAACATAACATTTTGTAAGGTTCATGCATGACTGAATGGAAGCAGTAATTAGGGTAAGCAGAGGTAACACTAGGTTTTTCTTTATTTTTAGAAGCATTTTTTGACGTTTTCACTGTGTCAATAAACGTGCAAGTTAACACGAGAAACAAAAGACTTAATTTTTCTCCTTTTATACGATTTATTTTGTTTTTTCCTACACCATGGTAAAACAAACCAAATGTATACATTTATTCCTAAAAGTAAATTAAATTGGCTTTCAAAAGATTATACTTAGTCATTACCATACGTCATATATGCGTCATAGTCATACCCAGACTTTTGCCCAAGTAGGTTTAAAAGTAGTTTGAGTAGAATTTTCAAAAGGTGTGATTTTTTTTGACAACGAGTGTACTTTTATTTCAAAAATATCAATCTTTCTCAAAATGATTACAAGAATATCGAAAAAATATCGAAAAACCGGAAAACCGGTTTTTAGAAATACCGATATCGAAATAATACCGGTATTGTGAAAACCACCGATAGTCCATGCTCTACCTCCCATAGAAAATCGATCGGCCGATCCGCACTTTTGTATGGAAGGTCCAAAAAATTTTCTCATTTTTCGACCCATGTTTCTTTGGGAAAGTTGTTTAGATTCATGGTCTGAATACACCCTTAAAGTTACGTTAGTAATTAAAAACTAGTGGTGTATAGTTGAAGAAATATGTATGTATGTATATGTATATATTTTAGATTATTTAATTTTAAGTATATTTATACTTTCATTGTCATTCTGGATTTCTTTCTTCTCTTGATCTACACCGCCTACCTATTTTCGTTTTTTGTAATTCCTCTACCCTAAGGTTGTCTGGAAGAAATCGCTTTTTAGCGATAAGACCGCCTTATTTGTGCGTAATTGTAATTCTTTATCTCTATTCAAATGTATATTCAGTGCAATAAAGTATAATTGAATTGAATTGAATTGAATCTTTTATAAATAGGTATGTTCGTACCTATATCTTTTTTAGATCTCTTCTATCCGCACAATTCTCGCTTTAGTGTATAATAGACCTAAAGATTGATAAATGTATTTTCGAAGGTAAATACAAAATGACATCAATTATTCATGTCATAACATCAAAGTGTATCAGCGAAGTCTTCAGTTACTTACATAACATTAGACTTTGACTTAACTACCTTACAAACAAAATTGCTCGTCTCTAAAGCGACAGGAGTAGGGTAAGGGTGCCTTATTCGTACCACCGCTTAAGTCGTACCCCAGTCATATTACGTTTCGTATTTATAATCAGTGACATCTATCACCTCAATCCTGTACTATTTAATCGTTCATGTAAACACTCCGAAGCGGGCGGTCGGCCGACTTTCAAAACGAAAAATATAAAAAAATTTATATTTTCTTACCGTTTTCATTAAAAATGTTGGCTCATACGTAAGCAATTTGAAGGAAAAATATGGTAGGAATGTATTTTTTTTGAATCATTTCTATTTTTGTAGGAATCTAGCTTTCATTTATATACAAGCAAACAGTTTAAAATTTTCATCTTGTGTCAGAAGTTTTGGTTTAAAACTTTGAAGGACTCGTTGCCTAAGTCGTACCTGTGGACGGTTCCTTAATCGTACCTTATGATTTGGGTTGGAAAGTAAAAAAAAAGAAAATATATTTGTAATATATGTGTTCTTTCCAACTAAGTATAGGTACCTAAGTGTGTTAAACTAGTTTTATTCTTAATAGTTTTGTTTTTCCAAGAAAATATAATTTTATTTTCTGAGTGTAATTTGTATTTATTTGCAGGCAATTGTTCTAAGTACGACTTAGGCTATAGGTGGTACGAGTTTAGCAACCGACGCCTTAGTCGTACCGAAGGATCTTTTTTTCAAAAATTGCTTTTTAGAGTTTTTGATGCAAGATGATTGTATTATATGAATGCTGGTTAAGAGTTAAATAAATAAAGATTCCATAAACACAAAAAAAAGAGTTTAAAATAAATTAATCTGAGAGTTACAGCAATTCCCCCTTAGGGGGTACGACTAAGGCAACCTTACCCTACTTAATCCTTAGATGACTACGTATAGACACGCATACATTATAGATAATAACGAACAAGGCCGTATTAACTGTAGTGTAGTATTTTATTATATTCTACTTTATACCTATTGCAAATTATAATAAACAAAGGCACATGCCTATTGTACTAATTATATCGGGCGTGCTACAGAAAACCGACAAATGTTTGTGCGAATAACGCTAAAGCGACAGTATGTTTGTGCAACTAAACTAACGCTAGTGCGACAGTATGTTTGAGCGACTAACACTAGTGCGACAGTATGGTGGTGCGACTCACGCTAGAGCAACAGTATGTTTGTGCGACTAACGGTAGAGCGACAGTATGTTTTTACGACTAACGCTAATGCGACAGTATGTTTGTGATATTAACATTAGTGCGGCAGTATGTTGTGCGACTAACACTAGTGCGACTAACACTAGTGCGACAGTATGGTGTTGCAACTAACGCTAGTTCAACAGTATGTTTGTGTGACTAACGCTATAGCGCCCGCTGGATATGAATAAATAAATTTAAAAGACTCCATTTCATGCTGAAACCTCCATTATGCTAAACGTGAGCCTTTCTACAACCGCGGCATGCCCAAAAAAATAATTGTAGAAAGTTTTCTAAACATTCCGAAATGAATTGTGGACAAACATGAATTTATGAGTTAATGACTGTATTCTATGTAGTACTTATCGAAATTAGTCAAGGTACCTTTTTTTTATTTAGCTACTTCGCCCGGTTTCTACACATTAGCACATTCTTTTTCGAAACTCCATCCACACATCTCAATGAAATAATTATTACCAATTAATATTTTTGGTAATTATTTCATTCAAAATGTCAAAATTTAAATAACGAATTCTTTTGGTTAACACTGGGTTAACATATTCGATACCTACTCCAAATATCTCCGATATAATTTAGATTGGATGCCTACTGTTAGTTATTAGATTAATTACCTACCTACTTAGTTATTTCTAGCAATGCTAAGACAGACTGAGCTAGATTAAACTACATAAATAATTAGTTAGGTGATTAGTATTGTCTGATATTAGTGCTAGAGATACTATCTTAAAATAAGTACGAAGGTACACTCAGCGACAAAAAATAAACCACCCGTAGAAGATAAATCAACGAAGCTATAAATAATTATTACTGTTTAAAATCTATTGTTTGGCATTTAATATTATCAACAAGAAAGTAGGTAAGTAGATATTATAAACAATTTTCATTCAAACTGTACCTACTTTTCACACAATATTATGTAGGAAAACCATCATGGTTTTACAAACGTCCTGGTGTAACCTACATAACTTACGCTACAATCTTGGATAAAACCAATTAAAAGGAAACTGCCGACACACACACCGCGAATTCTAAAACTGTCTCCAGCGGCCTTAATTTGGCAGCGTGATAATAGGTAGCGGGTATCACGCCTTTTTTCTTTGCCTTAGCTCTCTTTCTATTTTCGAGCGAACGAACAAGATAAAAGCCGGGATATAGCCTTTATCGCGTGCATCATATTACGGTCGCAGTAATCACGCAGTTATCATGTTCACGTATAAGGATAAAAATACTGTCTCATTCGAACAACTATCTTAGCCCATCTAACTATCGTTTACATAATTTCAGTCAACACTCATATCAGAAAACCGAAACTGTGTTTGGTCTTCATAATTATCTACACTACCAAATCCATTTAAATCAATATTGGCAGAGACATGGGGCCTGTTGTATAAAGAATATAGGGATTTAATACTGAAAATGCGAGTTAACACATTCGCAGATAGTGACCGGCTATAGCAGTGATAACAATAAAAGTTCTATTGTGTCTCGTTTACTGTCCGCGAATGTGTTAAGAACATCGTTTGCCACTAAGTATAGTTTACGGAGAGTTTAAGGAGAGTTAGCTGCCTCCGTGGTCTAATGGTTAAGAGCATTGGCTCTCGATACGGAGGTCGTGGGTTCGATTCCCACGGGGGACACCTAGTGATATGTCACTTTGTGCGTTTTTCCTCAGTTGGTTAGGACATTGCAGGCTGAATCACCTGATTGTCCGAAAAGAAAAATGATACCGTGTTTCGGATGGCACGTTAAGCCGTTGGTCCCGGCTACTACATATCTCTGGTGGTAGTAGTCGTTACATAAAAACCACGTCAGAGGCCGTAAGGCGGTCTGAAAAAGCTCTGACACCAGGGCTCTGCCCACACGATAAGAAGAAGACGGAGAATAAATGAAAAAGGTATAGAAACAAAACGACTTTATCACATAGATATTAGATAATTCGTTATCGTTCGAATATGGTATCTTCTTAATATTGATTTATCTAAGGCAACAACCTTAAATTAGCATACTGTATTTAAATTAGTGTAGAACTAATAAACAGTCCCCTGTTATGTACCACATAATAGAATACGATACAAAAACTTGTGTAGGTACGCAGCTTACCTAGTCTACCTACCTACTTACTCGTTACTTTAGTATTCTGAAGTGAATTAACTTGGCTTCACAAGGTTAGGTCACAATCTATACTTAGGGTTCAATTTTGTACGGTTTTAGTTCCAATTACGTGCCTAGGCAAAGACATCGCTTTATTATATCAGCAATTCAGCAGTTTAAATTTTTAATGCAATTTGTTTCGTAATTTTTTAGGGTTTCGTACCCAAAGGGTGAAAGCCTACGTTGTCCGCCCGTCGTCCGTCCGTCTGTCCGTCTGTCCGTCCGTCCGACCGTCTGTCCTACCTATTTAGGGCTGTAACTTTTGAACCGTAATAGCTAGACAGTTGAAATTTTCTCAGATTATGCGTTATTACGGCGGATTTGTTAACAAAATATTTAAAATGTCAAAACGTTAAAAATTTAGGGGGGTTTTCCACAAGAAACTAGTTTTTATCAACGTTTTTTCTTCTCGCTCTATAGTAAAAACGGTAATACATAAAAGCGTCAAACTTAATGTGATTATAGAGCAAACTCTACAGAATAACAACAAATACTAAAAACCGGCCAAGTGTGAGTCGGTCTCGCGTAAAGGTCCTGCACAAAAAAGTTTTTTTTTTTCTAAGATAATAATGTTGTGTTCTGTGGTGGTGTGGTACGGAACCCTCGGTGCGCGAGGAGCCCGACTCGCACTTGACCGGTTTTTATTTACTATAGACTAAGATCTTACAGGTTACTTTACTTTGCAACCTGCTCTACTCAAATCTATGGCTCAGAAGAATATTTTTTTCGCAATTTATATTTGGCTTCAAATGAAAGTTGTTTAGTTTGATCATCTGAAGCACCTCTTTAAAAAATATGAACACACCTTATGTTACACCCCTACTTATCCGTAGGTTACACCGGTTACACCCTGTATACAGGATGTTAGGGTAAACAGTTGCATTACTTTAAGGGATGATTGTACATTGTACCCATGATACTGAACAACTTTCCCAAAGAACCAATGGAAATTCGCAATAAAATTTTGGTCTGTCCATAATAAATGCAATCAGCTGACCGAACGTTTGTATGAAAAGTCGAAAAAAAATTGCGAATTTCCAGTAGGTTTTTTAGAGAAAGTTATTCAGTATCATGGGTACAGTCACTCCTTTAAGTAATGCAATTGTTTTTAGCAGCCTGTAGTTTGCTGGCTTGTATTTCCAAAATTCCCTATTTCTACGGCTTTTAAAAATTCCCCTTATTCTACGGCCATTCAAAGTGCCCCTATGTTTTACGGCATTCAAGTAAATAGCAAATAATTATGTTTATAAAAAAACAATAAAGAAGGATAATCACGGTCACCGAAGAACCCCTACGCTAACTTAAACAGCTTTGTATCTTTATAGCATGCATAATTACAGTTCTTCGATCATAAATAACACAAGTAGGGCAAAGCCATACTTAACTATGGCAAAGCTACGAACTAAACTAACTGAGATAGAAACGAAAGCATATTGTGAAAAGAAAAGTAATTTTCTATTCTGAAAATCCTTTCGTTAAATTGCAGTTGCGACTTCTTGACATTTGTTTTATCAGATTTTCTTGATACTTTACAAAGTCAACATCTATTAACCTTGCGGAATGGTCATAGGCAGAAACTTTACTTCAACTGCCTAGCAGTTTAAACAAGCTTAATGTTTAAGACTTAGAAACCAAAATTAAGGGATTCTGATGGGAATTCCATGGAAAAAAATAGAATAACATTTAGAATTGAGATGCGTGGCGAGTGTGTTTGCAGGCCACGATGCTCTACCATGTTGTTACAATCAACATTCTTGTAAAAATTTTTTTTTTTTTTTTTTTTTATGTGTGATAGGTAAGCATTTGACCCCAATCTCACCTGATGTTGAGTGATGATGAGGCCGAAGATGTAGCATGCTTACCTAGAAAGATGCCTATTCACTCTCGCCTTGAAGAGGCCCAGGTTGTATTGCTCAGGGAACAGGTCCGCAGGCAGGGCAGTCCACTCCTTAGCCGTGCGCATTATAAAAGAAGAAGCAAACTTCTTCGTGCGAATTACTGGTAGGTCAACGACATAGGGGTGGAAACCCAGTCTGCGTCTCGTCCCCCGCAGATGAAAGGGAGACGGTGGTATCAGATCGTGTAATTCAGTCGCACACTCTCCGAAATGTATCCTATAAAAAACAGACAGACAGGCTACCTTGCGACGATGCTCAAGACTTTGTAGCTTCGCCACCGAGGTTGGTTGGAATATCTAGGTATTACCTAAAACACCTCGTTTTTCGATCGTCCTTCTACCCTTACCCCATTATTAAGGGCATAATTGAAGGGTTTTCCCCATCCTATTAGTCTCTATTAGCCTACATTTCAATTATCCTTTCTTACACGATATATCATGTCACCTTTCGCGCAATCCATTCATCTTTTCTTTGGTGTTTCTCGAATATGGAGCTATGTGAAGCCATGCACATTTACATTGAACACCTCTCTTGAAACATGACACTCGTCTCTCCGCATCAATACCAAGACAATCGATTTCCTACAGTACTTTAAGACTGTATTGACTTCTATCTAGCAGCCTCAGTACCTAAGTTACTCAAATATCTTTTAAAATATAGGAGCACTAAGTATGTACTTTGGGCACTAATTAGGCACTAAATCTTGGCATAGTCAAAACCATCGAATGAGCTGGCGAGGCTGCTAACTATACGGACACATTATGCAGACTATATTTTCATCACTGATTAAAATTTCAACGGTTCTTCTATAAAGGTAGAACACAGCGATAACTAAATGACCTCATTATACGGAATAGCTAATTTGTTTCACGATATCGATATTGCTACTTTATAATATGGTTATTCAATTTTATCTTTGAATAGTTTCTACTTCAACCTATAACAATGAAGATAAATAGTAATAATTTATCAAATGTTCAAGTTTATTAAGCATGTTAAGTGCTTAATGAAAAGGGAGTCTTACTTAGCAGCCATTAACTCCATTTACGACCAAATAATTAGATAAACTTACAGAGAGAGTGCAAAAGTAGCCAATACGGCGCCATACTGACTGGTACAACATTACTATGCTATAGTTTTATCTACCACGAAAGATCACACTGCATGGTAAAAGTTTTAATAAATAGGGTAAAGTGGTTGGTGGAAGAAAATAAGTGATCAATCTACTATGACTATCCGAATGAATCCAAATATTTTTAAGGCTGGGTGGGACTAAAGCAGCCTCTCTTTCTAACAAGCAAACTTTTGCAATGAGCCATCCCGCTTCAATTGAAAGCAAGATCACAAAAAAACGCATTTTTCATCAATATCTTTTCTCTTGGGTGTTTGGTGTAAACTCCATCGGGTAGAATTACTGCTATAATTAACTACCTTTCAAATGATGGTATATTCAGAAGAAATGGTATAGGTTGATTCTTGTAAAACTGGTTATAAATCTGAAATCTTGAAATCTGAACTTATATGCTCCTCTTTTCAATCGAGAAATTTAATAGAATCGTGTTTTCAACGGTTAGATTCACTTCAGAAAGAACGTATCTACACTGTTATGTGAACTATATACAGGGTGTTTGGTAGAACGATGTAGATGTTTTCGAGCCGATTGAGGGCACCTCTATGATTATTTTAAACCACATATAGTATTATGACAAGTGTCATAGTTTTTAAGTTATTATCAAAAGTTAGTTTTTTTTGTTTATTAACCGAATCGGGGCGGTTAGAGGTCCATAACTTACAAGTTAGTGCCTCAATCAGTTTGATTTTGGTTTTGAATTAGTCACAGTACACAGTCTTTCAACACAATAAGTTTGAACAATAATTGGAAAGGTAATCATAAAGAAATCTTGATTTAAACTTGTCACAAATAATTTTTTTCGTAAAAATATTTTTTTACAAATAATTAAAAATAACTTTTGATAATAACTTACAAACTATGACACTTTGTCATAATACTATATGTGGTTTAAAATGATCATAAAGGTGCCCTCAATCGGCTCAGAAAATATCTACATCGTTCTACCAAACACCCTGTATATTAAATGTAATAATTTGGTTATCAAAAATCGGTTCGAAAACAGACAAATAAGGTTCAACCCCCTCTTAAACCACTCGGTTCTAATAGGACTTAGCATTACGGATTAATCAAACTAGCTCAATTAGCGGAGATCAATTGCTTTTTATTGCTCCTTCCAAAGCAATGAGACGCCATACAACCCCTTAAAACGGTAACAATATTGAACGACTTTTAGCATTAGCAACGTTTAATTTTAATGATTGTTACTCGACAAAATATTGGTACAAGTAGGCTTACAAGTAGGTACCTACATCTGAAGCTTTCAATGGGGGTAATAGAATGAAGGTTACTCTATAGGTACTGCAAAGTGACGCAGTTTTTTCAGATACTCGGTGGTCCAGAACAGATGGTGTTAAATTTTTTTTAAGATTGCTAACTTGGGAATCTATGAGAACCCGCCCGGAAAAAAAACTGAAGATTATCTTTCTTTAGATCTTCTTCTTCTTTAGATTTGATTAATTTAAACATGTGGGCCTTTAAATCAACCAATCGGACACCAATCGGACTGTATAACTCGTCTATAACCTTATCAAGAACGTATATTTCGTACCGCTAGCACTATAACCATTTAGTAGCCCAGTTGCTCTCATTCTGACTTATTCAAAGACGCTTGTCGCATCACTAGGATACGTCAGCTTCAGCATTAAATTATTTACCTTTATTACAATTAATTTAGCATAGAAGCTGTAGTGAGGGCAGACTGGCGCCATATAACTGGGTCAATGACAGATCCGAGAATAGAACTTGCTTTAGGGATGGTTTCTATTGTTAACTTTACATTGTCGGCGAGTGGGCAGGGATTGTCGTTTGTTAAATCTTGCTATTAATGTTAGTGGGAGAATTAGGGCGTTTTCAATTCAGCTGCCTAGTACAATAATATTATTAGAAAACGGTGAAGGGTAAATCGTGACGAAACCTGGATATGCTGAAGAAGAAACTGTAATGCGTATGTGAAATCTATCAATTCGTAGCAGGCGCGCTTGGCGGACTGACGCCCATACCGTCCCTGAAGGTAGGCCTGTGCCGTGTAGTGGGATGTATAATAGGCGGATCATCATCATCATCTCAGCCGATGGACGTCCACTGCTGGACATAGGCCTCCCCCAAGGATCGCCATAATAACGACCGACCCTTAACCAGGTCGTCGGTCCACCGTGTGGGGAGCCTACCCTCACTGCGCTTTACCGGTACGCGGTCGCCACTCGAGAACTTTTCGGGCCCATCGGCCATCGATTCTGCAAGCAATGTGCCCCGCCCACTGCCACTTTAGTTTAGCAATTCTTTGGGCTATATCAGCTATTCTGGTATAATAGGATCATGATTACATTATAAAAGATTGACACGTGTTTCCATGATGAAACCCAAATCTTAAAGAACCTGTCGTTCGTCTGTGAGAGCGCTAAGAGCCCTAAATGATAACATAAAAATTACTTTAGTTAAACAGTCATTACACGACTCTGACTTCCGAGCATGAATCGGCATCCATTACATGCTTTGATCGCTGCTCTTTTAAAAAGAGAGTAGAGATCAGGTAATGAATGTCGAATCAGGTTCTGAATTCAGAGTTTTGTAACACTGCTTTAGTCTAATGTTTAAGCCCCATGTGGCATTAGAGATGTTGACGATGCTCGAAAGTCGGAATAAGCTAGATAGAGAATATATGAATAAGCTAAGACATTACCTATCAGTACAACCTACCTAATAAGGGTAATCGAGAGACTGTTCTCCAAAATAGTAAATCTCTCCCTTTCAATTCTCCGAGCTGTGTTATTTACCTACCTTGAGGTTGAAAACAATTTGTAATCAAACAATAATTAACGACCAATTTGTAACTAGAAACTCGGTTGAAAATCATAAAGTGATCTCTTGAAAATAATCTTAAAATGTGTACTAGCTTGTTAATTTCAGGCTTTAATTCGGTAATGCTCTGCTTCTTTGAGTAGTAAAAGTTTGTATGAAGTCTGATTTATTAAGTTGTTAGTCTTTTTTTGTATATAATATCATTGGTTGTTTGTTAGTAAAAAAAACAAATTTGCTTTGTTTCGTACAGGGCTTGGAGGGAATGCGAGTAAGATGGGCTTGACTCAAAACGAAACACTAAATTAGGTAATTGCGATCAGTAATGCAAGTAAAAGTTAACCTTCGTTCGACTTCATCGTTATCTACTGGTAAACGATGATCAAGGCCTTAGCCAACCATATTTCTAATAATCATACCTACACGTCGATTAAATACATAAATTTGTGATTCTTCTTCTTCTTCTTCTTAGCCGTTTGCAACCATAATGGTGTAGGCCTCCTTCAGTCTATGCCATCCTTCTCGATCTTGTGCTGTCTCTATCCATTTGACTCCAGCTGTTCTTTTGATATCGTCATACCAACGCATTTGCGGTCTTCCTCTTGGACGTTTTTCTCCCCACGGTCTCCACTCCAACAGTGCTTTGCCCCACGAGCCTTCTTTTCTGGCGATATGACCAGCCCATTGCCACTTGAGTTTCGCGATACGCTTGATGACGTCAGTGACTTTGCTCTGCTCTCTGAGCCATTCGTTTCGCTTTCGGTCTCTTAGCGTAACTCCTACCATTTTCCTCGAAATTCATTTTCGAGGAAATTTGTGATTAAATGTTACTTATTGTCTCTGGTCCAGAGCTAAAGGAAAAGGTTAGTCGCCTCGTATGACACCCATAAGAAAAGTCGTGGTCCATACCAAGCTGGAACATTACCACCTCATTTCTTCCGTGGTTTCCGTGTGGTTCACGTTTTAAGCTTTACTTTAAACTTATTATAGCTAAAATTCAAAGCCTCAGTGAAACGTGTGTTAAAGCCAACGCGATAATCTTTATTCTGAGAAGTTTAAAGCAGTCATAAAACAGTATCAAAAGTTATTATACATTACGCACACAGGTGTGCTGCAACACCTACTTATAAGATAACTAGGGTAGCTTTTGAGGTATTTATTATCTGCTTATACAGGGTGTTACAAAATACCCTAGTAATATTTAAAGGGATGGTTTCGAGTTTAGACCATCAAACTGAAAAACTCTCACTATGAAACTATGAAGCCAACATCGAGATTTTTTTTCAACGTTTTCTCCATAGTGAAAGTTGTTCAGTTTGATGGTCCAATACATCCTTTTAAATATTATAATTATATATTACTATATAATATATAGTAATATATTATAGTAATATATTACTTATAGTAATATATACAAGGTGTAGCAAACCCCCCCCCATAATTATATTATAATTATAGGGGGTTTCTTACACCTTGTATACCTACAGGGTCCAATATCTGCCTATGGCACGTACTACTGCTACGATACATAACTGGAGCGTTACTGGAACGTTAACTGGAGTACTCCAGTTAATGTAACGTAGCCATTGCTAATGCATAGGTTACTTAAAGCCGAACATGAAAATAGATTTAAAACGAAAAAAAAAAGTTATATTTTACTTTTTTAAAGATCACACTGTACGTAACCTACGTTAGTTTTGAGGATTTCCCTGCCCCCTACACCAACACGAAGGCTCCCCAAGCACAATACTAACACTATATATAGGTACAGGTAATTTTTAGTAAAAGTAAAATAAAATGATTAACATTTTGCGTCGCACCTAAATTGCTGTTTTCTTAAAGAAAACGACAACAAAGTTGGAAAGTACAAAGACTGCCTTGTAGTACAGGATAACATGCTCTTAGCGAAACAACGGAAAACCTTTTAACTCTAGATAAATTAAAAAGAAGAAGATGTCCCGTGTGTGTTTAGTTTACCTACAGTCGACTCTTGACTTTTAAGGGTCAGCGCACACCCAGCGTAGAACTGCTCGCGCATGCTCGAGCATGTTCTTTGCAGTCGCGCACACCTAGCGGCAAAATCCGCCGGCAGCGGCGGAGCATGCTCGCGCGTGTTCGAACAGTCTCGCGGATGCTCCCGTGTTGCTACAGTTGACGTAGTGAATTTTGCGTTGTGTTTACAATATTTTATAGTAAAGACGTGCGATAACAACAATTTTAAAGTATGGTAGACTGGGATTTGGTAATTATTGGGTTACTAGCAAAGGAAGAGGAGCAAGAAGAGCACATCAATAAGATGAAAAGAGGCAAGAAAGATGTACTTATATTTGGGAAATACTACGCCCTGTGCTGTGCTACGGTTTAAAGTTCTAGGGATAGTTATTTTATGGCTAGGAACTATAAAATGGAATATGAACAATTTGAAAACCTACTAAATCTGCTACGACCTTTTAGATTTTCTTTGTATTTTCAAAAAGAGTTCGATTTTTATATTATATTATCTGTAGTAAATTGCCCTTTTCGGGCGAAAGTAGTTAAAAAATATGCTAGATTTAGTCCGAAACCGGCCGAGGCGGCAACACTTACGACGGATCGCAAGCATCGACACGGGCGTATGCTCGAACATACTCGAGCATGCGCGAGCATGCTCGCGACTGCTCCCGTCGCCGCGAGGAGCATACGCGAGCATACTCGAACAGACGCTGAAGGGATTTAATCACTTGCAAGCTATTTTCAACTTTATTTCAATGGGAATAGAGTTCATTATCAATTGAATCAATGAAAACTGCTCGCGCATGCTCGAACAGTTTTACGCTGGGTGTGCGCTGACCCTAAGTCGCATCAAAGATCGTACTTAGACGCCGCAAACGAGACGGCCCGGTAGCAAGGTTTTTGGACAACTGACCAAAAAGCAAAGAGTAATATAAGTATATTAGAAAAGAGAACCCACTCGTGGCAACATTATGCATCCACCTTATGTCAAATTGAAGGCTAGCTAGCGCCATCTGTGTTTCTCTGAAAATAATTCTACCTATACTATACATACCTACTTATATATATGCTTATATACTCATACCGTTGTTTGAATGCTAGTTTTCGTTCAATCCCGCACCGATCGAGTGAAATTCCAGTATCCTTACTATTCCTGTAATCTGTACATTGGTAAGAGAACAACTGAAACTCCAGAACATCACTAAATCGGCACAAAATTGAACAAAAACTACAAACAACACGCACATTATGCAAGGCAGGTCGCCATTTTGTAAATTTGTCAATTTGACATTGACATAGACAATAAATCTTTTTTTTTCATAGTAAAAGATATATTTAACAGATGGCAGCACATTCTATGCAAACTGAATCGGAAAAACCACCAAAAGGCAAATGTCCTCCGCCTGCCAAAAAGACCGAATTATTGTTGTTTCTCTACATTCTACAAGATGTAGTAAATCTTCTTTAATTGTATATGATAATTATATGTATATAATTGCTTTGTGCATAGGAAATTGCATGACAATTTGAGCCGTGAAATTGAAACCAAAAATTGTTTCATAATGTAGGTACTTCATTAGCCTAGCTAAAGATAAGCATTCCAAACTGATGGTGATTCTCAAGTGAAAGAACATTATCATGTTTAAAAAGAAAATAAAAATAACAATACCAATAATAATTATGTATATGTATCTACTAGTCCAGAAACCTTCGAGAATTCAAGAATAAAAATATGTAATAAAATAACGTAATACTTATTATGCTAACGCACCTTATGACGCTTCTTCCTTTTTTCGGTTATATCCAAGCTAATAAATGAATCATAGAATTTAATACGGGCAACGGTGTTGCTAAGGAATCTTAAGATAAATAATATATTAAGGAAGCCAGACATGTACGTACGAATATTTACAAGCAATGTGTGTTAAAGTAAATGTATTTAATTAATTATGAACGATGTTACGAAGGGAATGTTTATGCGAATGTTCTTTGATGATTTGTTAGGACGATTAACCAATTTAGAAGAAGAAAGGGAATTGCATGTCAAAAACCAAGTAGTCGAGTTGGTATTGCAGATTAGTATGGAACAGCTGATTTTTTTTGTTTGCTCTGACAGGTTTGTTCCCATAGTAAAAGTTGTTCAGTTTGATGGGTAGAGTATGTGGTTTAAAGGTTAATGACACTTTTCCTTACACCCTGTATAGCCACGGAATAAATCCCAAAGTCGCCTCGTACGACACGAAAAAGAAAAAGTTTATTCTAAGCAGAGAGGCAACGTGGCGTTTGATAAAAACTAGTTCTTTTTATTTAAAAAATAATCTTACTACATTTTTTTATATCACAACTGACTACTAAACATTAGGTAAGTCATATTCAATACTTTATCAAGCAACAGGTAAAATTGCGTAAGGACAAAAAATATTTTCTGAGGAAAATAAACAAATAACTAAAACAAAGTTTTAACTAGTTACAGAATATCTGGTACTTCTGGTAGCTGTTATTACAAACTATGCCAACTAATAATTAGTTCGCACTTTATCAGAGAGTAGGAACTAGAGCGGTACCATTCATTGCAGGGTCTGACCACAGAAGAAATAACCCGGCCACAGAAAAGCCCTACCCAAAGGGTGAAAACGGGATGCTGTCACCACCTATTACCTACTAAGCCTATGTTATCCGTCCGTCTGTTCTACCTATAAAGGCTACTTTGAACTTAATAGCTAGACAGTTAATATTTTCACAAAATATGCATTATTATGGCGCGTTTGCTAACAAATAAAAATAACACAACAAAATAAAAAGTTTAAGTTAAAGAGCGTCCCCATACAAGAAGCGAGTTTACTTCTCGCTCTATCAAGGTAATATGAAAACCACAGAACATTATAAGAGGGGTTAGAACTTAGAAGTGCAATGATTTGCATAACACCATAAGGCGCGAGGCGTGGTGCGAGCGAGAGGGCATGAGTAATTGTATAGCAGCGTGAGCGGGAAGACAAGCGGCGACAGCCGTCTCCGAAGCAAAAGCGCTACTTTGCATTTCTAACCCCTCATAAAATATTATGTGGTAAAAAAGGTAACGGTATTAATGCAAAACAAGAAAGTAGTTTGTTTAGAATCGAGAGCAGAATCGAATTATCATGGTTTCAACATAGGTAATTTTTTTCAAAATATTAAATAATACGTGTGCAAAATTTAAAAATTTCTGAACCCGACGTCAACCCACCCCACGGGCACACTCACCCTACTTACTACCAAAACAAGATTATAAAAATGTTTCCATGAGTACGTTAGCGCTTTCTTTCAGTGCTGAAAAAATAACAAATCATTTTTGCCTCGAAAACTTAAAATGCGAATAACTTTAAATTTTAACTATCAAAATAATGAAATTATTGTTTCAATCTAATTATTTTGTTATAAATCAGTTGAGGTATGAGGTTTTGCGCTAATTTATTAACACGTTGTATATACAAGCGTCAAACTTGGTGTGATTATGGTGCAAACTTTACAGTATGACAACAAATAAAAATAACTGGCTAAGTATGAGTCGTTCTCGCGCTAAGGGTCCCGGAAAAAGCATTTTTTTTTAAATATTGATATACAGTGTGAAATTGATATCATTAGCATCCTTTTAAACTAAGAGTCTACCCATCAAACTAAACAACTTTTACTATGGGAGCCAAGCGATCGGAGCAAATAAACAACCTGCTGGTCCATACTAAATTGCAATGTCGACGCGCGAGTTCGCTACTCAAATGTATGCAACAGCTGATTTTTTTTCGTTCCGATTGGTTTACTGCCATAGTAAAAGTTGTTCAGTTTAATGAGTAGACTCTTAGTTTAAAAGGATGCTAATGATATCAATTTCACCCTGTATATCAATATTTAAAAAAATGCTTTTTCCGGGACCCTTAGCGCGAGAACGACTCATACTTAGCCAGTTATTTTTATTTTTTGTCATACTGTAAAGTTTGCACCATAATCATACCAAGTTTGACGCTTGTATATATGTGTTTTGGTACGGAACCCTCGGTGCGCGAGTAGTCCGACTCACACTTGGCCAGTTCAATTACTTTTGATATGGAGACTGCTACACAGTCCTCATTCAAATTCAATTCATTTAGTCCATTAGGTAACAATGTACATCGTGTTAAAAATATGTGCAAACAAATTAAAAATATAAACCTTAAACATAAAAAATCTACTCATTGGAATATTAAATATAAGTAAAAAAATAATAAAATAAAATAAATAAATAAAACTCAACTACGCTACGCCATGGCTACGCTACGCCGTAGTCGAGTAATAAAGGCAATGAATGGTGCACCTCAAACCGGCCGGCCAGCACAAAATAATGTTCTCATAATAATTAAATAACGCTCACAGGCACATACATTGTAATGATCCCAAGAAAGCACTATTAATAGGCTGTTTATTATGGAAACCATACAACAACGGCACAAACATATAACAACCATGACCGAACCGGGATTCGAACCCAGGACCCTGGTTTGGCAGTCCGGCGTGGTAACCATTACACCAACCGGGTCGTCAAATTATTAAATGTGTTGTAGCAAAAATTATTCACAATGATGTTTACATTATGTCGCAGAGGTATGGACCCAAAAATCCTACTAATATTATAAATGTGAAAGTTTATGACGATGCTCTTTGGATGTTTGTGAGTTTGTGACTCAATCACGCGCATAGTCTCATCTTATCGTGTGGGCAGCAAACCCTGGTCATACTCTTTCTTATACTGTGCCCTGGTGTCAGAATTTTTTCAGACCGCCTTTCGGCCTCTGACGTGGTTTTTATGTAACGACTACTACCACCAGAGATAGTAGCCGGGACCAACGGCTTAACGTGCCATCCGAAGCACGAAATCATTTTTCTTTTCAGACAATCAGGTGATTCAGCCTGTAATGTCCAACCAACTGGGGAAAAACGCACAAAGTGACATAGGATGATGAGGATGTATATGAATATGCATAAATATATGAATATGAATATCACAAAATGTTAGTTTTCTCGGTTAAGACAACAGTTTAACCTTTGCCAGTTAACACGTCGAGCCAGGTAAAGCTTAGCTATTTACTTGGCTCACTGAACCTGGGAGCCGGCCCCGTCAAAACTGTCATTTCCAAGCGCTAGCTTCATAATTACCGGCAAAACTAGACTAGGTCTAGAATAGGCAAGTTTTAGTTTAATTTTAAACTTCGCAGTGTTTAGAATTCAATTTAGAGTAGTTGGTGGTTTTTGAGGTAGCAAAAGTGTTTGAATAGGCTAACTTAGCAAGCAACGCCGCTAGTAAATGCTAGTGTTTATTATACCAAATCTTTCCCAGAAATATGGAGATGCCATACTTGAAAAAATCATCAAAACTGATGCATTCGTTCTTGAGTAAATCGCGAACATACGTACAGGGTACATGTTGCTGACGGTTTCTTAAAGGGATGAAACTAAAAAACTTTCTTCATGGGTTGGGACTTGGCACTAACTTATAAATCGCGAAAAAAATATTTGCTATCCTATACAGGGTGTAACAAAACACCCTAGTAATACTTAAGGGGGTGCTTCAGACCATCAATCTGAACAACTTTCACTATTGGAGCCAACGTCGAGAAAAAATTAAAAAAATCTGCCTTCCCATACATTTGAGTCCAGACGGTACACAGGAGGACGGACAGTGCAGTTTTGTATGAAAGAGCGTTTTTTTTTTCTCGATTTCGATGTTGGCTCCATAGTGAAAGTTGTTCAGTTTGATGGTCTGCAGCACCCCCCTAAGTATTACACACCCTGTATATTATTTGGGATGGCTAGGTTTACAGTTTTGTTTGCAACAGCAGGTTAATTTTTTCTCGCGATTTTAATGCAAGTCTCATTAGTTTGACGGTCTGTCAGCATAGAATGATCATATATTATACGGGACAAATAAAGAACCTCCCTTCTTTGAAGTTGGTTGAAAATACGTGCTCAAACCATTTGTGATCGCGTACACATCAGTTGTTATATTACTCGTATGCTTTTAGTTTTAATATCCAACATTAAAACGAAGCATGAATTTCGTTTCGTTATATTCGAATAGGCGTCCTCGTGACCTCCAGAGGTCACAAGGTCACAGACTGAGCATGGACCGCGATGAGTTTAACGACATTAAATATTTGCATGTACAACCAACAATAGTAGAGCCTTCGACCCATTTCCCTACTTGATTTATGGTTATTCACTTGTAGTATCGATCTCTTGTTATTTTACTCGGGTGTGGCTTTCTATTCCTAGCTGGATTCAAACATACATAGCGTCGATCATCACGGTGAACTCAGACCATCAAACTGATGAACAACTTTCACTATGGAGCCTACCTTAGGAAACGCGAAAAAAATCTACTGTCCCATACAAAACTGCTGTACCTACCCGACTCAAATGTATGGGACAGCTGATTTTTTTTCTGCAATTAAAGCATAAAATTTTTGGCGAATTTTATCTTGAAAGCGGAGATAAATATTTAACTAAACAAGTACTTATTTAGTTACGTATAAAGAAAAATGTAGTACACAGGCAACACAATCTGACATTTTCGGGAAAGTGGGTCGTTTTGCACCACCCGGTATATTCTAATCCGATAGATTACATAATTAACCAGGTAATTAAGGTAATGTACGAGTAGGTATACCTACATAGTACGAGTCGTAATCTCATTAGCGATTGGGTTACGAATTTACGACTACTCTTGATATAACTATACGGTAATTTGTTAAATTAGAATAATGTATTTATTCATAAAAGCATTAAGATTAATCACAAAAATAAAGCGGTCAGCACAAGCGTCGTCAAATACAAAGATATAAAAACAGTCACAAATCAGCAACATGCTTCGTCAAACAAAACAATGAAATACAAGCTCAGTCAAATAATTTGTTAAATTGTTAGGTACCGTTTTGGAGGACAAACGAAGACATTTTTTGAAAAGCGATCTTTAATGGTACAGGGTGCAATTGATATCATTAGCATCCTTTTATTTTAAACTAAGAATCTACCCATCCAACTAACTTTTACTATGGGAGCAAACAGATCGAAGCAAAAAAAAATCTGCTGCTTCATACGAAACTGCAATGCCTACTCGACTCAAAAGTATGCAACAGCTGTTTTTTTTTGTTCCGATCCATTTGCTCCCATAATTAGTAAAAGTTGTTCAGTTTGATGGGTAGACTCTTAGTTTAGAAGGATGCTAGTGATATCAATTTCACCCTGTATAAATGATGAAACCACATGGTTTGATAATGATAGTATTGGAATATTTAAAGGATAATAATTTCATTTTTCGATGTTTGAAACACTCGGTAAACAAATTAGTTTTTTCGTCCTTAAGTCCTTAAGTATCTACAAGATCGCAATATTTACGATGAAACAGTAAGTAAATACGTAAACGTTAAATTGGGCAAACACTTGTCGCACGCTTCCGTTCACAAGTCAATAAAGAATCATAAAAGAAATGTGAAGGTGCCTACGAGACATCATTTTATTTGTGTTACCAAGTACTTGAAAACTTGATTAACTTGACTTCACATGATTATAATTTGTGTTATCTCTAGCCACAAAGCGAGCCAATAGACACAAATATCAGGGACGTACACGTACAGGCTTCTACACAAACCGACACACAGCAGTGCCGCAAATGCCTTGTCCCATACTCGCCCTGTACCCGGACTTTCGATGTTCGATATATCGCCACTGTTTCGGTCCGCACTTCATTGTAATAGAGTTGACATTGGAACGAAAACGTTCACGCTCTTACGAAGTTCGAATGTGCGGGTAGAGGCCCTGCTCTCATTATTTGGGACTACATTATAGGATTCAGAAATAATACATACATACATAAACTCAAGACTGTAATCCCTTTTGGGGTTGTCAGAAACGTTGCTACAACTACCAACTTTATGTTTAAGAATGTAGTTGTAGTATAATGCTCACATTTAGTAATTTAAGGGGCTATGTAAAAAAAATAGGATTCTTCAAAGCTCCATATATCATGAAGTACTAACAGTAGGAGTATGATTTGCGGATATGTGTAATTTGAACATATAATTGAAGTTTTGATTAGAGCCAAAACACGATTAAGACAAATTTTCTCGATAGAAAAACAAGCCAAAGTAGCCTCCGTTTTTGTCTATAAACGCTTGTAACTGCTAAACTGTGAATAATAGAAAAATGAGACTTGATTTAAAAAAAGAGATTGCTATTATCTAAGTTTTGATTAGAGCAGAATTGAACTTACATAAATAGTAGGTACAATCACAATTAAATAAAGTTAGTTTTTTCGCTTGATTCGATCCAGGCGCGCGCGCCGCCCCATCTCTTTCTCTCGCATCTGGCAGTAATATAAGCTATCACACGCCCGTTTCGCTTAAATTATTTTTCGACATAGGCTCTTAAGTTGCGGGATGGAATGACGTGTCAAGAGGTGGCTAGCTTTTCCCTTTAATCCCTTAGTCGCCTTGTACGACGCTCTCGGAAAGAAATGGGGTGGTGGTGGTTTACAAAAATAACATTTAAAAAAAACAACCTGTGATAGCATAAGTAGAATAAGAAAAGATATTTTACTTTTAACTTTATCAAGCTCATGAAGCGAGAACTTCGTCTCAGACAATCGACATCACCCATTGCCTAGCGTCTCTAGTTGTGAAAAAGAGACGGTGCTATCCAGTTGCATTTGGTTAGAGAGAGAAACTAAAACGTAGTAGTCGTCAAGGGAGCTGCGGTCCGTCTATATTACAGTCGACTGTGTATACTGCCTAGTTTACACGAGCTTAGTGCTTACCATTCTTATTTTTCACTAGCACTTGTACTCTACTCTACACTCACTCTCACTTACGTGTGAATAAGCGTTAGTAAATCTAGCAAGTGCAATTTAATGAACCGCTCTACTTATTAACTTAGCGACAAGGAGCTAGCCCCACCACAATTCTACTGAGTAGTTTGTCTTTGGTCGAGTTGTGTGACCGGCCACCTTTGTGGACGTTCAAACACAACTACACCACGCGAACACAGCGAACAACAGACGCGTTTTTGTTCTAGGCAGCGATGATGTTCCAAACGTATGTCTTGCTACTTAGTCTGTATGTTTTTCAGGACCCCAGAGTAGATACTATTACGTATCACTAATCACCAAACAAATTAAAAACGCTACCTACCTAAAAGCAAACCTGGCTAAATTGCTTATAAGGTGGTTGGTATGGTAGTGTGTAGCAAAGTGAATGACTGCCCCGAAATGCGCTACTTTCGGTCGAAATTTTACGTATTTATTACCTATAAAACTAAGCTGCTTATTAGTTTATGAATAGTACTAATGTCAAGACCTAACGCTCGTGTAAACTAGGCATGATGCTATCTGCTCAGACTTTGTCTTGCTACAATTTACTCTTACTTGTGTCCGTTTTGAGACGTTGGCTAATTTGCTCAGTGGTTTAATTTATCCAATATTTTAACAAGTTTTAACATTCAACTCAAGTCGTCTCATTCTAGAGGTCAGGGGTTTTTTTTTTGGGAAAAAGTCTATCTTAATTTTAATCTGTGTTAACTAGATTTTTTCTGTGGCTTTCGGTTTTAGGTTAAAATAAAATATGATCGTGTGTTCGAGTTACACCGTTATAAGTGAAAGAATGCCTATGCTCTAAACTTGGACTTAATCTAGTCTAGATATACCTATAAGATGTTGACAAATAAACGCAATACCTACCTGATATAATTTCTGATAATCTTGTCTCCAGAACCCATTATATATTTAGACATGTTAATTACTCTGTACAAATGGTTTTCATTGGTTAAGTTCAACATTGTTTTAACACTGTATAAAAGCTGATTATGAATAAAAATTCGATATTTCCTAGAAATAAACGACCAAATCAAAAATGATCAGTAGGTAATAGTAGGTTTTCATCCAAACCCGCGAAGTCTCGGTTCTTGTAATCTCTCTGAGCTGGGATTGACATTAATTTCTTCGGCTTTAAAAGTTCTGTCTTACAAGAGCTACGTCGATTTTTATTCATGAAAGATAGCACTAAACTATCCCTTTATAAGACTTCCTCATTTCCCATTTTATCGGTTCGGGACTAAACCCTCGTGAAATGAGGATTAGCGAATGAAAAGCGGAATTTATAGTAAAAGAAGCTTAACCTGCTTACTTTACGTTACTCAATAGCCGGGTCCACACCTGACGATCCATCGCGCTCCGATCGCGCGCGGCAGGAGCGAATAGCCGGGTCCACACCTGACGATCCATCGCGCTCCGATCGCGCGCGGCAGGAGCGAATTGCAGGCGTTTGGATGTGCCGCGCGCGATCGGAGCGCGATGGATCGTCAGGTGTGGACCCGGCTATTTGCAGGCGTTTGGATGTGCCGCGCGCGATCGGAGCGCGATGGATCGTCAGGTGTGGACCCGGCTAATCTCATACTAGTTTTTGGTTTAGAAAGATTAATACAATAGACAAATGAAAAGAGCGGACAATTTGGCTAGTAGGGTCACACACTGCAAGGCAAAAGGCCTGCTCTCACAAACAACTACTACTAAAACCTGCAGTAGGTACTTTATTTACGAATTCGCGAGGTGATCCTGATCTCTCAGTGCACACACACATCCTAAACACGCCCAAGAAAAAGACTGTATGTGGATTATGGAGTGGACAAACGGCTTAGAATGGACCAACATTTGTCATGGTAGGTCAAGCAACGAATGAAAAAAAAACAGTACCACATATTCTGTACTCAATTATTGTTTAGTGAGTGTATACCTACTATAATTATGAGGATAAAATTACAAAAACGATATGGTTAGTCATTATAACACGCATCGTGACATCTAAACTGACAAAAAATACTTTATACGGGGTGTTAGGGTAAACAGTTGCATTACTTTAATGGGTGATTTTACTCTAAACTGACAAAAAATACTTTATACAGGGTGTTACGGTAAACAGTTGCATTACTTTAATGGGTGATTTTACCCATGATACTGAACAACTTTCCCTAAGAAACCTATAGGAAATTCGTAAGAAAAATTTAGGACTTCCCATACTAAATGCAATCAGCTGATCAATTAATTTTTATATGAAAAGTCGTTCTTTTTTTGCGAATTTCCTATAGGTTTCTATGGGAAAGTTGTTCAGTGTCATGGGTACAATCACCTCACTGTTTACTCTAACACCCTGTTGGTATAATAAGACAAAAATCCTACGACTTCGCAATTTCATTTCAGCTTCATACCAGTAGTAGAAACAAAATAGCGACAAGAAATCGCGTGAGACATCAAAGGCTGTGATGTGCGCAGCCGTAGCAAATTGGAATAAAGCGATAAATCACACAACCCGTCTGGGATACGCTCAACGATTTGTATTGGCCAATAATACCGGCGACAATATCTCCGATAAAAAAAGGTTGCCTTGTTCCACATCTGAATATTCGACATTTTGTCTCGATATCGTAAAGCTGTCCAGGCAAAACCTCATACACCCCAATTGACTTATAACAAAATAATTAGATTGAAACAATGATTTCATTATTAAAATATTTAAAATTTATTCGCATTTTAAGTTTTGAGGCAAAATTATTTGTTATCATTTCAGCAATGAATGAAAGCGCTAACATACTCATGGATACATTTTTTAATAATCTTGTTTTGGTAGTTAAGTAGGGTGACTTTGCCCGTGCGGTGGGTTGACATCGGGTTCAGTAAATTTTAAATTTTACTTCTATATTTTAATTATAGTCCTAACCAACTGGGGAAAAACGCACAAAGTGGCATATCACTAGGTGTCCCCCGTAGGAATCCAACCCAAGACCTCCGTGTCGAGAGCCCAATACTCTTAAACATTAGACCACGGAAGCAATGTTACTGTCACTGTCAGAATTAGTCGGAAATGACGAATTATTATTATAGGCCAGGAGACCGATTGCGCTAATTTAAAACCTCGAAGTTCTATTCTTATCCATTCTAATCACATTGCAATCCAATTACTATTCAACAGTGCTGAATTCCGCATCGCGCTAAACTCTATGTAACTGACAGCCTTTAACGTCTGAGCGATCGCTGTCATGAGCTGTACTGCAATTAGCGCAATACCAATTGTGTCAAAAGTTATGGCTCGTACGTAATCCACTCACGGTTCCATCACTGAATATTTACCGCGTTTGCAGCCCAGGATGTCGATAGACACTACAATAGAAACATAACCCTTCATAGCCGCCTCTTACGATTAGAAAGAAAGAAAGAAAGAAAGAAAGAAAAATTATTTATTTGGATCCCCGACACACATACAATCTTACATCATGGTAAAATTTTTGTAAAATTTTAAAGAGATTGTTTGTGCGCCGCAGTGGCAAAAAGGTCCCAACTGAACTCTGAATTTATGTTTACGATAACCACCTCGGAAAGAAATGGCATGGTGTATTCTAATCTGGAACCACACGATCCTGGTACAATTTCACAAAATCTAAATCAATATTTAAGGTAAACCATTACCTCTTTAAGTTCAGAAATCTCAAATCAAGTTAGATTGTTGAGTACCGCTTTTCAACCACCGCCGCGCCTGCCCAGAATTCGTATTCAATCAAGCACTTCACTTGACTCCCCGGAATTAATTTACGTATGAATACGCTAATGCAAATTAATTGGTTTAGGTATAGTATAAGAGATAAGTGTACTTTTTGCAACCATTAGCAGCAAGGCTGATTCAGTGTTTATGGGGTGTAGAGCAACTTTGTGATGGGGATGGACCAGTTCTGCCTGCATCACTCCAGTCGTTTTAGAAGTTACTGATGATTAAAGGTCTGTAAAAAATTAACGATCAGCTGCACGGCTGATCGTATGATATTGTTGTAGTATGCACTGTAGATATAAAACAGTACAAAAACTGTCAAGTTCTATCAGTCCGTTTAGGAGATACAGCCAGTCAAAGTTCCGACCTTTGAACGGCTGTATCTCCTAAACCGACTGATGAACCATGTCAGTTTTTGTACTGTTCACATAGCTACAGTGCATACTACAACAATAACACACGATCAGCCTTGCAGCTGATCGTTAATTTTTTACAGACCTTTAATCATCAGTAACTCCCAAACCGACTGGAGTTATGCAGGCAGACCTGGTCCATCCCCATCACAGAGATAGAGCATCTCCCATAAACACTGAATCAGCCTTGATGCTGATGGTTGCAAAAAGTACACTTATCTCTCGGAATAGTACATCTCGATTCTCGTTCTATTTACTTACTTTAGGAAATTATAACTCAATAGAACTGATAGTCGATTTCGATTACAGCGATATATAGGCACACCCAAAAGGAAAACGAAGTACCTACCAACAGTAGAAAATTATCATCATCATCAGCCTATTTAGAAGAGGTTACTGACCTCTCAGGTATAATCTTGATGGAGCATGCCATGCGAATTTGCTGAAACAACGAACACCTACGAGACACTAAACCAAGCATCGCACTTTCGTTTTGTATTCCAGTTACCACTTCAGCAGAAAATACAGTGACAAAGTAAGATAATCTTGGGATCTCTGAAGGGATCTAAAACCAAGTAAACTTCCCAAAAATCAGCAACAGCATCGAAACAAGGGATGAATAATTCAAACTCAAATCTGTTGGCGCGATCCGACAGAGCTTCGCTGAAACGTAATACGCACGCGTTCGCGTTTTTCCTCACTTATTCATTGGAAAAAGTCTTCACATTTTGATCACGTAAGCGCGAACTTTCAATTTCACCCTTTCCCTCCATTATTGCAGCTTTGGAGGCCTATACACTATTCTGAAAGTTTATAAGACCGAGTTCTGCGGAAAGAAACATTTCTAAACTATTGCGAAGGGGCTGGTTATGATACATATCTATATGTACCTACGCATCTAGATTAAACTTTAACTAAAAGCTTTTGTCTGCCATACGAAGACTGAGATACGACTTTTGAGCGTGAGTTGATTCTACAGGGTCGAAAATTTGTGGATTTTGACATACGGCAGTTCAAACTCTAACTTAACAAGCATCTGCAACGCCTGCCACACACATACCTACGGAATACCGAATCAAAATACGATTTGATATGGAATTTCTTTTTGAAAGTTAAATCAGCAGTAGAAAAATGCGTATCTTCATAGTAATTTTGACATTTTTAACTGTTGAGTTTAACATATGAGATTCAAAAATAGTATTCCTGGTCTGTGGTTGCGTCCTGTGTCCACTGTCAATTAAAAATGGCGACCGGCTTACCACCTGTCACACTGCCGCTGGACAGAGTTTGCAGGTTTGCGGCACTAGTGAAATGTGGATTTTCTCAACCTATGCTACATTTAGATAACTCCGACTTACCCTCTCAGGGAATATCAGATGTTAGTAGACTGTAAACCTGCCATTTAGTTTGAATGGCAACAAAATCTGATTAATAAAAGTTACTAGCAACCGTTGAAGAGTTCCACTTTCCATCTCATGACTACATGATCAGATCAGCTCGATAGTACCAGCCTATTGTAATGTCATGCAAATTACATACACCTGCAAAGTTTCCAATCAATATATTAATCAATATATTAATTAGAAGTAGGTTAAAATCACGTTAAAATCGACTTCCTAGATTTTCTTACATATAACTGAAGCTAATAAGTATAAGTGCATTAAAAAATAAACACTGCCGGTGATTATAGTAGAGTCCAATCTTTCCGTATTTCTTCGCGTAAAATAATACACCTACTTATTGTAATTTATTTTCCCGAACAGCAAGCAGAAGGTAAAATAACAACAGTCCATAAAATATAAACTTAAATAAATTAAATAACTACTTATGATAAAGTTTACAGCAATATGGAATAGAGTAGGTATACAGGGGGGAATTGATGAGTCTACCCATCAAACTGAACAACTTTTACTATGGAAGCAAACCGAATCGAAGCAAGAAAAAAATCTGCTGTTCATACTAAACTGCAATGCCTACTCGACTCAAATGTATGGAAAAGCAGATTTTTTTTGCTCCGATTGGTCCCATAGTAAAAGTTGATCAGTTTGATGGCTAGACTCTTAGTAATGATATCAATTTCACCCTGTATATGATAAAATTGGTGTTAAAAGTTATAAGTGGAACTTAGTTTCTACTCATTTTCTACTACTATTCGCAAAAATTTATAGCAACGATTAATCCCACTTCTGACAGGAAACTAAGAATTAATATAAGTACAATATAATTTTTACATCGAAAATTTACAGAAATAACGTAACGAAGTAAACAAACAAGGTAAAAATAGCGATCGTACAATAGCGTACCTATTTAACCTTTCGCGGTTTGCATTGGAAAAGACAAGCCGTAAGTACGTAATGTTAAAATTTATAAATACCCTATAGGTACTAAACATATAAATAAATCACATATTGCGTACCTACCGTGCAATCAGCAAGATTATTGCGTGTAACTAGAAACCTGCGGTGTCCGATGTCCACTGACCAACCCTACGCCTAGGTACCTATTATTTCCAACCAATAGCCAGCTTTAACATTATTTGCAATACTGTAATGTTAGTAGAATGAAACAAATGTTCAAACAAGCGAAACTAACTTCAAATTAACTGTGCTTTATACATATACATATGAGAAAGTGTAGAAGACCAATGAAATACCTACTTACCTATACCGAAAACTTTAACATATGAATGTTATGATTGACTAAGCCGAATGGCCTCGATTCGGAGTGTACCACGACTAAACTAAACTAAATGTATTCCTGTCACTTTCTAAAATAAGATTAAGAAAAGAGACAGAAAACCAACAGCTGACTTTAGTGCTGTCAAAGTGACGTTAAATGCGCAAAATAAGATGCCATCATAATGGCCTCGATTCGGAGTGTACCACGACTTAACTAAACTAAATTTATTCCTGTCACTTTCTAAAATAAGATTAAGAAAAGAGACAGAAAACCAACAGCTGACTTTAGTGCTGTCAAAGTGACGTTAAACGCCCAAAAACGACTTAAATAAGGTGGCGTACATTATGATGGCGACTTATTTTGCGCATTTAACGTCACTTTGACAGCACTAAAGTCAGCTGTTGGTTTTCTGTCTCTTTTCTTAATCTTATTTTAGAAAGTGACAGGAATACATTTAGTTTAGTTTAGTCGTGGTACACTCCGAATCGAGGCCAATGTACGCCATCTTATTTAAGTCGTTTTTGGGCGTTTAACGTCAATTTGACAGCACTAAAGTCAGCTGTTGGTTTTCTGTCTCTTTTCTTAATCTTATTTTAGAAAGTGACAGAAATACATTTAGTTTAGTTTAGTCGTGGTACACTCCGAATCGAGGCCATTGCGATGAAATAAGAACTAAATGTAACATCGACACGATAAGCAAGCAAGCAATGTAACATCATATTAATCTGTGTTTTTCTGAAACTATCCGAATTGGATAAGCAGTTTTCAGTTCAAATACAAGCCTACTACTAAGCTAGCACCTACTATATGCTACTATTAAACTAGCAATTATTTGTTTTTACCTAATATCATATCCTGTAATTGCATTCTAGAAAACGGCTCTAACGATAATTTGGATGAAATTTTGTATTTAAATCAACTGTTTAATCTACTCATTCATGCCATGATAAAATGCGTATTCACCCAAAAAATATATATTGTTAACCAATTTTTTAGGTAATCGTACCTATACAACGTGTTAATGAATCAGCGCAAAAACTCATACACCCCAACTGATTTATAACAAAACAATTAGATTGCAACAAACAACAAACAAAACAAAAACAAAAATTATTGAATTCAGGCCTTACCAAAGAAACGCACTCCAAATTAATTACGATCTCAATAATACTAAACTAAACTGCGTAGAAACTGCAACATTACTAGGAATCGAAATAGACGCTAACATCAATTGGAAAGTACATATTAAAAAAGTAGAAGCAAAGTTATCAAAATTTACATACGCACTATTTAAACTAAAAAAGACCACCGATTTCAAAACGTCGCTTTCTGCTTATTACGCTTACGCACAAGCATGGCTCAGCTATGGAGTGATCATGTGGGGAAATAGCACTGACGTGTCCAAACTGTTCATCTTACAAAAAAAGTGTATTCGGATTTTAGTTAACGTGGATCAAATGACTAGCTGCAGAGAATTTTTCATAAAACATAAAATATTAACACTAACCTCTCTATACATTTTAGAAAATGCAAAATTCGTAAGGAAAAATAAACATCTTTACATTACGATGAAAAGTACCGGCAGAAAGACTAGGTACACAAATAAATTGAAAGCCCCCTTCTCGAAACTACAAATGTTTAGATCTGGTCCCTACTCAATGTCCATACAAATCTACAACGCAATCCCTGATAATATACAACAGGAAGATAACATTAATAAGTATATTCCTAAACTCAAGGAGTATCTAGTCCAGAAATGCTTTTACAATTTAGATGAATTTTTAAACCCCTGTACCTAAAATTATAAATAATTTAAATTTGTTATGCCTAGCTCTTAAGAATGTTTATGTAATTAATAATTAGCGCCATCAAATTGCAGTGCCCCACCGGGGTCCATATTGTGTTCTGAAACCTATTGTAAAAACTAATGTACCATATGGAAGCAATAAACAATTTGTATTTGTATTTGTATTTGAACAATAATTTAATTATTTTGATAATTAAAATTTAAAGTTATTCGCATTTTAAGTTTTGAGGCAAAAATGATTTGTCATCATTTCAGCACTGAAAGAAAGTGCTAACGTACTCATGGATACATTTTTATAATCTTGTTTTGGTAGTAAGTAGGGTGAGTGTGCCCGTGCGGTGGATTGATATCGGGTTCAGAAAATTTAAAATTTTGCAAACAAATTATTAAATATTTTGAAAAAGATTACCTAAGTATGTTGAAACTGACGGCCCGGTAGCACAGTCGGTAGTGAACCTGCCTGCTGTGCCGAGAGTCGCGGGTTCGAATCCCGTAAGGGACAAATATTTGTATGATGAATATGAATATTTGTACCCGAGTCATGGATGTTTGTATCTATACATGTATTCTATATCGTTGTCTAGTCAGCATAATACAAGTCCAGGCTAGATTCTGGTACTTTAAATGTGACTAGATAATTTGTGTGACATTGTCCAAGATATTTAGATATTTATTTATTTAAACCATGATAATTCGACTCTGCTCTCGATTCTAAACAAACTACCTAATTTCTAGTTTTGCGTTAATTCATTAACACGTTGTATTGTTAACCAACTTTTTAGGTATAACTACATACTTAAACCTGGCTTGACAGCCAGGTAGCATGCTTTCAGCCTACTGCCTAGAAAGGTTAAAAAAAAGTTTGAAGAAAATCGTTTTGTTTTGGTGTGGAAATGAATTTTCTCAGGAATTAAATTAAGCGGAACGGTCCACCCAGATGCTGTAATTAATGTTGCTTCCCAAAAATCCCATATCAAAAGACGTTATTGTTTTGTATGATTACATCACACAGATGCTCACAAATAGGACAGTAATACGTAACTTACTGCGTTAAAGTCCTTTCTACCTCTAACTGCCACAGACAATAATCATTTACTGTTTGTCCCAAGAAGTCTATTCTAGTCTCGAGGCAATAGAAGTAATTGCGAAGCCCACACAAATGCTACCCTCAGGAATAGTTTCATTTTATAAAATGTTCTAATCTCAGAATAACGGGTGAAGGCATTAATTACTGATTCAGCTTATAAATCTGACTTCCGTAGAAACTTAATAAAAGTTTCTTTAATGTTAACGATTTGAGTTAAAGCATAGACAGGGATAAAAAAACCTTGCCATAGGTATTGTGGACATCAAATCTAATCATCAATTAGTCATCTACTTACCATGGAAAATCAACTGCATTTGGCTTATAGGTCGGTTTATTTTTTTCACTTAATTGTATGGTAATGGTAAAAACGATAATTATTGAAATAACGAAGTCGAGGTAAAATCTAAAAAATATGACACGCAAATAAAGTGAAGGCTTGACTGTATTTTATTGTAGGTATTTTTACCATGGTACAACAATATACTGCGCCTGGTATTCTCTTCCGATCACGTGACTGACCACGTGACTGACACAAGCCTACGTCATCATACCCTTTCACCATGTTTAGCGGCCATTTTTTTGTGACGTAGGCTTGTGTCACTCTGGGAATAGAAGACCTTATTTTTTTAGACTATGGTATTTACATTTATTTGTCCTCCGCGATAATAGCTCAGTGAGTGTCGGTGGCGTGTTGCGAAGAGGTATGGACACTCGAATCATGGGGATGCGAGTCGCATGTAATCAAAATCCACTACGGGAGTTTTTGACGTGTGCGCTGATTGGTCAATAAATCCGCACGGACGACGACATACCATGTACTTACCAATGAGTTTTTCTAGCTTATGTATGTAATACCGAACGCATTCAATCGGTGAAGGAAAACATCTTGAGGTAACCTACATACGCTGAAGAAGAAATTCTGACGCGTATGTGAAGTCTACCAATCCGCATTGGGCATACGCGTGGTGAACAGACGCCCGTAAACCGTGCCCTGCAGTGGGATGTTTATAACCTGATGACGATAATAGCTAAATAAAATTTGATTGCCTACCTATTTAATAGCATGGTATAGCTATAGTATCAGATTACAATATAATAATTCTTTATTTCCCTGATAACTGTTAATGTTGCCCTACAAAACTAGAATTATTTTCCAACGTGTTCAAGCTTAAAATCATAAAACATGTCCAGTAAACCCATGATAGTAGTAATATTGTACCTAGTCTTATCAGGAATTAGCATTTATATTGGAAGGCCGGCTCGCGACCGTATGTCATCCCGTATCTGTCTCTGACAACGGGACGTGACACTCTAAATACCACCACGTCACTGACTAGGAAAATTTATTTGTTTTTCTTCACTACAAAACACTTGGTAAACTTATTATTCTAATCCCAGTACCTGTATTACCATCCTACCTTACCCTACTCCCCCCCTTTTTTATTTATTCCCCGAGGGGTAAGTAGTGGAGTACCTATCTACATTTACACAAAGAGGTAAAATTTCTTAATTTACACGCGTGGTGGACTAACGTCTATAACACCCTCCTTGTGGGTAGGCTTGTGGCCTTTTAGTGGGACGTATACAATAGGCTAATGATAATGATGATGCAGGGAGAGGAGGTAATAAATACGGGTGAGCCCGAACAGAATCTTGAAGATGATCGCTGATCGGATGGATACAGCTATCCTCGGTCGTTTCATCGATCTGCATGTGAGAGGTATGGATTGGTGAATTGATCCAATTAATAATTCTTTGTTTTATGATTGTATTGTGATTATACTAATATTAGATGTAAGCTTGTGCTACTAACAAAATATGGGCAATTTTTTAATCTGAAATAAAACATTTTTTTATTTTTTATTTTTTGTTTTTTTTTTGTTTTTAATCTCTGAATTTTTTTTCCCTGATTGAAAGCTCTACAATATCCCTGACTAATACAGGCTACATAAATCACATATCCATGCGGGCATCAGCTAGTTCCAAATATAGCATACCAATTTGGAATATTTCACTAGCAGTACAAAAACTCAGTGTGACAGGCAGTGAGGGTGTCGCCATTTTTAATGGTCAGTGGACACAATAAACGCTTCGAAACGGAAGCATTTTCATCGCGAAATTTTTGCACAAAGTTATATTCGGTGTAAAATCATATTCCAATCCAACGTTTTACTTTAAGAAGATACCTAGAGTAAACCAAATGTGCAGCATAAACAATTTATTGAACCTTTTGCAAGTTACGATTGCAATTTACGATTGATTAAGTACTTTGTCCTTTTTTTGAACAAAGTGGTCAGTTCGCACTTTTTGAGTTTTATTCCAATCCAGCTTTATGGCAGACTCTTCGTTTTTCTCTTATTTCCGCAAAACATTTAATGAAAAAGTTAAACAATTTTACAAAGGTCTGAAACAGGGTAAAACACTATATAACCATAACACAATCTCTTCTAAAGTTACGGTAATTTATTTTCAAGTAGGTATAAAGCAGCTGTGACTTTAAATGTTTTTCAGCACACAATACACAAAAGCATGGAACAAAATGGCGTCGTCCCAAACAATGTATTTAAAAAATGCACTCCGGGAGTGCCGGCAGAAGTGAAAACTAAGAGATCTTACGTCTTACGAATGCCACGTGATCTTACGTCATCGTCTTACCAATTTTGTCTTACGAATTTTCGATCAGGGTGATGTCACGGTCCTGACGCGAGTTTAACATTTTTTACCCATCCCAAAAAGTGCACAACGCCGCTAAAGAAGTTTTCACACTTCAACAAGATGGCGGACGACAAAAAGTGAAGCTATGTTTTGTTTTCTTCATAAAAAACATTAGCAGGCCTTTAGGTTACACTTAAAGGAAATCATACGTCAAATGACGCTCCGAACATTACGTAGGTACAGTCAAGAGCACGCCAAGCTTGACACTTTGGACTTTGTACCGTTCTTATTTAGTGCGCCATAAGCATTACAATCGAACTGCAAGTGTAAAGCTTGATGTGCTCTTGACTGTACCTAGTTATTAGGCAACTTGTTTTTTCGTCACGTCAAACAAGTAGAACTTATTAAATTCCTGGAACAATTTTGTTCCCCCTCTCGAGAATTTGAGATGTCCTTTCAAGGGTTTTCTGAATTACTCCTGTTTCATACCTAGAGCAATTTTATTCTTATTATTTTCTGAAACTGAAAAACATTTTGTAGTTGTAGACTTGTAGCAACATTTATGGCCACTCCAAAAGTTGGAAGTTTATGTATGTTTGCAGAATAAAGAATAAGTTAGCATAAGCATACGCTCACGACTATATTTCCCGAGGGGGTAGTCAGAGATATTCTGAAACCTCAGAACATCCACGTTTCACCAGTAGTATCGAAACTCTGTCCAGTGTGACGGGGAGTGTGCCCGTCGTCACTTATAAAGGACAGTAGGTACAATACATACCTCGAAATTGAAGCATGCCGGTTTCCTCACCATGTTTTCCTTCACCGAAAAGCCAGTGGTGTTACAAATCGTAAATAAATTCCGAAATACTCATTGGTACGAGTCGGCCTGGACGGGGATCGAACCATCGCCTCCTGCACGGCAGGCAATGTTACTCGCCACTGGATCACCACGGATTATAGAACCAAGAATAAGTTAGGTAGGTAACTTAGACTAATTATATCGGGACGCGTAACCACGTGTCATTCTACTAACAAACTTTCTGCCACTTTTTGCGGGGGGCGAGGTAACATGTTATCCGCAACTTTGGATTTTATTCCCGATGACTTTAGATTCTAATTTTGAATGTTCAAAATCATGAAAAGTAGTCTCGTGTAAACCCCAAACGTTCTAAGTTCAAAATTATTGTTTCGCTATTATAGGCTGTCTCGTTTAGTGATAAGGTATAAAATTGGGTGTAAATGCGCAAGATTAATTGATCTAATACCGTGGCAGAGGGGAAATGCTACCGCAAGGCCGGTTAGTCTAAGGTAGGTAATTTGTGATCTAAAAGCTCAAGAACCTTAGTAGGCAGCATACGTTGGGCCTTAACAATTATGTGACCGTGAGCGTTATTTATTTTATTTTTATTTATTTTCAATATTTAAGCACTCTTTTAGAAAACGACACAAATCACATTAAGCTCCTTTTCTCAGTCTGGTAAAGAGGGAAACGTGGCATCGGTTGTGACGTCAGCACGGTCGCTACCCTGCGTTTCCAATTCCGACACGATCACGTGGCTTCTGCACGTTTCACTGTACATACAAACATGTATACGATTACGAAGACTACGGCTATGTATTCGGCCACAAAGCTTCCGTTTTACACGTGGAATCAGCCGGCAACCTTACGTTCCGTTCTGTTCAAAATGGGGTTAAGGTTTTTCCAAAATGTTTAATTTAAAAGGCCTGGAGCAACTGTCCGCTAAAATTATAGTAGCATAGTTTCTCACCACCCCGAAAGGGATTGAGGATGGGATGTAAGTTATGTATCTAGAAAACCTGTTTGATTCGAATAAGAATTATAAATAAGTATAAATTGTGAAAGAATGTAGAACATACTTCTTCTTCTACTTAGGTTTCTTTAACTTTAAAATTAAATGTAGGTAATATTCTTCATTAATACCTGTAGTTAGTTACAATGATCCGTATTTATTTATTTTGCCGTTGTACGGCAACGAACAAAAAACCTGTTAAGTTTGTATCCCACTTCTGATCTTGTGTATCGTTTGTTTTAGATTCAGTCTTATAAAAAATCTACCTAAAAATAATAATGTATCACTGAGAAGTCGAGTCAGATTCCTCGTAATATTTCCGATTTCACTTTGCCTACTGTAATTGAAAATCATTTTCGCTCAAATCCTAAGAGACGCGAATCACGGCAGTGGGCTGTTATCGACTTTATTACTACGGTGGTGGTGTCGGTTTGACTGTGTTAAAATCAGTGTGCTAATCCAGGATCAGAGTTAAACTGACTTTAAAATATTACTAAGTAGCGAGCCCTAAAACCTGAATTTATATGACAGAATATCTATACTACGTCATTTCAAATGGTATGGAATTATATCACACAACAGCCTACCAAAGTTTCAAAATGAAATTAACCAATCTGATTAAACATTCATTAAAACTTCCATTGGAGCGTACTCGCGGTTTATTTTATATCAACAGAATGAATAAAGTAAGTACTAGGTACTCCGATAAGTATTGAACTGGAAAAGGGAAGTTTGTATCTACGAGATGAAGTCACAATCTAGAAACTTTGTCGCTTTTCTAACAATCTGATGCTTCGTCAATGTATTCCTGTTGTGTATATTTAAGCATGCATTTAGCCACATTTTTTTCAGCAAGCTTATTAGAAAAAGGTCCTGTAAAATTAACCATCTTGTCTCATTTAGTAAGGAGAGCGATGGGCAATGATCTCAAAATATTTTTGAAATAGGTATCTCTACCTATGTAAAAATCTAATCTTATTGATTTTCTGGTTGTATGGCGGGTGAATAAAAGAGATTTGGGCACGTGACCGGATGTTAAGGAAATAGCTTGGTCTTGTCCCTTAAGGACAGGAACAGGGAAGAAATTTTAAAATATCAAAATACCTACTTTGTCCTCAACTCAACTACACATTACTACCTACAAAACCTTGTATTTATCAATTCCAATCGATAAACAATTATATTAATTAGACAGCTATGTCATTATAAAAGTTCTGCATTAGCTTAATAATTTTCATTATCGCCCAACTACCATAACCGGTGAAGGCATAAGAATTACCTATATAGGTAGCATTGTTTTTTTTAACGCGGAATTAAGTGAAACAGTTCGAGACGAAATGATCACTTTGTAACATAAGCATTAAGCATTGTTAAGCATATCGCTATAACAATAACTAACGTCTCGTAAGTAATAGTCTACAAGTCTCTTATCATCTTGGAGAAGTTTGTAAGTACCTATTTGGACTATAAATAATGAGATCTCTATAGATTCGTATAAATAAACCTTGGGAATGTTATAGAGAAGATGATGTCAACCTAATACCCAACATTGCGGTTGCTACCGTAGTCGGGTCTTCATTTATTTTGCGTGTCCAAATGTTACTCGCCGAAGCAACAAGTTCCAGACGGATAGATAGTCTATTCGATCACGACCCACAAAAAATGGGATGATCCCCGAACGCAGGAATGATGTTTGCACGGGTCGCAGGACTATACGCCAATTTGAGTATCATTTCCAAAAGATAAAATAGACGCAATATTACTAGAAAAACTTTCTAGATTTACCGCTTTATTGATGTGTGTTATAACACGTTATACTTACATAGAAGTAATGATGTGGTATGTACCAACTACCGTCCCTACCTATTCATATTCTTCTGTCCAACATGTACCAGGATCCGAAAACGCTATGAATATACCTATAGGGTTTTGGGTGAGCATGTTCCATTTCTATCTTCGTCACGACTTACGATCAGGTGAAACTGAGACAAAACGCAAGCCCACTATAAAAAGCAAAATCACCGAGCTAAAGGCTTTGTGGACTTGGAAACTGGTCTAATTTGATTCTATCTTATAAAGTCGAGATAGTCTCCATTTGAAATTAGATCAGCATCGAGTTCACAGCCTTTGCCTCTGTGCTTTTTCTTTGAAGCTAGCCTTTTATAGCGCGTCAGAAAAATATAAGAAAGGCTGTAATATAGGCTAAATGTTTCTAAAGAAACGATTCGAAGACTCAAATGCATAAGCTTTGAATATGCACGATCCGTTATACAATCTATCTATTCTACCATGATATACTTTTTGATTGTCAGGTAAAAGCTGAATGATTATGAAACTATCTATCTTCGTTGCCTTCTTCCAACTTTAATATTATTAAACGCGAAAGTTTAGACGTTTGTTTCGGTTCCATGCTAAAATGGCTGTACCGATAATCATGAAATTTGGTACAGACATAGATTGGAATAGCAAATATAGTAGGTACCTACATAGGTTTCAAAAAAAATATATCTCCACGCAGCCGAAATCGCATCGCATGCAAAATCTAGTCGGCAATAAATAAGATTGAAAATGGCCGCATAGAGATATTAGAATCGAAATATAATTACTTACCAATAAACCTGATTTCCTTAAATATTTGAGTGAGGTATTTAGGTACTCTGAAGGAATGAAAAGAAGGTCGGAAGCCTTATGCAAATAACGTAGTACCAATATAATAGGTACCTAGAACTAAATGTAAATAGCGGTGCCCTGGCAGAGTTCATGTTGAAGACGTAACCTAATTTAAAGACCTTTTTGTGAAACATGAGCTTTGTCAAATCAACAAATTGACCTTCGAGAAAAGGGAATTAATAATAAGATGTGTAGGAACACAAAGGAAAAGTGGTTTTCCATCTTTGAATGACGCCAAAAACAAGCTGAAAATGCCCCTCGAATGTTCCGCTAGTTTTGGGATGGGACGCAATGCTTAACTCTATGAATAAAACCTCATATTTCAATCGATTCAGTATAAAAAAACATCTTTGTTCATTCAATAACTTAGTATTGCGAACTTACCGTCGAAGCATCATACAGACGATATGTCAGAAGCCGCCCGCCAAATAGAAACGATCACCGAATACACAACGCATTTCACGAGTAGGAGTCAGAGTCAGTCCGCGATCGATACACTCGTCCACTACCGAGCGAACGCTGCAAGCGGCATCGGCACCGCGCGCCTTGCATCCCGACGCTTCCACCACACAATAATATTAATCTCAAGTTATTATTTTACACGCACGTTCACTCATGAGAAAAGCAACCTGAGACGACCGCAACGTTCGAAACCTTAATACTTCCCTTCGCTGCAAATATTGGGTGACAGCCTACTATGGAGCTGATCAGTGATCATGATCAACCTATGAGTAAATAACTTCACTACTTAGCAACAGATACAACTTTAATGATTAATATTTTAGTATTCCACTATTGCAAAATTAGCACCACTGACGTAATTAAAACTTTTTAAAAGTAACGGCACGGAGACGTAAAGTTTGCAACGCGTCAAGCGAGTACCAATACAAATATGAACAATATGGGGACAGGAACAGGAGTCGAGTAATAAAGGAGTACTCGCGTGGGGATGGTACGGAGGGTGCATTGTGCACCGGCGAATTTCGGAAGGGCCCGCTCGAAAAGCCCTTGTATGTTCCCCCCACACTTGCGCAAGATGCGGACCAGTTTTGATTTTTTGAATAGCAGAGTTAGCCCGTTCGCGAGGGGGACCTTTATCCCGCGCCGTTAGAGACCGGTAACTATTGTTGTGACCTGGCCAACAAGATGGTTAATATCCATAAACCTAATTAGGGGTCTCCGGCAGATAATAAATGTTTATATAAATACATGTCTAGAGTCTGAGACCTGAGTAAAACCACATATTCGTAGTAGAGGAATGGCTCTACCGGCAGTGGCACAGAGAATTGTAAATTTTATCCTAAATCATGTGCGCGTTTTCTTCCACGTTTTGTGGATTATTTCCTATTAAATAATTATTCTAAAAGGTGTTCAGAACGTACCTCACAACCTGAAACCATCAACAAAATTGAAAATCCATCAATGAACAACATTTTACATTTGATACATAATTTAACTTTTGGAAAGAAAACAGAACATTTTTCTCTACTAATTGGCCTCGTCGGTTTTTAAGTCTGTAAAATACATATTTTTCAGTTATAGATTCTGGATAATATTACTTAGGTACAAATGCCCTTATTTGACGTTATATTAGGAAGAAATATGTAGTGTATAGTGTAGTTATGAAATTTCAGAGTGGCCCGTAGGCGCGGCGGTAGTTTAGTTTGGTATTTAAGTGCTACGAGCATCATAGCTCATAGGTACAAATAAAATAATATTTCATAAACATTTTTTTCCATATCGCTCCGGTCGACTGACGTCACACCCGCAGCGAACGATTCCCTGTAATCGTGTGGGAATATTCTTATTACGTCATACATAACATAACACTAAAATATGATTAACAATATCAATTTTGTGACTACTGTTTGGTAGCATTAAAATTATATACATTTTTACCGTAGTTAAAATATATTTGGAAACTGAGCTAATAGTAAACATACATAAACTCACGGCTATAATAGATTCCGGGGTGGTAGAATTAGCAAGTTTGTATATTATTTTTGTAGTTGCAGTATCGCTCCCTTTTACCTCATTGAAATTCTTTGAGATACTCCTTAAGAGGGCTATCGGAGTCCAGTGGCGCTCTCATCACATTATTAAAGATTTGTCAATAAAGAAAAGTGCTCAATTGACAAACTACAAAAGCCTTCAGCCATTGTTATACAATACTTTTATAGGTTCTTCCACTTTTAGACAGTTTCGAATAAAAACAAAAGTGGCCGTTTTTTTTTTCTTTTTTCAAAATGTGTATGTTTCGACTTTTAAAAAAACCTATAAAAGTATTCTATGAAAATAGCTTGAAGGCTTTTGTAGTTTGTCAATTGAGCACTTTTTTAATTTAGGCTTTCTTTATTGAGAAATCTTTATTAAGGTGATGAGGGCGCCACTGGACTCCGATAGCCCTCTTAACCCTTATTTTCATCGTTCTTATATCAAAATAAGTATTTAAATGTTAAAATAAAACACAAAACAGTATGAGAAATTATACTTACTTTACTGTGATGTGCTAAATTAACATCCGTATCACGTGTAGCATGCTACGGCTTCTGGACTGTATCTTTCACTCTTTTTAGTTTGATGTATATTAGCGATTATTTTTATTGTATTGCATTTTACTGTTGGTCTACCAAAAATAAATTCTCATAGCTAATTTCGAACTTATCTACCAACAGGTAGGTAAGCAGGGTACACAGAATATTCTTAAGAGCATAATGGCCTCGATTCGGACTTTGCAACGACTTAACTTAACTAAATTTATTCCTGTCACTTTCTAAAATAAGATTAAGAAAAGAGACAGAAAACCAACAGCTGACTTTAGTACTGTCAAAGCGACGTTAAACGCCCAAAAACGCTTTAAATAAGGTGGCGTACATTATGATGGCATCTTATTTTGGGCGTGTAACGTCACTTTGACGGCACTAAAGTCAGCTGTTGGTTTTCTGTCTCTTTTCTTAATCTTATTTTAGAAAGTGACAGGAATACATTTAGTTTAGTTAAGTCGTGGTACACTCCGAATCGAGGCCATTATGTACTTAACTTTGTACTTGTACTTAAACACAGATGTACTCTCTAGTGTTTATCGTTCTGAATCTGATAGGATGGGAAACCACTACGATCGAAGGTGGGGAAATATACAGAATGTGTATATAGAAAGAAAGAAAGAAAGAAATTTTTATATATTTTTTGTAATATGTGTATCTAATCAGTAGTCAGACCACACGGTACAAGCATAAGAAATGTTGAATTCATCATCAGCCTATAAACGTCCCACTGCAGGGCACAGCGTATCAAGGATGGTGAATGGGCGTTAGTCCACTACGCGTGCCCAAAGTGGATTTGTAGACTTATGCGTCGGAATTTCTTCGAAGGAAAGGAAGAAGGAAGGCCTGAAACAATTAGTCGTTTCAAACGACACTTGTCTGGGTTAGTGTCTATTAGAAGCCTACCATACGGCACAATACTTCTCTTACTATTCTAACCATTAACCGAGTACCTGTAGCTTTAAAAAGTTCTATTGCTTCGGAACCGGTCAAAACAACTCCGATTTTCATGATTTTTTTTAAAACGTCTGCAATCTAAAATACTACAACCTTTATAGTTTAAAAATTGACGCTCTCAGTCAAGTAAAAAGTTGTAACCCAAAAAATACAAATTTTAAGAAAAAATACTTCACAACTTGCGAATTCATGTAAGAACGGGACATTCCCTTTACATTAAGGCAATTTTAATTGAGATTGGCTGACGAATAAACTTGATGAGCGCGCTCCATACAAACGAATTTTGATGCTATTTTGAATATTAACCAAATAAATTTAATGATTTTTTTTAAAACGATCCAGAAACTAATATCCTTGTCTGTGGTTTATCAGATTTCCGTTATGTTATATAGTTTCAAAGTTACACTGGCTCAAAGATTTCTATACGAAAAAAATAAATCGTCCACTGCTGAACATAGAAGATCACCCCAGGGAGCACCATAAAACGATAACTTCGGAACATCCCTACAATTTCATCAATTCTCCAAAAAGACATCCATCCCTACCAGTTCTCATCCACGTCATAATTATGTTACATTCAGGCATAATTTCGTTGCGACTAGTCAATTCTCGTCTCCATGCACCCCGCCCCATGACCCCGCCATATGACCTCGCCAACTTTTCTCGGTTGGCATGTCGGTCGTTTCGTTACATGGATGGCAGTGGACGAAATATTTTAGCAGTCATCTCGAATGTTTTTTTTTCATGTGTTTTCTCAATTTGGAGCGAATGTGACGAATGCCTTATTGCAGCTAAATAAGAAAAAATGTCATTTAACGCTGTGCTAATTGTAACTAATGCTAATAAAACTAAGTAACATTTGTAACTAAAACTAATGAAGTGTTAAATCTGCTATTACGCCTAAATTACAGGCAGGTAGGCGCGGCTTAGCACTCTAAATGTTATTTTGTTTATTCTATATCTGCGTGTGAGAAGTAAGTAATCTACCTAGCAAATAACTTTAATTCCATTAACTTTTTAAACTGTTATCCATATTATTAAAAAAAAATATATATATATACAACGTGTTAATGAATTAGCGCAAAACCTCATACACCCCAACTGATTTATAACAAAATAATTAGATTGCAACAATAATTTCATTATTTTTATAATTAAAATTTTAAGTTATTCGCATTTTAAGTTTTGAGGCAAAAATGATTTGTTATCATTTCAACACTGAAAGAAAGCGCTAACCTACTCATGGATACATTTTTATAATCTTGTTTTGGTAGTAAGTAGGGTGAGTGTGCCCGTGCGGTGGGTTTTCATCAGGTTCAGTAAATTAAAAATTTTTCATAATTTTTTTTTAATATTTTGAAAAAAATTACCTATGTCGAAACCATGATAATTCGATTCTGCTCTCGATTCTAAACAAACTACTTTCTAGTTTTGCGTTAATTCATTAACACGTTGTATATATATTATACCTACCAGTATACTAATATTATACATGCGATAGCATCTCTGTTTGTCTGTTACTTTTTTACGGCTAAGCCACTGAACCGATTTTGATGTTTGGTATTGAGATACCTTGATCCTTGAGGAAGGACATAGGCATAAAAATTCCACGCAGATGTAGTCGCGGGAAATAACTAGTGTAAAACACTACAAGAAAACAAGTTACAAAATAAGATGAATGATCCAATAAAAATATTAATTAGACATCAAATCAACGCGTTATGATTACGATTAGAACAACCGAAAGTAAATTTGTTTTTATGAACGAAGTTGTAGTAACCCCTCAGTGTCAACAGATGGCGCAAGGAACGCGTTTCGTGCTCTTTGGCTTCGCGCTGCGCTGCTATATCGATTTTACGCAAACTCGTCAGTATTTACACGTGAAAAAATGCTACCGAGAAATCTCTTTAAATATACACCAAATAAGCTAGAAATTAGAAGTGTTAGCATTCATTCATCTTCTAAAAACCGTTTCTATAAGTGCTGATAAGTTTGAAGAAGAGAAAGTTAGTTTTTAAAGTACAAGAATCTATTTATTGGACGTGCTCAAAGCTGGCAACTCCCAATGTCTATGAATTTGACCCCGAAGCTCGTGTCCCGAGCAGAGGAGAGTGTGGCGTAGGGCCTACGTTTTTGATCTTCGACTTGTTAAATATTGTGTAAAATGGGCACATAATAGGTAAATAAGCTGCTATTTATCCACAAAAATAATATATCTATTGTTATCTTTACCTTATGACCTAAATTGCAACCATTATACATACATCGCTAGTGGCCCATACGAATTACCATTGCTAAGAATATCGTCGAAAGTCGTACAGTGATCATTTTATTTGCTGTATAATTTAATTTCGGTGTTATTTTTAAATTAATGATTGTGATTTTGTCAAGTCTGAATGGATCGTGCGGTGCAGATATAGACATGGACGAATTAAGTGGATTATATTAAAATGTCTTCTGGTTTTTGGTGAATGTGTTGAGACAATGGTGTATCGATTATTTTGCGCTAACGAAATGTCATCCCGGCGCCGTAGTGTTAATATTAGAAGTCTTTGCTTGTGGCCACTATTACTATTGTCTAGGCATCTACGCGTTTTATATTGAGCTTGCAGAACTTCAATTTAGAATCAGTGACCAAAATAGTGCTGAAGATCTGCATTCGGAATTACGTCCGCTCTTGACAAATTATAACCCTTGAGTGTTTCGTAAGGGTGTAACTTTTAATTAAGTGGAACAGTTGTTAAATATAAACGAACCTGTTTTGATGCTATTTTTAAATACACTCAAAACAAAATAGTACCTACGTAATCATCTCTTTGACACTTATAAACAATTTACGGACTTCAGAAAATGAGTTAGTAAAAATTCAACTCAACATTTAAGTCAAGCTAATAATGTCTCGCTGTTGATCAAAGGCCTTACCTACCTAAAAACCTACCTTACCTACCACCTAAAAAACCTACCTTTAAAAACCTACCTTACCTTACCTTTTTAAAATGTTTTAAAATAGTCAAGCACATTACATTCATCGCTCGCTCGCTTCTCACTCATACGGATTGCATTTTTATCATCGCTTTTTATTTTCCTCATTTGTATTTTATATACGTTTCTACAGAAAATAGGTATATTTGTTCATTCTGGTATTTAGGAAGCTATGTCCCCGGTAATTTCACATCGCGTTAAACCTGACAGAATCAATAACTCCCAAATTGAGTTACTTACCACGAATTTTAATACATACGTAAACTCACGACCATAATCGCTCCTGAGGTAGTAAAAACTATAATTTACTGAAAAACATAAAAGGAAATGTAGGTATTGGCACAGTTTTTCCATAATATTCAAATAAAGTTTCATCGTGTTTAGATTGAAAATATATTTATGAAAAAAAAAGAGTATAGGTAACCTAACCATGTGGATGACTAATTTTACTGTGACTGTGACCACAAGATTATTAGATTCGTCATAGGTGGTTTCCGCTAAGTACCTACTATGTAGTAGAATCATAAAAATCGAAGCTAAGGTACCGATATTTTTTTCAAACATCGAAATAATTTCAAAACTGTAGTGTAGTGGAATAAAAAAAAATTAAAAAGGATGAAAACTCCTTAAATCGAGAAAATCTTGTTCCGAATCTTCAGTAGTAAATAGGTATGGTCAGAGCGAAGAGAAGGAAAATAATAATCATTTAACACATCACGATATTATTATAAATACCTACATATTTATTTTTCTTGTTAATCACCAAAACTGACATCTTTATAAGTAAACGAGAGTAATAAAAACATACGATGTGAGACGGTTACGATAATGATATGGAAATCGTATTCAAATATTTTTTTCTTTGTTTCAGTAACGAGTGCAGTTGCGTCTCGACCTAGAAAAGATTCGTGCTCAAAGTATACACGACTAGCTGCGGATTGTAAGCAGTAAAGTAAGTATTTGGTGTTAAAAATGGCCAATGCAACTCGTGATGGTGTCAGCACTCGATTCTCCGATAATTACGACTTGAAAGAAGAATTGGGAAAGGGCGCCTTTTCAATAGTGAGAAGAGCTGTACAGAAATCGACTGGATATGAATTTGCTGCCAAAATTATCAACACTAAAAAACTCTCCGCTAGGGACTTTCAAAAGTTAGAACGGGAGGCTCGGATTTGTCGAAAGTTGCAGCATCCTAACATTGTGAGACTGCACGATTCAATTCAAGAAGAACACTTTCACTACCTGGTATTCGACTTGGTAACTGGCGGAGAATTGTTTGAAGACATCGTGGCTAGAGAGTTTTACTCTGAAGCGGATGCATCACACTGTATTCAACAGATCCTCGAATCCGTACATCACTGCCACCATAATGGAGTTGTGCACAGGGATTTAAAGCCCGAGAATCTATTATTGGCTAGCAAAGCCAAAGGAGCAGCTGTAAAGTTAGCAGATTTTGGTCTAGCAATCGAAGTGCAAGGTGAACAACAAGCATGGTTCGGGTTCGCTGGCACTCCGGGATATCTCTCACCTGAAGTGCTTAAGAAGGAACCATACGGTAAACCAGTTGATATTTGGGCATGTGGCGTAATTTTATATATATTGCTGGTTGGATATCCACCATTTTGGGATGAAGACCAACATCGACTGTACGGGCAAATTAAAGCAGGAGCTTACGATTATCCATCTCCCGAATGGGACACTGTAACACCCGAAGCAAAGAGCCTCATAAACCAAATGCTGACTGTCAATCCTAGCAAAAGGATTACAGCTTCTGAAGCTTTAAAGCACCCATGGATTTGCCACCGCGAGCGTGTTGCTTCTGTTATGCATAGGCAGGAGACCGTGGATTGCTTGAAGAAATTCAACGCCCGCCGTAAACTGAAAGGCGCCATCCTTACCACTATGTTGGCGACACGAAACTTCTCTGGAAAGTCAATGGTCAACAAAAAGGGTGACGGATCACAAGTAAAAGAATCGACTGATAGCAGTACTACTTTGGAAGACGATGATTTGGATAAGGATAAGAAAGGTGTAGATCGCGCATGCACTGTGATCTCCAAAGAACATGATGATGAAGCATTAACAAAAGCAGATTCATTCAGCAAGGCTCGTGGTGACAGCACGGCTTCATTACGTCGCGCAGAGGTAATTAAAGTCACTGAAGTGCTCATAGATGCCATCCACAACGGCGACTATGAAACATATTCCAAATTGTGTGATCCCAATGTGACCGCATTTGATCCTGACGCGTTAGGAAATTTGATAGAGGGTGTAGAATTCCACAAATTCTTTATTGATAACACTTCAACCAACGTTAAAACTAATACAACCATTCTAAATCCTAGAGTGCATCTTCTCGGAGATGATGTAGCTGTAATAGCCTATGTATGCGTGACACAAAGTGTGGATGCTGAGGGTCGGCGAGCTACACACCAGTCACAAGAGACTCGTATTTGGCACAAACGCCATAGCAAGTGGACAGCAGTCCACTTTCATCGCTCCTAACTAGTCCCTTCTTCAGTTCAGTCCTCGCCTCGCATTCACTAGGGAACCCTTCATTCCGCGACGTGTTCTCCAACATCTTGGATTTGGTGACCAATGTCGTTGCAGGGAGCAATGCTCTGCAACAAGGAGTACATCACAAAAATGTGTGTTTTCGCAACATATCGCTAAAGTCACGCGAGTAGGTACCATCGCGTGATGTTACACGCGCCATTGGTTATTGAGCACCTGTCGAGTAGTGAATACGAGGCAAGCCAAAGGATAATGGTCTCAAAATAACAAATCAAAATATTAGTAAAGGTAAAGCCACTGCAACTAGGACGATCACTGCAACCGTTGTATCTTTTCAACCATATAGATTTGGAGACCACACCACTTATAAATATATAAATCCTTCGGCAGCGACTTAAAATTATAAAACTTTATCCAATTCTGCTATGAAAATTACACGAATTTTATTAGAAATTCTTTGTAATCTCAAGGAATTAAGTTAATTACGTATAGGTAAATGTTATATCTACACCAACAAAAGCAATTCAAAACTTACTTCTCATTCAGAAAAAAAAATCATTTTATAAAGTCCTTAACATAAAGAAAGAGCATTACAATGTGGCTAAAATGTGATACTGTTTGAATATCCAATGCTTTGTGCTAGTTATAGTAGAATGTAATCAAACCCAGTCTTGGCCACAATCGAAGATTGTCAACGAACGTCGAGCCAATTTATATAATTGTTGCTGATCAACAACCTCAAGAAATCTCAACATGTACTAACAGATCTGATATGAATCTACAATATAAGTCGTATCTACCTATATTATGGAATCAGCAAAAATGTTCAAGGTTTAGAATTATTAGCACATTTCTCAGTAAGTCTCTCTACATTTTTAACTATGAATGTTTTGTCGTGCTTAAAAATGGTGTTCTATTTGTTATCAAATACCTAGTTAGTAAGATTAAAGTAACTAATGATGATGCAGTTATTGGCACTACACATCAGACGGTGAGATTTCAAGTAGTTGTTGTAAAATAACTTTTTGACTTAGTACATTACTCAGAATTTGCTTCAGAATTTATGTATTAGGTAGTGCGAATTAATAACTTTTAATATTTTAAGTGAATTATATCAATTTCGTCAATTTTAGATTTTAATATTAAATTTATTCGGCTTTGCTTTCATGAACAGCACACTTAATTGTTTGAATGTTTGTTTGGGCTAATTCGTTTGCTGTGTTCGTTTTGTACCTGATTTACAATGAACAATATGTATTGAGTCTAGTTGATAAATCTTATAGTGAGAACTGTGCAAGAGAAGGTCTGATAGTTGGTTTTGTTTTCACTAAGATAGGAGGAGCTTTGTCAACAGTGATATTAATGTTTAATGTAAAGAGTTTTTTGCACAGTTTCACTAACGAAAATGTGCTTTAACTATTGGATCTAAACCTAAGTCTCCAGTAATTTCAGTATTTCCTAGAAATATAATTAGATATAAATGACACTTAACCATGTTTTTACAATTTTGTAACATTTTTTAGTCTAGTTAGCAAAAACTTACTTTGTACAACATCAAAGAAATTTGGAATTGTAAGCGTATTATGTAAAATAATTAAATTTGGACTCATGGTGATATTTTCACTGTATCCAACCTACATAGTTGTGCCATTTTCATTAAATCTAGTGCCAATAACTGTAGTAATAAAATGTATTCTAGTCTTTATTGTTACGCATATTTAGTATTTAATCAACGTTTTAAATTAATTTTGAACATATACAATATAGAAACTTATATTGTGTACATAGATATGATTTGCACATTGCATGTTTTAAGAGTGTCGTCTTCTACATAAGCTATATAAAATATTTTCTTTGAAAATGTTTATGAATGTTCGTTATTAGATGACAATGAATTTATTTATTTGTGTTACTGGCTCTCCGATAATGTAATTATGTATTAAAATATATACGTACATTTATCACACTACATGTTTATTAGGGCTGTGCTACAAAACAGGCTTTGTTTCGAACAAGTAGCTGAGTTTCTTATGTCCGTTGTATTTGCAGCACAGCTTATTTGATTTTTTATCATAAGTATTTTTTTAGATGTATACCTACCTACTTCAAAGATTGCTATTTAATAAGGTTAAGTGTTTTACTAACACCTATTTTGGAATCGTTTTGATTCCAGTAAGTAAATGAGAGCTCTAGTGGAACGAAATTAAGTAATCATTTAACCTAATTATTCCTCCTTTTATGTTATCAGTATTACAGTTTTTAAAATTATATTTAATATATATCTTCTTTTGCAGTCAAATAACCGATAAATCGAACTTGATAGAATCTTCTTAATTACATACCTACCTATTTAGCACCTAAAAAATCATAATAATAATTCCTTAAATACCTTTTTGAATTTGTATATCCGTTTAAATAAATAATATCCAAGAATACTAAGGTATATTATTACTGGCATAGGGCAGAATAACTACCAACAAAAATTATGTGATACATAATGCACAAATGTACCTTTAATATCTCTTCCAATATTAAAAGATCTAAAATTCCAGGAAAGCGGTAGCAACGAAATGTACCTACCATAGAAACAGTCTTCCTGTTACCGCCAATACCTAATTAAAAAACACCTTAATACCAGCTTCAAGTAAATTTTAATATTCTACTTTGAAAATTTTGAACACATCTCTCCTCATATTGTTATATTATAGTGCACATTTACCTGTTTGCATGCATTAATCTCACTGGCTTTTACATTAAGGGGGGCTTTTTTTAATAATATTTCAACTTCGTTCTATTGGCTGCATTTTATTACTAACTTTCATAAATTCTATAAAAATTTATGTTATTTTAAATTGATATATTATATACATATGTACTTAAAGTTAATACCAGGTTACCATTTGATAGAAAATGGGCATAAAAATGTAGTTGTGCTCCAAATGGTTTCATGGTAGGCAAAGTTATCTAGATGAAAAGTTAATATGGGTGCAGTGCAATCATTCACGAAATACCTACCTAAAAATAATAAAGAGCATAATAATAATATTAATTTGTTGTGTATTTTTAAACATTTACTCGTGTAGTAAATTTACTTGCTGATAAATTCTTCATAATTATTATAGTAATATAACAATTTTGGCCATTCAGCAAAAATTGTGTTGAATATTTTATCTAAATGATAAATATGTTATTGTGTGAGGGAGGGCATGGTTTCTTAATCCTATCAAGTATTGTATTGAAATCATCTTTAAGATAATTAACTATTGATCAAATTGTTTAGACAACAGTTAAATTCGTTATTGCACCCTTGCTAGATTCGGGATTGAGATTATTTTAAATATTTAATAGATAGAATTATTACCAAAGTATTTCTTACCTGTCTACCTTACTGCACCACGGATTTCATTTAGAATTTGTCCTTTATTATAAAGGCTATGTTTTTGTAGAATAATTTCCATATGTGAAAGTGTAGGTGTAATAAAGAATTGTCAGTAAAATTTGTATCAACATAATTTCTTGAACCTCTGCATTGCCGATTATCATGTAACATTCTCTAAAATAAAGTTCTTTTGATCTACTTCATGGTATTTTTATAATCCTTTATTAGCTTAGAATAGCCAACAAAGGTTCATATAATTAAGGATCACATTGCATTAAAAATAACTTGACATTTTGCTATTCTAAATTTCTAAGTAGGTAAGTACATTTGTGTGATTCAATTTAACTTTTATGCCAATGGGATCATTTTTGGGGTTCTGTAATAAAACAAGGAACCCCTATGCTTGCCTACCTATATACCTGTTACCTACCTTCTCACTTTTCAAATAATGAAGTAAAATATCTGAAACTGTTATTATAGCTCTTAAGTAGCACAAGAGGTGTCGGAAAAATCAATTAAAAACCAGTAACATAAATATTAAATTAAATTGATTCTTAACGAAATTAAATCCCTCTATTGATTGCTTTTCCTTCCTTTCCTTAAGTTACCTAAGCTATCTAAGCAATGTCATGAAAAACTTTTGATTAAATGACTACGTAACCCTATCGTGGGCGATTCCGACACGCTCTTGGCCGGTTTTTACTTACAGAGAAACATACTTGCATATTTTTTTATAAACTCAGGACCATAGGGGGGTGGGGGTGGGGGGGGGGGGGTTATCGGGGTGATCCGAAACTTTTGAAAACTACTATTTGCAGGAAAAGCAATGCTCTTCTAGCATGTTGAAGGTTTTAGGCTGGAATAACGTATTAAATGAAATCAATTGAATTTGATTTGATTTTTTGAATTGGCCTTTCGCCCAAAGAAACACTGAAATAGAAATCTTATCTCTTAGTCACCTCATACGACACCCCCAGGAAGAAATGGGGTGGTCTACCTGTGGTTTCGTAAGTCGTCCTGTCTGACAACCTGACCAAATGGGTGATTAAGCTATGTTTTATATTAACAAGTGTAGATTAAGGAAAAAAATTGTGTCGGTGAATATAAACAATATATCACGACCATAATCTCTTACGGGTTGGTCAGAAACATTGCTAGAACTACCAAGTTTATTGCAGGCAGTTGTAGCAAGGCTCACGTTTCGCAAATTTACGGTTTTAGGATGGAATGATGAGTAAAGTGCCGATAGGTGGCTAGCCTGCCGCACACAAGTACACTGCATTTGAAACTGTTACCACTGCTTAAAGTAATGCAACTGTTGTTTACCCTAACACTCTGTACCGGGTGTAACAAAACACCCTAGTAATACTTAAGGGGGTGCTTCAGACCATCAATCTGAACAACTTTCACTATGGAGCCAAAGTCGAGAAAAAGTAAATAAATCTGCCGTCCCATACATTTGAGTCGAGACGGTACTGCAGTTTTAAATATGAAAGGGCGGATATTTTTTTCGCGATTTCGATGTTGGCTCCATAGTGAAAGTTGTTCAGTTTGATGGTCTGAAGCACCCCCTTAAGTATTACTAGGATGTTTTGTTACACCCTGTACAGCCCTTACAGTAAGGCAACAATGTACTTGCGCAGAGCAACGGCGGGGGCCTTGCGGGGAAGCGGGCGATGGTGGTCGCATTACCGGGTCTGTATTAAGGTTTTAGGATTGCCTTGCATATCTGTGTATGACAGCGTAAGTACACGCGGCGCGGTGCGGAGGGGCAGCGGCATCGCCCCACATCAAGAGCTTTGCCATACTGTGAGGCTTATAGTAATACTGTGCTGTTACATAGACGGGTCGGACCTTAGGTGTGAATGTGGTGTTGCTCCTCGGACTATAGCCTATGGGACATTTCACGTGAAGCGGACAGGGAAAAAAAAGTGAGGTTCTGAAAATCGACCACATTCGGCCCATTTGTACTTCTAGTAGGTATGAATGTGTACGCAAAATATTTTTTTTGTATAGTGTATATTTACCAAGTTATAGGTTTCAAAAGAATTGTCGTTGATTGGTACTACAATTTTTCGAAAGTAATTTTTCGAATATAACAAATCTACTATAAAATATTTTACATAGCGATACATATTAAAAATATACTGTTCTTTTTGACAGTAAAAAAAAATTAAAAAATTAAAAAAAAATTAATGGCCAAAACCGGAAGTAAACTTTTCAAACCAGAATTACAGTTACTTCGACCAATTTTTTTTTATTTTTTTTTCTTTCAAAATATAGCTTAAATGATAATGAAAGTACACTAGAAAATTTAAAATGGGATCTCTATTAGTTTAGGAGATACGTTGAATAATATACACCCGCGTCGCAAGGGGCGTCATATGTAGCGCTTGCAAGGTTGAGCAGTTTGCGCGATATTGCAACTTTATTAATATTTTATATCGTTTTAGCGTATATTTAACCTCATTTAATGATATGAAATAAGTTTTATTAATATAATATAATATAAATATAACAACATAATACAAATATAAGTTAATAATATATTATAAAGAAAAAACGTTTTTGGAGCAGTAGAAAAGTTTTATTATTTGCGAAACGTGACTAATAGCGCCATCTGTTAGTAACGTGTAGTACTTTTTTGTCTCAGATAGAGTCAAACGGTCAAACCTATCTACAAGAAAGAGATAGAAATATGACGCCTAGCGGTTTCGTAACTTAAACTTTAGTATTGCTTTAACCGCTCAGCGACTTGTAGTTGTACACGTTTTAATCTGTGACAGTTGTTGTTGTTGTTGTTGTTGATGGCGCTATTAGTCACGTTTCGCAAATAATAAAACTTTTCTACTGCTCCAAAAACGTTTTTTCTTTATAATATATTATTAACTTATATTTGTATTATGTAGTTATATTTTTATTATATTATATTAATAAAACTTATTTCATATCATTAAATGAGGTTAAATATACGCTAAAACGATATAAAATATTAATAAAGTTGCAATATCGCGCAAACTGCTCAACCTTGCAAGCGCTACATATGACGCCCCTTGCGACGCGGGTGTATATTATTCAACGTATCTCCTAAACTAATAGAGATCCCATTTTAAATTTTCTAGTGTACTTTCATTATCATTTAAGCTATATTTTGAAAGAAAAAAAAATAAAAAAAAATTGGTCGAAGTAACTGTAATTCTGGTTTGAAAAGTTTACTTCCGGTTTTGGCCATTATTTTTTTTTTAATTTTTTAATTTTTTTTTACTGTCAAAAAGAACAGTATATTTTTAATATGTATCGCTATGTAAAATATTTTATAGTAGATTTGTTATATTCGAAAAATTACTTTCGAAAAATTGTAGTACCAATCAACGACAATTCTTTTGAAACCTATAACTTGGTAAATATACACTATACAAAAAAAATATTTTGCGTACACATTCATACCTACTAGAAGTACAAATGGGCTGAATGTGGTCGATTTTCAGAACCTCACTTTTTTTTCCCTGTCCGCTTCACGTGAAATGTCCCCTATCTTGTATCCTGCCCGGACACCTGCACGCGAACGGAGCTTATGGGCGCTGCCAATAATGCTGTCCATGTGGCGAAATACTGGGCTGGATGGTTTAGAATGACATGCCATCGACTCCATAGAAGAAGAAGACCATTACGTAGTGTAGGTGATTAACACTTTAACTGCTCACGACCTACGTCGTAGGTCAGCAACATATGGGCGGCAGTGCGCACGACTCAAACCTTGAGTCAGAATTGTATAGCATTCCAGTGTTAGCACTGCGCGAGTGTCATTGTTTTGAGCTTAGCAGCGAAAGTGTTAAGGCTTTTTTATTTCATCGTCATCATCATCTCAGCCGATGGACGTCCACTGCTGGACATAGGCTTCCCACAAGGATCGTCATAACGACCGGTCCTGCGCTGCCCTCATCCAACGGGTTCCCGCCGCCTTCACCAGGTCGTCGGTCCACCGTGGGGGGAGGCACCCACGCTGCGCTTTCCGGCACGCGGTCGCCTTTCGAGAACTTTTCGGCCTCATCGGCCATATAATGTTTTGGTACTCTTGGTGTAAACTTTTATTTGATTGATTGATTAGGATAATATCCTATTTTTTTTTAATAAAATTTTAAGTAAAAATGTTATTAGTCACACTTTCTGAATTTCACACATCCTAACCGAATCATCCATTTTGCATGCCTTGTTCTGTGTGAAATGTTAAGACTTATGTAATGATGTTACCATATTTCAGCAAGTATATTTTATTTTTTCGAATTTAATATAAAAAAGTGGCATAAAGTCAATAGAATTTATGCTTTATTTGTAGACGAGTTACGGTGTGAAATTCAAAATCACACTCCTGAAATGATAATATTTGTTTTTTAAATAAATTTTAATGTTATAGATTTGGGTATAAATAATATGTGACATTTATTTTTTTATTTTCTATTAATACATGTCTATAATAATAAAATACATAACATACAGGTAGCATAATATAATTTATTACTTAATTACAAGGAAATCATTCATAAAATTAAAATAACTAGTAGGTACATTGAGCAACATTCTTTGTCAATAAAAATATAACTATTTAACTATTTACAACTACTTATACAGGGTGTAAGGAAAAGTATCATTAGCCTTTAAAAAGCATATATACCTATTCTACCCATCAAACTGAACGTTTACTATGGGAGGAAAACAGCCAGAACAAAAAAAACTCAGCTCTTTCATACATTATAAGGTTGTCCGGAAGAAATCTCTTTTTAGCGATAAGACCGCCTTTTTTGTACCATAATCATTTTTGTATCCTGCTCTGTATTGTATTTATGTGTTTGGTGTAAATAAAGTATATTTCATTCATTCATTCATATAAGTCGAGTAGGCATTGCAGTTTAGTATGGAACAGCAGATTTTTTTTTTGCTCAGACATGTTTGCTCCAATAGTAAAAGTTGTTTACTTTGATGAGTAGAGTTTTAAAAGTTTTTTTTTTTTATTTATAATTAAATGGACTCTTGCTTGTGCGTTAGCACTGAATTTCCGCCAGTGTCAAGTAGTTTATTGGGAGAATCTATCCCAATCTCAGGGATTGTTTTTGGACAAGAACAAGAAGAGATTGAGGAATGTGGAGCCTCGTGGCAGGCACAAACGCGACGCGCGAAACCACGCGAGACGTGTACTCGGGTCAGTTCCTGCAATGTGACTCCGTTTTAAAAGTTAATGATACTTTTCCTTCCATCCTGTATATCCAACGCACTAAAAATTCTGCCTACCCCACTAGGAAATAGGCGAGACGTTTTAGATGTATAGATATTCAATTATACTACAATCATCTAGCTACCTACCTACCTTTGACCAGCATTTAAGTATTTCATTTTCATGTGAACACCCTTGCAGCCGTCGAGCGATACGTTGAAATTTTTCAAAATATTTTCCATATGCAGTCCGTTAACCACTCTTTTTCCCAATTCTTTTTCGATGCACATTCTTAAATGTTCTTCGGTCAACGGTTCAAATTTTATAAATTGTTTCACAGCGTCAATTCCGCTGAAACCTTCTTTCAATTCTTCGTTAAATGATTCATCACATTTCTTATTAAATTCTTGGTTTGTACTATCGCAGTTAAATATTAATATTACCGTAACATTTTTGCTTAAGCTCTCACTTTTGGTAATAAAATCACTGATATACGACTTGATGTGTATATCGTTCACTGTCAAATCATCAACTATAAGTATCGATGACTTGCACATAGTCAAACCGACCATAAAATCTGTTGAAAACGTATCCGTAAAGCCAGGCATGGTGTAGTGATAGATATTTGAGGAATTCCAAAGACCTCGGAGAATTAAAGATGTAGCAAATGTCTTGCCGACTCCTGTACCACCGTAGAAGAACAATATTTTACTCGTAGCATTATAAGATAGCGTCTCAACTATTTTCTCTATAGCATTGGGTTGCCCGTAAACATTTCTAGTTAGAGATTTCTTTATTTCCTTTATATCTAACTCGGTACTACAGTTGAAGTTTACCAAATAGTATATTACTATTGAAATTATTATACATACGATCATCGAAATCATTTTAAATTGCTCATGAGATTTTTCTCGGTTTATTTTTATGTGATACTTTTTAACGGTTAGATTAACTTGTTCCTTTGGCTTAATTTCATGAAATATTTCTTCAGAATTCTTATTGTTATCTTCTTCATCAGTTACTACTTCTTTCTTTATAGTTATATCTGGTTTTATAGGTGCATTGCTAGAATTAATGATACTGGAACTATTGCTAATATCTACATCCATTGGTTCATAGCTTAGATCACAGGTATCACAGTCATCCATTGCAGAAATTCAGTTATTTGCTTCTTTTCTAAGTATCTTGGAATTTGATTGAAAATTTGCAGAACAAGCGCGCCAAATAAATTTAAATTTCAGTTTACTTTCTTCTTCTGCTAGTTATAACATTGTATATTTAGATCCTACCTTGACGCCAAAATTAATTGTTCGTGTGGTCGAAGTGTTCTTTCTTTCGAGGAATTATTTATTTCACAAAATATTCTTCAAGATTTATCAAAAATTTCAAACGGACAAAACCAGTGTTGCTAGCCGGATCTTGTCAAAAGTAACCAGAAATAGAAAAAAAAGTAACCGTTTGGTGTGAAAAGTAACCTTTCATATTTTTTTCCAGTTGTAGTTGTATGGTATTAAAATGTAAACGTTGATAGACAGATGACTTACAGAAATATAAACAATTCAGTAGCGTTTTCCATTTTAATTGCATTTTTCATCCGATTAGGCCAGTCATTTTACGGAGTTTTGTTAGGCGGGGTAGGGAGTAATTATTAATTGGACTTTTAAACTATAACTGGCACCATTTAATGACAAAAATACTATCCTAAATCATATTTAAAAAAAATTTGCTACGCAACATAGAAATCAAAATTGTGTGCCCAGAATGCTTTTAAATTAATAATATTAATACCAATGCACTCATTTGAATTAGATTAAACAATATACATTATTTTGATCAATAAAATAGGCATTTAAAAAAAATGAGGTATTTATTAGAAAATACGAATGTATTTTTCAAAACCTTCTGAGTAGCCTTAAATATGTGCAAAAAAATTAATCATCATGTTTTTTATAACGAGATAATATCTATATTTGAAAATTGGAACTGCTGCTGACGTAATTTTTTTTTTATTTCCTAAACTCAAATTGGCTCTTCAAAATTATACCGAAAAAAAAATGCAATTAGTAATTAGTCCCGACTCAAACCGTAAAATTACTGGGCTACGATGGATTGATCGAGCGAGTAAGTTAAGTGAAGTGAGACACTTTAGTTTAGTCATTTGAGATTTGATCTCAGTTTTGTTACACATTAGTGCGAGAGAGAAAAACTTGTTTTTAGGAATTTAACTCACTACGTTACGAACGTTTTGCGTTATACAGGGTGAAATTGATATCATTAGCATCCTTTTAAACTAAGAGTCTACCCATCAAACGAACAACTTTTACTATGGGAGCAAACCGATCGGAGCAAAAAAAAGTCAGCTGTTCCATACTAAACTGCAACGCCTACTCGACTCAAATGCTGATTACTAATGAAAACAGCAGATTTTTTTGTGCTCCGATAAGTTTGCTCCCATAGTAAAAGTTATTCAGTTTGATGGGTAGTCTCTTAGTTTAAAAGGATGCTAATGATATCAATTTCACTCTGTATTATAAAACATAGCAAAACATTTTTTCTGCTTCGTGGAAAAATTTTAATTTAAAATTGATTAATACAAATTCCAAAAATCACTGAAAAGCAACCTTTTGAATTGTGTAACCTAAAAGTAGCCTGAAGTGCGATTTTTGAAAATCATACGAGCGACTTGGCAGTAGAAAGATGCATAATGTCCATAGTAATTTTGACATTTTCTACTGCTAAGTCGCTCGTATGATTTTCAAAAATCGCACTTCAGACCGAGCTAAGAATCACCTAAAAGGATACAAAAGTACCCTTCTGGCAACACTCACAAATAAAGTCATTTTTTTTTTTATATTTATCCTTTCGAAAGGCAATGGGAACTAGCCCTTACAGCCGTTGTCTTTAGTTACCTACCTATATTTTTCTGTTGTTGTTGTTGTTACTTTTTCCTTACGGAAAGGCAAAGGGTTTCTTTTAACCTACCTAACCTTCGTAGAGGGAGTAGAACTATGGAGTAAATGATACGCACACATCTTTAATGTTCGATAGAGGTGAACCTATACACTAGTCTGTAGAAAGAGTGAGAAAGACTATAATGAACGCCGTGTAACCACTTTTTTGGTGACCGCAACTTGTCATTTTGACGTATTGCGGTCTAAATTGACTAGTATTGTTGTTAGGCTTATCAAAAGTTATTAATTACGGAATTGTAACAGCCTGAATTACCTGCTGTGTGAGGTGTTCTGATAATATAATAATTTATAATCATTATCGAAGTGAAAATGGTGGTCTGCAGTGGCCTAGGATGCAAAAACAGATCGAAAAGTGCTGCTGGGAATGTTTCGTTTCACAGGTACGTTTCACTGCAATTAAATGCTACAAATACTTTGTTTGTGATTAGATTAATGTCTATTGTACACGTTAAAATGATATTACAATACAAATTAAATCATAAAACCAAGTTATAGGTCAACATTGATTCCATAACCTCTAGATCAGCAGTCATTCAGTGTTACCAGTTTATGGCCTTTGAAACACCCGTAAATACGGGAAAACTGACTTGGAAAATACATAGGTACCTAGTAATGGTTTGGTTTCATCACTGTTTTGTTCATTTTCAGGATTCAGCTACCAGACAACCTGTCATAATAGAAAAAATTACAGAAACACTGAGGAAGAAACATCTTAGAATTCAATTGAAGAGTGAGTTAGCTGAAAAGCGCCTAAAGAAGTTGCGTACTACTCGTTAAGCGCAAAGACGATTAATAAAGAAGAATGCTGAGTTACTCAATATAATCATGGAATTAAAAGTTAAAGCTATGATTTCAGCACTGGTAGCATGCCAACCCGCGATAGCAGTGATACGGCTTTATCACGGCTTTTATCTCGTTCTTTCGTGCGCAAAAGAACGAGATAAAAGACGTGATAAAGCCGTATCACGGCTATCGCGGGTTTGCATGCTACCAGTGCAGATGTTTTAAATTAAATTTTTTTTCACGTTTTTTTTAACGGTAGAAAAAAAACTGTTTTTTTACAACACTATTCCTGATCAAAGCCATTTGGTTAGATTAAGAAACATTAAAATTTATTTTCCAAATTGTAATTTATTTACCATAACCCTTCATCATGCTTCAGTCAAATAAAGAAATTGATCAAATTCGAAAAAATAACCTCTTTGACCTCATTGCTTGACAAATAACTACACAGTTTTTCAAGGCTCCAATTCTGGCTAATTTTATTACATATTAAGGTGGTTGCAGAGGGGTCAATTTTATACAAAAACAATTTTATTGACGCACAATACGCATAGACGTTATAAGTATAAGTAACTTAGAATAAATAAATTTTTATTTTTTATATATGTAAAAATAGTTTAAAAAATCTTGATGCCGCGTCACAAATAACATTTGCAATTTATAATATAATTACGAAGATATAATGCTTTGTAATTTTTCATACTACATTTTAAAAGCTTTATAAATCTTCGTAATTATATTATAAATTGCAAATGTTATTTGTAACGCGGCATCTAGATTTTATAAACTATTTTTCCATATATAAAATATTACTTTTATTAATTCCGTCTACGCGTATTCTGTGTCAAACTTTTGTATGGACTGAAACCACCGTAACATTAAATTTTAATGTTATTTGTGAATATTTCTGCGATTTGTGTTAGGAAAGTAGTATTAACAAAATGTATTACTTAGACTAGCCGACTGTGAAAAGTTGGTGGTATTGATAAATTTGTGGGAAAATTGAGTTCAATCGGGTAACATTTACACACACATGTACAAATCAGACACCGATAGAAAACCGGTTACACTGTCACTTGCTCTATAGTTCTACTCCCTCTACGCTAACCTTAGATATAACCTAAAACTCTCTTGAAAGGCGAAGATGGCATTCCAATGTTCAAGGGAGTTTTACGCGGGAATCAAACGGGAGAACCTTTCGTTATTTCTCACTTTTATTAGTCTACGAATAAGAATAACTCTAAACAAAAGCAACATAATTTTTGGTACCTAATGAAAAATGAAATTTTGTCTGAGTTTTGGCGGCAAGGTGTAGTTTTTAAAGATCAAAATTAGAACACGGTGTAGTTTTTTTGGTGCCACTTTATGAGCTTGATTTACATTTCTATACATTCTTTTCGTAGTTTATTACTATATTGTTCTTCATTATATAACAATAATTTAATCACATTAAAACATAACTAATACACGTGGAACCTACAAGAGACAATCTTGACAAAAAGGATCCGATTCCAGTGCCGTAAAATAGTGGGACAAAAAAAAAGTTTATAATTTGTCAATGTCAGGCACGTAGACAGAGAATACTATAGACAACTAGTTGCCATGGCCACAAGAGATAGAGCGATATCAAGGAGCAGTGTTACCATATTAACATAATTACCCGATTTTAAGCGATTTAAGGATTCAAAGTACATCTTCACCAATTTAGATATTTAATACTCATTTTCAGTCTTACCACGTGCTTATACGATTATCTTACTAGAAGATAGATGAGATGACTGTGTAAACTAAAGGATGATAATGGTTAATTGATAAGCGTAGACATACAGCTGACAAAGATGAGTTATTAAAATATTTTACCAACTCCCGAGTAATAGGATGAGGACAAGGAGAGGGGGGGGGGGAGGGGGACACAACCAAAAGATCGCACAAACGTGCGTTCTTTTACGTGTTTATTCAAGAGCTTGAGCTAACGTGATAACATCACGAAAGTGATATATAACATCTTAACTATTATAAAACCCTAACAGAACTGTGTCTATGGATTGAAGATACTTACAAAAAAAAAATTATTTGTTTGTTTGTGTACTAGCATCACGCAAAAACTACTGAACTGATTTTGATGAACCTTTTTTTATTTGATAGCTTTTGATCTGACTTAAAATCTGGTGGTTATATATTTTGTGCGGACAAAGTGGCGGGTGAAATTTGTTAAAATTACTGCACAATATAAAATTTATGAATTATCAATAAAGACCTTGATCTACATTTGAAATCATCATAATTTTTCAGAATTCAAGATAGCAGGCGAAGATAGGCTTCTAGAGATTTTAATACAAACTTAGTGATTCATCTAGGATTGTCAAGAATATGTTGTTTTGTCCGACTAGACAAAATAAAAGAGAGGTTTTTGTTGAGAACAAAATAATCAAACAAAAAGTACAAAAGTAACGTAATATTTATTTTATATTTCTTAACATGTGATGTATATAATATGTATTCATGTGCATGTCCTACAAGGCAACCAGGCGTACCGAACTGCTTTTTAATAGGAAAATACTCTGATAGGTATAGCAATAGTGATCTCAGAGTTAAATCTGAACTTACTGTTGTAGATTCGCCAATTTTGAAACTAGTTCCAGGCAATAATTTATCTACATATGCAGTCATTGGGGAATCTGGTCCTTTGATCTAAAATAATAAAAACAACATTAGGGTAACAGCTGAATAGAATAGAAGATATGGCAAATAGTATTTTTTAAAGATAATTATAAGTATACTTACAAAATCAGCATCTGAACTAGATAGTGTTAGATTACTGTTATGTCCATAGGTTCTTCAACTACCGAACTTGTAGAAGGAATAGGAATAAGCATTTCTGTTTCCTGAAAAGCAAAGTTTACGAATTAGTAGTAGATGGTAGTAGGTAGTAGTCATTTAAAAGGGATTTTAAAACTAGGTACTCTTTTAGTTGCTTTAGTTTAAAGATAAGATAAGATAAATATTATTTATTTGCAAACTAAGAAAATACAAATACAATTTAAAACAGGAATGAGAAGGGTACAAAGGGCGGTCATTAAACCATTATTAATTACTACAAGTTGAATAGGTGAGTACATAAATAAAACAATAATTACCAGCATTGGAACAGCATTGGGAAGTAGAACAGTCACTTTCCTCTTTTTAAATATAACGTTTGCCGCAAAATGTTTACTACAAATTCATGAAGACTTATTTGGAGTCCAATTTTGTCGCCCCGTAGCCTCAATCCAACGCATTCGTAAATCATCGTTTACGGGAAAACTGTAACAAAAAGAGTAAACTGTAAGAACAGTAAGTAAATAGTATTCAATAACTTTATTTCAAAAAATCACTTGTGAGTTTTGGGGAAATTTAGTACCAAAAGATGGCAACACTAAACCGAATTATTTTTAGGTTATGTAAAGGTAAATAATCGACTTTTTAGGCTTATTTGAGGCGCAAAGTTAAATTTTCCATGTTGTTACGTATTGCAGTTAAATTATATAATCATAACTAAAGCTAATACTTGATCAAATGTATCGTACTTACGAGTGGAAAGACAAATTGGGAAGCTTCATTTCACTGTCACTTTTACACCCTAATACGCTACACCGAACCATTATTTCGTGTAAATTCTTTATAGAAATTCGTCTTTTACAATTCCCGATGGTTATAGCTTCTTAACCGCAATCACTATTAGTATTAAACTTTAATTTTATTATGAAAAACAAAAGAGCAATGAAGTACCTGTCAAGTTTGTTTAGCACACTAGTATGCTGACCTTGAAAAAACCGGCACGCGACGCGAAACAAAAGATCTAATCGTGTTGTCTCGTTTTTTTTCAAGACGTGGGCATAAGTTGTTCTTTTTCTTGCGTGAATGCGATGAAAGCTATCACTTTGTCTATAGTATTCTCTGTCTACGGTCAGGCAGATGTCAGGCCTATGCTACGGGCCTATAACAGTTTTAGTTCTGATAGGTCCGTTTTGGCGCTGCAGTCACATTTACCCTCAGGATTCAGGAAACGCAATCATTTAAGACGCCATATTGAACTTACAGCAGCAGCAGCGTCATGCCTGTTGCATTGGGTCAAAAGCTTTTAATCTTGTGTTTTTTCTGGTATTTTCGCTTGAGTTGAGAAACCCTTATTCTTATCCGTTGTTTGTCATAATAATATCGTTGATTAGATGGTTCTTTGGCCCTAGGTATTTTTGCATTTTGAAATCACTTTATACATACCTATAACTACAAGTTCTGTACAAATTAGCTTGACGACAAAAGCGCCAAAACGGACCTGTTCGAATTAAGTAAAAATGTAACTGTCGCACATGTAGCAAAGTGCCTGTAGCTTGCTATATATCAGCAATCTGTGGTCAATGTCAATTTGTCTGACGCGCGGGGTCATTGTGCTGCGATATGAATTGAATTTTGTAACGTTATTTTCGAAATGAATGACAAAAATGTTAGCCCAAACAGTGATAATTATAAATCGACGCCCCCGACGAAAAAGAAAGTGCGTAATCCGTTTGATAAAGCGTTGATTGAGAGGCTACACTATCCGATATGCAGGTAAGATCGGCATGCACTTTTTTTGTTGACAAAAAAATTATTGGGTTTTGAAACTCTATTTTCATCTGTAAAAACGTCGGTGGCGCGTTGCGGAGAGGTATGGACACACAATAATGGGGGTCCGGGTTCGAATCCGCACGGACAACACGCCATGTACCAATGAGTTATTTTCTAACTTACGTACGTAATACCGACTGCTCTCAAACGGTGAAGGAAAACATGGTGAGGAAACCTGCATACACTGAAGAATAAATTCTGATGTGTTTGTGAGGGCACGCGTGGTGGACTAATGCCCACACACTTTAGCCTGTGCCCTGCTGTGGGGCGTTTATAGGCTGATGATGATCTGTAGGTAATACACGTTTTATTTATATTGAAACTTTCCTAAGCTAGATTATTAATTACTACACAATGCAAATATACGTTGTTTAACTTCTAAAATGGGGTAAAAAAATTTTGTTCCATTTTTACACCATATCCTTCTTCATTTGCATACGAAAAATATGAAATATCAATATTTAAAGCAAACCAAAAGGGTACAAATGGTGGTCAGTAAGCTTTATATAATATAATCTCCAAATGGTTTCCTAATTTTGGTACCTTTCCTAAAATATTATGTAGTCCATTCATAGTCCATTTTAGGATTTGTTTAGAAGTGAAAGATCACTCAGTTGAAGAGGTGAAGGTAAACAGAGATCTTAATCTAGAGTTTGCATACTATCCTCCTAGCAGGACTGGAAAGAATTAAGTTATTATACCTGTTTATTTGCACACAGTCCCGGTATGTGCAAAGTGTACAAGAAGAAGTGCACGGGCCTGTTCCGGTGGGACATCGACCAGGCGTGCGACCTGGTGCCCACAGATATAGTTGCGTGCAACAGCCAGTTCGAGCCGTCCCCCGACCCCGTGCTGGAGAAGATAGCTGAAGAGGCTACTGAGATGTTAGTTTCTATGTATTATTAAATATTTTAAACCATTTGATTGTGAAGGAAAACACATTGTTTTGAATGGTGTTGAAAAATAGCGTAAGGAAGCCTGAAGAATAAATTCCGATGCGTATGTGAAGTCTATCAATCTGCATTGGGCATGCTGTAGACTAACGCCCATACATCCTCCTTGAGGGTAGGCCTGTGCTTTGCAGTGGGTGGACGTATAATAGACTGATAAAAAATTTTTTGTGCCCCCTGAGTCAGACCACATTTGCAGAATGTACATTTAAATATTTTAATATTTGAAGGGGTGGAGGGTTGGCTTTACAATCGGAGCGCAGGAGTTGGGGGGTGGGAGTTGGGGGGGAGGAAGAGGGGGGGAGGGGTATCCCCTGGTACCACCCCCCCTTCTCTTTTCCGTTTTTCTTTGGCGTTCTTTTCTTTTATTACTAACTAGCTGTTGCCCGCGACTTCGTATGCGTGGACTAATGTTTTTTTTTTGTGGCTCTGACTTGTTTTTGTGATGTCTGAAAGAAGACCCCCTTCTCATCCCTCTATGCACTCCCTACTCACCACTTACGCACCCCTACGTACCCCCTGCACACTCCTACGCACTCCTACTCATCCCCTACGCACCGCACTCACTACTCATCCCCTACGCACCGCACTCACTACTCACCCTCTACTCAGCCCTACGCACCCCCCACGTCCCCCTACGCTTGCCTACTCACCCCCTACGCACCCTTACTCACCCCCTCTGTGCACCCCCTACTCACCCCCTTACGCGCCCACTACTCATCTCCTTACGCACCTCCTACGCTACCCCTACGCACCCCTTGCACACCCCCTGCGCACCCGCTATGCACCCCTACGCACCCCCTACGCATCCTCTACGCACACCCTACGCACACCCTAATACGCACACCCTACGCACACCCTGCGCACACCCTACGCACACCCTACGCACACCCTACTCGCCCCCTCTACGTACCGCTTTCCCACCCCCTACGTCACCCTCTACTCACCCCCCACTCACATTCTACTCATCCCCAATTAACGTCCCAAAAAACCATAAAAACGACGCCCATAATGATATTTAGACATTTCACCCCATCGCACCCCAGCACGGGATGACGGTATTTCACGTCCGCCACGTTGGATTTTAAAATCATTGTTGTTTTCGTAATCAGCGACCCACTCTTAGGCTTCTTCCCCTCAATGGTATTGCCTCCTTCATTGACCATGTATTTGAAGGGTGAAGAAAGTAAAAAGTACTGGGGCTAACACAAAAGATCCCACTGGGTCGAAGTGTTGCTGGCTTGCCAGCCCCCACAACAAGATAAGATAAGATAATCAGCGACCCAATAAACCATACAAACCATACCCATCTCGATTTTCAGACTTTGTTTTGTTACCCCATTTCCCCCTTTCAGGGGTTGAATTATGAAAAAAACTGAAATACATGTTTACTCATTTATCAATAGGAGTACTCCTGTGAAGTTTCGAATAAAATAGTCTAACTAATCTTGTTTCCCCATACAAACTTTGGACCCCCATTTCACCCCCTTCGGGGTTGAATTTGCAAAAATCCTTTCTTAGTGCACCCCTAGACCTCATAAGGAACCTACGTGCCAAATTTGGAATCTCTAGAGCCAGCGGTTTGGCCTGTGCGTTGATACATCAGTCAATCACTTTTGCCTTTTATATACAGGGTCCTTCTTAATATGCTGACACTTTTTTAAGGCGATGACTAGACCGTCAAACTGAACAATTTCCTCTATGGGACCAACATCGAAATCGCGAAAAAAAAAACAGTTGTCCCATACGTTTGGCTCCGAGTAGGTTTGCAGTTTTGTATGGAAGTGATGATTTTTTTTTCGCGATTTCGATGTTGGTCCCATAGAGGAAGTTGTTCAGTTTGACGGTCTGATTATCCCCTTAAAAAAGTGTCAGCATATTAGGAAGGACCCTATATATAGATTTATCATATTTTATGTAAGCCTTATTCCCTTTTCTCCTTTCTTCCTCCAATTTAGGTTTGAGTTGCTTCCTTATTGCCAGAACCTCTATGGGATAGTCTTCTTTGATATAAATACCATCTGGCAAGTTCTTTTTGTTGCCCAATATGATTCTTTTTTTCCAATTTGTTGTAAGTTGAACTAATACAGGGCGTATGTTTTTTCCTTTCTTCCTAATTCTGTATGCAGTGACTACTTCTTGACTTTCTATGTTCTTTGATTGTTTGTACCAGCTCGCATTACCAGCTCGCATTCACCTTCTTCCTTTTCCTCCACTCCAAAGACGATAACATTCTTCTGTTGTTTCTCTCTTTCTAGGAAATTAACTTTCCCCCCGTAATGTGGGTTTTTAGCAGTTACGTGTTCTTCTAGTAAACCGTTTATTTTCTCGTCCAATGCTTCCATAATTTTGTTTGTAACAGTTGTGGTAATAGTTATGGTTTGTTGCTTCAATATCTCATCAAGTTTGCATTGTACGCATACAGAAGTCATTCACCCGATTTCTGTATCGTAAGGTTTACGGGTATTACCCTTACATGTATCCCACACTATTTGTTCTGGGCATGGTGATTACGTTTCCTTTGAAGTCAGACGGAAGTTGGCCTTATTGAGATATTTCGTTAGGATGATTCGCGGTGAAATTTCCAACCCCTTTCTTCTGGCCTACGTCCCACTTAACGTACCCATAGTACAAAGACATGCCCTTCGTCCACGCCAACATCCACTTTTTGCGGTACCTAAAACAAAAAGTGTATCCATGTCTCATACACCACTGTACGAGGCCTTGAAGCTCATGAACACTATTGTAGACCTTGATCTGGTGGACATTTTTGCGGACTCGGAATCTAGGCTCCTACTATCAGCTGGACGATATTTAGGTTCAGTATCAGCTAGAAGCTCTGTGGTGGATATAGCCCCCATCGCTCTTAACTATTTTTAATATTTTGACATGTATAATTAATTATATCTGACTACAAATGTAATCTAATATTCCACTCTGATTCCACTAATATTCTTTGACATGCATGTCTATTTCTAATTTCTAATTTAATATATTCTAAATATTATAAAGTTTTAGTAATTTAATGAAATATTAATCTATGAAATAATGTAATTTAACTTATTAAATGACTAAAGCTTACATGTGTAGTGTTTGTACTGTTAGTGTAAGTTGTTGAATAAATGAATTGAATTGAATTGAATTGTAGTAGATTCATATCCATTATGAGATTATTTGTAGGAATTTGATGTCTTTCTAAGATGGCAACAACAGACTTGTTAGTGTCACTTCCTGTTCGGGTTTAGATTTTTTATTATTCTTCTGAGGGAAGTCGACAAAAATGTAAACTTCCATTGTCTTAGTTTCGCCCTTCGTGATCAGTTTTCATTCGAAAATAGAATGTTCTTGCCAAAATGATCAGGTGATTACACTTCCCACAGTTTATTTCGTTAGATAAGCACTAGTTTTCTTCCTCGCGAGTGTTTTTTGTGATGTTTAAGTAATTTTTTGTTGAGCTCATTGATTTACGTCTAGACTCTTAGGACATCGGAAGCCGAAAAAGCTTTTTAAGTTTATATTATACGAGCTTCTACCCGCGACTTCGTCCGCATAAATTATATACCAGATTTTAAGTCAGATGATAAGCTATCAAACAAAAAAAGTTTCATCAAAATCGGTTTAGTAGTTTTTGCGTGATACTCGAACAAACAAACACCCAAACAAACAAACAAACAAATAAACAAACAAACAAACAAACAAACAGACAGACAAAAAATCCAAAAATTGGTGATTTGGAATCAGGGACATCTAAATATCATATCATAATCTTTTTTTTGTAAATATCTTCAATGTACAGACACACTTCTGTTACAGTTTTATAATAGTTTAGATTAATTAAACTAGGTCTTAAATTGAAATGTTTTTCTAAGACATTTATTTATTCTCCTCATCAGATTCTTCTCTCAAGAGATGGTGATGCCTAGTCCACACGAGTCTTCCAAGAAAGTCAAACCACTGCAGACATCTCGCGATTCCAGTTCGCTGTTCACTAATATTATCAAACCATCAGTTGTTATGAAGGATGGTAAGTATATGAATTATATTAATATCTAACTTTCGAATAATTAATCGGGTGCTTATCATCCCGCGCAAGATGTTAAAGTCTGAAAAGTAAAGTAGGGAGTTAGAGTTCCTAGAATGAAGACCACAAACTCTCAAACCTGACATTTACTTTACATAAATGATTCTTATTCAAACTGGCACGCGTAGTGTGGGATACCCTGCAGCCTGCGGCCAACTAGATGAGAAAGGCCAGGATAGACTTTTGTGGTTCGCGCCTTGAGACAGGCCTATGTTCAGCGGTTAAAGATGCGATTATAGGTTGATGATGATGATAAAGATGGTGAAGTCTTGAAAGTCGATTGGACAACAGCGATGCAAATTATAGGCCGACAACTTGCCAATGCCAACTTGCTAGCTAATTCTTTTAGTGTGGCTTTCGGATGCTTTCGTATATGTCTGAGGCCCCGTTCTTCCCTTTAGGGATAATGAGCGTGAACATATTGAATGTGTGTGTGTCAAACTTCTAAACTACATGAAAATTAATTTTCTTAGTCATAGTTCATAGATCAAAGTCTGCAATCTAAAATTGTTTTCCTCTTGGATGATTTTGTATTTTATTTTATACTTATTTATAGAAAATATTACAAACAGCCTATATGATATCAGTGGTATCAATAAGATTTCAGGAACTTGGTTACTTATGATTTGTAATACCACTGGCACTTTGCTAATGGAAAACATAGTGTTAAGATTTTTGAAGGCGGAGGCATTGGTCACGCATGATAGTAGGTACATATTATGTCCTTTACCATGAGGGTGGGCTTGTCACGGCCTGTGCCCTAGCTGTGAGCGTATCTGGCTCTTTGGTGAAAGGAAAAAATCAAGAAAATATTTTGGAGGCGATATTGGGAGCCCCAGCAGTGAGCGTATAGAGAATAATGATGACAAGTATGTTTAGTCACACAGATATTGTATACCAACATAACATGTCGCATTGCCGCGGCGTCGCAACTGATTCGCCGCAATATTTAAGCACTTGCATTGACTGAGCGTTATCGCCGCGATTCTGCCGCGATAACATGGCGATGTCGCGGCAATATCGTTCCGTCAACGGCTTCTCTAAAAATTGGCTCGTGTGCTACGGCTCTTAACTTCACATGGGTTCGATTAGTTTATAAGAAGATCCTTTTATTTTAAGCTATGCTTCAACCAACAAATAAACCAATATTTTCGTTTCTGTGACTTTAAATGAAAGATTGTCAATTACTAAATCACTAACAGCTTTATCATGATACTCTTAACCAACGCAAACATTGTTTTAGTCTCAGCACAAACTGTTCTTACCTTGCCACCGGAACTACCTCCCGATATAGAGAAACTTCTGCAACCATTCTGCACTTTTACCCAGGTAATACAAGTTTTATTTCATACAATTATTCATACCCTATTTCATCAATTATAAAACATTAAAGGACAACAAGTCAAGGAGTTAAGCCAATACCTTGAGGTATTTACTATGGTGGTTTACTGAAGTGGCAGTGGGCGGGGCACATTGCTCGCAGAACCGATGGCGAAGGGGCCGTCATGTTCTCGAGTGGCGACCGCGTACCGGAAAGCGCAGCGTGGGTAGTCCCCGCACACGGTGGACCGACGACCTGGTGAAGGCGGCGGGAACCGTTGGATGAGAGCAGCGCAGGACCGATCCTTGGGCGAGGCCTATGTCCAGCAGTGGACGTCCATCGGCTGAAATGATGATGATGATGATTTACTATGGTTGCTATCACACACTCGAGCCTCGCCGCGCGCGCCTGCAGTCAAATGCAAAGTCTGACAACTTGACTTATTAGTACATTCCATTATATGGTAATGAACTTGTGCCCGTACTGTACCTATTACACCGGACAGTTAAAGCATTAGTGACATTCACATATTGAAGATATTTCGATTATGTTATAAATATTTAGAATATTCTGGCCGACTACCATATCCTCTTAGAAAACAGGTTCATGAGCAGTTGTATAAAATGTTTGTTTCTTTGACAAATAAAGTAGTAATGTATGTCAAATAGCTTATTAGTTATTAGCGATAAGACCGCCTGTTTTTGTACCTTTTATATTTCCTGTTTGTTTACTTACTCTCTGTATAGGTACTATTATTTTCGGTGTAAAATAAAGTATAATTGATTGATTGATTGATTGAAAACGTTTCAGGAACAAAACATATCAGGTGACTATGAGATCACAGCAAACGGTTCGCTCCGTCGCAAGCTACTGTTCGAGGAGCACAGCGATATGGAGCACTATGACTCGGAGCAGACCGACGACGAGGTACACGTGGAGCGTCCTGCCTCCAGTTATGAGGCCCACGAGTCACTGATTGTCGTCAGTCCCGATCTGGTATGTTGTTGTTTCATTAAGAAAGATACTATCTATTTGTCGCCAAAAGACATCATTAGGGTTTCATACAATTTTGGTCCAAATGTGAAAGAGCCAACAAAAACTAATGCTGTATTGTGTTAGAACTTGTCGTGCCGTTTAAGAGCCTACCCAGCCTATTGTGCTGCACTCAATCGTATTTTTTTTATTTCTAAACAATTAAACAAACATTTCCAAAAAACATGAATGTCACATTGTAGTCCTAATTGGCTTTCAATTTATCGAAACATTACGGATTATTATGTTTTACGCTTGTAGCTATTATCGTTAAAACCACCAAAAGTGGCCACTTTTGGCGGTTTTAAAGATAACGAGCTTTTACCCGCGACTTCGTCCGCATAAATTATATACCAGATTTTAAGTCAGATGATAAGCTATGAAACAAAAAAAGTTTCATCAAAATCGGTTCAGTAGTTTTTGCGTGATACTCGAACAAACAAACACCCAAACAAACAAAAAAACAAACAAACGTACAAACAAACAAACAAACAAACAGACAGACAAAAAATCCAAAAATTGGTGATTTGGAATCAGGGACATCTAAATAAATAAATAAAATATCTTGGACAATGTCACACAAATTATTTAGTCACATTTAAAGTACCAGAATCTAGCCTGGACTTGTATTATGATGACTAGACAACGATATAGATTACATATATAAATACAAACATCCATGACTCGGGTACAAATATTCATATTCATCATACAAATATTTGTCCCTTACGGGATTCGAACCCGCGACCCTCGGCACAGCAGGCAGGTTCACTACCGACTGTGCTACCGGGCTGTCAAAAACCATATCGTAATTTTTTTTTAAATATCTTCAATGTACAGACAAATTTCTGTTAAAGTTTTATAATAGTTTAGATAACTACAAACATTATAAAAAAAAGTCCGCATTGACCCAATAAATTGAAAATCAGCAATGACTACAATGTGACATTCTTGTTTTTGGGAAATATAGTTTAATTACGATTTAAGTTTAGTTACGAAATAAAAACAATACGATTGGGGGCAGCACAATAGGCTCGGTGCAGCCTTAAAAATTTATTATTATGGCACCAAAGCTGTAGGGCCATTGTCCTTGGTTTTTTTAGAGGTATAAGAACATGCATTTTGATACATTCGGAGCAGACCGATGATAAGGTACCTACATGTATGAAACCCATGAGTCGCTGATTGTCGTCAGTCAAAAAGCTCCAATATTATTTTAAGCTTAAATAGGTTAATACCACCACAGTATTTTGAGTCTTGGAGTAAAATGACCATGAGTTTGAATGACCAATATGTCTGGTCTTGACAATTTTACACTATGTAATGCAATATTGTATTTTATTTGTACTTTGTAAATTTTGTTTTGTTTAAAAGATGTGTGTTGTAGAGTTTCTGGCCGCATCTTCTCTCAACGGAACACCTTCCGACGCGGTGGTAGAGTCAAAAAATGACGTCAAAAAGTTATCTATATGATATTATTTAAAAAAAAAAAATTAATTAAATTTTGAAATATTTCATGCTCGCTTTGCTCGCTCAGTTTTGTGTTATGTGCAGTGTCTCTTAGTTCTAGAGGGCCCCGAAAAATTTGCCCTTGTAAATATGATTCCAACAAATCAAGTTGGAAGTCCCAATATGCTGTAGCCTTCGATCAAGTATAGTAGGTAGATTTTGAAACGCCGCTCGAAAAATGGCACCATCAAAGCAATGCACAATCTGGCAGCGTGGCTTGTATCGCTCTCAGTCGCTAATCGACCGTGCCTGCAAAAACAACTCACGAAAAGTGCAAAAAACAAGATGGAGTGTCATACTTTCAGTAAGTATCGCTTTGTAATCACATTATCTTCAATATTTTTTATATATCATGGCATTTAATCGCATTTTTTCTAATATTTTTGTTCATTTACAACCTCGCGGCAAGCACGCAACTATCCCTTTCACTCTCGCCTACGCGAGAATAGTGAGAAAGAACCGAGGATAATGCCTTAGAACAAGGTCGAAGGAGTCGTCATTACTTTTTTTTTTTTCGTTCTTTTTAATGTGTTACATTTTATTGACTTATTTGCAAGGAACATATGTACTCTCTACCGAGAGCTTATTTGATTAAATGTTTCGATCATTATTGTTTTCCGCAAAATGAAACTTAACTCTAATAAATTAATGTTGAAGTTGAAAATATGTATTTATATCTGTGTAAGAATTGACGCGGCGCGCCGCAGATTGGGTTTGGTTTAAGCGAGCGCGCATGATGGTTTTCTCGTTTTGTCGCTTTGTCGTGCGTGGAATGCTAGCCCCAAAGAGTAATATAAGTATATTAGAAAAGAGACCCACTCGTGGCAACCCACTCGTGGCAACATTATGCATCCACCTTATGTCAAATTGAAGGCTAGCTAGCGCCATCTGTGTTTCTTTGAAAATAATTCTACCTATACTATACATACCTACTTATATATATACTTATATACTCATACCGTTGTTTGAATGCTAGTTTTCGTTCAATCCCGCACCGATCGAGTGAAATTCCAGTATCCTTACTATTCCTGTAATCTGTACATTGGTAAGAGAACAACTGAAACTCCAGAACATCACTAAATCGGCACAAAATTGAACAAAAACTACAAACAACACGCACATTACTCTAGGTAGGTCGCCATTTTGTAAATTTGTCAATTTGACATTGACATAGACAATATAATCTTTTTTTTTCATAGTAAAAGATATATTTAACAGATGGCAGCACATTGTATGCAAACTGAATCGGAAAAACCACCAAAAGGCAAATGTCCTCCGCCTGGCTAGCCCTACTATTTATCTACCCTGTATTTGATCGCAGCCTACAACCGTTCCTTTAATATTTGAGAGTCAAAGCAATATTACTTCAAGTTTACTATTCACCCTAATCAATTGCATAATAAGTACAAAACAAAGGTAGGTACTTAATCAGGTAATCAGGGAAGCACCATAATTCTTCACCCCAAGAAATACAAGGTTTTATAGGGAACGAGCTTTTACCCGCGACTTCGTCCGCATAAATTATATACCAGATTTTAAGTCAGATGATAAGCTATCAAACAAAAAATGTTTCATCAAAATCGGTTCAGTAGTTTTTGCGTGATACTCGAACAAACAAACATTTAAACAAACAAACAAACAAACAAACGAACAAACAAACAAACAAACAAACAGACAGACAAAATTTTTGATTTGGAATCAGCGAAGCCTAAAAACCATATCGTAATCTTTTTTTTGTAAATATCTTCAATGAACAGACACACTTCTGTTACAGTTTTATAATAGTTTAGATAGGGCTAAAGATGCATTCAGTGTCATCCAATATTTTTTCTTTACATAAAATCTTATCACAAAGAATCGCTCTTCTGATGAGATTTGTTTAATGAAATTGTAATTTTATCACGTATTATTAGTTTATTACAAACTAAAAAAAAAAATCTCAGCGACTCCACACCTCCTATAATCCATGTTCCAAGCCACAGTGACAAGCACATGGCGCCAGTGTGACCAGATACAATTTTACGAAAATACCGAGCCACCGAGGAAAACATCATGAGGAAACCTGCATGCTTCAATTTCGATGCATGTATTGTACCTGCTGTCCGTTACAAGTGGCGACGGGCTCACTCCCTGTCGCACTGTACAGGGTTTCGGTACTACTAGTGAAACGTGGATGTTCTGATGTTTCAGAATATCTCTGACTACCATCGGGGAATATAGTCGTGAGCATATGCATGCATGCATGCCGAGGCACCTCAAAAATACTGAAATATACCAACTTGCACAGGGAAAATATACCAATAACAATACTGATTTGCAAATCAAGTTTTATTCATTTAACATCACAATAAATGTTAGAATGGATATTTTAACATTATATTCGGTTCGGAGGATTAAAATGACAAAAACGTAGGTACTATAAATTTGGGGATCTTTGCTCCAGAATGAAAATGTGGACTAAATCCGGGATTCCCTGAAAATGTTCACGAGGACGATCGCTACGGTGCTGCTATAACTTTTTATGCAAAATATACCCAAAAATACTGACTTCCGCCACTACATCTACAAAAATACTGATGCTCGGAAAAGTCGATAAAATATACCAAAAAAGTATTAAAATACAGAATCTGGTCACACTGCATGGCGCCGCGGCACGGATTACGGCGGCGCACTGCCATTTTGCCGCCATTGGCTATATATCGCCTTACTATTCTAACGCACGTCCAATAAAATGAGCACGTCTCACTCCTGCGTGTGCACGGTTTGGTAAGCAGTTCCAAAATGACGTTACACGCATATCCTTTGTGACGATTTTGTACTTTATTACTTTAACCGTAAAGGTCATTTCAAAATGAATATTTTTTAATAAGTAAAAAGTGAAACAACTGGCTTTCGACGTTATCACTGCGCATTAAGGTCTATGTTAAGATGAAAGGCTGACGAGGTATATAACTATTAAATAATCTGTGGTATATACCTGAATAAGTATGAATTGACGCGGCGCCGCAGATTCGGTGTGGTTTTGCATAAGACTGTACGTCTATCCTATATTTGGTCGCAGGCTGTAGCCTTTTCTTTCTGCCATACCTTAAAATCAGTCCTAGCTACGGCTCTGGATGCACCTCTCTAAAAATAATCCTGCGGGCGCCCATGCTAGCCACAAAAGGACAACCGCCGCTCTCCCTTGAAAAAATTTATAGAAGTTTTGACTGAAGTCAAATGTGTAATAAATTATGGTGTTTTATAAAAATGACTCAGATAGTATCATTTATTTTTATTTAACGATTTATTTAATCATTTATTATTAGTAAATAATAAAAAAGCAGCAACCCCAAAAAGGCTGCCAATGTTGTTTATTAGGAAGTGTTGCAAGCATAATGTTTTTTTTATATAAAAATGATAAAAACTAATAAATCATTATAAAATAAACTAATGCCAGCGTTAGTTTCTAGTGTTCCATAGTCCATAATAAAAATAGACGGACGGTTATTAATATCTCTATGACGGTTATACATTTTTTGGTATTATGTGCCGGATGTCCTTTATGTACAAGTCTGGGCTAAATTCTGATACATCAATTGAGACTAGATAAACTTTGTTTCAATGTCCAAGATATTTATCTTATCTCTACAGGCTGTTACAAAAATACAAATAAACATTTTAGGGGGTGGTTAAGACCATCAAACCGAACAACTTTCACTATGGGACCAAACTCGAAATCGCGAAAAAAAAAACGGTTGTTCCATCATCATCATCATATCAGCCGATAGAGGTCCACTGCTGGACATAGGCCTCCCCCAAAATGGGGAGATTTGCCATAATCGCCAAGATGCGATGCGTTTGCGATGCTCCATACTAAACTACAGATCTACTCAAGCTAAATGTATAGGACAAAAATACATTTTTTTCGCGATTTCGATGTTTGTCCCTTAGTGAAAGGTGTTCAGTTTGATGGTCTCAACAACCCCCATAAAAGATTGAAATGTTTATTTTTACTTTTGTAACAACCTGTATACAATAATTCACAGAGTCGAGATTTAGTTGCAAAAGGAATGAAACGCACATTTGGCACTCCACTGAACAAGAACAAATCTTTGGCCAAGCCTTGCTATCGTAACAAGATACTGGACGTCGCAGAGTTTGGGGACCCCTGCTTCAGCCCGATAGAGTTCCACACGCCGAAGCGAGAGCAGGAGTCCGCCACGTCATCTTCTCTTGCGTCTGCATCTATATCTCCCGTTACCAAAACTGTGTCTAGTGATGAAGAGGTAAGTTTTACCTGAACTTAATTGTTTATGTACATTTTTCGTATTTCGAGATCGCAAAAGAGAGAACCCGGCCACTGATATGGTCAATATACCTACTATATCTGTTTATACATTTAGTTTACAAAAAGACTGCCTCTGTGGTCTAATGGTTAAGAGTACTGACTCTCGACACGGAGGTCGTGGGCTCGATTCCCACGGGGGACATCTAGTGATATGTCACTTGCGTTTTTCCCCAGTTGGTTAGGACATTGCAGGCTGAATCACCTGATAGTCTAAAAAGAAAAATGATTCCGTGCTTCGGATGGCACGTTAAGCCGTTGGTCCCGGCTACTATCTCTGGTGGTAGTAGTCGTTACATAAAAACCACGTCAGAGGCCGTAAGGCGGTCTGAAAAAACTCTGACACCAGGGCTCTGCCCACACAATAAGAAGAAGTTTACAAAAAGGTCAGAAGTCACTATGACAATTTTACTAAGATTCAGTCAAAGACTACAACTAAGAAAGACTTGTGATGAAAAGGAAATATGAATCAATCAAATCTTTATGTCAGAAATAAAGGTATTAAAGTTGTGGTAAATATAATTAAGGCCCCCCCACACGACGACCTGCCTGCGTGACATGACAGAGGTGAGAGCGACACAGGTCACTTCTAAACTTCAAATTTGAGCGAGATACTATGGAGATAACCGCCAATGTGACGTTTAGAAGTGACCTATGTCGCTCTCACCTCTGTCATGTTACGCAGGCTGGTGAAGGCGGCGGGAACCCGTTGGATGAGGGCAGCGTAGGACCGGTCGTAATGGCGATCCTTGGGGGAGGCCTATGTCCAGCAGTGGACGTCCATCGGCTGAGATGATGATGATGAAATATAATTTGATTAGTTTTTGTTTTTTTGGTCACGCCAGTTCTCGAACTAAATAGTCCTCATGCTATTTCTACTGTTTTTTAACCGACTTCAAAAAAAAGGAGGAGGTTTCTCAATTGGACCATATATTTTTTTTCTTTTCTGTGATTGAGTCGATGGTATATCATTCAGTTTGACTTCCCACTGTGGTGAAGACATGCCAATCAGCGTTAGAAGCTTGATGATTGCCCAGGGAGTGCCGGATGTTGTTTATTAACATTTAGTTTAATGTAAACAAAGATCACCCTGTGCTATTATTATTATTATTTGGTTGTAAGGGCTTGGTCAATGACCAATAGCTACCGCGACCTGGAGTGCGATATTTGAATCTCATTCGGTGAGTTCAGCAGTTTAAAAATGTCAAAACTACTGTGGAGATATGCATCTTTCTACTGATGATTTGATTTTCAAAAATCCCACTCCTGAAGTATGATTTTTGAAAGTTAAATAAGCAGTAAAAAGATGCATATCTCCACAGTAATTTTGACATTTTCAACTGCTGAACTCAGCGAATGAGATTCAAAAATCGCTCTCCTGGACTGGAGTGCAATTTTTGAACATCATACGTGCTGCTCGGCAGTAGAAAATGTCAAAATTACTATGGAGATTATGCATCTTTCTACTGCCGAGTCGCTCGTACGATGTTCAAAAATCTCACTCCAGATCTATTGTAGCTGTCACCCTTGACCTAAAGGTCATTTCCTAGGCCCACGGACTTCATGAACCTCTGCTAGTGTAGATATCTTGCCGAATAAATTGTTACATACTAGGAAAAGAAAGGAAGGGAGGAAGTATAATTGAATTGAATTGAGAAGAACATTGTGTGGTTGGTCCATGATCGTAAAGGTGCGTACGTACATGTTGCAACTGTTTTCGTAATTGCCTGCTGAGCCTTAGGCGCGTTAAGGTAAGCGCATATTACAACCAGTCGCATCGGGGCAGGCCGCAATGCAAAAATCCACTCAAATAGCATTTTTACAATTTATATGAACTCTCGCATACTATGCCGGGCCGGATTTTGGCCCGTGCGATGCGGTCCGTCGCAGTGTGCCGTACTAAGCGTAACCTTTTAGTATGTCTGCAGTATTACGTCAAACTAAAAATCCGTCAATGCGTTGCGTTCACGTTGCACGCTCTAGTGTGCGACCCGTTGTAATATGCGCTTACCTTTACCATACATATCAGGCGCAACTCATGCAAGGTTTGCAAGAAGCTGGCGATATACGCGCGGACAGTTTACTGATGCGGTACTTGCACGCTTCTTCATACAACAAGCGCGCGGACAGATTGCGACGTAATCGCGCGTGCTGTGAGTGCTCCTCAAAAACAAACGCATTCTGTAAAACAAAGATGTATTAAAGATGTAAGATATGTGTATTTTTTTTTTTTTTTAAACAGATAAGGATTTTTTATCAAAATCTGAATTAAACCAACCGTTAAAAAAACAAAAAATATTATCTTAAATTATTACAACAAAACATTGAAAAAGTTTACAAAACAAAACGTAAGCATTGACGTTAATGCCTAATCATTTTATTTTCAGAAAAACAACTTCACATCACCGGAATCCGAAATGGCAACTTGCCTTGATTGCATAATATCTGACCAGGAGAGCGACAAAAAAGGGCCTTGTTTTTGCAATAAAACACCAAATAAGTCAATATTAAAAAGAAGCGCTTCCCTCAAGGAGTCCCCTCCTAGGAGCAGGAAAGGGTCGTTTTCGTTCTCAGAGAAGAGGAGTTTGAGCATGTCCAGTTTGCATCGAAGTAGATCCGTGCAGAAGCTCGACTTCAGTATGGATATGAGCGTGGATGGGTCGTTCCATGATCAGTCGCAAGGTGAGTTACTGAGAATACATTTAACTCTGTCTTCGTTACTTTACGACAATGGTATGAAGTGGTACGTCAGAGAACTAAAGTGGTTGGCATAGCTCAGAAAATTACCAAGCTGAAGTGGCAATGGGTTGGTCATATCTACCGAAGAACTGACAACCGGTGAAAGTTCTAGAGTGGAGACCGCGAACTGGTAGGCGTAGTGTGGGACGCCCCGCTGCCCGCTGGACAGACGACCTAAAGAAAGTAGCGGGGAGTGACTGGATGAGGAAGGCCGAGGACAGAGTTTTGTGGCGCGCCTTGGGAGAGGCCTATGTTCAGCAGTGGACGATGATAGGCTGATGATGATGATGTATGCCAAAATGAGCGCGCATGGCAGTTTTCTCGCTTTGTTTTGCGTGGCATGTTGGCCGTTAGTGAAGTAAGTTATAGTGTGTAGGATCTCACTGCAGGGCAAAGACTTCCTCTCACAAATAAGGGTGAGAGGGAGTGGCCCACTCTCCACCATGCTAGCCGTGTTGGGGTGTTATTTATTGTGTAACTACCTGATTCTATCGATATCAAAATCGACAGTGTTATTGACAGTTTTTGGCGATCCTGATTCTTAATAAAAAATCTCATTCATCATAATCCAATGTCCGAACATTGGATTATGATGATTGGATGATGAGAAAAATAATATCACTTAAGAACTGGGGAGTAAAGCCATAATCAATTTTATGTTGATCGATGATCAGAAACATACACTAGCATTACAGGTCAGTTTTTGTACGGGTTACCGTACTTACCGTGTCAGTTATAATGGCGTGAAATAAAATAAACACTATGTAAATGCTGGGCCGTGCCATATTTTGATGGTTTTTAGAATCTCGTTAATTCTCGTTATTTGAAAGACACCTACATACAAAATGAAAAATATAGCAATGATGTTCAATATCTCTGCTTTTTTTGCTATGAAGTATATTTCTAATATGAAACCTGTGCTCAAAGAAAAGCCAAAATATTTGAAAAAGTCTGTATTATGTGCATCTACTTTATAAGTTGAAGTTCACATGACACACCATTGTGAGACAATAGGATCAAAAATAGGGATGCAACGATTACGAAGCGGTGCATCGTTTTGCATCTGTAATCGTAATAATCACGATTAATAACGATGCAATGCACCGTATTAAGAATCGTACGATTATTAAAATGAATTAAAAACGTCAATCAGATTGCATTTGTTCACAAATACCAGACCTGAATACTAGATTCCAGAGCCAGAAAACAACTTTAGAAAAATCGGGTCGTTCGCTGCCATTTTAGCTCATTTTGAGCAAAATCTGACTTTTTTATTGGTCAGACTTGGACTCTCTTTTTTTTATTCTTAGAATGTCTTTGATTTGATTTTCGGTTTGAGGTATTACATACATTTTCGTTCTCGCGATATCTCATCCACATTAATTTCAAAAGATTAATCTCCCACGTAAATCGGACGAGATGTCGGTTTATTTAACGAGATTATACCTACCTCAGAATCATGTTCAATATTCTGAGGTAGGTATAATATGTTTTTCAAAGCAAATTAGCCTCCACGCATCAACGAATCAAAATCCTGGCCAAGTTTAGTGTACCTTTGACTTCGATCTCAAATTAAAAGTTACAAAATCTAAAAACAATTTTTTTTAATGATTTAACTTTCTTTGGAATGCAAAGAAACACTATGAGAACTCATTCTGAGTATAATCTCCACTAAATTAGTTTAAATAATCGTAATGCATCGGTTATCGTAATAAATAACGATTAATATCGTAATAGTAATCGTAATCGTAATGGCTGAATCGTTGCATCCCTAATCAAAAATTCTATAAATTAAAAAATTTTAAGGCCAATGTTTGATGACTTAATTAGATAATTTTAAAATTTGGTGCGAACTCTTATGATTTTCGAATTGGATTTCCTGAGATTAGAAGGCACCACAGTGACATAATGAAGGACAAGCCAGTCAAAAATAGGTATGCTTACTAAAATAATGTAGTTTAGTAGAAGTGAGGCGGCTCTCAAAGGGTCAAGGTCGTTCAGTGGGTATACCTCTTAAAAAAGAAGCTCATTCGTGGTGGAAGTCGCAACAAATAGCCTCTTCTGAACAGTATTATGATTTAGTATTTTTTTTCTAGCAGCGGATTCAGAGTCCAGTTCGCCGTTCGCCAAAAATCAAAAGCAAAACTCACCGGAGGCCACCTGGTCTTTGATGGAAGAATCAAGCATCCATCATTTAGTGAAAGTGGAGTCCCTCAAAACTCTTACCCAGGAAGTCCAGTCCTCCACTAAACTAGAAACTGTTCACATACTCGACAACACACCAATCAAGAGCAAATGTAAAAGTGTCGTGCTATCACATGAAATTAGTAAAATTCGTGCACCCGTAACCTTAAGTTCCCTACACATGTCTCTAGATAGTAGTTTAGATGATAACCCCCTCAATTTGGAAGACAAGAAGATAGACTTTAACAACGTTGAACTCAAATTTTTTACTGAAAATGCATCTCAATTTGACTTTACTACCAACGCGACTAAAGCAGGTGGCGATAGTTCAAGTAGCTTTAAGAGAGTAGACAGTGGCTTTAATGAAAATACCTTTTACGCGAATGCGTCTAGTTATTACGAAAGTGCCATAAAACCTTCAGAATTGACTGTTACTAACGTTTCTAAAGGTAATAATAGTAAGACTGCCTTAAAAGAGATATCGAACGTGCCTTGGATGAGAATCGACAGTGGTTTTAAAGATGAAAATTCGGGAGATAGTGTGTTTTACACGAACGAAAATTCCATCAGAAAACCAAGTTTTAGATTTTCTGAAGCGTTGGTTGATAAAGAAAACGTGGTAACCGAAGATTTTGACAAGTTTTTGGTGCAATCTTCTAGTAAAAACGAGGCAATGTCCATGTCAGACATTTTTACCGATGACATGACGTTTAATTGTAATTTTTCTTCTACTCCTTCTAAAAATAAGTTGAGAAAAGCTCAATCGTAACATGCCTAGTTAATTTTTAGTATTGAGTGTGCTCAAAGTTTTATTTTAGGAGACCAATTTGTAAGACTTACTATTTTCGAAGCATTTATTAGGTTAAAAGTTTTTGATTATGACTTAACATCAATTTTTGTGAATGATTTTTTATTTAATTTAATTATGTTCGAATGATTTTGTGAAAGAAAACGTTATGATATGACTAAGTAATTATATTTTTTGCATGAAGTGAGTAATTATAATGATTTTGACAATTTGTGTTTACTTGAGTCAAGTAAAAATTAATAAAGTTTTCAATTTCTTTGATTAAGAAAGTTTCTTTTACATATTGCGCTGAAATAAAAACGCAATGTTACTAAAAGTTAAGCCCTGTGTGTTTCTGAAAACTTAATCCAAATCGGTTAAGTAGCTATTACGTGATTCGTGCACAAAGAAACAGACAAACATTTCAGAAATGATTTTAGGGTTCCGTACCCAAAGGGTGAAAACGGGACCCTATTACTAAGCCTACGTTGTCCGTCCGTCCGTCCGTCCGTCTGTCCTACCTATTTAAGGCTGTACTTTTGAACCGTAATAGCTAGATAGTTGAAATTTTCACAGAATGTGCGTTGTTACGGCGGATTTGCTAACAAATAATAAAAATGTCAAAAAGTTAAAAATTAAGGGGGGTTCTCAACAAGAAACTACTTTTTATCAACATTTTTTCTTCGCGCTCTATCGTAAAAACGGTAACATTTACAACCGTCAAACTTAATGTGATTGTAGAGCAAACTCTACAGAATAACAACAAATACTAAAAACCGGCCAAGTGTGAGTCGGTCTCGCGCTAAAGGTCCCGGACAAAAAAAATTTTTTCTAAGTTAATAATGTTGTGTTCTGTGGTGGTGTGCTATGGAACCCTCGGTGCGCGAGTAGCCCGACTCGCACTTGACCGGTTTTATTTTAAATTTACCTACATACACGACAAACTAACAGTTTTATTATGATGATGTATTACTTGGAATTAAATGCATACGCAAAACGTTTAATGCCGTGTAAACAATATTATTTCGCTGTACTGCCATCCTATTTGTCTTATGACCTCTTTAATTAACTATCAAGTGTAGGTACCTCTCAAGATAATAAATTCCGCGTCTCCCTTCAATGACACGTTAAAATTGATTAAGCGCAGTAAATAATACTAATTCGATGTATTGTCTAGTCTAGTGCATCATATCAAGGGTAGTTGGGAATATAATTCTATGGATACGATATCATATGTCAGTATGATGTTAGTTTGGATTGTTTCAATTAATTAGGTAATGATATTGAAAATACATTGAACTATTATGTACAAACGGCGACACATCAAGCTATACAAAACTAACATAAGCTGGCCGCGCGGAGGCTGCATAACGTCGCGCGGCCAGTTTATTTTGGTTTTGTGTAGTTTGATGTGTCGCCGTCTAGTTCGTTGTACAGTCACCAGCAGATATATCGTAGCAAACAAGGTGGTCAAATATTTCTAAGCAGTTCTAATTTTCAATAATTTCTTTACTCATAACCAATCAAAAATATAGGAATGCCTAGAACATCAAATATATCTACGCAGTCAAGGTGGTTATAAACATCTGAACAGTTTCGGAAAAAAAACCTTACTCCGTTGTTTTACATTTTAATTTTAAATCACATTTTAAAGAAATTATTTAAAATTCGCTGTTCAGATATTTATGACAAAATACACGTTTAGATATAATTGGCAACATTTATTGTAAAGAATTTAATGAAAATTAGCACTGCTCTTAAATATTTGGACACCTTGTATGCTACGATGTATCTGATGGCGACTGTACATAATAGATCAGTGTGGAAATATTGGTCAAACTATGCCATATTATTTTGATTTATCCGAAAATGTTTTTGGTCTCTTTGTTGTTGTTGTTTGTACACTACCCTACAGATATCCAAAGATATTTGACAAAGAAGTAATTTGTACCTAGCTACCTAGTCTGTGCTGTAAGAAAATACATGGGAACAATAATTTATACTTATAGTCTGTCCAACATAGGATGGTGGTTTTGGCAGATCGTTTTAGAGCGATTATTTTAGTTTCTGAAAATGTTTGAGCCGTAAATCCTTTAATTTCATGTTAAATGTTAATTAATCTTGTATATTTTTAGTGTATTATAAAGCTTTTAAAAAGTAAAATTAAATCTCGAAAACCGCCTGTCAAAATCACCAAGCTATCTTGGACGCACTATAACACTAGAACATCCATACTAAATATGCATAATCTCATGTAAATCGAAAAAAAATAATTGTCCGAACTGACACGTTTTAAGATATTAGTTGATTATTATCCCTTAAATATTAGTAAATCTGTAATTTTTGGAAAACGTTACGTCATTTTTTTGTGTGATCCGTGCACTAGAAAGAAATAATGAATAATGATCTATAGATACAGATTAACTAGTAGGTAAAGTAAATGAAGCTTGTAAAAAAAAATTTGAGAATTTTACGCGAGCGCTGCAGTGGGTAGTTTTGCTTATAAGTACATGCGTTTGATACGTATTGAACAGTGCTTCTGACTATCAAAATGAACAACTTTCACTATGAAACATCGCAATCCCAAAAAAACAGCTGTCCATACATTTAGTAGTAGCCATTGACGTATTCTATCGAACAGCAGTTTTTGTCGTGATTTCGATGTTGGCTCCTGTGAAAGTTGTTCAGTTTGGTGGTCTAAATATGTAATGCATTTAATGTTATACCCTGTATAACTTTGCCTTATTTATCTCTTTACTTCACACCCTAGGAAGGATCTCGCAATAAAGAAATCCTTCCTTAGACTTGACACTAAAAAAATTATTATGTCGTTGATTATTTTAATTGAAAACCTTACCGACCAAGTTTATTTTGTCAGTTCGTGTAAATAATAAAGTTTCAAAGTTCACGATTGTTTACAAGTGATATATTTTATTCTTAATTTTTATATTTAGCATTGCATATTTTTAAGGCGTTACTTGCAGCTACAGAATTCTTTTGCCGATATCTTTGACACATGTCTCTACGAATTTTAATGTATCTCTCCTCATTACGAAAACAGGGTGTAAAATTACTAATGAACTGAACAACTTTCACTATGGAGCCAACATCTAAATCGCAAAACAAATCGATGTTCGATAGAGTCGATCTAAGGAGTGAGTAATAAGATTATGTGTATAAAACGCAATTTTTCTTTGTCGCGATTTCGTTCAAATCACCAGCTCTTTATACTCTTAATTTTGGTCTAAACCGCCAAGAAACCACCCCTTTCTGTTATACCCTGTATATTTGCAAACGATGTAGGTAAATGTAATATTGATACATACACACCTAAGCGTACACATGTACTTCAATCGGCCAGACTGTTCGTGCGTCAATCGGTTTTTAACAAATAACCCGATAACGTTGTTAACCTCTCTTATCTCCATCCCGGAACGTCTGCGAAATAGGAGATACTCTGTTAGGTAATGTAACAGAGGTTTAGGAGACTCGCATCTCGGTATTTCGTACTTTGATAGATTATGATTAAGAGTTACCTCGACTATTTCTGGTCTTTTGTGAACGACACTTTTACAGTTCCTTTCTGATACCCACTGCAGTCTAGAATTGCAGTAGATTTCTAACTGGTAGGGTTTGTATCTCATCTGGTTGTAATACCTGTCTACTTAGATGGATACTTCGCTTGTACATCAATGGGCCACATTAGAATAGAAGATGCAAGGGAGTTTCCACCTCTTTCTAAAATCTGCAGCTGGTTGATTCATTTAGTTTCAGTTGATAGGTTAAAGTATTTATGTAGGTACTTATAATACGTAAACCGACTGCTCTCAAACGTTGAAGGAAAACATCGTGAGGAAACCTGCATACGCTGAAGAAGATATTCTGGTGCGTATGTGAAGTCTAATCCAATCCGCATTGGGCACGCGTTATGGACTGATGCTCATACACCCTCCATGAGGGCCTGTGTCCTGCAGTGGGACGAAAAATAGGCGAATAGACGTCCACTGACGTCTACTACTGGACTTCGACCGCCCCCAAGTATCACCACAACGATCGGTCCTGCGCTGCTCTCATCCATCGGGCTCCCACCACCTTCAACAGATCTGTGGTCCTTATATGCTTACTCACGCAGCGACTTCTTTATTGTGCTTCAACGTGCGGAACGCCCTCTTCGGCATGCTGGACCGATGACCTGAGAAAGATAGCGGGGAGCGACTGGATGAGGAAAGCCGGGGATTAGAATATTGTTGTGGTGTGATGGCAATGATGATTATATGATAATACCCACAGCGCAGTGAGTTTTGAGTTCTTATAATTGTTCCCATAGTATAAGTTGTTCATATTAGTGAGGACTTTCACTCCTTTAGAGTTTCATCCCTTTGAGTAGTGAAAGTGCCTACTGTATGGAACAGCATATTTTTGTTTGAGTGCTCATAACTGGTCCCATAGTAAAAGTTGTTCATATTAGTGAGGACTTTCACTCCTTTAGAGTTTCATCCCTTTGAGTAGTGAAAGTGCCTACTGTATGGAACAGCATATTTTTGTTTGAGTGCTCATAACTGGTCCCATCGTAAAAGTTGTTCATATTAGTGAGGACTTTCACTCCTTTAGAGTTTCATCCCTTTGAGTGGTGAAAGTGCCTACTGTATGGAACAGCATATTTTTGTTTGAGTGCTCATAACTGGTCCCATAGTAAAAGTTGTTCATATTAGTGAGGACTTTCACTCCTTTAGAGTTTCATCCCTTTGAGTGGTGAAAGTGCCTACTGTATGGAACAGCATATTTTTGTTTGAGTTCTCATAACTGGTCCCATAGTAAAAGTTGTTCATATTAGTGAGGACTTTCACTCCTTTAGAGTTTACGGAAGCGGTCGCCTCACACCCTGTAGACTTGAAATTGTGTTCCCATTATTTTGAAAAATCAGGTCTAAACAAAAATATAAATTTTTATACGATATACCTACGCATAATTATCTGTCAAATATCTAAATAACAAGGTGTATTTTATAACAAATAGACTACGGATTTTTTGAACCCTCCTTTAGTTACCTACGGAACCCTTAAAAGAAGACCAGTCAAAGCCGTTGTACTACTATAACAACAAGCAATAGTAAGAATTATAAGTGCATTCATCATCTATATAAACAAGTAACGACGTCTGTTATGCTTCATTTGATCGCAGGCTACGGACCGAACTATTGTTCAGGTCAATCACTCATCGAATTACATTGAAATATTGATAACGTTGCGCGTTGGGAGTAACGCAAACACGTGCGTTTGCGGTTTTCGGTAACATTTTTGAGTGAAACGTGGAAGTGTATGGACATAGAAAATGTTGAATAATACCAGTGCCACGTTAATGCTGCAGACTATAATGGTTTTGATGGATAAACAGAATTCGACTGACGTCACGAATTATCCAGGTACTTTTGGTGGTTAGTACTCATACCTTTTTTGCATGATTATCAAATATAATGTGGTCGTTAATTTAGTTTATTGTAACTTTGTTTTTGTTGTAAGGAAAATAATAAAACTCCACCTACCTACTTGCTGACTAATCAATACTTCTACTTTATTTCTTGATTTTGTAAATAATCAATATTATTAGACAAAATTTAAGGCGCATATAAATAAAGCGATCTCAAATGCTGACGCGATCTTAAGGCTATTCTACCGTTGGCGCGCTCCATACAAACGTAGTATGGTGATATTTTCAATACTATCCAATTAAAGTCAATGAAATTTTTCAAAAACAATCTAGTAACTAATTTCTATGTCGGTATGAAGTCAGATTTTCGATAAAATTTATAGTTTTAAAGTTACAGTGCCACAAATATTTCCATACAAATCTTAAATTAATTCTAGCATTGAAACTGTATATTTTAATGAAAATCTGACTTCATACCGACATAGAGATTAGTTACTTGATTGTTTTTGAAAAATTTCATTGACTTTAATTAGATAGTATTGAAAATATCACCATACTACGTTTGTATGGAGCGCGCTCCGAGTAGAATTCTCTTAAGCTCACTAAGACTGTTACTTGAAATTGAGCTTATTAACACTTGAGATCGATTGATTAAGGATGGCACTCCACCCACGAATCTTAGATTAATTGCTTATTAATATTTACTTAATAGCATACTTATTAGATACAAATGTCAAAAAGTAATAGGGTCCTTGGAGAAATATTCTTCTATATTCTTGTAATACTTATTTGAATAATTTTAATGATAATTATATTTCGATAAAAATAAATGATAAGCAAATCTTGGCAAAATAATAATTAATATTCATAGTGTGTGTCTAAAATTAATTATTATTAAGTATATTGTATGAAAATCAATATTATAATTTAAAAGGTCAATATTTTCTTAGTACCGACAACATAGAACGTGAATGTTGACAATAAGTTAACATAAACGTAGATAAATAAACTTACGATCGTATTCAGGGCGTTCAGAAACCTTTACTAATGCAAGCTTCTCTTATTTATAGCATTATAATTATTTTAATACTTGTTAATTTAATATTCCCATGTGTAGATGACATGGAGTTGGAGCGATGCTACGGATCGTACGGATGCTTCTCAAAGGCTTATCCCTGGACGGAGAATAGACCTGACAACTACTTTCCTGCAAAACCTGAATCGATGGGCATAAGGTGAGCAATTTATATTATTTACATGGAAGTATAGCCCAGAAGGATGAGTTCCTCTTGGTTACACCGTCAATTACACCAGTGTAACCACGAGGAAGACCCTTTTACTCCGTGGTTACACCACAGTACACTAGAGTTGACTCTCGCCCTAAATGCTAATAATATTGTGCTCCTCGTATTTATACCACGCTCTAAGAAAAAGGAGACAATGTTTATTATTGTTAAAAAGATTTTTCTTTATAACTATTCTGACGACGAAATATATAGACATCGCGATAATCGCGAAACAAAATCAGCTGTCTCAACATTTCGATCGAGTAGGTCAGGTTTGCAGTCTTGTATGGAGCTGCATATTTTGCAACACGCGATTTTGTCTATCGACATGTCTATTCTGCTCATCCTAACTTAGTGTCCAAACATGGTAGGTAATTAACATAGGCCCAAAAGTCCAAGCTCTAGTTGACCAGAGAGCGGAGGAGCGCAGTATTCTAGGTGTCGGGTCAGAAACACCACGTTACTTCTAAACTGAATTAACAGAAGATTCATGTTTCACGAATAAATGATTCTCATTCTTATTGGGAGAAAAACTCCAAACTTAAATGAGAGTGGGCCGGGCCATTCATATCTTTCGGATGCATCCCAAATGATGGGCCAAAACCATCACGCCCTGGAGTCCCGAAAACTGTCGCCGGCGTCCAGCCTGCGTAACATGACAGAGGTGAGAGCGACACAGGTCACTTCTAAACGTCAAATTTGAGTGAGATACTATGGAGATAACCGCCAATTTGACTTTTAGAAGTGACCTGTGTCGCTCTCACCTCTTTCATGTTACGCAGGCAGGTTTCCGAAGTATGCGACTTCATCTATACTGCATCAATGCATGAATTCACGTTACGACGACGGTCAAATTACGCAGTAGACAATTAACCCTTTTTTTCCCTTTATGAAAATTTCCTTTTACTTATAAAATTTATTAGTTAAAGGTAATGTCTATTGTACTAAACCTACCATACCATCAAATAGAAGTCTTCTGCTGTGCAATCTGATAGTAGGCAGTGCTCTTTTTGCGTGATTCCAACTATGCTATCCTCAAGAACGTAAGAGCGAAAAGTAATAAAACGTTATGTGGTGATATTAAACGTTGATTTGACGTTTACGGCGTATACCTGGTATTTCACATGACAATACAATATGGATTAAGTCATCGTCCTAAGGTTCGAATTGTGAAGGTTAGTTAATATAACAATGGTAGTTCCCAATATGGTAGGTACCTAGTTGATTTATTGTATTTTTGTTGATCAAAATTGGCAGATTGATGAATAAAACACGTGGTCATACTCATACGTTAATGTTTTATTCGAATAGAACTTTTTAAAACCGCCATCTTCAACTTTGAGAAATGTAATTTTACCTATGGTTTTTATCTTATTTGTGCCTATGGTAAGGTTTGTGTAAAAATCCTCCAATAGCTCGCTAGCTAGAAAATACAGCTATTTGGTGGATTTTTTCCTCATTTACCACCTTGCTACTTTGCACAGCTCTTTAGGGTTGCCAGACGTCCTTCATTTTAAAGGACGTCCTCTATTTCAGACCCAAACATTGATCTTGTCCCCTTATTTGAAATCTTCAACAGAGGACCACCTAAAAGTATGTTTTCCTTGTGTACGAATACGTAGATAAAAAACCGAAATGAGTTTGATATTTTATTAAAAATAATAGTTATTATCCTTTATTTTCGTCCTATGTCCTTTATTTAATCTTATCAAATCCTTTAAAACATTAAATGGGAGCTGGCAACCCTAGCTCTGGTGGAAAGCCTGCCTTAATTAAAGTATCGTAATCGTAAGGAAACTTTTAAGAAAAACATTTACTATCTTGAAAGGTTCAAACTTATCTTACTACACTATCCTAATCATAGTTTTTAATAGTTGTCTGTATGAGCGTTGCTCTTGTTCTAAATTAATCTATTTTATACGTTGATAAATACGATTTATGAGAACTTTAAATAGCTAGTCTATAATTAAATTTAACAATCACAACGTACAAATCGAGACGTTTATCATTTAATTTATAGCATAATATAATATCGCATCGTGATAATATATTGCCCTTTACTTTAACACTACTTAGGTACTTAAAAAGAATATTTTATTTATTATACAGGAAAATGTGCAACTAAAATATTTGCTTAAAAAATACATATTATACAACGTGTTAATGAATTAACGCAAAACTAGAAAGTAGTTAAACTGCAAGGCACAGTCCTCTCAAGAATATAAGGGTGCAATACCTACTTTTTGCCTACTTTTAAGAAAACATTTACTATCGTGGGTTTTTGTATGTAAAATTTATTTAAAATCAGCAGATTGACAGGTTTTATCACAAAAATTAAGATTTGAAATAAACAAAAAAAGATTAGGAGCAATGATAACATAGAATTAGTAAAAAGAACTCTCTTTACTATCTCTGGTGGTAGTAGTCGTTACATAAAAACCACGTCAGAGGCTGTAAGGCGGTCTGAAAAAACTCTGACACCAGGGCTCGGCCCACACGATAAGAAGAGTAAAAAGAATTAAGTAAGTATGTGATTTTTACCTAATTACAATATGTAGGCAGTATGCAGGACAGAATAGGCCTCCGCGAAAAAGGCACGAGTTTAATGTATTTGTGTAATTGCAATGTATAAATACACAAGATGCATACTTAATTGCCTATTAAGCAAATTTCATAATCGTACAACAAATACAGCTATAAATTTTGCATCTAAGACAAAAACAACTGATAATTCTGATTTACTCAGTCGCCTTGCAATCTCTAGGGTCCAGAGTCTATTAAGATCCGCTTTCACACATAAACAATTTGTATACCTACAATTATATACGTATATATCTTGTCTGAATGATATGATAACTCCCGGGGGCTTGTCCGTGACATCAATCAGTCATTAAGCGAGACAAAACAAATGTGTACGCCTCGAAATATCTATTACATTCATAAAGTCTCACTAACAAGTAATAATCATTCTTATACCGACGGATTAAGACTTTTCTTTGATTACTTTTTACAGGAATTGGACTGTAATTGCATTGTGACGTTTTATCTCTATGATAGTAAATAAACTTTGTTTTTTTAGTTGCAATATTAGGGTTATTTGGGTCTAATGACTCTTGAACATTCTCGATGGCAGTTGTGTTGTTTTCGGTATAAAACACAATGATAGATTAAATTAGGATTGTTTTGCATGTCTACGTGTCATTTTATCCTTAAATTTACTAAAACCTGTCTTAAACTGAATTTTGATACAAAAGTCTTTGAAGTTTCTGCCGAAGTGATATTGGCTAGTATACAACGTGTTAATGAATTAACGCAAAACTAGAAAGTAGTTTGTTTAGGATCGAGAGCAGCATCGAATTATCATGATTTCAATATGGGTAATTTTTTCAAAATATTAAATAATTTGTTTGCAAAATTAAAAATTTACTGAATCCGATGTCAACCCACCCCACGGGCACATTCACCCTACTTACTACCAAAACAAGATTATTAAAATGTATCCATGAGTACGTTAGCGCTTTCATTCATTGCTGAAATGATAACAAATGCTTTTTGCCTCAAAACTTAAAATGCGAATAACTTTAAATTTTAAGTATCAAAATAATGAAATCATTATTTCAATCTAATTATTTTGTTATAAATCAGTTGGGGTGTATGAGATTTTGCGATAATTCATTAACACGTTGTATACAGGGTGTAACAAAACTCCCTAAGGGGGTGCTTCAGACCATCAATCTGAACAACTTTCACTATGGAGCCAACGTCGAGAAAAAAAAAATCGGCCGTCCCATACATTTGAGTCGAGACGGTATTGCAGTTTTGTATGAAAGAGCGATTTTTTTTTCGCCGTTTCGATGTTGGCTCCATAGTGAAAGTTGTTCAGTTTGATGGTCTGAAGCACACCCTTAAGTATTACTAGGGTGTTTTGTTACACCCTGTATTAATAGTTTTAGACTATCTCGAAAAGGCGTACGTAGGCGTAGGCGTAGTACGTAGGCATAGGCCACACGTAGCAAAGCCTTGACAGAGTGGTGGCCGAGTTTAGGCAAAAGAGGAGTAGGTCTTACGGCAGCCAGGTGGGTTGACGACATCTGGAAAAGTATCGGCAAGTCCTGGATGCGACTGACACGGGACCGAGAAGAATGGCAAAATAGGGAGGAGGCTTATGCCCTGCAGTGGGTGGATACAGGTTGAAAATGATGATGATGATGATCCCGAAAAGGATGAGTTTGTCGATAGGTAAAGTTGTCTACGTGGCGGAGTTATGCATATTCGTGTTTAAACTTAAATGTGTTACATACTTTATGGGGTGTTTCAGGCCATCAAACTGAACAAATTTTACTATGGAATTAGTTTTGAAATCACGAAAAAAGCTGAGGTATGTCATACATTTTGGTCGAGTAGCTAGGTATTTACATTTTCTATGCAATAGCTGTTTTTTTCCGAATATCAATGTTGGCTCCATAGTGAAGTCGCTCAGTTTGATGGTTCGCAGCATCATGTTCGATATGTAATGTATTTAAATTGACACCCTGTATTATTTAAAGAATCAATTTTTGTAACACAAACAAAATTCTGTCAGCGTCAGCTTTTTTTCTGGATTATCAAGCAATTATTTTTAACCAGCTTTTAGCTGCCTCCGTGGTCTAATGGTTAAGAGCATTGGCTCTCGATACGGAGGTCGTGGGTTCGATTCCCACGGGGGACACCTAGTGATATGTCACTTTGTGCGTTTTTCCCCAGTAGGTTAGGACATTGCAGGCTGAATCACCTGATTGTCTGAAAAGAAAAATGATTCCGTGCTTCGGATGGCACGTTAAGCCGTTGGTCCCGGCTACTATCTCTGGTGGTAGTAGTCGTTACATAAAAACCACGTCAGAGGCCGTAAGGCGGTCTGAAAAAACTCTGACACCAGGGCTCTGCCCACACGATAAGAAGAAGAAGATTTTTAACCAGACCAATTGTTTCAGATATGCAGCGTTTACAAGAAGAAACAGAAAAATTCCTGTCTTGCTACAAGCGGAGGACAGGGAAAAAATTCGCGATGCCAATTTTGACACCAGAGGTCCGTTTTATATCATATCACACGGTTTCCTGGAAGGGGGCCACAAGGCTTGGGTAATTACAAGAATACTAATCTTGTTGTTTACTTAACTTTAGTACTTACTCGTAGGTTGAGGTTGTTAGGTAGCCTATTAGCTATTAGTATTTCCTAGTAGTGTTTATGCGATATCTATTGCGAATTATTCAGGGTGTTAGTGTAGACAGTTGTAGGTATTATTTTAAATGGTGATTTAACTCATACTGAACAACTTTAACACGTTGAACGCCGGCGGGTCACAATAACAATAGATTTTCCATTGTTTGTCGGTCATTTGGCAGTCAAAGCCTTAACCAAGAAACCTAAGCGAAATCAGCAGAAAAATAAAATGATCTTTTCATACAAACGTTCCATCAGCGTATTCTTTGAAATAGATACTTTCATAATACTAGATTATTTACCCTATACTTCTCTTACCTTAATATTTCTTACTTTTCAATAAATGTTCCGTAGATACAAAACATGGCGAACGCCCTGCTAGACATAGAAGGTAACGGTCCCGCGACGGTGCTGGTGGTGGACTGGCGCGGAGGCTCGCAGCCTCCGTACGGACAGGCCGTTGCCAACATCAGGCTTGTTGGGGTCATGACGGCTCATCTGATTCATAATATTCAAGTGAGTCTCTTTAGATCATAGATATATTATATAGAACTGAATTAGATGCACAATCAGACGTCCAAAAACGGCAGACTAAAAGAGGTACTAAACGAATGAAAGTGCCTGTTTTGCCACAGTACTGCGCCAACTATCTGACTGTAAACACACCAAATACGGCTAAGTTTAATAATCAAATATGACCTATAAGTGCAGCCCTACAGCATTAATACTTATTTTGTATGGGTTATAATTTTGACTCAACATCGTCGCTATTGTAAAGTACCTAGTGTCAACTTCTGAATAAGTTCTTGATAGGTTATTTCACAGATCGTTTGACATATTTTTCATACAAAATAAGTTAAAAGAACTGTCAGATAAGCTAACAAGAACGTATCCAGAAGTGGCAAAACAGGCCCTTAATCTAACAAATTGTAACATGGAATATGACATAATATAATAATCCTACCCTTATCCTATCCCTTTGATTTATTTTAAAACAATAATGTTATCCTTGCAGGAAGAACTAGAGTTGAAGAACGTGGATAACTTCCATTTCATTGGACATTCTTTGGGAGCGCATCTGGGTGGTTATTGCGGTCACGCCTTACAAAGGGTAAACTTTTTATATTTGAATCTAATAGGTATTTAACTACTGGCATATGACAGCTTTTGTTAGTATAATGGCCGGCAAACATCTTGAGTACGGCCTTGACTGCGTACAAGCCTGCGTGCGTGCCTTGTTTGCTGCATTTGTACTTGAAAGCGCTACTGTCCGCCCATTTTTCAAGTTGTTGCCTAAAGTGTAGCCGACATTCTCGGGTTCGGTGTGGATCACAGAACGTTATAAGAGAGGTTAGGAGTTAATTTGCATAACACCGTGGTGCGAGCGAGACGGTATGAGTAGTTGTAGCAGCATGAGCGGGAAGACTAGTGGTGACAGCCGTCTCCGAAGCAAAAGCGCTACTTTTCATTTCCAACCCCTCTTATAATGTTCTGTGGTGTGGATGGACTTGTCGGTGAAATGCATCGGATCGGCTATTTTGGTGTTTTGTGAAGGCCTAAAAGATTACTTCATTAGAAATTCTGAACGGTGTGTAATTCGCATTGGACATGCGTTGGACTAACTCCCAAAACCCAAAACCTCCACGATGATCCAGGTTGTCTGGAAGAAATCACTTTTAGTGATAAGGCGGCCTTTTGTACCCTTCTTTTTCATGTTTATTATTGTGTTTTTTGTGTATTTTGGTTTGCAAATAAAGAATATTTATCTTATCTTTTATCTTATGATACAAATACAAGGCCAGGAGTGCGATTTTTGAAACTCATTCGCTGAGTTCAGTAGTTGAAAATGTCAAAATTACTGTGGGGATATGCATCTTTCTACTGCTGATTTGACTTTCAAAAATAATACTTCAGGGCCTCTACCTACACATTCGAACTTCGCAATTGCGTGAACGTTTTCGTTCCAATGTCAACTCTATTACAATGAAGTGCGGACCGAAACAGTGGCGATATATCGAACATCGAAAGTCCGGGTAGAGGGTCTGTGTGCCTTGCACTTTTAGCGGATTTACCGATAATAGCTACAAGCTTAAAACATAATAATCCGTAATGTTTCGATAAATTGAAAGCCAATCAGAACTACAATATGACATTCCTGTTTTCTAGAAATGTGGTTTAATTGTTTAGAAATTAAAAAAACGCGGTTGAGGGCAGCACAATAGGCTCGGTAGGCTCTTAATGAACGATGTTATAAAGTGTTTTCTTTCTTGTAGAAATTCAACCTGAAGCTAGGGCGTATAACTGGGCTGGACCCCGCGGCGCCGTACTTCAGTAACACGGTCACGTTGGTGCGCCTCGACAGATCCGACGCTCAGTACGTCGACATCATACATAGCAACGCTATGCCACTCTATTTCTCAGGTAAGTCTTTTGATTTCTCTGTAAGTCCTGTTCTCAAAGTAAAGTCTGTTCTTAGGTGTGCAGGTGATATTAAAAATATACAACGTTTTAATGAATTAACGCAAAACTAGAAAGTAGTTTGTTTAGAATCGAGAGCAGAATCGAATTATCATGGTTTCAACATAGGATTTTTTTTTTCATAATATTAAATAATTTGTTGGCAACATTTAAAATTTTCTGAACCCGATGTCAACCCACCGCACGGGCACACTCACCCTAATTACTACCAAAACAAGATTATAAAAATGTATCCATGAGTACGTTAGCGCTTTCTTTCAGTACTGAAATGATAACAAAACATTTTTGCCTCAAATTCAAATTCAAAATTTTTTATTCAAAATAATATCATATAGATAGCTTTTTGACGTCATTTTTTGACTCCTCCACCGCGTCGGAAGGTGTTCCGTTGAGAAAAGATGCGGCCAGAAACTCTACAACACACAATCTTTTAAACAAAACAAAATGTACAAAGTACAATTAAAATACAATATTGCATTACATAGTCTAAAATTGTCAAGATCAGACATTTTGGTCATTCAAATAAAGGACTTGTTTAACATGGGACTTAAACTTTTTGTCTGGTAAGTTTAGAATATCCTCTGGTATCTTATTATAAAAGCGTATACAGTGCCCCATGAAAGATGTGTTGACTTTACTGAGTCGAAAATGTGGGAATACTAATTTATTTTTATTTCTTGTATTGTAATTATGAACGTCACTGTTTTTGGGAAAGAGAGACAAATTTTTCCGAACATATAAAATATTTTCGTAAATACAGGGTGTACAATAAAATGGGACAGCTACTTAAAGGGGTGCTTCAGACCATCAAACTGAACAACTTTCTCTATGGGACCAATATCAAAATCGCGAAAAAAAAATCTGCTGTCCCCATACATTTCAGTCGAGTTATGTTTGCAGTTTTGTATGGGAGAGCGGATTTTTTTTTTCGCGATTTCTATATTGGTCCCATAGAGAAAGTTGTTCAGTTTGATGGTCTGAAGCACCCCTTTGAGTAGCTGTCCCATTTTATTGTACACCCTGTATATTGACTGTAGAATGTCAAAATACTGATAAGTATCTTTAAAAAGATCTCGTAGTGAGTCTCGACAACGCAGATTATAAATAGCTCGAATTGCCCGCTTTTGAAGGATAAAGACAGCCTCAACATCTGTAGCACGGCCCTACAGCAAAATACCATAAGACATAATACTGTGAAAGTAGCTGAAGTATACAAGTCTTGCAGTAGCTATATCAGTTAGCTGTCTAATTTGCCGAACTGCATAAGCTGCCGAGCTCAGCCTCAAAACTTAAAATGCGTATAACTTTAAATTTTAAGTATCAAAATAATGAAATTATTGTTTCAATCTAATTATTTTGTTATAAATCAGTTGGGGTGTATGAGGTTTTGCGCTAATTCATTAACACGTTGTATATTTTTACCAGAAAAAATACAACTGGAGTGCGATTTTTGAATCTCATTCGCTGAGTTCAGCAGTTGAAAATGTCAAAATTACTGTGGAGATATGCATCTTTCTACTGCTGATTTGACTTACTTAAAATCATACTTGAGGACTGCGATTTTTGAAAGACAAATCAGCAGTAGAAAGATGCGTATCTCCACAGTAATTATAACATTTTCAACTGCTGAACTTAGCGAATGAGATTCAAAAATTGCACTCCAGATAACCTATTGTGTTATCAGCAGAATTAATAAACTGGTTTATGCTTGGTCTGAACCGAACACAAACCAGTTTACAGGATGTAAACTTAAATGTGTTACATGGGTCTATATTAGAATCCATAATTGAAAATGTCTATATTGAAAACGCTTAACACTTAAACACAGTCATTAAAATCCATAATGTTAAAATGTATATCTTTAATGACGGCCCGGTAGCACAGTCGGTAGTGAACCTGCCTGCTGTGCCGAGGGTCGCGGGTTCGAATCCCGTAAGGGACAAATATTTGTATGATGAATATGAATATTTGTACCCGAGTCATGGATGTTTGTATTTATATATGTAATCTATATCGTTGTCTAGTCATCATAATACAAGTCCAGGCTAGATTCTGGTACTTTAAATGTGACTAGATAATTTGTGTGACATTGTCCAAGATATTTATTATTTATTTATTATTTAATATGTATAGCGTAAATATGCATAACGTTAAAAAAAACGTAAAATGAATACACATAATTTTAACACGAATAAATTAGTATTTGTATATTGTGTCTATTTCTTTGACACGCTCTGCAGCCTATAAATGGATTCGTAAAAATAGTGGCAGTGACTTATTTGAATACTATTATGGCGTCTGCGAATCATGGCGTGGGGGTAGGGGACAAGGTGAACCCCTCGAGGTGTAAATTTTTTTTTGGGTTGGCTATGTAAACAGTAACGATTCGGTTCTGGCACTCACCGGCCGCTGCCGCGGCACGCTCGCTGCGCTCGCTCGGCTCGTGCGCTGTGGTCGCTAGAAACCTAATATGCTCGTCGCTTCGCTCCTCACTAACCTAACCAACTTAGTCAGATCTGGGGTCTAAAAACTATTTTTTCAAAGTTATGGATTTTCATTTATAATTTTTCAAATTATGGATTTTCATGGTTATGTCATATAGGGTAATATTTTCACATTAAACATTTAAATTGTTATATGAATTAGTGTTTTGCACGGAATGCGAGGTAGTTGAAGATGTTTATCATATTATAATGGAATGCGTCCGGAATGAAGCGGAACGAATTGGTTTATTGTGTAGACAAAATATCGGTGATTGTAATAGTATTTTGGCTTTTTCGGCATCGGAGAAAGCCAAAAGGCTATACAGAATGGTCCAATTAGGGTGCCGGAGACGGTAATCTTTTTGTTTTTTATAATTCCGTTTTTTTTTGTTAGTAATTTTGGTTAATACCTACCTGTTAAGACCGATTGTTATGTTAGTTTTAGGTATTATGGGAGTGACATGTTCTCTTTGAACAAACTCCCTTCAATCAATAAAGAATAAAAAAAAAAATGAATTAGTGTTATGTCATGTCTGTTATGGACTTTCAAAATAGGATTATTAAAGTTATGGAACATAAGGGACACCCGTGTTACATACTTAAGGGGCTATGTAAAAAAAGTAGGATTCTTCCAAGCTCCATATATCATGAAGTACTAACAGTTGGAGTATGATTTGCGGATATGTGTAAATTGAACATATAATTGAAGTTTTGATTAGAGCCAAAACACGATTAAGACAAATTTTCTCGATAGAAAAACAAGCCAAAGTAGCCTCCGTTTTTATCTATAAACGCTTATAACTGCTAAACGGTGAATAATAGAAACATCAGACTTGATTTAAAAAAAAGAGATTGCTATTATCTAAGTTTTGATTAGAGCAGAATTGAACTTACATAAATAGTACAATCACAATTAAATAAAGTTTATTTTTTCGCCTGATTCGTTCCAGGCGCGCGCGCCGCCCCATCTCTTTCTCTCGCATCTGGCAGTAATATAAGCTATCACACGCCCGTTTCGTTTAAATTATTTTTCGACATAGGCCCTTAAAGTGCTGCTTCAAATCATCAAACTGACCAACTCACTATGACTTTTAAATAATCTGTGACGAAGGTACCAAAATTGAAATGACAAAAAAAATCTGTGTTCCATACATTTGGGTCAAGAGGCTATTGACATTTCTATGGAAAATAATAATTATTTTTGCGAATTCAAGATTGGTTTCCTAGTAAAAGTTGTTCAGTTTGATGGGCGAAATCACCCCTAAAAATTTTGAAAGTGTTTAAACAGTCACCCAGTGTAGTATTTATTATTTGTGGTTGGGCAAGCAAGGATCGTTATGTAACACTGAGACCAGCGCTGGTCCTTTGTGCTCGCCCTAAGCTCACCCATATTTTACACATACCTCCGAACTTATGGTATTTTCTGATTATTCTCGGGAATGCAGGTTTCCTCACGATGTTTTCTTTTCTTCATCGCTGAGCTAGTAAATGATAAATACAACCGTACATACATTCCGAAGAACTTAGTGGTACAGGCCAGGAATCGAACCGCGACCTCATGATTGAGGCGCTAGCTCTCTTCCGTATGGGCTATCATTGCTCACCTCAGTGTAATAACTTTTCCTTTCTAATTCCAATGAACTTCATCCACAGGCTTCGGCATAACGGAGCCACTAGGCCACGTGGACTTCTTCCCCAACGGTGGCTCTACGCAGCCGGGCTGTAAGGCGGCGGGCTCGCCCGTGCAGGGCGTGGGCCGAGACATGTACCAGTGGGTCGTCAAGTACGTGGGCTGCAACCACGAGCGCAGCTACGAGTACTTCACTGAGAGCATAGCGCCCTCCTGCGCCTTCATGGCGATACAGTGCGAGAGTTACGATGTGAGTACCTAAACCATTCACTTAACAACTACTGGACGTAGGGCCCGCGCTTAAAGTTTCCGAACCAAAAGATAAACAAACCACATAAAGGGAAACAATTACGCACCAGTCTTCGTTTGATTGCCGGACTACGCGTACGTCTGCATGCCGTGATACTGTGTTGTATCAACTATCTGTAAAAACTACACAAGCAAAATACAATTAAAATTTCTTCAGTCTCAGTATTTTTAGTTGGATTTTATTACTAACGAGCTTTTACCCGCGACTTCGTCCGCATACATTATATACCAGATTTTAAGTCAGATGATAAGCTATCAAACAAAAAAAGTTTCATTAAAATCGGTTCAGTAGTTTTTGCGTGATACTCGAACAAACAAACACCCAAACAAACAAACAAACGAACAAACAAACAAACGAGCAAACAAACAAACAGACAGACAAAAAATTTAAAAATTGGTGATTTGGAATCAGGGACATCTAAAAATCATATCGTGATCTTTTTTTGTAAATATCTTCAATGTACAGACACACTTCTGTTACAGTTTTATAATAGTTTAAATAAATACTTTTGTTTATGTAGGTTAGTCTGGGACACTTTTTTCGTCGAACAGGGTGCTTCAGATCATCAAACTGAACAACTTCGAAATCGAAAAAAACTGTTTTTCCATAAAAATTTAAATAGGTAAGCTACTCGACCAAAACTGTATGAAACAGCTGGTCCTATAGTAAAAGTTGTGCTGTTTCATAGTCTACAGCACCCCTACAGATAGTAACGCATTTTATAGACGCATATACAACGTGTTAATGAATTAGCGCAAAACCTCATACACCCCAACTGATTTATTACAAAATAATTAGATTGCAACAATAATTTCATTATTTTGATACTTAAAATTTAAAGTTATTAGCATTTTAAGTTTTGAGGCAAAAATGATTTGTTATCATTTCAGTACTGAAAGAAAGCGCTAACGTACTCATGGATACATTTTTATAATCTAGTTTTGGTAGTAAGTAGGGCGAGTGTACCTGTGCGGTGGGTTAACATAGGGTTCAGAAAATTATAAATTTTGCAAAATAATTATTTAATATTTTGAAAAAAATTACCTTTGTTGAAACCATGATAATTCGATTCTGCTCTCGATTCTAAACAAACTACTTTCTAGCTTTGCGTTAATTCATTAAAACGTTGTAAACTGTCTGAACACCATTAAAAAGTTCACAAAACGCGCATACGAGTCACGGGGCTCGAGTGTGCTAAAATACGTATTGAAACGTTTGTTGTCATCGCAGGCGTTCCTAGCTGGTAACTGCACGTCCTGTGACCACCACCACTACTGCATCCCGATGGGCTACCACTCGTACGAGATGTACAAGCGCCTGCAGACCAACGGCTACATCGACACTAACACTAACATCGCGCTCTACGCTAAGACCGGCAGCTCCAAGCCTTACTGCAGTAAGTTGTTATTATTGTCATTTTTATTAAAAATTATAATTTAACGTAAAAGAAAAAAACACGCTCTAGACACTTATACAAGACTAAAAGTTTTGGTTGCATAGTTTCTATGGTTGATTGGTATTTTATAATTTTACAGGAGTCCACTACGAAGTAACTCTCAAAGTGTCGAACACAACAGAGAGCAGAGTCCACGGGCCGGACGTAGGCAGAGTGTCCATCACTCTGGTCGACAGGAAGAATAACAGGAGCGACAGCAAGTTCCTGGACGATGAACAGTATGTTTGTTTATTATATTCATTGACTTTAAAAAGGCTGAAGCATAGAGAAAATAACGCGCTCCCCTGGGGTAGAGATTTTGTATCGAACTGTGCACAGATACTCAACTGGGCCTGACGTCATATCATACACATCTAGCGGGAAGTAGCGTATTTAAATGTTAACCCTCCCCTCACCCGTTTTTCACCCCCTTTGTTGGCGACAACATTTTCTATAGAAACAAGCCGATATGCCATCTCTTCTTACTCTATGGGCTGAAGTCACCCATAGTGCAATGGAGAGGGCTATGCTCGGAATTTCCGTGCGAGATCGAATCAGAAATTAAGAGATTCGCAGAAGAACCAGAGTAGCTGACACAGCCCAAAGAATTGCTAAACTAAAGTGGCAATAAGCGGGGCATATTGCTCGCAGAACCGATGGCCGATGGGACCGAAAAGTTTTCTAGTGGCAACCGCGTACCGAAAAGCGAAGCGTGGGTAGTAGGTACAAGGTGGTCCACTGACCTGGTGAAGGTAGCTGCCACCCTTTGAATGAGAGCAGCGCAAGACCGGTCGTTGTGGCGATCCTTGGGGAGGCCTATGTCCAGCAGTGGACGTAAATCGGCTGATATGACGACTACGAAGTAAATTATAGGTAGTGACAAATACAAACAGAGAGCATTCCCAACTTTATCATCTGTAAAATGTGCAAAAAACGGGATTGGTGTATGAGTGAAGACTTTTGTATTTGACGTGGCGTTGAAAAGGATAAAGCTGCTGCCGACTGAACATGTTATGTCGTGCGTGCGTGACGTATTAGATAATTACCGCAAATATAACTATCAAAAGTTTCACGGTTTAAAAACAATCGTACCCGGAACTTCCTTATCTCCTATATTTGTCCAAACATTTCGATACCTACCTTTTATAACTACAAACAATGTTTTGATAAAATATACCGAATAAACATTATTGGCTATATCTGACAATTTATTATCAAATTAAAAACGATAGGTACAATATATTGACGTCACCTCGGAAGTTCAAGGCTCAGATTGCCTTTGCCTGTATACCATAGTTTATGTATCTACCCAGTTGTGAAATCCGGCAGTCGCGACAGGTCAATTTGGCAGGGCATAGGGCTTTACCCCTATTAGCTGTGTGCACGACACTAGCGCCATCTAGCGCAATACGGCCCCGTTGATTATTTGTACATAAAATGTTAGGATAAAGTTTGTTATTTTTATTTAAAATAACGTAACAATTGACAATAGATGTTCTGAAGTTTCAGAATATCTCTGACTACCCCCGTCGGGGAATATAGTCGTGAGCATATACTTTCAATGCTATTGACGATATTAAAAATGTTATAATACCTATCTAGCTGGTTTTCCCATTCTTTGTTACAAAATCTCATACAACCTTTCACCACCGTTTTCACACCTTTGGAGGTTGAATTGCGAAAAATATTTTATTTGTGAACACCTAAATGGCAATTAAAACATCCCTGCCAAATTTTAAGTATTAGTATTTGCTGGTTTGAATATTTGAGTATTGAATGAGTGTGCGGATTTGCATAGATTCAAGCAAATCTGACACAGCTTCGCCGTCAGTAGTACAAATTTCTGCCACAGCGTGCGCTGCGATCGATTTGACAGTTCCCAACACCCACTTCGCACATAGCCAATACGGTTTCATTACTACCATATACTTACAACATATTTAATTTACAGTTAATCGTATGACAAGTATTGATAACCATAGCATCATAAGCCATATTGCCACCTCGTCGTCACCACGTGCTTAATTCTTGGCAGATTTCTCACTATGTTTTTGCACTGTGGTTTCATTACACTGTTTTGAGAGTGTGGTGTTTTGCTAATATGATATTCAGCGACAAAGCGCAGTACGCAGCTTGTGCAAAAGAGAGTTTGATGTGGTGATAGGTGGACCTAATTATTTTTTTTCGAAATTTTTTATGGTCTTGCTAGGTTATGCCTGATTTTGACGTACTTGGCAAAGAAGGTGGCACCCTAATTTTTGCTAAACTGTAATTATTAAATCAATGCATGTAACAGCCAACAATATAGGCTTTGGTGAATTCGTCAAATCCCTTACTGCAGGCTAGCATGCCACGCATGACAAAGAGACAAAACGAAAAAACCGCCCGCTCGTTTTCACATACGCAAAGTAACAAAGTCAGAGGCACGTCTCGATTTTTGTCGTTTTTATCAGGTCATGTTAGGTCCACTGTCCATATATTATGACAAGAACTTGACTTGTTGCTGATATTAATCAAATTTTATTAAATTACAGAAAGACCTACAAGCCAGGTGATGTGAAAACGTCGATGGTTGCGTTCAAAGACACGGGCCACCCGCCGCTGTCGGTCATAGTCGAGTGGAAGTTCGAGACAAATCTGTTCAACCCGATCACCTGGCGGCTACTGCAGTCGCCCAGCGTCTTCATAGAATATATCAAGTTGTCCTCCATCGAGTACAATACTGAGTAAGTTACATTCACAAACCGTCGTCCCAACGTCGTCGTCGTCGGTTTCGTATTTTATGTGGGCGAAAGGCTAGCCACCTCTCACTACTTGACACGTCATTCCATTTCATACTGAAACTTAAATCGCTAAATGTGAGCATTATTCAATTCAATACATTTGTTCCGGAAAATAAGATCCCTAAAATTTTGATTAGTAATTGCATAATATCATTTTCACACCACCCGCTCGAAAATGGAACATTATATGTCATGTAACTCGCACCTAAAGCAAGTCATTTTTGCCCTGGGCCTAGCCGGGCAATAATATTGTACTGAATTTCATTATAACCCGCTGGTCAATAATGAGATTTGAATATGGAACCGCATCCACAGATTATTTAATAGTTACTACGACCCTTACTTAAAATTCGTATGAAAACTTATCATGGAGACAGGCACCAAAAAGAACTTAATTCGAAATTTGAACTGGCCACCACGAGTATCGAACACAAAAAAAGAAAAAAAGGCGCGAATACTGCATATCTCTGTAACTATTGGTACGAACAAAGTAATAAAAAAATATTACATTGTCTTTCCACAACTGGAGTGCGATTTTTGAATCTCATTCGCTGAGTTCAGCAGTTGAAAATGTCAAAATTACTATGGAGATACGCATCTTTCTACTGCTGATTTGACTTTCAAAATCTACTTTCAATTTTAATTTAATAAAATAGTGTTTTCTAAATACTATACTATTGAACTCTAATACTTTGTTATAAACTCTAATAAAATAATTGGTTTCTAACTATAGATAATTTACACGCTCCCCTGGGTTTCTAACAGTATTGCTTTTTATTTTCTCGCGGAGGGTGTGAAAAGTAGAGTATGGTCCTCGGGGATAAACGTGTTTTCATCTTGGGCGAGCTTGAACCCCTCGCTTCACTCAGGATTCTAGTCTTAACTCCCTCGCTTCGCTCGGGAGTTAACTCTGAACACCCTCGCTACGCTCGGGAGTTAACCCTAGAATCCCTCGTTACGCTCGGGATTCAATATCGCGCCCGTGATGAAAGACACTGTTTTATACCCTTGGTACATAATCTACTATTTATACCCTGGGTGGGCAACGTGGGTAGGCCCCTCACACGGTGGACCGACGACCTGGTGAAGGCGGCGGGAAAACGTTGGATGAGGTCAGCGCAGGACCGGTCGTTGTGGCGATCCTTGGGGGAGGCCTATGTCCAGCAGTGGACGTCCATCGGCTGAGATGATTATGATGTAAGATCATCACCTTATCTTGTGCCAAGTAAGACCTTAGGCGTCAATACATTATCCTATGTCTTCTATTATATATTAAGTGGTTATAAAATATTTTATGTTGTTGTAAATAAAATACAGGACTGACTATTGAACTTGGCACCCATTTAGATCTCACTTCTTTTGTCGTTGAAGTCAACAACCAAGGCTATCAAGTCATATATCATAATATTGAACTTGGCTCTCATTTCACATTTATGTTTATGATGGGATTTCATTACTTACCTTGACTTACCCACCACAAACATGTTTATTCTTGTAAAAACAACTCCTTATATAACTGGTTTATCTAAAATTTTATTATTTGTTTCAGTATCACGGTATGTCCTAAATCGAAGAAACCAGTGGTCGCCAATTTGCCGACGATTATGAAGACGAAATACTGTAAAAGAAAATAACTACTTTTATGGTGCAAATTGTAGATATACGAAATTTTATTGAGTCCTGTGTCGCTGTAACACACCCAACCCGCTGATAAGTTGCCGACACAGCCCAAAGAATCAAATTATATGGAAACGGCCTTGTCGGCTGTCAGCGGGTTCGGTGTGTGTAGACACCTTAATACAGGGATTAAAATTAAATGGGACACTTACTTAAAGAGGTGCTTCAGACCATCAAACTGAACAACTTTCTCAATGGGACCAATAACGAAAGCGCGAAAAAAAATCTGCAGTCCCATACATTTCAGTCATGTTTGCCGTTTTCTATGGGACAGTGGATATTTTTTTTCACGATTTCATTGTTGGTCCCATAGTTAAAGTTGTTCAGTTTGATGGTCTGAAGCTACCCCTTTAAGTAAGTGTCCCATTTAATTTTACTCCCTGTAAGTATAAAAAAAATAAGTTTCTAACTTACTCAACATAATTTATTAAATAATATTTTTCTCTGATAGCTTCATATACACTTGAGGATTATGGTTGATGAAAGTTTGTTATACCGTCGGCCTAGCATGCCACTCCAGAGAAAACGAGAAAGATCGAGTTGAACTTTTGTTCCTTTAAGCATGCTTAAATGAGCGGACCATTGGGCGGTTCAAACCACAACACAATGTAAATCCAAATCGGCCAAGCGTATTTTTCAAATGGGGCCTTTTGCACCAACCAGTATCAAATTGCAACTGTGTTTTTTTTTCACTAACCGCGTTTCGTCGCTGCAAAAAATATGTTGAAAGCAGTGGTCTGAAATGCTCCATTGGAAAAGAGCACTTAGGCGATTCACGCCGTGGTCCAAAACTGCTCCTGGTGCGAAACGCCTAAATTCCATATGACAGCTTTCTCCTTTTGACGCTTTATCGTGCGTGGTACGCTAGCCGTATTGTTGTTTGTATACAGGGTAAAAATTGATATCATTAGCATCCTTTTAAGCTACCCATCAAACAGAACGACTTTTACTATGGGAGCAAACCGACCGGAGTAAAAAAAATCTGCTACTCCATACTAAACTGCAATGCCTACTGGATCCAAAAGTATGCAACAGTAGATTTTTTTTGCTCCTATCTGTTTGCGCCCATAGTAAAATTCAATTTGATGGGTAGACTCTTAGTTTAAAAGGATGCTAAAGATATCAATTTCTCCCTGGATAGAGGTCCTTATAAGGCTGATGTTTTTTTTTAAGAGGGCTATTCGAGCTCAGTGGCGCCCTCGTCACAAAAATAAATATTTCTCAATAAAGAAAGCCTAAATTAAAAAAGTGCCCAACAGGTAAACTACAAAAGCCTTCAAGCTATTTTCATAGAATACTTTTATAGGTTTTTCAAAGGTCTAAACATACAAATTTTGAAAAAAAGAAAAAAAAAAACGGCCGCTTTTGTTTTTATTCGAAATTATCTAAAAGTGGAATGTTTAGAACCTATAAAAGTATTGTATAACAATGGCTTGAAGGCTTTTGTAGTTTATCTATTGGGCACTTTTTTAATGTAGGCTTTCTTTATTGAGAAATCTTAATTATTGTGACGAGGGCGCCACTGAGCTCGAATAGCCCTCTTAAGTGAAGATTAGACTATCAAACTGGACCGATTTCTTTATGGGAAAAAAATGGATGGATGGGATGGATAAATGTTGAAATCGAGAAAAAAATTCAAAACTGCAATCTAGTGGTATTGTAAGTATATATATTTTTTTTATTGACCCGAAATATTTATGGGACATATCATTTTCTTTTCTGAAAGTTAATCAGTTGGATAGTCTGATTATCCCTTAAAAAACGGTCAGCATTTTAAATTTGACCTTGTTAAAGAAATTAAAACCGTGCGTTAAAAACACGTTCGTCTGAATCAAGCCTTAGTCTAAAGCAAGCTTAGTTGGAGTTATGAACTTGTGAAAGTATTATTATTCTAGCATTTTTAACGGTTTAGTTTTACTTAGCAGTAAATATAAATTTAATATGGCAGTGTAAATAGCTTTTAAACATTATAAATGTTATTGTTAATATTATTATGTACTTATAAATAAACTGTATGGCAGTATTTAAATGATAACTAAATAAATTTATAATTAACTATTTTGTTTTTAATTAAAATAATATATAAAATACTTAACCTAATTTAAACTTAACACCATTTAGGCTTGGGAGTTGTCCCCCGTCGGGAACGTGCCCATTATTAAAATCAAAGAAATAGGGGATCGGACAGTCCGGGACAATTAGTCAAATTAGCAACTTTTAATCGAACGTCAAAACGCGCGCGATGTATGAAAAATTGTACTAAATACCCACAAGTGACGTCATCAACATTTAATTACTTTTTATAGTTCATGTTATTAAAAATAGTATTCTAGCTTAAAAAAGATAAAAATGTGAGTATAGCGTTATTTTCAAATGTTTTTTTACTGAGAAGAAAAAACTAAAATATATTTTATGCAGTCCGCACCCCTATTGAACCTAAAGTGATAAGAACATGAACGAAGGAAACGGATAAGAACTACGGATAAGAAGGAATATCTATCCGGGATGCATCTGCCTAGCTAGTACGCCAACCCGCGATAGCCGTGATACGGCTATATCACATATTTTATCTCGCTCGTTTGTTCGCGAACAGACGAGATAAAAGACGTGATATAGCCGTATCACGGCTATCGCGGGTTGGTGTACTAGCCATGCTGGTTTTTATGAAAATAATAATGCAAAAAAAGCGCAGAATTCGAGGTATTTTCTGAAAGGAAAAATGGTAAAATATAGGTCGACGAAATGAAGAAACGTAAAAAATATAGATTTTCACATGGCAACGTCAAACTGTCATCAAGTAGGCCCTTCTGCGGCGATAAAAACGTGGGTGCATATTTTAATATCATTTGAACACCCAAATCATCTGGCCGAACATTTTCATCTTGTTTATAAGAAAAGGCATATAATTTTATAGCTGAATTTTATTACGAACGTGTTTCTTCGTGGCTGTATGGCGTTTCAGAAGTGCTGCAAAAAATCGCAGTTAAAGGGCCCTAATCCATTTTTTTTTTTTGAAAGTTTTTAACGGCTCTGGATTTTCTTTCCTTTTGAGCTAGTCTTTTTAAGCAAATTATTGTTTCTCATTTATAGCAAATAAAACGTTGGTGTTCGACGTTTCAACGCTTCTTTGGAGTTTTTGGAGGCAATTGAGAAACGCAGGAAACGCAGAGAAGTCCACAGGAAAGAGGTGAACCGACCGCTTGCCGCGCTACAAAAGAACGGAACACTTTTCCTGTTCACGACCCACACCATCATATTTCACTGAACTGTATATTGTTCACTTGCACGACACTTTGTTACGCAAAACAACACCGATTTTACGAACCAAAACTCACTATAAACAATAAAAATTCGATGAAATATGAGGACACCAAACGTATCTGTTCAAATCCCGCCAAAAACTCCGCCCTAATCCAATTACACCAGTGTTGCCTACTCTATTATTTGATTTCCTCATTTTTCACGAGATTCTGGTAAAAATGAAACTTACCGGGTGAAAACGGCATGTGTACAACGATCCACCGAACGGTTGAAAACGGTATGTGGACGGCTGGACGGCCACCCTTAGACCCTTAGTCGTTGCTGTTGTTCATTTGTTCCTGTTGAAAAGCAAAGAGAAAAAACCAAGAAAAACCCATAAAGCCAAGTCTGGTAGAACTTCTATTTCTGAACGAAAACATGTCACTGGCTGGTTTGATGTTGTCATTTTGACACTGACATTTTGTTTTCTTGACACATGTGGCTGGCCTGTTGTGGTGCTCTGTGAATTCATATAATTATTCAATTCAATACGTAATAATATCTGTTATATCACACCTTGACGCGGCAAAAAGCGGGCGCAGTATCGCCCAGCTAATCACCAAGTAAAACACAATGGGTGACACGCGAAAGAAGAAAAAGTTCTACTTCAGGAAACGCAGAAACAAATATTTCTTAGAACCCGGCTTCAGAGGCTTTTTTTGCACGTGCAACTTCAGGGAAAAAGACTGTGTGAAGGAAGTTTATAATCTACTAAACGAGTATGCCGATGTTTTATACCCAGAAGTAGACGGGGAGCAGCCACCGACCGCGACTGAAGACAGATCGGAAAGCGAATCGGAAGATGAAACTGACATCGGAGACGTGCTCAAACGAGAAGTCGAAACTATGAAGAAGAATTCACAGAAGTCTCTCAAGCATAAACGATTCCAAGTAGTCGAGACCGGCGCATCTAACTGTATCTTCATAAAGACCAATTTACCTAGTCCGGAAGAGCTTATGGCCGCTATAATCAAAGATTTATACTCCACTAAGATACAGAAGACGCGACATGTAATGCGCCTGCTCCCAATCATGGCGACTTGCAAGGCTAACTTACCGGATATCATGGAATGCGCTGGCAAACTCTTTGATAAGTACTTCCTTAAAGAATCATCAACGTTTGCCGTCATCTTCAATAAGAGGTTCAACAGTAGCGTCTCGAGGGAGCTAATAATCAAGGAGCTTGCGGAAATGGTCGTCCTAAAAAACGGTGACAATAAAGCAGACTTGAAAAATCCAGGACTATGTATAATAGTTGAAATTATTAAGGGAATTTGTCTATTAACTATCGTAGATAACTACTTTACGTATAAGAAGTATAATTTACATGAGTTATGTAAGGAGGAGTCATGTAATGATTCTGAAGGGACCCAGGCTAAGAAACAAAAAGTTGATGACTCGAAAGAGGGTCAGGTTGATGTTTAATAAATGTTTTTTATTGTAATTTTTATTCTTACTTGTAATCTAAATGTATTTTACTGGGCTGCTAAGTGACCCAGGGCCCCAATACCAATATTTGCACCAAATTTTCGATCTTTGTCTACTGGCTAGATAACATTTTTCCAAATATATGTAAAAAAAATACATGTGAAGTTTTTGTCCAGTTTTATTTCACTAAACCTTTCAGTGTTATGTCTCAAAAATTGCTTAAAATTGTAAAAAACACTTTTTTTCTGCATCTACTTTTTTGCATAATGTTGTTTTATGACTAGAAAAGATGCAACTAGTGATTTTTGTTGCACAAATAAATTTTCACACTAAAAATTTTACAGTCAGATTACACTAACTAAATATATGGACCACACCACTTAGAGGGGGTCAATGGTTGGTGTTTAGGTAACACCAGAATTCACCAGATCATACTTATCATCACCAAAATAATGCTCTTTCCAGAAGCTGTTTAGATCGGGTTTTATAAATGTTTTATCTCATAGACATAAATTATTTACTAGTTGCTATCGTAGATTGAAAGTAGGTCAAAAGTATGTAATCAAAGTATGAATAGGTTATGCAATATAGATCAATAACGATTATGTAAGCATTGTGGTGCCCACCCACTTGATTAAGTTGTGTAACAAGTACATCCATGCTAGGTACAAAGGCTGTATTTTTATGTTAAAATATGCTGGCAATCCAGACTGAAGTGCGATTTTTGAAAATCATACGAGCGACTTGGCAGTAGAAAATGTCAAAATTACTATGGAGATTATGCATCTTTCTTCTGCCAATTCACTCGTATGATTTTCAAAAATCGCACTTCTGCTTTGTATTCTTCTGGTTCGAATCCTGGTGGAATCTTACCTAACTTATTAAAATGTTCTTTGCTTTTGCTCTTGATAGTACTAGTAAGTCATAATAGATGGCGCTTTGTGTTAGGCCACCATGCCAGGCTTCCAAGGCAGAATAATTTGTTTTTCGTTTTTCCTAGGTTTATCTAATATTTACCACAAAAATATTTCGTTAGGTGTATGTTCGACCAATTTGAATCATGATGATGATGACCATCGTAGAACCTTTTCACTAAGTATCACTTACGTTACAGACACGTTACAGAGTAGGTAAGTACTATAATTACTAATCATACCTATTCGTACTCAATATAGATATTTAACAGATTTTTAAGATGAACTCAATATCGTCCGAAATAGCACTCCTCGATTGGCGATCTCTATAGGTAATTAGGTAAGTACTACCCGTTTGTTTGGAGTTGGCCGTCGATGACCGTTACAAAATTTCGTCACAGGCACTTTAACTGGTCCCGTCGACAAAAAATAATATAACAAGCAAATAAAAATTTAAAATTAAAAGCGATATTAGTGATCGGGACGGACGAGTGGTTGCGTTGCTAAAGGTTATAAAATTGCGTTTAATAGGGTCTCTTAGGGGTGCGGTACGGTGAAGCGGGAAGGGAGGGAGCGGCCAACTCGAAGCAAATGACTAGTACTTACAGACTTACACCTCAAACCAGGAGTGCGATTTTTGAATCTCATTCGCTGAGTTCAGCAGTTGTAAATGTCAAAATTACTATGGAGATATGGCATCTTTCTACTTAAAATTTCACTTTCAAAAATCATACTACAGGAGTGCTATTTTTTAAAGTCAAATCAGCAGTAGAAAGTTGCCTATCTCCATACATTTTCAACTGCTGAGTTCAACGTATGAGATTCAGCAGTTGAAAATGTCAAAATTAGGTACTGTGGAGATATGCATCTTTCTACTGCTGATTTCAAATTTCAAAAATCATACTTCAGGAGTGCGATTTTTGAAAGTCAAATCAGCAGTAGAAAGATGCGTATCTCCATAGTAATTTTGACATTTTCAACTGCTGAACTCGGCGAATGAGATTCAAAAATCGCACTCCAGAAATGAAATGAAAGCACCCACCGAAGTCGCTTTTCTTCTAAAAACAAGTAGGCTAGACGGACAGTTGAAAGATTTGATTCTCCGTCGCTAATACATCTTCCGAGCAGAGTTTGTGTCTAATTCGAGTCATGCAGCGGTGGACATCAGCTAATGACGTCCCTTGACGATCGTTACGGACTGCTCGTTTTATTTTTTCCCTTGAGTGACTCAGTCAGCGAGTTTCCTTTTTCATTTGCCCCGTTTTTACTGAGCAAATGAAAAATTCGTCAGTTTGGTACGGATCTACTTACTAAACCTAAGTATACAGGGTGTACAGTAAAATGGGACAGCTACTTAAAGGGGTGCTTCAGACCATCAAACTGAACAACTTTCTCTATGGGACCAATATCGAAATCGCGAAAAAAAAATCCGCTCTCCCATACATTTCAGTCGAGTTATATTTGCAGTTTTGTATGGGAGAGCGGATTTTTAAAACTTGGGCATTATGTTTGATAACACGCTCTCTTGGGCCCCTCAGGTCGCTGAAGTTAGTAGGAAGATGTTTGCTGCTTACGGTTCTTTGAAGCGACTACGTAATTTTCTACCCACTAGCACGAAAATTGCGCTTGCACAATCCCTCCTATTACCCATCCTAGACTACGCTGACTCCTGCTACCTTGACCTGACTGTGGAGCTACTTAATAAACTCGAGCGACTTCAAAACCTGTGCATTCGTTTTATTTTTGGTCTGCGTAAGTACGACCATGTGTCAGAATTCCGCGCTCGACTTAAGTGGCTCCCAGTCAAACGTCGTAGGGAAGCTCATATCCTTAACCTTCTCTACTCCATCCTCTTCAATCCCATTACTCCTAATTACCTCAAGGAACGCTTTGTTTTCTCTTCCTCCACCACTGGCCGTCATCTGCGTTCCTCTGAAAACCTCTCCCTCCATATGCCCATCCACTCCACTAACTTCTACACCCATTCCTTCTCCGTTCATGCCGTTCGGCTTTGGAACTTGTTGCCAGAGGCAATCCGACGTGCACCTTCCTTGAATGTTTTTAAGTCGAAAGTTAAGTCGCATTTCCTTGATCACTGACCCTCTCCGATTTTTTCTCCGAATGTAAGTAGGTACTTAAATCTTTTCCTATATCAATAGTTCATGTTTTCCTATCGTGTTTAGTTGAGTAGTACGCGTATTTATATATGATGTGTTTATGTATATATATATATATATATATATTATAGGAATATATATTATATATACTTATCTATGTATTGCATTTAGATGTATTTATAATAGGTTTATTCTTGTTTTTTTATTTACTGATATTTCTGGTCATTTATCTGAAAACACCGCCTACCTTTCTTCGTACACCGTTTCCTCTACCCTAAGGTTGTCTGGAAGAAATCGCTTCTTAGCGATAAGACCGCCTTATTTTGTGCCTTTTTGTATTTTTTTCTCTGTATTTTACTCTTATGTGTTGGTGTAAAATAAAGTATATTTGTTGTTGTTGTTGTTATTTTTTTTTCGCGATTTCGATATTGGTCCCATAGAGAAAGTTGTTCAGTTTGATGGTCTGAAGCACCCCTTTAAGTAGCTGTCCCATTTTATTGTACACCCTGTATACAGGGTGAAATTGATATAATTAGCATCCTTTTAAACTAAGAGTCTACCCATCAAACTGAACAACTTTTACTATGGGAGCAAACCGATCGAAGCAAAAAAATAATCAGCTGTTGCATACATTTGAATCGAGTAGGCGCTGCAGTTTAGTATGAAACAGCAGATTTTTTTTGCTCCGATCGGTTTGCTCCCATAGTGAAAGTTGTTCAGTTTGATGGGTAGACTCTTAGTTTAAAAGGAGGCTAATGGTATCAATTTCACCCTGTATAATTAGGTAGGTAACTGATCGCGATTTCGATGTTGGTCCCATACAGAAAGTTGTTCAGTTTGATGGTCTGGTCATCCCCTTAAAAAACTGTCAGCATATTAAGAAGGACCCTGTATATGGCTTCTAGGTTCACCTTACACCCGATTTTTATAAACACCTTGTATAATACCTACCATACTATGCATTAAAATTATGAGCTAAATAGGTAGGTCCAATTACGTTTAGGTAACAATTATTTCCATTTGAAATTTATATTTATTTGGGTTAGGCACTAGCACTACAAATGCTGTTTGTATTTGTAGTAGAGAACTGACTACGGTTTCAGAATTTAAGATTACGTACTCGCTGAAGATAGGGTTTGGTGGCAGTGTGTGAGCTATGCTTAGGCTACAAAATACATAAACTCTGAAAGGTCCACTCCACTTCCTAACCATTAAAGCTCGAATGCTTACCACCACGAGCATAAATGTTTTATCGCACCTTTTATCTCACTTTCCATAAGATACCGCCTTGGCGGTATCGCGAAAAGTACGATAAAAATTGCAACATAAGGCTAGGCTTGCCTGTCCATTGACGAGAGCTGGCTGGCGGAGCGGAGAAACTGAGTTTTATCTACCAATCAGGATTAAGTATATAAAATTTCAGCCGGGACTCGGCCGAGCTCCTGATAGGTTAATATTTCCTCGTTACTCCGCTCCGGCAGCTCGCTCCTCGTCAATGGACAGGCACCCTAAGGTCCGCCACACACATACAGAATTTCAAACCGGAATTCCGAATCATGATTCAGTGTTGTCAACTGCAGCAGTCTGTGAGGCAGAAAACTCCAGTCATCATCATCATAGGCCTTTACATCTGTTGCAGATGATTTAATCAGTGTTTTTGGAGAAGCACTTTTTCTCATGGCTGTACAGTCCTATACGAGAGCCGCATACACGTCCACAGCCTCTACAATAGAACTGTACGCCGGTGGATGACGAAGGGATTGTGGCAGCATTATGCCTTTTGTCACGTTTCTCTGCCAGGTGTGCGAACCAGGCTTCGTCATGAGTAGTCCGACCCTCTCTTGTTTTCCCTCTCCAGCCTCCTCTATTTTCCGCGTGCTCTTCCCAATTTGTGGGGCTGATTCCGAAAGCGGTCAGGTCTCTCTTGACGCAGTCCTTAAATTGCAGCATGGGTCTTCCGACTGGCCTCTTCTTATCTGCGACCTCACCAAGAAGGATGCGCCTTGGCAAACGAGAGTCATCCATACGATGTACGTGCCCCAACCACCTAAGCCGCCTCTCCTTGAGAAGAGCGGTGATACTAGGCAGCTGTGCAACCTGAAGTACCCTCTCGTTTGTCACCTTATCCTGCCAACGTATGCCCAAGATACTCCGAAGGCAGCGCATGTGGAAGGTGTTCAGCCGTCTCTCCTGTTTTGCATACGACGTCCAGGTCTCAGCTCCGTACAAGAGTACACTCAAGATGCATGTCTGGTACACGCCCATCTTAGTCTTGGTAGTTAGATGTTTATTATCCCATACTCTTGCACTGAATTTTCCGAACGTCGTGGCCGCCTTGCCGATACGAGAACCGATCTCCACGTCCAGTGAGAGATTTTTCGACACGGTCGACCCAAGATAACAGAATCGATCGACGACCTCCAGGGGCGATCCGTCCAACAGGATCATTGGAGTACAGTCAATTCCCTGCGCCAGCACAACGGTCTTTTTGGCATTTATGGACATGGAGAAGAGAGAACATGCAGAAGCAAATTTGTCCAGCTGGGATTGGAGCTCAAGCGGAGATTCGGCTACAAAAGCAGCATCGTCGGCGAACAGGAGCGAGTCGATAAACGCATCGTCACGTTTCCCCTTCGACCGCAGAAGGGAGATGTTAAAAAGCTTCCCGTCCCGTCTGGTGTGAAGGTGAATACCGTGCTGCTCGCCACCGAATGCTGTTCTAAGGAGCAATGAGAAAAATACTCCAAAGAGGGTCGGTGCGAGAACACACCCCTGGCGGACGCCCCTACAAACGTCGAACGGTTCCGATGTTTCGCCATCAAACACCGCCGAGCCCCTCATTCCCTCGTGGAAGGATTTGATGAGCCCTAGTAATTTTGGCGGGCACCCGATTTTCCATAGTACGTCATACAGCCCCTGTCTGCTAACCGTGTCGAAGGCCTTGTTTAGGTCCACGAAAGCAATGCATAAGGGGGTTCTCTGCTCGCGACACTTCTCTTGCAGTTGCCGGAGAGTAAATATCATGTCCACAGTTGACCTTTTCGCGCGAAATCCGCACTGGGCCTCAGGATATACGCGTTCGGCTAGTTTCTGCAGTCTGGCCAAAATGACTCTGCCGAAAAGTTTGCCGACTATGCTTAGAAGGGATATGCCACGGAAGCAGTTACAATTGCCGCGGTCGCCTTTTCCCTTATACAAAGTTACTATGTTGGCATCGCGCATATCCTGAGGGACACATTCACTCTCCCAACACCTAGCAAGAAAGTTGTGCAGAATCGGTAGTACGCACTTTAACTTTAGCACCTCTGTGTGGATTTCATCGATTCCCGGACTCTTTTTGCCTTTAAGTTGCCGGACTGCCGCGACTAACTCCTCTATGCTGGGAAAAGCATCTAGCTCGTGGCAGGTCTCCAAGCTTGGGATCCGCTCTGCGGCTTCCTGTGCGATGTTAACCGGCTGTGAGTACAGAGCAGTGTAGTGCTCAACCCAGCGTTGGAGACGACGAGTGTTGTCTGTGATGACTGTCCCGTCAATCTCTTTTAGAGGAGCAGTCTTTTTCGGCAGTGGACCGATACCTTCCTTAATTCCGGCGTACACACCATTAAGGTTTCCCGTAGCAGCACACGCTTCGACCCTGTTGCAAAGTTCGGTCCAGTACTCGTTTGCGAAATGTCGAGCACTTCGCTGAAGGCTAGACTTGGCTTTGCTTAGGGCTTCACGTGTGCTGGCATTCGGGTTCACCCGATGGTTCAGCGCGGCTTGGCGTTTAGAGTCGAGCAGTGGATGTAGCTGCTCACTGTTTGCTGCAAACCAGTCCTGACAGTTCGGTTTTCGGAATCCGAAAACTTCTCCGGCAGTTTTGGTGAACAATGATTTGATCGATGTCCACTGGTTTTCCAGGGGCGCACCCCAATCCCATTCCGCAGTGATCCGACCGACCTTTTCACCATAAGATTCAACCAGATCAGGAATCCTGGTTTTTAGGGAGTCAAGTTTCTTCCCACCGGGAGGTCTGGCAGAGTGGATCCTTTTGGGGGCCAGTCTCACCTTAGAGACTACAAGTGAGTGGTCTGTGTCGCATTCCGCACTATGAAACGATCTCGTGTGCAGAATCTCGCGCAGGTCCCCTCCTCGGGATAAGACAAGATCTAGTTGGTGCCAATGTCCAGATCGTGGGTGTTGCCAGGAAACTTTGTGCATGGATTTGCCTCTAAAAAAGGTATTGGTGACACACAATTGGTAACGGGAGCAGAACTCGAGCAGACGTTGGCCATTTTCATTTAGCTTCCCGATGCCGTGTTTGCCTATGCAATCTGGCCAGTCTCTAGTCTCTTGGCCAACACGTGCGTTAAAGTCACCCAGTATTAGTACCCTCTCGTTTCGGCTTATTCCATGCACAGCTCCGCTGAGCTGATCATAGAACTCGTCCTTCGCCGTCTGAGACGAGCCCAGGGTAGGAGCATAGGCCGACACTACATTTATGTACCCGCCGGTAGTGGAGAGGCGAAGTGTCATTAAGCGTTCTGAGATACCCTTCGGACTGTCCATGGACTGAAGGAGATCGTTACGAACAGCAAATCCTACCCCGTGATGTCTATGATCAGCTGCACTCCTACCCTTCCAGAAGAAAGTATAGTGGTTCTCGCGAATGGATCCTTCGTCAGGAAGCCTGGTTTCTTGGAGAGCTGCGATTCCAATATTCAGTCTGCTGAGCTCTGCGTCAATCACAGCAGTTTTGCGCAGATCTTGAGCGCATTGGGAACCTCCACAGATGTCCGGGTGGCCTGTCCTCATAGTACGGACATTCCATGTCGCTAAGCGCATGGATACGTGAGTTTTGGAATATTTTCTGTTCTTTGTTTGCGCAGGTGTGACATATAACGGCACCAGTCATCTAGCTTTGAGCTAGTGTTTCCTACACCCAAAAGAAACAAACCAACGCCGAGGCGGATCAGAACCCTATTGGCCGGGGGCTGCCCAGCTTAAGCGGACGGTAGCTGATCAGTGGATCTTCGATGGATCCTTCCACTGTCGAGAGTGACCCCTAGCGCCCGCACTTACGCCTATCTGTGCGAACTTATAACTGGTAGACTGCCACTCTCCGTGTTGTTTTCCGCGCAGCCAGCTGCTACGGGTGAAGTGACCTCTGCACAGACACTGCATCGCCTGGGACGCGTTTAAGGAAACACAAGCTTGCCCAGCACTTGCGCCACCCTCTCGACCTCACTGACTGTACCCACAGGAACGACGAGTCGATACGTGTGGAGTCAGCTCAGTTGCAGGAGTTCGCCGCTTATTTCTGGTTGCACCGTACTTGCGCCTAACGTAAACTCCAGTGCCGGGTTTGATTTCGGAGTATCCTTCTCCTAGATGGTTGCAGACCAATGCTAAGGAGGTCCATCTCCTGTGCTTTGAGGCAGAAAACTCCAGTACAGACTGCTGATCTACTCATTCTGTAGGTAAATGCATGCGTTTTTGGAAATAAATGTTTATGTTTGTTTATGTTTAACTATGGTTACAAAAAATACTAGAGTGCTGTTTAAAAAATGCCTAAAATAAAAATGTTTGAAACGCCAAATGAATGACAATAATTGCATTTTTAGGTAGTTATAAAAACGAAACAAACAATTTCTATACTATCGTGTGATGAGGTCATGACGTTACGAATTTTACGATGATGGTTTGTAAATTGTATTCCCATATTAATGCAACTATATCAAAAGACTATCGATAGTTTTAACATTAGACATAATCTGCATACAAAATGGCATGAGCCATTATAACACAAGCGGTTTTTGAGCGTAGGCGATTTCGCAACTATATCGCAACTACGTCGCAACTGCACCGTCACAATGCGGTATCGTTCCATCAACGCCTACGCTCAAAAATCACATTAAAATAAGTAGGTATGACATCAAAAAATCACTAAATCTAGTAAAAAGTCTCTGAAAGCGGCAACACTCCATACGGAATTTAATTCCGAATCAGGTTTATTTCGGATGTATGTGTATGTGGTGGGCCTAACGGGCCGCCATGCTGCCTATAAGTAGTAGGTATTATGTTTTTGTTTTGTTTTAGGTACTAGGTAATTGTTTTCTATTTGGAAGTGTAATTTTATTTAATTCAATTCAATTCGATAGCCATGATTAATAAATTATAATATATGACATAATTTTAATTCTAGATTTAAGTTTTTGTGAGTATAAATTCAATTAAATAGGCATTTATTAACAAATTATAATGTAATGAAATAATTTTAAATCTAATTCAATTTTACTTCTAATTCTAGATTTAAGTTTTGCAGTGCCCTAGCAGAGTCCATGTGTACTGGAATCAATATTATGTACCTAACATCTTTTAAACCCATGGTTGCAATAAATTATATGACTATGACTATGACTATGCCCGTGTTGTAGGCGCGACGACACGCGACGAGACGACGCGTAATAATTTAGAATTAAAATGATTAGGTTCTAAAAATATTTCAATAACATAAGATGCGATGGAGATACGCGTAACTAGTACCTATACCATAGTATATTATAGTACTATATGATAGTATCGACTAAAGTGGTTTGATTATGAAAAGGACGGAAGTGAGAGTCACTAGGTTAGCGAATGAAATAAAACCAATAGATCGTCGGTAGCGCATTGCGGAGAGGTGTGGACACCCAATTATGGGGGTCCGGGTTCGAATCCACACGGACAACATGCCATGACTTTTCTAACTTACGTAAGTAATACCGACTGCTCTCAAACGGTGAAGGAAAACATCGTGAGGACACCTGCATACGCTGAAGAAGAAATTCTTATGTGTATGTGAAGTCTACAAATCCGCATTGGGCACGCGTGGTGGACTAATGCCCAAACACCCTCCCTGACCCTGAGGGTAGGCCTGTGCCCTGCAGTGGGAAGTTTGTGGGCTGATGATGATGAATAGACACGTAGCCCAATGAGAATTAAGAGAAGATTTTTCATAGTCACAACACTAGGTATAGGGTAGGCAGATTGACGCTCATAAACTTTACGGTAAAGTGTCGCTCGTCTGTAAGAGCGCTAATGTGTTTGTGCGAACGAGTGCGTTTAGGTGGACCTTCTGTTTACTCAGTATTTTGTGCTAAATCTCTGCCGGTCCTAGAGCGACGGAATAACAAGCACAAAACGGACACCGGCAAATCCAACCGCAGGCCGGGATTTGTAACAAAGTGCGGCTTATTCCGCTCACTTGTACATAATATGACCAAAACTCTTGGAGCAGATGCTTGGTGCAGATTCCCAATGCGGCTCCGCTTCTTACAGACAGTTCGTTCCGTTTTGTTGTTAATGTGTAAAGTGTAATGTATCGGCATTGGAGTAGAATTGGGTTTGTTTTGATTGTAGAATGCAAGCTGGATAATTATGTACCTACCTATATACCCAATGATGTATGTACCTACGCGTTGTTGACTTTGTGACCGCTTCTTCTCTACAATGGAACACCTTTCAACGTGGTGGTAGAGTCAAAAAATTACGTCGAAAAGCTAGATATGTGCTATTATTTTGAATAATAAAAACCCGTCAAGTGCGAGTCGGGCTACTCGCGCACCGAGGGTTCCGTACCACACTACCACAGAACACAACATTATTAATTTAGAAAAACTTTTTTTTTAGTATTTATTGTTATTCTGTAGAGTTTGCGGCGGGCCTAATGCAAAATTCTTGAAAAAAGTGTCCCAGACTAACCTACATAAACGAAAGTACGTGTTAGTAATATAATCCAACTAAAAACACTGAAACTGAAGAAATTTTTATTTTATTTTGCTTGCGTAGTTTTTACAAATTCTTACAGCACAGCTGCACAGCATGTAGACGTGCGTCAATCAAAAGAAGACTGCCGCGTAATTGTTCCTCTTTATGTGTCCTGTTCTACGAATAAGAATAACTATAGAAGAATAACTCTAAACAAAATCAACATAATTTTTGGCACCTCTTGAAAAATTATACGAGTTGTATGCGGCAAGGTAGATTTTTTAAAGAACAAAGTGTACTTTTTTTGGTGCCATTTTTTGAGCTTGATTTACATATGATTTACATTTCTATACATTATTATTCGTAGGTCCTGTTTCTCTTTTGGTTCGGACACTTTTGAGCGACACTTACCCTACGTCCAGTAGTTGATAAGTGGTAAGTCAATGACCATCTTCAAAACTTTGTCCAGTATGAGTCACACTGGAGTCACTGGACCAAAAATCTTGTAGGTATATAATTTAATTATGTTATCTAATAAGTATACAAAAGAATATACACAATATAAGAAAACATTCTTGGTTATTGAATATTATACCAAGTAAGGACTTACAAGTAAGTACAAGGGTACTAGGTACCTGTAGGCCTAGCATGCCACCCCCGAGAAAACGATAAAAATCGAGATGTGCCTCCATCCTTATAATTTTACGTATGCATGAAAGAGCGCGCATGACGTTTTTCTCGTTTAAACGGTTTGTCGTGGGTGGCATGCTAGCCGTGCTGGACAGAGGTTTTCTACAGCTGTCACGCTGTCTGACAGCCGTGTGATATTTTTGGAAAGCCCGTCGTCAACGTTTTAATGGACAGTGGACATAATACACGCCTCGAAAGTAAAGGAACTATTCTTGACGCATTATTTCTTAACAAAAAAAGGACCTGCTTTCAAAGTTTTATGTTGGTCATTTCTATCCACCACCAGTCATCATCATCATCGTCACATCAGCCGATAGACGTCCACAGCTGGACTTAGGCCTCCTCCAAAATGGGAAGATTTTCCATAAACGCCACGCTTGGTAAGAGGGTTGGCGATCGCAGTTGGATTGAATGTGTGTACTCAGAGGATGCTGCTGCCCATCCTCCGGTATATCCCTTAGTCGGCTTTTACGCCGCCCATGGGAGGAAATGGGGTGGTGCTATTATTATTATGCTTAGCCGACACCACACGGCCAATTCAACACCGGTGTGACCACGAAATTTAATAATACGTTAGATGTTTGTATAATTCGTCCCCGTATGATCTATCTCTTGGTTGGCTGACAACGGGTAGTCGTGCTCCTCCCTCATCAATATCCGTTTCTCCCGATATTTACTTCGACATTGCCTTCGTCAAGTCGCCTTTGTTATTTATCATCGTACAAGTCAACTACAGATCGAACGATTACCTAAATAGTATAAATAAGCTTGCGGGCCGGCTCAAACTTAAGTTAACACAATTTTTAAACAACTCCTCAAAAGAAGGTGGCTATTATTGTTATGGCTTAACTCAGGCATAAACAAGTATTAACACATAATGGGACTTGGAGATTCTGCTGTGAAGCAGAGGGTGTATGGGTGTTTACCTTTGACTATAAGTAGTCAAAGGTGTTTACCCATACACCTTCTCTGCGAATGCGAAGTGCTCATTCACAGCAGGAGTCGCCAGGATTCTGTTTCTTAGAAAATATTTCTTTTTTTATTTTATGTCTAATATTTATACAACATTGTTTACATAATATGAATACCTACTCTTATACAACGTGTTAATGAATTAACGCAAAACTAGAAAGTAGTTTGTTTAAAATCGAGAGCAGAATCGAATTATCATGGTTTCAACATAGGTAATTTTTTTCAAAATATTAAATAATTTTTTTGCAAAATTTTAAATTTACTGAACCCGATGACAACCCACCGCGCGGGCACACTCACCCTACTTACTATCAAAACAAGACTATAAAAAGGTATCCATGATGAGTACGTTAGCGCTTTCTTTCAGTGCCTGAAATGATAACAAATCATTTTTGCCTCAAAACTTAAAATGCGAATAACTTTAAATTTTAACTATCAAAATAATGAAATTATCGTTGCAATCTAATTATTTTGTTATAAATCAGTTGGGGTGTATGAGGTTTTGCGTTAATTCATTAACACGTTGTATATTCCGTGCTCACAACAGTAAATTAAGAACATAGGTGTGCTTTTTTTAATTTAATATCATTGTAGGTGGAGTGTGGTATTCGCAACTCCAATTTTTCAAATTATATCATTATCTTCCTCCTACCGTAATCTCAAGGGTCGTAGCAATATATAATCTTCCATTCATTTCTGTTAGCCATCATCTTTCACATAATCCATCAATTTCTTTACTAAGCAGCCATCCACATTCATTATTAAACAATTACGTCGTCGTCAAGTTATTCATTCACCCATACTTTATCTATACGCTAACTAAAACATTTAAGTGTGCGATCAGTCTTCCTCGAGCGAAACCGCACGAGAAGTAAACGGACCGCAAACACAACATCAAACTTGAGTAGGTTTCTTTAGGCCTGCCGTCTGTGCGCCATTTAATTAATAAAAAACTTTTTACAAAAAAATAAAAACCGACTTCAGAAGTAAAAAAGTACAAAATAATATTTCAGCCGAATCAAATTAATTTATTTTGTCAAAGTCGCTGTCAAGCCGGTAGGTACGATTCCCGACTGCGCTTGCAGTAATTTTTTGGCTTGGCTTGACACCGACTCCAACAAAACAAATTAATTTTCTTATAGATTCGAACGTAAAATTCATAAAAAAAATAATAATAACATACATAAAAAAAAACATACAGCCGAACATAGAACCTCCTTCTTTTTTTGAAGTCGGTTGAAAGAAAGATTACTATTGGTTGTGGTTCCTAATTTAACCTAATTTCTTAGCGTGGGTGTCGCACTAGCAGCGTTTATCATCCTCATATCTTGTTTCACAGATCTAGTCCCAATTTCTGTACCGAAATCTAGCTTAGACTTGTATCTGCAGGGTGTACCAGAAATGGGTACAAGGTGTAACAAAACACTCTAGTAATACGCAAGGGGGTGCTTCAGACCCTCAACCTGAACTACTTTCACTATGGAATGGAGTATGGAGCCATTTTCGAAATCGTGAAAATGAAAATTTTGGGTTGGCACATTTTTTTTTCACGATTTCAAGTTTACATTTGAGTTGAGTCGGTACTGCAGTTTTGTATGACACAGCAATTTTTTTTTTCGCTTTTTAGAAGTTGGCTCCATTGTGAAAGTTGTTCAATTTGATGGTCTGAAGCAACCTTATAAGTAATTACTAGGGTGTTTTGTTAAACCCTGTTGATAACTATTTCAAGGAATGTTTTAGACCACCAAATTGAACAATGATCGAAAACCTTTTTGTGGTTTGTTCCACAGCAAAGTTCAGCTTGCATGAAACATAATACGGGCGACAGGCCTATTCGGTCCGTACACCGTATTGCGTAGACAAAGCGTTTGTGGCAACTTAAAGATGCGTTTTAGGAGCCATAAACAAGATTGTAACACATCCTTAACGATGTGAGACTATTTTACGAACGAGTTCACGTTTCAGAACGTACTGTTATCTGGGTTAATCGCTGTTCTGATATTAATCACTGTTTACATACATGTATAAACCATTAACGAAGGACCCTAACCCCTTCCTGGGTTGTCAGAAACTTTGCTACAACTACAAACTACGTTTGCGAGTTGTAAAGTTTTGCTTTAAAAGCACAATTAAGTTTTAGATGGTCAAGATGGGATTTTACGACAAACTTTTTGCCTAGAAATACACTGAATAAAAAAAACATGTCTTGAAATACAGGGTGTAACAAAACACCCTAGTAATACTTAAGGGGGTGCTTCAGACCATCAAACTGAACAACTTTCACGATGGGGCCAACATCGAAATCGCGAAAAAAAAATCAGCTCTTTCATACAAAACTGCAGTACCGTCTCGACTCAATTATATATACAACGTGTTAATGAATTAGCGCAAAACCTCATACACCCCAACTTATTTATAACAAAATAATTAGATTGAAACAATAATTTCATTATTTTGATAGTTAAAATTTAAAGTTATTCGCATTTTAAGTTTTGAGGCAAAAATAATTTGTTATCATTTCAGCACTGAAAGAAAGCGCTAACGTACTCATGAATACATTTATATAATCTTGTTTTCGTAGTAAGTAGGATGAGTGTGCCCGTGCGGTGGGTTGTCATCGGGTTCAGTAAATTTTTAATTTTGCAAAAAATTATTTAATATTTTGAAAAAAAATTACCTATGTTGAAACCATGATAATTCGATTCTGCTCTCGTTTCTAAACAAACTACTTTCTAGTTTTGCGTTAATTCATTAACACGTTGTATATATATATATATATAATTTTTTATATTATAAATTGCAAATGTTATTTGATACGCGACATCTAAATTTTATAACCTATTTTTCCATATATACAAAGTTACTTATATTAATACCGTCTACGCGTATTGTGCGTCAAATTTTTGTATAAAATTGACCCCTCTGCATCTGCAACCGCCTTAATGTACCTACCTACCTTACCTATAGTTCAGTCAACAAATTAGCAAGCTGACGCGAAGAACTGACAACCGATGGTTAAAAAGAAATTTACTTCACCGTTTTAATAAGCTACAATTTTATACGCGACATGTATTTTTTTACAAAACCTTGTACTAGTCATAAAATAATAACTCAGTTACTATTTTAAGAGGATAATAAAATTAATGTATTATAATTTTAACGAGAGACATAAAACGTAGTCACGTCAATGACTACCTAACTCATGAATTCCAACCAACGAACGGTCATATAAAGTTACATTTTCTCTTAATTGTACCTCTAGGCAAATCTAACGACTAGACATTTTGCTCCGTGTAAGACTGAAGACATAATACGAGCATAATACCTAGATTTAGGCAGTGCTGGATTAAGGCTATTCTACCGTTGGCGCGCTCCATACAAACTTAGTATGGTGATATTTTCAATACTATCCAATTAAAGTCAATGACATTTTTCAAAAACAATCTAGTAACTAATTTCTATGTCGGTATGAAGTCAGATTTTCGATAAAATTTATAGTTTTAAAGTTACAGTGCCACAAATATTTCCATACAAATCTGAAATTAATCCTAGCATTGAAACTGTATATTTTAACGAAAATCTGACTTCATACCGACACAGAGATTAGTTACTTGACTGTTTTTGAAAAATTTCATTGACTTTAATTAGATAGTATTGAAAATATCACCATACTACGTTTGTATGGAGCGCGCCAACGGTAGAATAGCCTTAAGGGTGCGATTCCACCTGGACAAACGTAACGTAGCTTGAAATAGATCATAGCGTAGCCATTGGCGTAGCCAAGGCGTAGCCTAATTATTGGCATTTACACTCACTGCGGTACCAAACATGAAAGATAAATAACAAGGCAAACCATGCATCAAATAAAAGTAGCGCAAAGAGTCATGGATCGTAGGTATTGCTAGAATTACTAGTCACAGGAAAGGCCATTCGGTGGCTCAAGACAGTATCTGTGGACGCTGATTGCAGAGTTTTGACCAAGAGAAGGACAGAGATCAGGACCTTGTTGAATAAACGCGACAATGAAAATTTGACAATGACAACTCAGAGTACATTGCTGAGAATGCTAGGCAATGACAAGCGATGTCAAAAGTGACAGGGGTTGGTACAAAAAGTGACAGGCCATGTCAAAAGTGACAGGCGATGTCAAAAGTGACAGGTGTTGGTACAAAAAGTGACAGGTGATGTCAAAAGTGACAGGGGTTGGTATAAAAAGTGACAGGTGAAGTCAAAAGTGACAGGGGAGGTGCCAAATGTAATAGGCGATCTCAAAAATGACAACATAATTATGTCAAAAATTACAGATGAAAAATAATGGCAAAAGTGACAGGCGATCACCCAAACCCCTTTTGTCGTTCTTCCATTTTGTCGCACTTCCATGAGTCAAGCATGTGTCGCATTTCCGTGATTCGCACCGTCGGGATGTCGCACTTCCGTGATTCGTAATTTTGAAATGTCGCACTTCCGTGATTCGCAATTTGTGTGTCGCACCTCCGTGATTCGCTCTTTGATGATGTCGCACTTTCGTGATTCGCTCATTGGTATCTAGTGTCGCAACTTTGGGGTAACATCCTAGGATACATGAAGCACTGCAAGTTTAGCGTCATCATTAGTAACCATCAATGTACTCTAAATTTTCATTGTCTCGCATAGATATATTATACTAATGTTGTCTCGTTTATTAAACAGGGCCCAGGTAGACCACCGGCACGTTAGACAGATAGTACAGTATAAGAAAGAGTATCTAGTAATACATACCGATAGCACAGAATAGGTAATAGTATATAGTTCTACATACCGATAGTGAGGGTGTCGGGTTCGCACTATATCAGATTAGCATAGGAATCAGAAGGTATCAGAGGTGTCAGATTAGAAAAGGAGGCCTATGTCCATCAGTCGGTTGATGTGGGCGGATTTGATTGTCTGATTGGAGCTTACAAGCATCTACACATAACAGGGCTTGTAGATTCACTCTCTTGCAGATTCTATTGTGAACATGGTCTATGTTTCCTTTGCGAATGTGAAATGATCAATTGATCATCTGGCGTATAAAGTGACAACTACAATCTCCTTGCCATAAAGGCATATATGAAATTCATGTGCCATAGAAACGACTTTTATGTCAAGGGTGACCGCTACAGTAGACCTGCCCTGTAGGCCTAGCATGCCACCCCCGAGAAAACGACGAAAATCGGGACGTGCCTCCATCTTTATTATTTTACGTATGCCAAAAAGAGCGCGCATGACGGTTTTCTCGCTTAAACGCTTTGTCGTGGGTGGCATGCTAGCCGTGCAGGCCGCAATAGTTTTTGGGCAATGACAAAACCCTGTCTACAGCAGGCAGTTTATGAATAGACCGCTCAAAGTGGATATACAACTCGCTTTCAAAGTTATATCACAGTCAAATCACAGTATAAGACCACACCACATACCTGTGTATTACTATATACATTACGGACACTCCCTTCCTCCCACCAACTTTTTACCTCACCTGTATTTGTCCTCCAATTACCTCGGCAGTTACCTGAAGCCTAGACTGACACCACAAGCTATATTTAGGTGATGACAGTCGAGCGAGATCGCTACCACCATGTCTCCGCAATTTCAAGGCTATAAGACCACACAAGCGATCTCGGAACGACAAGGAAAGGCTGTTCCTACACAGTTATTACACAACAGTGTGACGTAAGGCCGCGTAATGTTACCTACCCTCGCAGCGATTAGATAGCACGGTAGTTAAGTTTCGCTTAAAAGTTTAACGAGTCATCGTTTCTGTCGGCTCTTGTTTATGGGCGACGTGAGAGTAACCGGGTGTTTACAACTACAGTGATGTGCTGATCTCGTATACAGGATGTAAGGAAAAGTATCATTAACCTTAAACCATATACTCTCGACACGGAGGTCGTGGGTTCGATTCCCACGGGGGACACCTAGTGATATGTCACTTTGTGCGTTTTTGCCCTGTTGGTTAGGACATTGCAGGTTGAATCACCTGATAGTCTGAAAAGAAAAAAATGATTTCGTGCTTCGGATGGTACGTTAAGCCGTTGGTCCCGGCTACTAGCTCTCGTGGTAGTAGTCGTTACATAAAAACCACGTCAGAGGCCGTGAGGCGGTCTGAAAAAACTCTGACACCAGGGCTCTGCCCACACGATAAGAAGAAGAACCATATACTTACTCACCCATCAAACTGAACAACTTTTACTATGGGAGCAAACGGACCGGAGCAAAAAAATCTGCTACTGCATACATTTGAGTCGATTAGGTATTGGAGTTTAGTATGGAACAGCAGATTTTTTTATGCCCTGACAGGTTTGCTCCCATAGTAAAAGTTGTTCAGTTTGATTGGTAGAGTATGTGGTTTAAAGGTTAATGATGCTTTTCCTTACACCCTGTATAACTGAACGTTGTTGCCTATTTTATTTGTTCAAAAAAGAAATAGTAAAATTCGTCATTCCGTCTTGAACCTTCAAGGTGCTGCAATGCGAACTACATCAAAGAGTATATAGTAAACGAGCTTTTACCTGCGACTTCGTCCGCATAAATTATATACCAGATTTTAAGTCAGATGATAAGCTATCAAACAAAAAAGTTTCATCAAAATCGGTTCAGTAGTTTTTGCGTGATACTCGAACAAACAAACACCCAAACAAACAAACAAACAAACGAACAAACAAACAAACAAACAAACAAACAATGAGACAGACAAAAAATCCAATAATTGTTGATTTGGAATCAGGAACATTTAAAAATCATATCGTAATCTTTTTTTTGTAAATATCTTCAATGTACAGACACACTTCTGTTACAGTTTTATAATAGTTTAGATATACAACTACATGTAGGTTCGGGGTTCAAAGTTTTATGTATACAGTGTGCTGTGACACATCAAATGGGCCAGTATATGGGGAGAAAAATTTCATAATTATTTAGACACAAAAACAAAATCCAAAAAGCTAAATATCTATTGAGCCAATAAACGTGTGTTCTTAAAAATTAAAAAAAAATTAAATTTGTACGACTAGGTAGGTACCTGGTCTACACAATCAATAGTTGATTAAAATAACGTACCGAGGCATTTTTTTTTCAAAATTACCGGATTCGATTCGCGAGCAGTGTATGAATTTTTATATAAATCAATGGATGTAGTTTTTCTTATCTCGAAAATCGACGACATTAATTTGATAGAACCTTGTTAGAAAATATTTTTTTAAATCTCTTACTATAGCACAGAACAGAGAAGATACTATAATTAGTATCGTTCTATAGTTTCGGAGATCCCAATAATGACCCATATCGACGCGCCACACTGTGTAATAATTATGTAGATAATATATTATGTTAAATACTATGTAATCTTTCTCGAACTCTAGGCCAGAGGCAAGGGCAAGAGTAGGTATATCTAAACTATTATAAAACTGTAACAGAAGTATGTCTGTACATTGAAGATATTTACAAAAAAAGATTACGATATGATTTTTAGATGTCCCTAATTCCAAATCACCAATTTTTTAATTTTTTGTCTGTCTGTTTGTTTGTTTGTTTGTTCGTTTGTTTGTTTGGGTGTATGTTTTTTCGAGTATCACGCAAAAACTACTGAACCGATTTTGATGAAACTTTTATTGTTTGATAGCTTATCATCTGACTTAAAATCTGGTATATAATTTATGCGGACGAAGTCGCGGGTAAAAGCTCGTTCTATATAATATGATAAAGCTGTATACGGCAGCACTAAAAATCCCAACCATAACATTTTTATGAAAGTACAGAGAGCAAAATTATTACATTGAGGGTATTAAGGTAATCTGTACCCTTGTTTATGGTAATCTCAGGGGAAACCATAAATAAGGCCTGTATTCCGAGATGCCACAACTTCCTAGGGTCCCTTTGTTCTCTAACTTTTATGATTTGTATAATTGAACTTTACCGTTGTTTATAACAAATAGGTATGATTCATTAATTCTTAAATTAAATGCATATCTAAATTTTTTATTATGATACACTGTCTGATAGTTTATACATGGTGTTTTATATTATAGGTCCACTGTGAACCGCCAAAAGGTATATACAATCGGTACTATATGAAATATTACAAAAATAATGTTTATAAATCTGAAGTATCTCCATACAAACGAAGTGTGGTTATATTTTTAACTAGCGACCCGCCCCGGTTTCGCACGGGTGCAATGCTGATACTATGCATGTATTATATAAATATAAACCTTCCTCATGAATCACTCTATCTATTTAAAAAAACTGCATCAAAATCCGTTGTGTTGTTTTAAAGATCTAAGCATACATAGGGACAGACAGACAGACAGACAGCGGGAAGCGACTTTGTTTTATACTATGTAGTGATGATACTATTATTTTTTTTGTGTGTTTGTGTGTGTGTAAGTATATTTATTATTTGTGGTTGGGCTATTGCAAACAAGGGTCGTTGTAACACGGAGACCAGCGCTGGTCCTTTTGTGTTCGCCCCAAGCTCACCCATATTTACGCATACCTCCGAACTTATGGTATTTTCTTTTCATTCTCGGGAATGCAGGTTTCCTCACGATGTTTTCCTTCACCGCCGAGCTAGTAAATGATAAATACAGCCGTACATAAATTCCGAAGAACTTAGTGGTACAGGCCAGGAATCGAACCGCGGCCTCAGTATTGAGGCGCTAGCTCTCTTCCTATCATCGCTCTTAGTGAACCTAACCTAACCAATTGAAGTCAATTAAATTATTCAAAAACAATCTAGGAACTATGTTTGTATGAAGTCAGATTTTCGTTGACTGAAATACGTGAATCTCGTATTTCAGTCAACGAAAATCTGTAGTCGGAAATATGACCTATTCACCAAATTTCCTTTTCAACCCGCCTATCCTCTTAAGTCTTACCTATTGAAATAGAATCTACAAGGAAAACGTGTACGCAGCGCAGTTCCTGTGGAGTGGTAGCACAGAAGTGCTGCGATCGAGCCTCCGAGATGGCGATAGAGCAGGTTCGAGTGTTGGCGAGGACTTGGCTCCTTTACCGAACCACTCCTGTGCCCCTTACCACGTCGACGGTTTGGTATTTATAACCTGCGGTGGAAATGGTGGATTGCAAGCATACTTGATGACGCATACATACCCTATAGGTAGGTATGTATACAACGTGTTAATGAATAAGCGCAAAACCTCATACACCCCAACTGATTTATATCAAAATTATTAGATTGAATCTATAATTTCACTATTTTTATAGTTAAAATTTAAAGTTATTCGCATTTTAAGTTTTGAGGCAAAATTATTTGTTATCATTTCAGCAATGAATGAAAGCGCTAACATACCTACTCATGGATATATTTTAATAATCTTGTTTTGGTAATAAGTAGTGTGAGTATGCCCGTGCGGTGGGTTGACATCGGGTTCAGTAAATTATACATTTTACAAACAATTTATTTAGTATTTTGAAAAAAATTACCAAAGTTGAAACCATGATAATTCGATTCTGCTCTCGATTCTAAACAAACTACTACTACTACTACTACTACGTTGTATATACCCTGCCATTTTTTGAAGCATTGATTATGCTTCTAGCTTTTAATTTGTAATCGAAAGTTCAATAAAGATCACCTAGCAATACAGGGTCCTTCTTAAATGCTGACACTTTTTTAAGGGGATGATCAGCAGACCGTCAAACTGAAAAACTGTCTCTATGGCACCAACATAGAAATGGCAAAAAAATCAGCTGTTCCATACAAATCTGCAAACCTATTCGAAAATGTATGGGACAGCTGATTTTTTTGGTGCCATAGAGAAAGATGTTCAGTTTGATGGTCTGATCATCCCCTTAAAAAAGTGTCAGCATATTAAGAAGGACCCTGTATATTTGCACCCGAATCATGGATGTTTGTCAATATCTACTAATCATGATACAAGTCTAGGCCAGATTCTAATAATTTAAATGTGACTAAGATAATTTGTCTGTAAATTGATAAATAATTATCTTATATTTATTAATTTATAGTTTAATAAGATATGTATATTACCGGAAAGCGCAGTGAGCGTGGGTAGGCAAGGCACCCCACACGGTGGACCGACGACCTGGTGAAGGCGGCGGGAACCCGATGGATGAGGGCAGCGCAGGACCGGTCGTTATGGCGATCCTTGGGGGAGGCCTATGTCCAGCAGTGGACGTCCATCAGCTAAACCTATGTATTGTTGCAATGTAGTCAACCACTCGCTTAAAAAGTTGAGTTTTGATGACTCAGAAAGATATGAATTTAGTTATTAAAAATGTTTTTCTATTAGACGTTAATATAACGTTGAAAATATTATTTCACTAAACAAAATCTACAAAAAATCAAAGAACCAGTTTAATCAAGACGAAGCAAACTTTTAAAAGGGCAATTAAAAACGGAAAAAAGCAAAATAACCAAACAATAGGGATTCAATCTGCAGATGGGACACCGATAAAAAATTTATCAGCGAACCAGCTACAGATAAAACATCCCAATTAAATATCTTGTGACGCGTTCATGTTTCACACGCATCACACCATTACTGTCCTACCCTCCTGTAAAATTAAGAGCCATTCTTCTGTTATTCCAATTTTCTGTTTCATTAAACGAAATGATGTCGAAAACGAGAGCATTATATCATACAAAAAGTCCTGACGCTCACATCCCACAACGAACAGGCGTGAAGTTTTTGCCCGTTTTTAAAATAGTTGTCTCCAAAGAGTATAAAAGTGCGTTAAATTTTTTATGGAGATTGCACTATCAGATATTTTAAGGCGTATCGCTCATAGAATGAAGAGTCGACAGCGAGGTCGAAGCGCAGGCGTTAAAAAATCGCACTTCCTCTATGACTTCCTTGCTTCTGACTGACTCTTTTATTATGTTGTTGCAAACAGGTAGGCATGAAATGAATGAATGCCTTGACTCCACGGGACCCCGGGAAGACTACCGGACCAGACCGCGCCTCGAAATAACAGTGACTGATGCGCTTAACATTCGTGACGAACTCGCAAAAATTAATGTTGTTTGCTGCAAAATTTATAGCTAGCTGCCACCACCGAAGTGAAAAGAGAAATCAACGCCGTTTTTAGCCACATGGTTCCAGCTTAGAATGGACCACACTATTTCTACATGTGGGTATCATACAAGGCGAGGTGTCTTATGCCCTATCAATACTTGAGACGTCATTCCATCCTGTAACACCATAAACGCACGCTGTATAAAATAAAGCAGTAGAGCAATGTTTTTCTGACCATATCGTGTTATAAACAGTGACATCTCCATAGACTATAAAAGCTCCGTGGTAGTTACGTCAGAAATGCCAGCGCTACCGCTACGTAAGCGCTTTAACTTTTTACTAACTTTTATTCTACATGAATTTACACAAAAGCCAGGCGAGCGATAATGTCTTCCATTTGTTAAAAGACGAGAATTACACCGCCGCCTCTGACGACAGAAAAGAATAAAAGGGTTGTCTTTGTTGGTTGCTCCACGAATACATTTTATGCAACCGCTCGAGGTGCACTGTACATTTACTATCGTATAGTCTGAGCTATTGTAGCGGTACCTGGGAGCTATTTCTGTGAGAATTTTAAGCACTTTCGATTTGATTGTTTTCTCTTTGCCCATTTGGACGCGATTGCAGACATTTTTTATTGTAAAGAAAAAGCGTAGAGTATTGAACAATTGCTTATCAAACTTAAGACATGTTAACGGATCCTTACTGCGTGTTTTGATTATTTGATTTCCTTTTGTATGGAAAGACGATTTTTTTTGCGAATTTCCTATAGGTTTCTTTGGGAAAGTAGTTCAGTATCATGGGCACAATCACCCATTAAAAGTTGTGCAACTGCTTACCCTAAAACCCTGTATAAAACTTCACAACTTTTCAATTTGCAAAAAAATGTTACAATAATATAACTAAGATACAATAAATGATTACAATCTAATTTCCTAAATAAATAAAACTAGTCGAACAGACCGCCCCGCATCACGTCTCGCCCAAAGGTGCCCATTATGCTGGCTGCGTTGCCTCGCTGGATGGCCAGCGACATCCTTTGGACGCATAGAGAAAATAACGCGCTCCCCTGGGGTAGAGATGTTGTATCGAACTGTGCACAGATACTCAACTGGGCCTGACGTCATATCATACACATCTAGCGGGAAGTAGCGTATAACCCTCCCCTCACCCGTTTTTCACCCCCTTTGTTGGCGACAACATTTTCTATAGAAACAAGCCGATATGCCATCTCTTCTTACTCTATGTTTGGACGAGATATATATATAAAAAAAATTGCTCTCGAAAGAAAATTACGTCTACGCTACAAAACATAAACAGCTGTATTTTTCGCGATTTCAAAGCTTTCATCTCAGATTAATTCTGAGGCTTCCATAACAAATATTCAGTTAGATCTTCGTAACCATTCCTGAAAATTTGTCTAATGATCCAAAAATAACCCATATACCATACCAAAATTACCAAACTCTATGAAAATATAACGAAGGAAACAACAATATAACGGATAAAGTTTCAGTAATCCATCTGCGGTAAGCTAAAGAAATTTCGATTCTGTCAGTTTTGATGAAAACGTAGCCGAGGGATGCCTCAAGCCCTTTATCGGATCCCGACAAAGGTGTCCGAATGAAAACAGCCCGCGGCCGCCGGATATTGGGCTTAGTCCCTCGCCACTAAGCTCGATAGAGCCTTCATATAATTAAAACAGGGTATCCAGTTACACCCATAAATCTATCCACTATTATTAAATAATCTTCGCCGAATGGAAAAGTATCGGATGAAACAATTAATAAGACAATTTTTATCGAAGCGTGTTGCAGATTTTGAACAGTTTAATGTACCTATTATAATAACTAGCAGTTGCCCACGACAAGATGTCCTATGTGGTAATCTAGACTACAGCATATTCTACCTGTTTGCCAAATTTCAACCAAACAAAAATCGTCACAAACTTTCACGTTAATAATACATTATTAAGTATTAGTAGGACTAGCAGTGACGTATTCTCCTAAGGGTAAATGGGCAAGTGCTAAGGGCGGCCGGGTCAAGTTGGGCGGCCCATTGGCCATACACATGGGGAGGGAACTTAGCCCAAAGAAATACAATAGTAGCCAGACATCAGTGTGAAAAAATTTCGAGCTCGCTTCGCTCGCTTTCATTTTTTTTTTATTATTGTAAGTACAGCATGCAATAGAGCAACAGAGTTACAATCATAGCCAAACAAATCATTTTGCGGAAAAATTTCAAGCTCGCTTCGTTCACTGTCTCTATTTTTACTACTGCTCTGCACACATTACTGATCCGAGTTCTAGCGCAGCCAAGTCGTATAACGAGAAAAAGTAAATAAATTAAATAAGCAATTCTTAAATAATTATCTTAAAACCTTAGAACTTTTGCTGGCACAAATCTTGGCTAGGTACAGGCCTGCCGCCGTCAAATTGCAGTTATAGTGGGAGATCCGACCGTAAAATTATGCACCTATTTCTTAGGCGAACGAAATGTGATTCTAGTTTATGTCTACACAGAGGTTAATTCAACGCCACCAAGTTGCCTAGAAAAATCTTGCCGCAAGTATCTTTTCCATTATGATTTGTGGTATAACTTTTTCCACCTGTCTGCTAGGGACGTAAATGAGGTGCCATCGGAAGGACACCAGTCTAAAGAACGCCGCAACTCTAGGGTTGCCAGGTTCAAAAATGACTTCTTTGAACCTGGCAACCCTATAGTTACGGCAGATTGAGAGGTGGCAACCCTAGTTTTTCCAGTACTTTAAATCAGTCTCCTGCCGATGGCACCTCATTTACGGCCCTAACAGACAGGTGGAAAAAGTTATACCACAAATCATAATGGAAAAGATACTTGCGGCAAGATTTTTCTAGGCAACTTGGTGGCGTTGAATTAATCCCTGTGTAAGCATACACTAGAATCACATTTCGTTCGCCTAAGAAATAGGTGCATAATTTTACGGTCGGATCTCGGACTATTATGGGGGGCGGCCAAATATATTTGCCCACGGGCGCAATATTTGTAAATACATCCCCGAGGACTAGTAGGAAGTATGAATTATATATGTACATATACAAACATCAAAGACTTGTGTACAACTTTTCGTATTCGCTATACAAACTAAAGGATTTGAACCTGTGATCCTCGATTTATGCAGGTTCACTGACAACCAAGCATTGACAAAGGATGTTGCAGATTTTGTAGGTTCAGTATTAATATAAGTAAATAAATAAAACTTGGAAGTTCTCAAGGCTCTCTCCGCAATATTCAAGGCTAGAAATAAAACTACATTACTTGGAAAAAGCTTGGAAAACATGCATCTGTATCAATCTTGTAAATCTATCTGAGCGTAGGTACATTATAATCCCTGAACATACATTACGATAATAAATTGTGAAAACACAATCCAATTTAAAAAGAAAGTAATACTCGACCATTATTATTTTCGTGGCTATCAGATACTTTGCGATAACTTCCATGTTTGTAGGCATGCAGTTGCAGCAATTGAAGGTTTCAGGGTTTGGCATATCTTTAGATATCACTGCAGGCAGACTGCAGGGCATAATTTTTACTTTAGTGGACGAACCCTGATGAATCCGGCCATCTCAGCATCGATATAAGCCGGCGTAAAACTATTTCGAAACCAATTAAGCCCCGCTTAAATTACTAAGATGCCTTACGATGTAACAAATTGGAACTTTGCAAAGCCTATTACTGTCTTCCTATCGCACAAAGGCCTGACATGCAGAGGTGTAATTGGCTTAAACGCCCTGACTTTGTACATTTCATTGTTTGTGATAGACTTTTACAGCCGTATATTTTTAGACGTATAGTTCCGGCTTAGAATAGACCACCAATCATTTCTTTCGGTGGTGGGTGTCGTGCAAGGGGACTAAGGGATAATGTTTCTTCTCGTGCCTTTGTGGGCAAAGGGCTATCATCTATCAACTTGACACGTCATTCCATCCTGAAACCTTCAAAATGCTAAAAGTGAGCCTTGCTACAACTGCATGCTTTGAAAAAGATGGTTGGTAACCTGCTAGAATCATATGAAAGAAAAGGTTTGCACCATTATAGCATTAAGTTTATCGTCTGCACCCTATTGTGGGCGGTAGCTGATGATGAAGTGAATAAGTAGGTATTTGACTTGACTATGCATCTTGTCATAGTAACTAATAGTACTGACCTCAATGTTTCAATGAAAACATATTGCAGAAGCAGTGTATAGCCACGATCATTTCAAATGATATCTACACCAGATAAAGTTTATCTGTACTGTATGTTTAAACCTAGCAATAAAACCAATTAAATGTTTGTTAAATTAATAGCCTTACATTGAAATATTTTATGCAACGATTTGTGACAAAGGAGTCAATACAAACGGTTACGTTTATTGATAGAATCATACTCTAAAAACATAATTTAATTTACTTTATTGATCGGACGAAATGCAAACGGAATTATGAAATAAATATTAAAAATGCACCGTTTATTTTTTTCTAACAATCTTTTTTCTTATTAAAACGGCACATGTAAAGCAATGCGTGTATAGGAAAATCTTAGATATTAATACAAAAATAAAAATAAAAACTAACAATCTTACCAAGACAAGATGTGCTCCAACTGCGATAACGGTACACTCCGTTTAGATAAGGTATAGCTAATATTACCACTGTAATTTAGAGATTATGACAAATAAATGGCAATGAGTTCCATAACTATACGCCAAATATAAGCTAACATTTTTTGGTGGAGCATCGGTAGCGCGTTGCGGAGAGATACGGATACCCAATTATGGAGGTCCGGGTTCGAATCCGCACGGAAAACATGCCATGTACCAATGAGTTTTTCTAACTTATGTACGTAATACCGACTGCTCTCAAACGGTGAAGGAAAACATCGTGAGGAAACCTGTATACACTGAAGAAGAAATTCTGATGTGTAATTGGTAGCTACCAATCCGCATTGGGCATGCGTGGTGGACTAATGCCCATACACCCTCCCTGAGGGTAGGCCTGTGCCCTGCAGTGGGACGTTTATAGGCTGATGATGATGATGATGATTTTTTGGTGGCCTTTTCCCCATAGCTGGAGAAATTATCTCTTCAATTATGAGTTTGCCTGCAAGTTGAAATATTAATTTACGTGACTGTACCGTAGGTACCGTAGTAGGTACCTACTTCAACGCACACCGTTATCTGAAGTGTGAATTCGAAATAGTGCGAACATGTAAGAGCTGATCTGATTGTTTCGAACCTATTGTTAAAGTAAGAACAGCACAATACGAAGTAAGCGCAACACTGCTAGAGTGCTCTAACTAGATAAAATGTTAAAATCCCAATGGTAGTCATAACTTGTAACTGCAAATGCCCGTAGGTGGCTACTAAAAGCTTGTTTTAAAATAAGTACATGGCATAGTAAGGCCGAATTCACATTACGAAGCTATGCGCCTCACGTGGTCATAATCATTTTTTCCTCTACATCTACAACAACGTTAAGAGGGCTATCACAGTCCAGTGGCGCCCTCACCACATTAAAAAAGATTTCTCAATAAAGAAAGCCTAAATTAAAAAAGTGCTCAATATCTAAACTACAAAAGCCTTCAAGCCATTGTTATACAATAGTTTTATAGGTTCTAAACATTCCACTTTTAGACAATTTCGAATAAAAACAAAAGCGGCCGTTTTTTTTCTTTTTTCAAAATTTGTATGTTTAGACCTTTAAAAAACCTATAAAAGTATTCTATGAAAGTAGCTTGAAGGCTTTTGTAGTTTACATGTTGAGCACTTTTTTAATGTAGGCTTTCTTTATTGAGAAATCTTTTTTAATGTGATGAGGGCGCCACTGGACTGCGATAGCCCTCTTAAGAGCCTACCGAGCACAATAATGCTACCCTGGAGTGCTATTTTTGAATCTCATTCGCTGAGTTCAGCAGTTGAAAATGTCAAAATTAATGTGGAGATACGCATCTTTCTACTGCTGATTTGACTTTCAAAAATCATACTTCAGGAGTGCGATTTTTGAAAGTCAAATCAGCAGTAGAAAGATGCGTATCTCCATACATTTTCAACTGCTGAGTTCAACGTATGAGATTCAAAAATCGCACTCCTGAATCGTATTTATTATTTCTAAACAATTTATAAAATATTAAAAAAAAAAAATGTCACACCGTAGTCCTGATTGGTTTTCAATTTATCAAAACATTTTTACGCTTGTAGCATCTTGTATAGCTATTATCGTTAAAAGCACCAAAAGTGGCCACTCTTGGCGGTTTTAAAGATAATAACTAAGTACAAAAATTATAAAAACTAATACGCAGTGATCCCATAAATTGAAAATCAGCAATGACCTACAAGTGACATTCTTGTTTTTTGGAAATATTTTTTAATTGTTAAGAAATACAAAAAAATACAATTGGGGCAGCACATTAGGCTGAGACGGTGGTAGATTAGCTACCGAAAAAGGATGAAAAAAGATACTGTACAATACAAATAATATTTTGAATGAATAATTTCACTTTTTATCTGTCCGTCTGTCTGTCTGTATTCTGTATTACCCCACCTCGATTACTCGCTCATTTTTCCAACTATTGAATCGTTTGGCATGAATGACGGCAGATAACAATAACCCAAAAACAGAAATGAGGTAGTCGTGAGACGAGAAGAAAGTAATTTTTTCTGAATGGGAGGGTCGATACAACGATTAAGTAAGTATTACGAACTATTTTCATTATGGAGTGGACCTGACATCAGGAAACGTGAAGAAAATCAGCTGTTCCATACAAAACTGCAGTACTAGGCAGTACCTGACTCAAATGTATGGAACTACGATTGTTCCGTAGCATGCACCATAGAGGATGTCAATGGCTGGTTAGATCCTCATTATAACCGAAGAAAAATCAGTTACAATTACTCTAAGATGTCGGTAGATGGCGCTGCATGATTTTAAATCACGCTATCAGTGTAGTTCTTAAAAGTGTATATCTATGTGGTGGAAATTTAATTTTCCTGAAGAATATCACGTCGGGTCACCAATATGTTCAATTAAATGAACATAATTTTTTATGTCATGGTCCCTTAAGACCATGATCTGATCCTTGATCTGATCTGAAGGAAGCAGTGTGACCACTTTTAGTAGATTTCTACTTTTTTGGTAAATTTAGGGCAAGCAAAGAAAACGATAATTTAGTAGTGGGAAATTGTTTAGTAGATTTTGGTAGAAATTCGGTATTCGAAAATTTGATCCAAAATGTAAGTATTCAGTCAAAAAAATCAAAGCTGGCAATACAAATAGCTGAGAAAACGATTGCAGGGGGCTTTCTGGAACTTCTAATAAATATTAATCTTATCAAATAATGTTGTTTTATAGAAAAGAGGGTTTATAAGACAAAGAAAACTGTACCAACTTTAAACTTGCATAGGGACGACCAATTAATATTTATTTAGATTTTTTTGGAAATTGAAGCATCCATGCTACAAAATATAAATGCTACAGATACAAATATCCATGCTACAGATAAAAAAATTATACAAAAATGCGAAAATAACATGAGTAATGATGAGCGTTTAGGTAAAAATGATAATATTTTGTTCAAAAACGTGTTTTATATTGAATTTTAACCATCTGGAACGCATAAATATTAGTTAGTAGATTTTAAGTAGAATTTGAATCAGGACTTGGTAGATTTTGGTAGATTTCAGCAGTCATTTTGGTAGTTTCTCTGAAAAAAAAAGTGGTCACGCTGCAGCCAAGCCAAGTTGCATGTCGGTCTCGCACACCGATGAATCCGTAAGGTAGTTTCTTTTCTACTTATACATACAATATGGTCTTTCAATGCGACCGAGACGCTAACTTTATAGTGCATTAATAGTTGTTTTAATATTGTGTTGTGACCCTGTTTACAATTGCAACAGTGAAAATTCGTTTGGTAGTTGTAGAAAAGGTTCTGTGCATTCCGAAAGGGACCTTGTAGAACCTGCGTCCTGGTGTAGGGAGTAGTTCACTGGCTCGCACACGCACACTATGACAACACGTCCACTCTCGCCCGTGGCTCTCGTGTAACTGATGTGGTGCGTTCGAGATAGTGTAATGTATGTATGTGTTATGTGTATATGTTTAGTATTTATGTATATATTATATATCTATATATATCTATGTATTATTATGTTTGGTATACCATAATATATGTATAGTTATATTTACTATTGCATACACTACAGACCTCAAACGTGATTTTACGTGTGTATCCTTAGTGAAGACTGGCAACGTGCATTTAAAGTGCTGATACGGTGTACAGTTTGTAAATGAGCACCCAGCCACTTCTGGATGATAGTCTACCCATTGAACTGAACGACTTTTACTATGCAAACCGATCGTAGCAAAAAAATATTCACAGATTTCGTGCCTCATACAACTATCGAGCACATTGGAAATGAATCTACGGAATTCGAAAAAATATTGTCTCAAAAAGGTTAGGCTACAAGTACAGGGCAAACCCTTAACCAACCCGAACGTCTTTGTTTTAGGCTCAAATTGTAGCTGACTAAATTGTCCAAGGGATTTTCGCAAATTTTTGATATCATTCTTTGGTTCCAAAATATCGAGCGCCAAAATAAAAAAATCAGGAAAAATTGCTTTTTTTTTCACTATTTAGGCCATAACTTTTTTCGTTTCTGACTTTCTCGAATAATTTTTTTTGCACCTTAGAGCTCTTGTAAATACGCGTTTTTTGAGTTTTTTTTTATCTTCACAACTCTCTGAGATATAAGGTGATCGAACTTTTTCGTGAAATCGGAGCCTTTACTACTGGAATGAACGAAAAGACATTTCTAATGTCAAAATTTGCTGCTCCATACTAAACTGAAATGCCTACTCAACCCAAATGCAACGGCTGTTTTTTGTTTTGCGATGATCGGTTTGCTCCCGTAGTAAAAGTTGTTCACTTTGATGGGTAGAAGTTGGCGGGTGCTATTAATTTACAAACTGTATGTTAAAGAAAATGCTGCTGCACTGCGGTAGCAGCAATGTGAAATCTGCCTAAGTACAATGTAAAGAGAAACATTTTCGAACAAAACTAAAACTTTCTGAGTACACTCGAGGTTTTTTCGCCTCCAGATATTTAACACAATTTTTCATTAAGTTTTCTTGAAAGAGTTTTGTGTTATGAGGTGGCATAGCTAGGCGAGACTTCTTTGACCAATGTTTCTTAAATTGCACTTTGCGTCAGAAGATTTTTAATATCTTGAAGTAAAGTACTAAACAATGAAACAGTTTTCTTTGAATCCTTAATTGAACAAGGTACTGTTCTTTCTTCGTTAACCTTAGACAGAGTGTGTTTATCCTTAGATCAAGAATGAAAACCAAGATACACAATCAGTGCTGCAAAAAATTGCAGATTCAAAAGACAAACAAATTAATATTTGGCTGAGGGCACTATTGTCTTTTGAGTCTAATCTTAAAACTGTGGCTTCATCGTGGTGTGTATGGATGATTTTGCCAATATCCATTTTAAATAGCAAATGTGTTTAACGTTGTTCGGTAATTACACAGGGTGAAATTGATATCATTAGCATCCTTTTAAACTAAGAGTCTACCCATCAAACTGAACAACTTTTACTATAGGAGCAAACCGATCGGACCAACTAAAAAATGCAGGGCCTAGGTACTCGACTAAAATGTATGCAACAGCTAATTTTTTAGTTGCTTAGATCGGTTTGTTCCCATAGTAAAAGTTGTACAGTTTGATGGGTAGACTCTTGGTTTAAAAGGATGCTAATGATATCAATTTCACCATGTATATATTTGGTTGATCTTAAGGATTGTTTTTGTACAAAGAAACACTTGAGCCACAATAAAATTTCGTTGCTAGATGCTAGCCCGTCACTTAGTTTGAAGGGATGCAAATGATGTCAATTTCACCCTGTACCTAGGCTAATGACGATGATAAATACAAGTCTATAGGAAGGTACATCTAGTGCAGTCAGCAGCGAAAGATTAATAACATTTCTTAAGGCGGTTGCAGAGATTTTATACAAAACTTTGACGCACAATACGCGTAAGACGGTATTATAAGTGACTTTGTATACATGGAAAAATAGGTTAGAAAATCTAGATGTCGCGTATCAAATAACATTTGCAATTTATAATACAATTACGAAGATATAAAGCTTTGAAATTTTTCATACAAATTTTTCCATATATAAAATATTACTTTTATTAATTCCGTCTAAACATGTTCGGCAACGTTGCAAAACAACGCGCGACGCTGCCGAACATGTTGTGGCAAACTAAGTTGAAGTTCCGCGACGTCGCTGTTTTGCAACGTTGCCCAACATGTTGAGCGTCACGTGTTGCACGTCGGCGTCAGAAGACAGACCAAGACGACATCTGTAGACCTGATGAGACTTTATTGGGTATTTGACCACATAAAATATAATATAATAATTAATTTTAATAATGGTGACGGGGAGTTGGCATACTCTATCCTGCGGCCAAGTTAATTTATTAATTAATAATCTGAAATAAATGATTAACAAGGAAGTATAACAATTATTAATTCAAAATAAAAAAAATATGCCAAAATTAATCGAATCCGCAACGCAGGCTTCGTCAAACCTTAATCACATGTTAAGGTTTGACGAAGCCTGCGTTGCGGATTCGATTAATTTTGGCATATTTTTTTATTTTGAATTAATAATTGTTATACTTCCTTGTTAATCATTTATTTCAGATTACATGAATTCATACAATTTTTAGTACAATTTATTAGAAATCTATGTAAATTAGAAACTAATAGGATTAATTAATTGAATCAGGCGTTACTTTGCGGAAATCCATGACTAATAGGTAGATGACACGATTGTATCAAGACCTCCGCCTCTAAATACCTAGTAGATAAAGTTGTATTACGTAATAAAATACAACCTGCTTACCAAATAATTTCTACTCTACACGTGTTTCGCTCCACCAAGGAGCATCCTCAGGAGTTAGACCGACGAACGTTCGATACAGAGTTGTTACTCCGCCGAGCGTCCGTCTCGGTGTCGGACTATCATCTACCTATTACTAATAGGATTGATTAACATTATTGTTCATCCCTAGTAGACACAATGTAGTAACACAGATGGCCGGTTGTCCTAGTAGTAGGTACTTAGTTAGTTTACTAGTAGGTACTTAGTTCTCGGGACATTAAGCGACAATACTACTCAGAATAGAACAAACTAATGATGTATTAAATGTGCACTATGCCTCAATTTCTAATTAAACCTACTATAATACTAAACGTAGTATATCTAAATGTGGTGAACTCATTAATATGTACCAATAAGTTTATCTAAATTATGTACTTGATACCGACTGCTCTCAAACTGTGAAGGAAAACATCGTGAGGAAACCTGCATTCGCTGAAGAAAACATTTCGATGCGTATGTGAAGTACCAATCCGCATTGTGCACGCGTGGTGAACTAATTCCCTCCTTGAGGTTGGGCCTGTGCCCTGCAGTGGGACATAGGTATAAAGGGTCCTTCTTAATATGCTGTCACTTTTTAAGGGGATGATCAGACCGTCAAACTGAACAACTTTCTCTATGGCACAAACATCGAAATCGCAGAAAAAAATCATCTTCCATACAAAACTGGCAACCTACTCAAGCCAAATGTATGGGACAGCTGATTTTTTTTCGCGATTTCGATGTTGATCTCATAGGGAAAGTTGTTCGGTTTGTTGGTCTGATCATCCCTTTAAAAACTGTCAGCATATTAAGAAGGACCCTGTAGAAGCTGAGGATTATGATGATTTAATGGGATGTGAATAAAGTGAATACGTGATGCTTGAATAAACAAATAAACATTCAAAAATCTGTGATTTAGAATCAGGGACACATAAACACCACATCTGAACCCTTTTATTGTAAACGAGCATTTACCTGCGACTTCGTCCGCATAAAATATATACCAGATTTTAAGTCAGATCATAAGCTATCAAACAATAAAAGTTTCATCAAAATCGGTTCAGTAGTTTTTGCGTGATGCTCGAACAAACAAACACACAAACAAACAAACATACGAACAAACAAACAAACAAATAAACAAACAGTCAGACAGACAAAGAATCCAAAAATTGGTGATTTGGAATCAGGGACATCCAAAAATCATATCGTAATCTTTTTTTGTAAATATCTTCAATGTACAGACACACTAATGTCACAGAATAGGTAATTAACCCAGTAAAATTAAGCGGAAATATACCATTCAGGAGAAGTAATTTCCGGAGTTTTGAAACTTTTTTTAAACGTTCCTTTGGTATGTAATATTGAAGAAAAAAAAATTGTCCTGGTGACGGGGGGGTGAGCTCGAGGAAGGGGGGAGCTCTAAAGGTGACTTTTTTCAGTTTTTCGCTTAATTCTCGAAATCTGCAAAACGTATCGAAATATTACGTATGGACAAATTAAGCCTGACAAAATTTCCTACAAAACAAGTAGTATGCATTTTTGCCATAGGACTTAATCTTTGAGGGCTACGGGGCCGAGAAAGTAACAGCATTTCAAAAATTATGAAATTTGTATGGCGACCCTCATGAAAGTTGAAGATAAAAACACAATCATTTCATATTCTTAATCAGCAACCCCGAAAACCCCCAGATACAAATTTTCTGTCGGTTCGGAGAACCCTTAAAAGCTGCATTGGCGTTTGAAATTTCCATGGCAGCCATCTTGGATATCGCAATTTTGGATTTTTTTCACCGCCAACCAAATCTGACCGGGGTCTTCTATGACAATTGTTCAAGGTCCATATCCCTATCTGTCATAGTTTCCGCGGGCCGTTGACCTCATCCGTCAGAAGTCGACCTTCTGAGGAAGTCGAAATATTATTTATAGCACTCCGTGACCTAAACCCGCACTTAGGTCACGGTTTTGCGTTACCTAAGTAGTCCATTATTACACGGATTACACCGTTCGAAAATGAATCTACTTTATTGCACAGATGCATAATAAACAAAAGAAGGTACTTTTATAGCATTCCGTGACCTAAACCCGCACTTAGATCACGGTTTTTCGTTACTAAGTAGTCCATTAATACACGAATTACATTACATTACACCATTCAAAAATATACTTTATTGCACAGATGCATAAATAATAAACAAAAGAAGGTACTTTTAAATGTGCTTTCAATCAATGTGACCAACATTGAAATCGCGAAATCCCCAACTGACTCCAACTTACCCCCTACTTTAATTATATTTGATCGTACCTATACTTACCCCTACGTACGCCCTACTTATACCCGCACCCCCTAATCACACCTTATTAGTATGTTGGTTGGTAGTAGGGTGCGAGTAAGGGATGCGCCCCCTAGTCCGTAGGGGGTGATTGGGGATGCATAGGGGTGCACCCCCTAATGCGTAAGGGGTGTGTAGTGGTGATTAGGGGGTGCACCCCCTAGCTCGCGGGGGTGATTAGGGGGTGTACCCCCTAGCTCGTGGAGGTGAATAGGGGTGTACCCCCTAGTTCGTGGGGGTGATTAGGGGTGTACCCCTAGCTCGTCGGGGTGATTATGGTACATACCTCCTAGCCCGTACTGGTGATTAGGGGGTTTACCCCCTAGGTCGTGGAGGTGAATAGGGGTGTACCCCCTAGTTCGTGGGGATGATTAGGGGTGTACCCCCTAGCTCGTTGGGGTGATTAGGGGGTGTACCCCCTAGCTCGTGCTGCTGATTAGGGGGTGTACCCCCTAGCTCGTGGGGGTGATTAGGGGGTGTACCCCTTGCTCGTGCTGGTGATTAGGGGGTGTACCCCCTAGCTCGTGCTGATGATTAGGGGGTGTACCCCCTAGCTCGTGGGGGTGATTAGGGGGTGTACCCCCTAGTTCGTGGGGGTAATTAGGGGTATGTGCGTAGGGGGTGAGTAGGGGCTGATGATGATGTGACGGTAGATGTGATTACGTGCCACCTAGTGCGTACGTGCGTAGGGGGTGAGTAGGGGCTGATGATGATGTGACGGTAGATGTGATTAGAGGAGAGTATCTATTGATTGTGGTTGCGATATATGAACGAAGATTTTAAAGTCATGGTTGTGTCCTACGGGGGGCTCCGCCCCCCGTGCCCCCGGGGGGGCTCCGCCCCTCCACCCCGCCGGGGGCTTCGCCCCCGGTCCCCCTTTCTGCCCTTTTCGTTAGTATACGTTTTCGTAGAATTAAAAACTTCAACGTGAAAGAGAATGTCAATACATTACACACACACACACACACACACACACACACACACACACACACACACACACACACACACAAAAGTTGGCGGGTTTAGGTCACACGAGCTATAAAATAGTATACGATACTCGTGACCTAAGTAAGTCCATTATTACACGGCGTTTATCGCCCTCGCTGCGCTCGGGCGATAATTCACGCCGTGCAATAATGGACTACTTAGGTCACACGTATCGTAATGTACTATTTTATCGCCAGGGCATCCTTATGATGATCCCTAAAATCATTTTACTATACGTTGAGTGGGGGAAACCCGGTGAACAATTATATGGGTATTTATCTAATATCTATGTGGGGGGGGAGGGGGGGTCAACCTGATACCTCCAATTTATCTCCGGGTTTCCCTTACGGTACAAGGATGACATTTGGGGATCATCATATGGATGGCCTTGGTGATACAGGGAAAACTTTGACTTCCTCGGAAGGTCGACTCCTGATGGATGAGGTCAACGGCCTGCGGAAACTATGACAGATAGGGTTATGGACCTCGAACAAATGTCATAGAGGACCCTGGTCAGATTTGGTTGGCGGTGAAAAAAATCCAAAATTGCGATATCCAAGATGGCTACCATGGAAATTTCAAACGCCAATGCAGCTTTTAAGGTTTCCCTGAATCGACTGAAAATTTGTATCTGGGGGTTTTCGGAGCTGCTGATTAAGAATATGAAATCATTTTGTTTTTATCTTCAACTTTCATGAGGGTCGCCATACAAATTTCATAATTTTTGAAATGCTGTTACTTTCTCGACCCTGTAGCCCTCAAAGGTTAAGTCCTATGACAAAAATGCATACTACTTGTTTTGTAGAAAATTTTGTCAGATTTAATTTGTCCGTACAAAGTATTTCGATACGACTTTCAGATTTCGAGAAATAAGCGAAAAACTGAAAAAAGTCACCTTTAGAGCCCCCCCTTCCTCGAGCTCACCCCCCCCTCACCAGGACTTTTTTTTTTCTTCAATATTACGTACCAAAGGAACGTTTAAAAAAAGTTCCAAAACTCCGGAAATTATATCTTCTGATTTATCTAATTTTACTGGGTTAAATAGTATATCTAATGTTACAGTTTTACAATAGTCTAGATAACTTAACTGATAGTAACGAGCGGGTATTCAATGTCTTAATCAGCATAAATCTTCGGTCTACTATAAAATAAAATCGTCTTTGTGCTATAAATCTAGCGTTATTTGACTCCAGCATTCTGAATATTGAAAATATTATTATGTTATAAAGTGGACAGAGTCAATATTAATATAAACGAACGTAAGCATACAGAGAACGAATGAAATTAGATTTCTATTTGTTTTATTAGCAATGTTATTCACTAGCAGAAAGAATTTTAGCGGACTGTAGAACTGAGCCACACCTTAGACACTTTATACCTGTCATAACATACAAATGGGAAAATTTTAAAGAGGAGGTGCGATACTGAGTGTGTGCAAACGAGAAAAGAATACGCATTTGCTTCACATTGGTAACTGCCGAGGTAATCATAGGGCATAGGTGAGGTAAAAAGTTGGTGGGAGGCAGGGAGTGTCCGTACTGTATGTAATAATAGATACTCTTTCTTATACTGTTACTTAGCTGTGTGCTCAGAACAATTTTTCCCGATGAGGGTATCTTCTTCTTCCTCTTCTTCTTATCGTGTGGGCAGAGCCCTGGCGTCAGAGTTTTTCCAGACCGCCTTACGGCCTCTGACGTGGATTTAATGTAACGACTACTACCACCAGAGATAGTAGCCGGGACCAACGGCTCAACGTGCCATCCGAAGCGCGGAATCATTTGATGAGGGTATTGTAAGAGGCTACTAATGGATAAGGCAAATCAGTGTGATACGTAGAGAGCCTGCGACTCAATCACGAGGCAATACGATTCCTGCTGTATCACGAAGTTCTACGGAATCTATGAAATGGATTTGTCATTAAGCTCGGCGGTATGAAGGAAAACATTTGGAGGTGTAAGTGTCAATTCACACGTACCACAACCACACCACAGCCACAACCACACCACAACGACGCGATGTGATCGGGCGTATATTTTGTATTGAAAATGAATATTACAATTTACACGCCGTTGTTATCGACCACCTGTGTAATACGACCACATCGCAACCACATCGCGACGGCAACGCCACCACCGGTAGCGGTACCGCGGACACATTGCCGCGACATGCCGTCAAGCCGTGTTTCCTCGACGAAAGCTGGAGTCTGCACATGAACACGTGGTTACCACATCGTAATGACAGCGACAACGCAACCACATCGACATTTTGTCGGTACCACAACGCAACTGCAAAAAGACGCTGCGACACTATTCACACGTAACCACAGCTTGACCACATTTTGTCGCTGCGACGTGGTGTGGTTGTGGTACGTGTGAATTGACCCTAAGATAAAATAAATATGGGCGAACACAGTCAGTAAATGAGTACAGTGCTAAAACCACGGCTTATGATAGGTAAAAGATCGCAGTGAGTACCTAAATGAGACCATCACAGGCCCTCGAATATTAAATATAGAGAGATTTATTAGATTTCTAATGCAGACGAGTTTGATGCCAATAATTTTGTGAATGTTCTCGTATATTAAAGAAAAATAATGTTTAGGTTTGATTTGTTTATCACTCGCATGGATGACCGTTTTGGATTTAGGTATAATGACAACAAAATACAAGTTTATAAAATTCTTAAAAACCTGCATATTTTTCATGAACATTCTTAAGAGGATAGACCGGTACAGTTTAGTCCATACAAACGTATTCCCCTATTTGCTCCCCGGATAATGACACTAGGGCAAAAATATTTTTTTACCTTACAATCTATGTCACCTCTGCCATGTCCTTTGCCATGTTGCTTTTTGCATTAATTAATTACTGTAAGAACTAGGGACCTTCGAAAATGACAAATTTTACCGCCCGTTTTCAGATACCCAGTAAACAAATTTGACGAATATAAACAAAAAAAGCAAAACATACAGACATAGCCAAAGTTTTTCTAATATTATTTTTGAAAGAATTATTAAAATCAGTTTAGTTTTGGAGGAGGAAACAGTCATACGAAATGCTGATTTCGTCGATTTTTTGTAAACAAAATCGGTCCGAGCTGCAGTTGTCTCTTTCGCACTCTAGTTGGCGGAGCGTATGGGTGGCGCGGATCGGAAAAATACGTATACAGTCGGAAAAGTGACCTATTCTCCAAATTAGCATTTCATCCCGCCTATCCTCTTAAGAATCTTTACTCCAGGAAATAATGTATTTAAATTACGTAAGTGAAGCGGCAGATACTTCATTTTATTTAATTACGTTTTGTTTACGTCCAACTTAATAAAAAAAAAACTAGTTACATTTTTCTCAAACATTTCTAAGAATCTTTACTTCAGGAAATTATTTATTTAAATTGTATAAGTGAAACAGCGGATACTTCATTCATCTAATTACGCTTTGTTTATGTCCAACTTAGTATAAAAGGAAACGTTGGAAAAAACCAGGTCCATTTTGTAGAGACCGAAGAGTAAATTTAATTAAGTCGAAAGGGCTCTTGAGTTCTTGACTTTTTTCAATCTGTAAGGGTCCGGTCAGACGGGCTACGTGTGGCGCGAATGCACAAAAGAGAGCCCACACACATAGACGTGTACGTTCGTCGGATCAATTCGGTCGAACGCCAGTACTATCCTATCTATCTACAGGGTGTAAAGGACAGCTCTCCGCAAACTGAAACGGTGAGCTCAGACCATCAAACTGAACAACTTTCACTATGGATCCTACATCAGGAAACGCAAAAAAAAACTGCTGTCCCATACATTTGAGTCGGGTAAGTACGGCAGTTTTGTATGGGACAGCTGTTTTTTTCTTTTTGTGTTTCCTAAGGTATGTTCCATAGGGTATAAGTTCACCGTTTCAGTTTGCGGAGGGCTGTCCCTTGCACCCCGTATTTATTTTGTGTTCGTGTACGTGTGTACGCCTATATTTCGCTGAATTATTCCGTCTATGTCGAGCCGCCTCAACGTCGATTCCCATTACGGTGCGTCTCTTCTCGAATAGTTCCGTCATGTCGATTCGCCTTACGTCGAGTCCCACTACGTCGAGTCTGACGTCACGTAGCCAGAGGGGAGTACAGTCGGCAATCTAAGATGCTTAAATTTCAATTTTGATACGGACGACGGACATTATAATTAAGTAGGTAATTAGGTACTAAGTAATTAAAACAATAAAAGATATATTATTTACTTACACAAAATTAAATTTTGTAGCGAATAACATATGCCTCACTCCACTGGTTACTTACGTCACAGAAATGCTTAAATAGGACTGTGAAACTGGCAGTCTCCGTACAAAAAGCGAAATTGTTTTAATTGTTCAAAAAGAAACAAACAAATCACACGGCATTACTTTTCACTCGTAAGTACATAAAATGCAGGGCCATTTTTCGAGTGCGTAATGCAAGAACGTCACCTATCTTTCTATTTTAATTTAATAAAAGGCTACCACAGAACAGAGAACCCGGCTTCGACTGCTACCATTATTCGGAGAGGAGGCTTTTCCCTGCAGTGGGATAATACATGCTATTATTAACAAATGTATTCATTAGCGACACATCCTTGCCCCGTCTGACCCCACCTTAACTTAGGCCAATTAAACAGTTGCCGAGTCTTGTACCGGATAGCGACAACTGGTGGAGGGCACTTAAATGTGTTCTGTGTTACTGCGGAGCAACATTAGCGGTGCTTTAACTGCGAAGTTAAAACTCGAGAGTTACATTGAATTTTTAACGGCACTATACTGCGATAAACTTTGAGGTTGCAGTTGATTTAATTAAGTTTCAGTTTGAATTCTTTTTAGGGTTACGTTAGTAAATTAATAATAATCACAAGCGAAAAAGACACTTGACTGTTACTTCATACAAATTGGAAAAAAGAGGTAAGCATATGTCATACTGAGAGAGTGTGAGTGAGACAGGAATACGCATTGCTTAAGAGGAACTATGATTCAACCAGAAGGGGTGAGGTAAAACGTCGGTGGGAGCCATTGAATAATTATGTATAGAACAGAAAACGCGAAAAAAATCTGTGCCCCACGATTAGTAGTGCGGGGCGCGCACTGGGGGCGTCGCGGTGCATCACGCGCCCGGAACATGCTAAGTAAAGTTGAGCTAATTAGCTTAAAAGAGTGTTACACATTTTTTTGTCTGGATGTCGCCTCTAGTAATCACCTCAATGGTGGGATGCAGTGAGTGTTCGTACTGTATGTAGTACTAAATACTCTTTCTTATACTGTGAATTACTGTGCTGTAGGCTATAATTTACAAATGTGTCCATTAGCGACACATCCTTGCCCCGTCTGATCACACCATAACTTAGGCCAATTAAAAAGTTGCCGAGTCTTGTACCGGATAGCGACAACTGGTGGAGGGCACTTAAATGTATTCTGTGTTACTGCGGAGCAACATTAGCGGTGCTTTAACTGAGAAGTTAAAACTCGAGAGTTACATTGAATTTTTAACGGCACTACACTGCGATAAACTTTGAGGTTGCAGTTGATTTCATTTAGTTTTAGTTTGAATTGTTTTTAGGGTTACGTTAGTAAATTAATAATAATAATAAGCGAATAAACGTAAGTTGGACACTTGACTGTTACTTCATACAAATTGGAAAAAAGAGGTAAGCATATGCCATACTGAGAGAGTGTGAGTGAGACAGAAATACGCATTTGCTTAAGAGGAACTATGATTCAACCAGAAGGGGTGAGGTAAAAAGTCGGTGGGAGCCATTGAATAATTATGTATAGAACAGAAAACGCGAAAAAATTCTGTACCCCACGATCAGATGTGCGGGGCGCACACTGGGGGCGTCGCGGTGCATCACGCGCCCGGAACATGCTAAGTAAAGTTGAGCTAATTAGCTTAAAAGAATGTTACAACATTTTTTGTCTGGATGTCGCCTCTAGTAGGCACCTCAATGGTGGGATGCAGGGAGTGTTTGTACTGTATGTAGTACTAAATACTCTTTCTTATACTGTGAATTACTGTGCTGTAGGCTATAATTTACAAATGTGTTCATTAGCGACACATCCTTGCCCCGTCTGATCACACCATAACTTAGGCCAATTAAAAAGTTGCCGGGTCTTGTACCGGATAGCGACAACTGGTGGAGGGCACTTAAATGTATTCTGTGTTACTGCGGAGCAACATTAGCGGTGCTTTAACTGCGAAGTTAAAACTCGAGAGTTACATTGAATTTTTAACGGCACTACACTGCGATAAACTTTGAGGTTGCAGTTGATTTCATTTAGTTTTAGTTTGAATTGTTTTAGGGTTACGTTATTAAATAATATGGCCGTAAAATGCTGACACTTCATACAAATTGGAAAAACTGACAAGAAGAGGTAAGCCTTGCTGAGAGAGTGCGAGTGAGACAGGAATACACAATTGCCTTCTATTTTCTGCCACCCTTTCTGCCCTATCACAACCGAGGTTCGTGACTATACAGGGTGTAACAAAACACCCTAGTAATACTTAAGGGGTGTTTCATGCATCAAACTGAACAAATTTCACTATGGAACCAAAATCGGAAAAAATTAAAAACTCTGCTGTCCCATACAAAACTGCAATACCAACTCGACTAAAATGTATGGCACAGCAGATTTTTTTATTTTTTTCTTGATGTTGGCTCCATAAAATGGGTGAAAGTTGTTCAGTTTGATGGTCTGAAGCACCCCCTTAAGTATTACTAGGGTATTTTGTTACACTCTGTATAGATACATCAACTATGGTCTACCAAAAATCCGATATGTTTATGCATCCGACGACCTTTTTTATCTTTAAGATCTCATTAAATTATTGTAAATGTTAATTAACCCTTTAATATTTTTATTTTTATTATTTTAATTTCAATCCGACGCCTACGCCGTAGCAATGTAGTACTGACTACGAAACGTAGCACTTTTTGCGTAGTCTTGCAAAAACTTTCATAAGCTCACGACTATAATACGTCTCAAGATGGTCAGAAACTTTGCTACAGTTGAACGTATATGAGAAAGAAAGAAAGAAAATATTTTTATTTGCATACACAACAAAACACACTGACACAATTAATAAATTTTTTATACAAGGTGTTACAAAAATTAAAATAAACATTTGAGGGAGTGGTTTAGAGCATCAAACTGAACTACTTTCACCATGGGACCAATGTCGACATCGCGAAAAAAAAATCGGTTGTTCCATACTAAACTATAAATCTGCTCGAATAGCTGTTTTTTTTTTTCGCGATTTCGATGTTGGTCCCATAGTAAAAGTTGTTCAGTTTGAGGGTCTAAACAACCCCCTTAAAAGTTTTAAATGTTTATTTTTACTTTTGTAACACCTGTATACAGGGTGAAATTGATATCATTAGCATCCTTTTAAACTAAGAGTCTAGCCAACAAACTGAACAACTTTTACAATGGTTGCAAAACGATCAGAGCAACAAAAAAATCAGCTGTTCCATACTAAACTGCAGTGCCTGCACGACTAAAATGTATGCAAAACCTGATTTTTCTTTTGCTCCGATTGCGATGCTCCCATACTAAAAGTTGTTCAGTTTGATGGGTAGACAATGATATCAATTTCACCCTGTATATACGTCTCAAGACGAACAGAAACGTTAACGTTGAAACGAAACACTTGACCACCCCAAAGGTACATTTGACATAAAGTTAAATGGCTTAAGCAGCAGAAATATGAATGCAAACCATATAGTATCGATAGAGCCTCGCAAATCGCCTTACTGGAGGCAAAAGCGGATTTTTAAATATTTATGGAACTGTTGCCATTGCCACAGACGCTAAGCTTCTGTTTGGAGAAATCCTTCCGATTCGATGTCGAAATGAAAAGTATTGTTTAGAATGTTTACTTTAACAACATGTTAACAAAGGGACGCGTAGGTTAAGCTGAAAATAGTTTGTAAACCTATATTTGCCGAGGAGGTAGATACTTATTTAACTCAGTATATCCACACTTCACTATCAGTGCCCACATTCTTACAAATCGGCCTCGTCTATATGGCCAAAAAAAATAACCTATTCATTTTGAGAAAATGTGAATTTTTAGGGTTCCGTAGTAAAACAAGAAACCCTTTTTTTTCGTCCATTCTGTCTGCCTGTCTGTATGCCCTGGCTTAGTTACCCTTAATTACCTTAATTGCCCTCAATCAGCTCAGAAAATATCTACATCGTTCTACCAAACACCCTGTATATTTCGTGCCGCAGCGCAGTTGCCAATTAAGAATAACAAAAATGTGGTTAAAAAATTTAATAAAATCAATCAATCAATCAATCTGATATTCTTTATTTCACACCTAAACGTAAACAGTAAAATTCAGAGAAAAAATACAAGAAGCACAAAATAAGGCGGTCTTATCGCTAAGAAGCGATTTCTCCCAGAGGACCTTAGGGTAGAGGAAACGGTGAACAAAGAAAGGTAGGCGGTCCAGAAGAATGTAGGTTATAATATAAATAATACCCACATTTTTTGTTATTATTCATTATTATTTAAAAAAAAAATCACGCTCACAGGCACATACATTGTAATGATCCCAAGTAAGCCTCAGGCTTTTTGTTATGGGAATCATACAACAACGGCACAAACATATAAACATCCATGACCGAACCGGGATTCGAACCCAGGACCCTGGTTTGGCAGTCCGGCGTGGTAACCATTACACCAACCGGGTCGTCGGGTATTATTCTATACATCTACACTATTATGAAACTGTAACAGGAATGCGACTATCCTTAGAGAATATCAAAGTTGTACCTCATCATAATTATATTAACATAGAGCGAGAGCGTAGGAACTAAATCTTACTAATTGTAGGACCATAAGGAAACAAGAATCAATATTTCTCAACAGAATGGCAGAAGGGTGAACTTATTTCATTGCGGGCGCCTGGAGGGGCTTAATCGAGGAACCGTTAATTTATGTGGGCTATGGAGAAAAGAGATATTGCTTCTGATATACAGGGTGACTTATGGCAACCAACCTATATACAGGGAGTAAGTATAATTAACCTTTAGAAAACATACTCTACCCATCAAACTGAACAACTTTTAGTATGGAAGCAAACCTGTCGGAGCAACAAAAAAAATCTGCTGTTGCATACATTTGAGTAAAGTTAGAGTTTAGTATGGAGCAGCTGATTTTTTATATGCTCTAACAGGTTTGCCCCCATAGTAAAAATTGTTTAGTTTGACGGGTAGAGTATGTGTGTGTATATGTTAAATAATAATGATACTTTTCCTTTCGTTTAATGAATAATATTTGGAATAATGAAAACATTACACTGTGGGAGCGTACGTGAAATAGCAAAAATACATTTAAATGTTTATAACAGTGGTTTTCATTGTCCATTTAAAGTACAGAATTTTACACTACACTGTTCATGCAAACAAATTTTATTACAATACGTTAATAGTTGAGTACCTACTTAACTTACTGAACAATTAATATAATAGATTCAATTGCACTATTTAAAGTATACTTATTTTATATGACTGAATACATAACTAACACGGAACATCCATGTTTCACTACTAGTACTATAGGTACTACTATACTTAGTAGATTCTAAAGATATCTTTGACTAGAGGAATATAGTCGTGATCGTGAGCATTATGCTATGCTACTAACACTACCTAAAATTTTTAAAATTTTTAGATATGGATTTTGAATTTGCTATATGTCAGAGATATTCTTATCTCTGACTTACCCTTTGGGCAACATAGTAAAATAGAAATATATTTATTGTGGAGCATAGGTATAGAGGTTAGAAGGGTATACATCAGTCGGTTATAGTCTTCAGTATATTGTTCCCTCTCCGCTTCTTTGTCCTTCTTCTTCGAACTCCTCTCCGTTAAGGGAGGTTGGCAGTCAGCTCTGGCAAACAGGCATGTCTAATTGACACTTCGTTCAACTAATGAAGTCAGCCTGTATAAAGAAGTATTAAGAGATATATGGGGAACTGATGAGTTTGGATGGAGATACAATGCGACTCTGCCGTTTATGTTGCTCAGATACTTCAGGCCATGATGTTCGAATAAAAATATGAATATATAGGTACATTCAATACAGACGCACATAGTGTGAGTAAGTTTATTGCGAGATAAGATGCCGATAGAAGCGCAATTTTGTGCGGCGACGATAAATTAACTAGAAATATAAAATAGCAGATAAGGGACAGTGGGAATAGAATTAACAGAAGTAAACTTGAAAGAATATAATCAATAACCTGACTGGAAATAAAAATCGTACCTAAATACTCTTGAATTGTTTTGTATTGTTTTGTATAAAAATGCAAGAAAAATGCTTGTATTTTCTGTGTATCTGTGTTTATCTGTATGTAACAATTTGAAGAGAAATAAAATTATTATTTATTATTTATTATTATTATTTAAAAAAACCTTATAAGTTAGGTACTTACCTATATAATACCTACCATTCATTCAATTATACTTACTAAGTATTTTTTTACTTTGTGTTTATTTGCGTAAGACTTTATATTCGGTATATTCTTTATGTTTTTATAATCGTACATTTAAAACTCGTTTTTGGTTAATATACCCGTCTGTGACAGAGCTGGATTCGTATTATCACTTGCACCAAAAAATATTTACTTATGTTCAAACTGTTCAAAGTTCAAACGTATTTCGTAAACGCTCTGTCTCCCACAGTGACAACCTCATGAACTGGTATGTGGTAGCCAACGGGGCAAATCTTCATATGGCCATAAATATAATTTTTCAATCCTGTTTTTTTCTACTTCCCGAAATTATTACCATCTCCTGAGCTACACTATGAAACTTTGTCGATTTTACATGGCGGGAACGGTAATTAGAATAGAATAGAATAGAATAGAAAATATTATATTGCCAGTATAAACTTTGCAACACAAAGACTGCTTAATCTACTTAATTAAGAATTAACATTTTTAATAATTACCTACAATACTCTCCTTCAAGGCGGCACGAATTTCTTAGTACACTAAGTCAGGTGTGACGTGGCCACCGGTGGTACACCCCGCCCTGTCGGCGAGTACTCCGTGCTCCACCGGTGGTACACCCCGGTCTGAACGTGTTAAAACATGTTTATGTCTAAATGGTTAGCAGTGGAAGTTAATTGAATGCACAAGTAAAGAACAAATACAATCAGGTAAAAGGACTTCACAGTTTCAAAGTGTGAAGAAGTGTATGTGAAGATTTCTTAAGGGACATCTAACTGAAGGAAACATCTAGAAACTATATTTTATTCCAATATAGTAATCTTAAAAAATATACATTGAATTAAAATCGAGAATCGTTTTACCATATTTCTGATCATCACGAAATCGAAAAGGACTGTAAGTTTATGTATTTGTGTATGAAATGTTTAGAAAAATATAACAACATGCAAAATAGTAAATGTGGGTTTTATATATTATACAGGGTATAAGTGTAAACAGTTTCATAACTTTAAAGGGTGATTATACTGAGCAACCTTTCCCAAGGAAAATCTTTGATCTAAGAGGAAAATTTAAAAAAAGTTTACTTTACATACAAACGTTCGATCAGCTGATTGCAGACTGCCTCCGTGGTCTAATGGTTAAGAGCATTGGGCTCTTGACACGGAGGTCGTGGGTTCGATTCCCACGGGGGACGCCTAGTGATATGTCACTCTGTGCGTTTTTCCCCAGTTGGTTAGGACATTGCAGGTTGAATCACCTGATTGTTTGAAAAGAAAAATGATTCCTTGCTTCGGATGGCACGTTAAGCCGTTGGTCCTGGCTACTATCTCTGGTGGTAGTAGTCGTTACATAAAAACCACGTCAGAGGCCGTAAGGCGGTCTGAAAAAACTCTGACACCAGGGCTCTGCCCACACGATAAGAAGAAGCTGATTGCACGTCGTATGACAAGTCCTTTTCTTTCGCTAATTTGCTTTTGATTCCTTGGCGAAAGTTGTTCAGTATCATGAATACAATCACCCGACTGTCTACACTTAGGTACACAGAACCCTGTATAGGTAACTTAACTGAACTACAATTATATCTAATTTTGCAAATAAAATATCGAATACAAGGGATATTTTAATATCGCTTCAAAGTGACAGGTCAGTAATCACAGAAAAGAGAACCGGGCTATTCGGTCGGTCGATTGTAATAATTTCGATAGGCGATGACGCGTTAAAATCTGATTGTGAGACAAGAGAGAATAATAAATGAAATTCCAATAAATAAATATTGTATTTATTTTGAAGTTGTACTTGTATATTTTATTTTGTTTAAAAGTTGTGTATTGTAGAGATGACTGCATCTTCTCTACAACCTTCTGGCATGGTAGTGGTTCATAATGTCCAAGTGTGACGGGGAGTGAGCCTTCTCCCTCTGGGAGTGGGTTATCTCCTTTAATTATCATCGTTAATCGACTAAGGCTTGAGACACATCTATCGACGGCGACCGACAGCCGGCCCATATAAAAATTTCATTTAGTATGGGAAGTCATCCGCCATCGATGCATTAGTATGGCAAGACATCCGCCGTCGACGCATTAGTATGGGAAGTCATCCGCCGTCGACGCATTGGCATGGGAAGCCGTCCGCCGTCCGCCGTCGCCGCTGCGTCGACGGGCCGTCGGTTGCCGTCGGTAGTTTGTGTCTCAACCCGTAAGTGACTGTGTTTGAATTCATTTCGGTATATTTTTTGTTTACCATTTTAAATTAATACATTGGAATGGAATATAGTAAAAACACCGTACGTTGTGAGTCGTACCTTCTATAAAATGTAGTAGCGCGGAGTTAGAAGATTACGTACGAAGGAAACGTTGCTATGTGGCGGCTTGCATTTCATTTTAATAGTGCTCTAACTTTTGTTTTAAACATTTCTCTAGCTGTTGTAAGCGTTTTCTTGTGGAGGTATTTTCGTTGTACCAAATGAGTATAATTGAGAGAAAAGCTTAGCTCTTCTTCTAATATTATTATGGATATTCTTACATACATACATACTTACATTTTAATTGGCAATATTGTTTTATAAAAATGTTGATACCCTACTATCCTGTAATTAGTCCGTAAGTTTTCCTAAAATGAATAAAATAAAATAAGAAACTCACGACCATAAGACGACTTCTTTTCGGGGTGGTCAGAAAATTTGTTACAATTAATAACTATGTTTTAATTTAAGGGGCGTCCGCCCGGTTTTGAGTAACTTTGTAACCATTTTATACATTAACTATGGAACTTTTTAAGCAGAAAACAAAACTGAACAATCTACAGGATATGAAAAGTGATGTGGTTTTTCTCGAAATCTATTTTAATTAATAAAACTGAAGAAAAATTACTCCAAAGTCACCTCTTTTTTTCCAGTTGTAACCGTTTTACTCTTACATTGTTGATCAGAAGAATATGAAAATTTACAATATTCTTCACAATACAATATAAAATGATGTGGTTTTCTTATTTTTTGAAAATTCATAAAAAATCATACAGGTTTTCAAAGAAAACGAAAAATTCTGACCGGAGCCGCGCAATTGAAGCGGGATGGCTAATTGCAAAAGCTTGCTTGTAAGAAAGAGAGCCTTGCAGATGGGAGGAGGAGCCTTAAAGGGAGCAGTTAAAGCAAAATATTGAATTGAAGGTTCCAGGATGGAATTACTATTTTGAATTTTTATTAGTGCGCTAGAATAATGAATAGGTATAAGTCGCGGCACGAATCTCTAGCGCTGACCTTGAATGCGCTGATCTTATGTACTATCAGTTTAAAATAACAATGTGCATGACCTCGCCTGCAAATGTGACGTCACTCAATCACACGAACTTCACTCGAGTCATTCAAATGATTATGTCCTTTACATAGAGTCTATATTCCTTTACAACCGAGTGAAGTTATCGAATGGCCCTTCAAGGTCATGCACATTGTTATTTTAAACTGATAGTACAAGAGACTATGCACTATTTTCGTCTAAATTCACTCATTCGAGCGCTAGAGTTTCCTCGCGGCACTTTGGTATACCTAATGACCTTTGAAATTGATGGAAGAATATTGACACCATTAATTTCACACCAATTGGGTTTTATAAACAAAAATTGAATTTAAAGAATCACCTTAGACAATTTAATAGGGACTCGCCTTGTGGTAGCATTTCCCCTCTGTCACGGTATTAGATCAATTAATCTTGCGCATTTACACCCAATTTTATACCTTGTCACTAAACGAGAGAGCCTATAATAGAGAAACAATAATTTTGAACTTAGAACGTTTGGGGTTTACACGAGACTACTTTTCATGATTTTTAACATTCAAAATTAGAATCTAAACTTATAGGGAATAAAATCAATTTATTATAATACTTAACAATAAAATATAACTATATAACTAACAATTATGACTAACTAAAATATAACTAAATAACATACAGAAACTGTAGAAAAACAAATTTCAAAATAAAATCCAATGTTGCGGATTTCATGTTACCTCGCCCCCCGCAAAAAAGGCAGAAATGTTTCTTAGTAGAATTACACGCGTAACTCGTCCCTATTAAATTGTCTAAGAGAATCACACATAATGTTGTACTAACAAATAGTTTACAGGTTCATTCTGTATTTGCAATAAAATTGTATGCAAGTTTTCATTCAAATAGCTTATCGTTAAAAACGAGACCGTGAATATTTTTACTGTTGGATCCTACATCACAAAGAAAACACGGAATCGACCGAAAACAAATATTTGACCGCAAATACAAATATTTGTCCTGCTCCTGGAATCGAATACACGACCCTTCATTTCGCAAACACGCTTCGCTTATCAATACACCAATGCGAACTTGTCCATAAATATTGTTTTTATGGCCCACTCTAACCATTATTCGCGAGGGGAGGCCTTTGTCCTGCAGTGGAATTCTGCAGGCTGTAATTTTCCCAACTATAACCCATTTCTGGGGAAATCTGGAGTGCTGTTGTCTAACAACCCGATTCAAAGCGATATATGCGTTTTTTTCTGCTTTGTATAACCCCAGACGCAAAAAGAGGGGTTTTATTAGTTTGCCGCCTATGTGGGTTTGTCTGTCTGTCTGTGGCATCGTAGCTCCCAAACGAGTGTACCGATTTCGACGCGATAAAAAAAAATAGAAAGCTAATTTTTGCGAGAGTGTTAGAGAGAGTGTGAGTGTGTGAGTGTGTGAGAGTGTTGTGGGTGTCTTAGCTTTGTTTCATGAAAATCGGTTCAGCCGTTTTTAGGTAACGTAAAAAGTTACAAAATAACATAAAATTACAAAGTAAAACTCCCAACGCCACGACAAAAACAAACATTTATAAAGTGAAAAATAATTCGGTCACCTATTGTTTTTGATGTAAGCAAAGTTTTTAATTCTCTTTAAATTGATGACCCGGTTGGTGTGATGGTTGCCACGCCAGACTGCCAAACCAGGGTCCTGGGTTCGAATCCCGGTTCGGTCATGGATGTTATATGTTTGTGCCATTGTTGTATGATTCCCATAACAAAAAGCCTAAGGCTTACCTTGGGATCATTACAATGTATGTGCCTGTGAGCGTTATTCATTTAATTATTTATTTATTAATGTGACGGGGTCCGCAAGTGACAGTCAAATAAAAAATCAAATTTTCATAGCGGTCCCCTACGCATTAATTTACCAGTCAAAAAGTAAAACAAATATTGGTGTGCACAAAAGTACCTAATAGAGGTAAATAAAAGTAACCGAATGATTTTTCACTTTTTAAATGTTTGTTTTTGGCGTTGGGGGTTTGTATTATATTTTAATGGATCAATTTTTCGGCCCGGTCAGGTGAAGTACCTACTTGAAGATAGAGTGAGGCAGGGAGTGACCATTCTGTATGCAGTACTATTACATACTCTGATACGAATAGAAGGGATTCGGTAACGGGCGCACGGGGCCTTCGCGAATACTTTCTCGCAGCACAAGCAATTAACTGCCGTTTATGTCGACTCGTAACAATGTGGTAAACCTTTATTGTATTCCTTAGGCCTTTTATTTAGCTAGAATATATTGTTATTGAAGGATAAGGGGGCGATGTGGTTATTGAGTTTTGTTTTCTTATCAACTACTATTTTCAATATAATGTTCAGTTGATTGTTGCATCAAAGCTTCATTCTATTCTATTCTAATTTTAAAATAATGGCGTCCATCTTGGTTTTAGATAATGTATTCAATGTCTAGTTTTAGACTTTTTAGTAGCAAAAATGCTTGACGTTGTACGGTTATAAATTAATTTCCGTGACTAAGGGCTCCCACACATAACTGCGACCTCGCATCGCATCGCAAATATCTGCCAGCGCTCGATGACTTATTACGACGACATTATGTATGATTATTGCACGCAGCGCATCGCAGATATTTGCGATGCGATGCGACGTCGCAGCTATGTGTGGGCACGTTAAGGGTTGTTTTTAGCAAAGAAGACTATCCTGAGCCACCACTGGAGCTTCGTTGTAGGCAGGGGAGGGGTCAATCGACGACCGACGCGCGACGTGACCACCCAATAGCAGACCTACAACTACAACGCAACTCCCCAAATCTTCTTTATTTAGCTGGAATAAATTGTTATTGAGCTAGTACCTACTCGAATTATCGAACCAGTTTCGAATAGTACCAACCCAGACGGGTGCTCTGTATCATAAAAGACGACTAATTTAATCAGCACTGTATAGATAATTTACCCACATATATTCTTCCTAATATAATAGTAAAAATTCCAGTCCCGTTTTTCCCAAAGAAGTTTGGCGGAAGACCATATAATGTGAGACCCAGACATATAGGTCCCATACATAAATGAAACTTAGTAATACGTGTAGAGTTAATCAAAAATAACAAAAAAGGAAATTGGTTGTAATCTGTAGAAGTTGGGGGAAAGGTATTTCTCCTTATGATACCTTTTGTATCAAGTGTGTGAAACTCATAATCTTTCTTATTAGATAGCCCACTCAATCTTCTACGCATTCATTGTGTTTTTTTTAAATAAAAATTCACGATAACCGTACAATATTATGATAATGGAATCAAACGAAATCACACGCACTATCAGTTCAATAGTTTTGACAGCCCGGTAGCACAGTCGGTAGTGAACCTGCCTGCTGTGCCGAGGGTCGCGGGTTCGAATCCCGTAAGGGACAAATATTTGTATGATGAATATGAATATTTGTACCCGAGTCATGGATGTTTGTATCTATATATGTATTCTATATCGTTGTCTAGTCATCGTAATACAAGTCCTGGCTAGATTCTGGTACTTTAAATGTGGCTAGATAATTTGTGTGACATTGTCCAAGATATTAATTTAGATATTTAATAAAGTCAAATACGTTCCGTAACATTCAAAAACAACCTCAGTGATAATATTAGATGAAAATAGCTGTCATGGTTGCGTTTTGCTACTGCTTTTTGGATGATTTGTCTATTTTACTAGTAATTTCTACTTTTGAACCCGGACTTCTAGAGATGAGGAAGTTTTTTTAAAGACTGCCTTAATTTTTTTTTTTTATAATAATTATGACCGCCGTCGCCGAAGGGCTTTTAGTTTTCGGAAAAAGGGCTGGGTCCAAATTCGCCAAAGTTCTTTCAGTTCTGGCTTCGTCAACCTCATCGATGCTCACACAATTTTGCGTTCATGACAGATAATAAGTATTATGAAAGTCGCGTCAACAATTTCTATTACCTTAAGTTCATAGAATTTTCAATATTACATTTCGCGAACACTCTCGACATTGCAGTGACACGGGATACAGAATTAAATCGTCGTGACGTTAATAAAAGTAATTTAGTACGGGGGACGTCTCCTAGGGATGTCATGAATTTCGGATACGGACTTTTAAGGCCTTAATTATGATCCCATTGCAGGGTTATAACGGTGTAAGTATGACATGATAATGGGGAATGCACTAGTCTCAGCAAAATTAAAAAAGAAGTAACCAAATGTTCTATTTATAGATTAATAAGCAGCAAAGTCTTGTACATTGGCATCCAGGGAGTATCAATTTGTTATAAAAAAATATCTAGGTACTTAATATTATCATCATAAGTAAATGAGGTAGCATTTCAATGAGACGATCAATATTAATTATGCTCTATTGCTCATCAAAAACAAAATATACACATACTTATATGAAAAGAGAGACACAACCTAATTATGTTTTTGGTGTCAAATAAAGTAATAATTACTAATTTACTACCGGTCTTATTGCTGATTGAGAGAGGGGATGGTCAGATTTGAAACATTGAATATTCACATTTCACTAGCAGTGTCCTTTCATCCAGAATTTAACTGTCTTTATGATATTGGAAATACGCCATCCGATATAAAATAAAAAATAAATAAAAATAAAATAAAATCTATTTATTTCAGACAAATGTCCATAGCGTTGTTAGTAGATACATTAAAACTAACTAAAACTATGTTAGTATACATCATTACACTATTTAATTTAATTTACATAATAAAAAAATATATAATTTGAAAACAATTCAATTTAAATTCAATTAAATTTAGGCTCATTCAATTCAATTCGATTTAATTTCAATACCTGCGACTCTCTGGGTATGATGACGTCCCAAACATAATTATGACGTCCCAAACATTATTCCGGGTTCGGATATACATGGGATATACGCTAGTTATGTCAGCTCTATGACATCTCAAAGACTCAACGAGGAATTTTTATTGCGTAAGCATTCCTTAGGGATTAACAGATGAAGACGTATTGCTCGTTACTTAGAGGGAGAGCCGAGACCATGATTAAGGAGACGTGGTCATGTGAGCTCGAAGCGTTTAGATGATTTTTACAGCTTAGAGGCAAAATGCCAGTGGCATCACAAATCTTAGATTTCTCAATCCAGAAAACCTAAAAAAATCTCCCTCCACAGGGTGTTAAAGTATGACAGTTGAATTACTTTAATGGATGATTGTACTCATGATGAATTAAAAACTTACCCTAATGCAACTATTTACCCCTAATACTACGCCCTAACACCTATAGAATTGTAGATACAAAATGGAGGTAGTATAATACATAATATTATCGTCTGAAAACAAATAAAAAAACCGTGATTTTTTTTAAATATAGCGTACTCAGAATATTAGGACTATATTTATGATGCAGCAATTATTTAAATAGCTAGTAGCTATAAGGTTCTTCGCGCACAAAAACGCCGTCAAAAAATGCATTTTTCTCTAGTCGCTTCGTAGGCTTGCTTGTAGTTATATAATATAACCCAAAAGGTGCGGAAACCATCCGGTGAATTTGAGTTCTTCTCGTTTCTAAATATACAGGGTGAAATTGATATCATTGGCATCCTTTTAAACTAAGAGTCTACCCATCAAACTGAACAACTTTTACTATGGGAGCAAACCGATCGGAGCAGAAAAAAAATCAGCTGTTGCATACATTTGAGTCGGGTAGGCATTGCAGTTTAGTATGAGACAGCTGATTTTTTAGTTGCTCCGATCGGTTTGCTCCCATAGTAAAAGTTGTTCAGTTTGATGGGTAGACTCTTCGTTTAAAAGGATGCCAACGATATCAATTTCACCCTGTATAAAAAGTCAAACAATACCTAAGTAACGAAATTAATAAAGCAAAACGAAAAGAAAATTCCACAAAAATACAATTCACATTTTCCTGAGCACACAACAAACAATGAAATATTCAGGACCATACATTGCGGGATTGATGGAGCGAGAAACAAAATTAGAAACATAATAACTGAGGTAGAAATATCGCAAGAAGCGGTTGACTTCTTTCCCTCATTGGGCAATCTTGAGGGAAATCATGGCAGCGACTGAGCAATCTGTTATATCTGTAGACCAGTGTAGCTTGAGCTCTAAGATCCTTGAAAGTAAAGGTGTTTAAGGTGTTAAAACATCGGTTTGGTAGCTTGTACTATGCTATAACTAATTAGCAATTTAAATTTAAAATTTAAGTGTCTGAAACATTTTGTGATATTTTAAATGTAACTTTGAGGTTTAAAGTATACAGCAATTTAATTTAGTAAACTTGACAAATGTTAAAGCAAAGCAAAAGTTTTCGCGCAAAATTGCACCCCAATCGTTGGCCCGACACGCACTTTGCCGGTTTTTATTAAATAACATAAAACGATTTTTCAGGAAATAAGCGTTTAATATTTCAACATTACGTTCTCGGCTCAGAATAAATATTGTATTTTAATTCTCCCATTTGAATGAGAAATTATTAACGGAACGTCCGTCATGAATAATGACCAAGTCAATTTCACTTGCTCGATGTTAGTTTGACAGAGAACGTTTTTCAGTTTGATTGTGACCAGTTTGTGGTTAGACGACTCGGTTGGTGTATGTGTTGCCACGCCGGACTGCCATACCAGGATCCTGGGTTCGAATCCCGGTTCGGTCATGGATGTTATATGTTTGTGTATTTGTTGTTAAATAAACTATTTTTTATTTTTATTTATTTTATTTGTATGGTTCCCATAACAAAAAGCCTGAGGCTTACTTGGGATCATTACAATGTATTATGTGCCTGTGAGCGTTATTTATTTATTTATTTACTCTATCACATCTACAGGGTGTAACAAAAGCCCATAATAATACTTAAACTGTGCTTCAGACCATAAAACTGAATTACTTTCTCTATGGAGCCATACATAACAAGGACATTTCTACAATATTTTAAATCTTTTTCTAGGTTAACTATACCTATGATCGACAAAGTTAAACATACAATTTGATCGAGTTTTTGTTGCCAGAGCAAAACATAACATTGTGTTGGTTAGGTTAGTAAAGTTTTCTTTACCTCGCGGCTCTTTCTGTTTTGGCGAGGTATCGTTACATAAATATAACACACCGTTGTAAATATGGAGTTATATACAAAAGATATGATAAGAAAAGTTCAAAATCTTATTGTTGTTTGAATGGAATTTTTTAACTGAAATTCTTATGTAGCGAAGTTTATTTAGGATCGCAATAGGCGGCAATCTATTGACTCTACCTACCCCAATAGGTTCAGGCTTGAGTTGTATGTATGTTATTGTAATGTGTGACGACAAACCAACATGCTTTTTCCCGCTTGCAATGGAGGGAAGAAGGATGCCTTTGTATTTTTCCAAGTCCTATATTTATTTTTCATTGCGGGTTTCAAGACAGATTAGAGCATAAAGATATTATACCTTACGGAATAGAGTAAGTGATATGAGTTGTCAAATGTAACCGTTTTTGGACGTTTTTTGGAGTCCTCGGCAGGGTAAAAATTCGATTTCTGTGTATAATTCTCAATCTAACGTGAAATGGTGAATAATTTAATGAAACAGTGTTAGTCTATTTCACAAAATTATCTACGATTTCACTTTAGGTTCACGCTTATTCACAGAAACCGAATTTTTACCAGGACTCCAAATCCCCAAAAACGGTTCTATTGCCTCGCGTCACGTATCTCTTTCTATTATACAGGCATGCCGATAGGTACATCTCGCTCTCTCAGCTGTCACTGTCTCTCTTACGTAGTATAATACCTTTATGGATTAGAGTCATCCCCGGGCACGCTGGACTTCATTGTCTTGAGTTCTAAGTGGTTGCCGCTGTTGATCAGGATTAGCGGGAGTTACATTGGTGGATGTAGGTGGGCCTGATTATAAACCAATCATATTGTAGATGTACATATAGAATGTAAATTAAATATTTAAGTGGCCTACGAAGAGGTGGCGGGATGATCTGGATGATTTCGACGACAAGAGGTCTGCCCAGGATAGAGATGGTTGGCTTTTATTATGAATCGGGATATTATTTCGATGATGGCTCCATAGTAAAATTTGTGGGACCGCTTTAAATACCTATTACTAAGGTTTCAAACATTATTGATTGTTAAATATGTTACAGCCATGTTGTGCTATTTCGAATTAAATTAAAGATTGAAAAATTCAGTCTCGGGCGGGATTCGAACCCGCACTCTTCCAAACCGGGGAAGTGCGTTATCCAATTTCGTCACCGAGCAATCAAAGACCGAAATTTTCAATCTGTTGCGTCTTAGGGGGACGTGAGCGACATCTACTGGAAGTTATTTCAAACTTACCAACCCGCAATTATTACTAAGGTGTTTTGTTACACATTTTATATTTAAAGCACCGGACCCAAAACAACGATTTTGTAACAATCGGAAAAACATTTATAAAATAACGCACTCTGTACAAAACGTGTCCCAATCACGACTGACAATGTTATAATATGAATATTTTATTTCCTCGCCCAATTGGCTACCGAACAAACATTTTGATATTCGCTCTGAATACGAAAGGGCCTCTTATTAATTGAACTGTACCACGTACGAGGACAGAAAATCGGTCTATGTGAATTGCTCTTAATTTGCCGGCCAATAAAATATACGGGGATTTGGGCTTCGACCGCACCAAAAACGAGATATGAATTAGTAAATAAACAATGTATAAAGCGTTGAATTTATAGTCTTACGTTTATTGCTTTAGTGATTTGTGCGTGCCACCTGCTTGTAATTTTGAAATTTGCGGTTAATAATAACAGTTTTGTTTTTTTTAAGCATTGCTGTATGTACCTTTATGAGCCTTACAACCACAGAGGACTATAATTATAATATTGCGTAACTACAACTGGATATTTCAAAATATATGGTTGAACTACCATCTCGCAACTTACAACTTAAATCAATTATATGCTACAACTATATAGGAAAGGTTCTTGGGAAAGGACATCTTGTTCGGTTACGCCCTACAAGCTGGCCTTTCCAAAGAACTTTTCCCCTACAAGTTGACCTTTGGTGGTAGTCGTGGATTTATGTATAAAAAGCTTCAATCAAATGTGTAATTAGGTGTCTATTCTATCGAATACATAATTTTATAAGTGTGAAACAGCCGTATCATAGGCATTTTCTATGTACCTATCATATACCTAGACATTCCAAGTTTGATTAATGAGGTTTGGAATCCGCAAAACGCGCAATGTATAGATACATAATTTTTTTGTCAGTGCTTTATAATTATTCTACGTTCTTGGGTACTATAGTGTAATTTTCTATCAAGGATCTATAAAAAAATAGACATCGAATAATATGAAAATAACAAAACTTAAGCGTCAAGTCATAATATCCGCAGATTAAAACAAGCCGATCCCTTTCATTGGCTTAGAATTCCGATCTTTCAATTTCATTTTAACTCAACGCATAATCAGAAGTTATTTCAAGCGAAAGTGGTTTTCAAGATTTACAATATTCAAACAATAGATTTCAATTTCCAGATAATATTATTGTTGAAATATCGGCTTAGGGAACAGCGGAGGTCTACAATAAGTCATTAAAATTCTGACGTCAATCGCGACTTAATAAGTGGGTTAGGTATATGCAAGAAACTCTAAGAAACTCATAAAAGTTTTTAATGAGGGCCTCGGGCATCTAAGTCCTTCAATTTATAATCTTGCTCCGCTTAAATAGTGTCAAGCCAATGCGGAATGCGGTCACGTAATTCCGTCGGATATCTCTAAAGTTTCAAAAAATTATTGTTACATGTATTTGCTACACCCTTGGGTAAAAATTGCATTGATTCCATTTAACATTCCATCTTATGTAGGTATACATGCATTTTAAGGCAATAAAGAACTGAAACTGAAACTAATCAGACTGAGAATTCCAGCCCCTGTAGTATGGTTTCTTTACACACGCGCGACACGACTTCGCTACCTAAAAATATGCCTTTTCCCACGCTTTTCAGAGAGCAAAAGTCGCGCATGCCGCTTGCGCTTGTGGAAAAAAGTCACGCGATGGAAAAAACATTCTAGAGCGATATCTATCTTTCTGAAAGGAGGATGCTGATAATGAGACGTCAAGGGCACAAAAAAATAGAATTAACATAATTACTGAAATGTGTTTGTTTATAATATCCAGTCAGCGGTCTAAATCGCGACCGCATCCCGCGTTGACTTGACCGGTTACGTTGAGTTGCACAGAAACAAATGGATTTCGACAGCCGCCGTTTTCCCACCACTTCCATCCACAAATTAGTAGATATAACCAATGTCTTTGGAAACAACATTGTCTTAGGGTGTAATTGAGTTTACATTCAAGAAACTATAAATAAAACAAATTAATTAATTATTGTTTCGTGCGCCTGGCATTGTAATTAAGTGGGCTATATAGCATTTGAGTTTGACGTCTTTTGACTTACCTACAAAATTATTGTCTAAGCCAGTTATGACCTTCTCAGAATTAATTATTACATAATAAGAAATTACTTTCTTTAAACCTAATTTCGCACAACTTTACGCTTATAGTACCTACGAACAGGAAAATAATTCCGCTCAACAATCTTCGTTTGCGCAGAGCAGACCCAAGTCCCCGACAAAACCCGAAGTCATCTTAGTAATCAAAGGGTGCAAAGTTGGATGGGAAATTGCAGGGAAAAGGGCACGAAAACAATTAGCCAATCGCGGCAAAGGATTTCAGGCTCGCGAAGGTGGCACTTTATAATTTTGCTCGCTATTAAAATTTGTAAACTGCGCAGGTACCTACATCGGTAAGTTAAAAACCTGGTACTACTGTACTGTACCGTACTAGGCAAACTTCCGTGCCTTGCCGTCAGGGCCGGATTAAGCCATATAGAGGCCCCTAGGCAATGCCAGCCACGGGGCCCCCGTGGGATGGATTTGTCTCTGTGGCCTCAAGGGCCAGATATAGGCTATACCACCAAATAACATAATCCACTAAAATGTTGAGTGATCTCAAGCTTTTAATACGCTCCAAAACCTGATGAGAGTGAAGTGAGCAACCTACCTATTTAGGTCACTGCAACATGATTTATGACACACAAAAATGAGCTTGAAATTTTGCAATAAGTACATTTTTAATACCTTTTTGGTTGACTGTCATGCTTTTAAATAATTCCTTTTAATTTTGGAGTGGACCTAAATCTTCTAGTTTTTACTTATTTTCTCTCGGGCTGCGGGGCCCCTGGGCGTTGCTGGGCCCGTAGGCAGTTGCCTACTTTGCCTCTATCCAGCACTGCTTGCTATATGGTGTCCGTCTTCGAATAGCACCAACACAGGCTGTCATAAGAGGCTACTAATTCCTCCAGGCGTCTTACACATGTTTGACGCCCAAACCGTGTAGGTGTCGGTTATAGCCACTGCATCTGAGACCCCCACCTTTGATCGTATCGATCACCCGTTCCATTAGGAGGGTAACGCCGAGAGAATCCACCTGTGTTTAGTGCGCATATTTATGCACTTCAGAATATATCCTGGGTACAGTACTGTAAAGATTAGTACCTAGTCGCTGTAGTCGAAATCGACTAGGAATTTATCGCTACGCAAAGTTTCTGACTACTCTTAAATGGAATACGGTTTTGTATTTATTATGTGTAGGTATGTATCTATAACTGTATATCTGTTTGTAACTAGTATTAGTATAATCGTGGTTAAGAGGTGATATGACATTTTTTTTTTATTTAACCTGTTTTGTGTCACACTGCTGGGCAAATGCCTCCCCTCTTTTCTTCCAATCCTCCCTATGCAACGCTGGATCGGGCCAACCGTTCAGGAAGGTATTCAAATCGTCGCTTCATCTTCTCTTGGGTCTTCCTCGACGTCGGCAACCGTCTTGTGCAACCCATTCTGTGACGATCTTGGTCCACCTCTCCGGATGCATACGGCGATATGTCCCACCCAACCCAGTCCCACTTCAGCTGAGCTGTTTTTAGGCCTCCGTCCACTATACCAGTTTTGGAGCGCATTTATGCAGGATGTAAAATTAAATGGGATCTTCAGACCATCAAAATGAACAACTTTTACTACGGGACCAACACTGAAATCGCGAAAAAAAAAACTGTCCCATACAAAACTGCAAACATAACTCGACTGAAATTTATGGGATAACAGATTTTTTTTTCGCGATTTCGATAATGGTCTCTTAGAGAAAGTTGTTCAGTTTGATGGTCTGAAACACCCCTTTAAGTAAGTGTCCAATTTAATTTTTTCATATTGTATTTCCATGCTCATTCAATTTTTCCATTATTTGAAAAGCTTTCTCTTCAAAACACAAAAAACTTAGTACCATTCCGCTTTAACACTCATAAAGGTTCTCTTCAGAAACCGTTGTTCTTGCTTACAATTTCATACACCTATCAATAGTTTGAAAACACCTGCGAAGTCACAAGGATCAAACAACTTTCCTACTTATTACATAGGCAATAGGTTTCTCTCTAGGGGAATGGTTACGTGAAATGCACTGAACGGGATGCTTCCGAAGCTTATGCACTCCCCATTACGCCTGAACGACAATAGGTGTGTGTATAGACTACTCTAACCTATAGAATTCCAATGTGAAAGTTTCTACTATATTGAAAAATTCAACAGAAAGCTGAGGTAATTCTTCTTCTTCTTATCGTGTGGGCAGAGCCCTGGTGTCAGAGTTTTTTCAGACCGCCTTACGGCCTCTGACGTGGTTTTTATGTACTAGTCATTTGCTTCGAGTTGGCCGTTACCTCCCTTCCCGCTTCACCGTACCGCACCCCTAAGAGACCCTATTAAACGCAATTTTATAACCTTTAGCAACGCAACCACGTACAGCACGTCCGTACCGATCACTAATATCGCTTTTAATTTTAAATTTTTATTTGATTGTTATATTATTTTTTGTCGACGGGACCAGTTAATGTGCCTGTGACGAAATCTTGTAACGGTCGTCGACGGCCAACTCCAAACAAACGGGTAGTAACGACTACTACCACCAGAGATAGTAGCCGGGACCAACGGCTTAACGTACCATCCGAAGCACGGGATCATTTTTCTTTTCAGACAATCAGGTAATTGATAATATGTCTTCACTAGCATGTATTCAATGATGGATCTTTTATGAGGATCCACCCATGTGAACTACAAATACATCTACAATACCATTCAACATTGGTCCAATAAAAGTAAAATTCTTAACTCATTCTGTTGTTGGTAAACTTAAATTAAAGTATGTTTTTAAAAAGGTTTTAATATAATCATTTTTATAAAGTACGAGCTTTTACCCGCGACTTCGTCCGCATAAATTATATACCAGATTTTAAGTCAGATGATAAGCTATAAAACAAAAAAAAGTTTCATCAAAATCGGTTCAGTAGTTTTTGCTTGATACTCGAACAAACAAACACCCAAACAAACATACATACAAACAAACAAACAAACAAACAGACAGACAAAAAAATCCAAAAATTGGTGATTTGGAATCAGGGACATGTAAAACCACCAACCATGTCGTAATTTTTTTTTGTAAATATCTTCAATGTACAGACACACTTCTGTTACAGTTTTATAATAGTTTAGATAAAACATAATTTTGAACGAGACTAATAAAAACAAATTTTTGATATCGAATAATTTTCTCGCCCTGCATATTTATTTTTTTATAATTTTTTTTATTTTCAACAAATTACAAAGCGTAAAAATTACTTTACATTTCGCCTAACTGCAGTAGAGTTTGTTGGCGAAAGACATTAAATTACACTCTAGTTAAAACAATAGGTTTATAAGGTATGAAGTCTATCGGGTAAGTAATCTATGACTCTGCATCCTTGCAAGCTCTCACTTACACAATATAGCGTTTGTGCAACACTGTCATAATAGACTTTGCATGCAAGTCGATAAACCGATAGACTCTACTGCATGATAGACTGTCTTATAAGTCCACGCTTCTGAACTGTGATTTATTTTTATGTCCTTAATTCTGTATCATATTTATTCACATAATAGGTACACACAGACAATTGAAATACATAGACGACGCTCTCAACGAACTGCTGTCAGTTTTTTTGGTGGTTTATAGTAAAAGTATAAAAACATTAATACAGGGTGTAAAATTAAATGGGACACTTACTTAAAGGGATGCTTCAAACAATCAAATTGAACAGCTTTCTCTATGGGACCAATATCACAATTGCGAAAAAAAATCTGCTGTCCCATACATTTCAGTCAAGTTATGTTTGCAGTTTTGTATGGGACAGAGGATTTTTTTTCGCGATTTCCGTGTTGGATCAATCGAAGCAACACAAAAATCTGCTGTTGTATACATTTGTGTCACGTATGGAACAGCAGATTTTTTAGTTGCTCCGATCGGTTTGCTCCTATAGTGAAAGTTGTTCAGTTTGATGGGTAGACTCTTCGTTTAAAAGGATGCTAATGATATCAACTTCACCCTGTATAGAGCAGTTTTGCTTTTTAACCTAAACATTATTGCCAAAACATTAAGGCTGCCTGCCCATTGACGCGAGCTCGGCCGAGCTCCTGATTGGTTAATATTTACACAGCTTCACAGCTCGCCCAGCCAGCTCGCATCAATGGGCAGGCAGCCTAATACTAAGATGAATGCCACTAGATTAGTAGAAGACTCAATGAATTAAAATTTTACAATACAAATCTATACCTAACTCTAGGTAACCTATCTACATCAACATTTCCTTCATGCCGAGTATATATTGCTAAACTTTTACCCCTAAATCTGACTGCTAGATGAGTTTGTGAGTTAACTCTACCCCCCACAGTTCAGAACTCATTGTTCTAGTTAAATTAAACGTAACGAGTTACGATTCCGAAAGCCAGGTACAATGTGAAGATTATTATTGAAAACGTTGAATTTTATCCGCAAATTTGGGACAGTTCTGAAACTTTATAGTCAGATTACGAAAGGTGTTGCCGGTGATGTTTTTTGCTTTACCCCGATTGCGAATAAAGCTTGAATTTTTTTTCAGGTTTTTTCGGATTATGGTACTCTCTGATCATTATTGTGTGCTAAATTAAAAGTGTTTTACAGTTTCTAAGGAAAGTCTCGTGCAAACGTGTTCAAATTGTAAAGATTTCTCATGTACCTACGTAAGGCGGTCTGAAAAAACTCTGACACCAGGGCTCTGCCCACACGATAAAAAGAAGATTTACTTACGAAACCCTGAGAAATGAATTATTCTTTCTAGGTAGATAACGAGCAAAAGGTATCAAAAGTTTAAAGTTATTCTTGAAAACTCATTTCCAGATTCTAGGAATTCTTCAGTAGAATTCCCAGCATAATTCCCTTTAGTCAACTAATCTCCCTGACTTCGGGGAATTTCTCCCCGACTAGCTTATACGGCGTACTAGCAACACCCGGAAGGTCCAATAATGTCGAAGGGTAACGACGGCTCAAAGTTTTAATTAAACAGAAACATCTGCTCAGGTCGTTACTGACACGACAATTATTGTTATGAGCCTGACAAAAACACATATTGGAGAACGTACAGGGTGTTAGGAATCGAACATTATAAAATGTTAAAATGTTATTGGGAGAAACAGTAATCCATAAGTCTGTGACGACTTTTGCCACTTGCGTGGGAAGATAAGCCGGTGATTAATAATTCGAAGCTTTTCTTTTACTCCCAAAGCGTGGGCGTTGTAGCTAGTTTTTTTATTGAATACGAGCTTTTACCCGCGACTTCGTCCCCACAAATTATATAGGTACCAGAGTTTAAGTCAAATCATACGTTTTCAAACAAAAAAATTTTCAGCAAAATCGGTTCTGTACTTTTTGCGCGATGCTCGAATAAATAAACAAACAAACAGACAGATAAACAATTAAAAAATTAGCAATTACAGGTTGTTCGGCAGATACTTGTATGAGTAGGTACGTTAGCTTCCTAATGTTTAGAGAAATTTCAACTACTATACTTGTTTCTCTGACATAAATCGTCTTATTCTTGACGTTTATTTATGATATTTATAAATATAAAAAAAATATAAAAATATAAATATAAAAAATGCACATGTAAAGCAATGCGTGGATAGGATCATCTTACATGTCAAAACGAAATTAAAAATAATAAAAACGGTAAGTGCGAGTCGGGCTACTCGCGCACCGAGGGTTCCGTACCACACACCACAGAACACAACATTATTAACATAGAAAAACAACTTTTTTTGTCCGGGACCTTTAGCGCAAGGCCGACTCGCACTTGACCGGTTTTTAGTATTTTTTGTTATTCTGTAATCACACTAAGTTTGACGCTTGTATGTATTACCATTTTTACGATAGAGCGTGAAGAAAAAAAGTTGATAGAAACTAGTTTCTTGTTGAGAACCCCCCTTAATTTTTAACTTTTTGACATTTTTATTATTTGTTAACAAATCCGCCGTAACAACGCACATTCTGTGAAAATTTCAACTATCTAGCTTTTACGGTTCAAAAGTTACAGCCCTAAATAGGTCGGACAGACGGACGGACAGACGGACGGACAACGTAGGCTTAGTAATAGGGTCCCGTTTTCACCCTTTGGGTACGGAACCCTAAAAAACCAACATAATATTATCTTACCAAGACAAGATGTGCGCCAACTGCGATAATGAGGTATAGCTAATATTACCACTATAATCTAGAGATTATGAGAAACAAATCGACATGAGTTCCATAACTATAGGTACGCCAACTATACGCTAACATTTTTATATTAGCCTATTTCCCATAATAAGATTGATTGATAAGATCTTTTCAACTGTCTATTCTATAATAAGTAGAGATCGGATATTCGGATGCATATTTACCTAAACTTCATTTTTCACAAGAAGAACGTGGACACGTCTTAATTCGTTTATTTTATGAAACAATCCCTGAAGTGCGATTTTTGAAAATCATATGAGCGAATTGGCAGTAGAAAGATGCACAATCTCCATTGTAATTTTGACATTTTCTACTGCCAAGTCGCTCGTATGATTTTTAAAAATGGCACTTCAGGATCGTTCGTCCCGGGATTGCTAAAAGATTTATCGACATACAAAATATCGTAGAACTTGGACATTTGAACAACGTTGTCAGAGTTTTTCATGTAGTCAGAGTTGTTCATATTGTCCAAGTTGTTGATGTTATCGGAAGTAGGTTATATCATTGTGGTGTGACTACCTACGAGGATCAGTATGACAAAACAGTGCGGGTGGCCCGATTTTTTTAAATACTTAACTTTATTCAGAAAGGCATATCCATAGCCTGTTTTCGTGGCGAAAAAAATGAAGTTTAGGTAAATATCCGATTATCCGATATCTAATAATAAGTACCTATGTACTTAGGTATATAAAATATCTATACAGTATGAATTTATGATATTATAACCGTTACTTAGTAAACATCCTTTATTTGATCATAGTTGCGGAAACTCAAAAGCTATGCTACTTTATTATAATTGCCACTGAAATTTGTGTTCTATTAATTTACATAGGAGAATTAATTTTGATTGCGTTCAAAGTTTACTCTAACATAATTATTAATGTTTTGCTGTTTTTGATACATTATACGCGCGTGAAAGCATTAATACCAATTTTGTTTATTTATGTGGGAATAACTTTCATTAAAATGCGGTATTTATTTATTTGCGTATTTAGATTATTATTGGGTCTATTTATTTTATTCAAATTCAGTATTTTATTGACTCATTTGTGTTATACGGTTTTCTCTGCGTTTGTTTTTACTGTAGTATTGCTTGATTTTAGCACTACATTTAATTTTATGCCAGTGTGGATTCGGTTTTGGGAGTAGTTATAAAATAAGATAAATAAATAAATAACGCTCACAGGCACATACATTGTAATGATCCCAAATTAAGCCTAGGCCTTTTGTTATGGGAACCAACATCCATGAGAGTTGTGTGTAACAACAACGGCACACATATACTTAACATCCATGACCGAACCGGGATTCGAACCCAGGACCTTGGCTTGGCAGGGCTTGAGCTATTATACTATCAAGGATTGTTTTATAAAGAAAAACACAATTTGAGCTAAGTACAAAATGGCGGACCCTCATGGTCGAAATGTGCACGGTATACGACCGTCTGCAAATACCACGCAATTACAAAAATAATTACTCCCATACTGATTCGTAATAAGGACTGCACTGGGACGTATACAGGGTGTAAATTTAGATGCGTTATGATTATTATAGGGGGATTTGTTTACATCCTGTGACAGAATAATAATAGGTAGGTAGTTAGTACTTCATACAAAATAGCCACGGCCCCCTCAAACTTCAAATACAACACGCACCCCGCACTTCCGGGGTGATTTTACGAGGTTTTACGAGGGTATGGGCTGATGATGATGACAGGTCTTTTTCGCAACCAAAGTAGCGAAAATAATGTGTGATACCAAAACGTAAAGGCAGTAGGTATATTTCAATAAACTCTTTGTTAGCGGCAGTACATTCATCTTGGTCGGTTTTACATAGAGGGCCAGCTCTCTGTGAATCGCAACAATTTTCCGGAACATTTCCGGAACGCTAACGAACGGAAACGCAGGGGACGCGGCCAATTGCCGGATAAATGCACCTCAATTACTATACTGCGGCTACATTTTTCCTTTCCTTTGACTTTCAGCGAAAAAGGTTATTCGATTTTGTGGTAACTTATACAAATTAGTGTATAGTCTGAGGGAGGATGGAATCCGTTTATCTGTTTAGTGAATTTCTAAGAGGTCAGAGCTTTCTATACGGTCTTCTGTAAAAAAATTAGATAATTTGGAATCAAGGATGCCTAAAAACTATAATCATACCTTTTTTCTAATAATAACATATCTTCTATGTATGTATATACATCGCAAATACACAAATCTGTAACATTTTTATAAAAGTGTATACAGTCCTTCTTAATATGCAGACAATTTTATTTATTTAAGGGAATGATCAGACCGTCAAACTGTACAACTTTCTCTAAGGGACCAACATCGAAATCGCGAAAAAAAAATCTACTGTCCCATACAAAACTGCAAACCTACTGGGCCCAAATGTATGGGACAGCTGATATTTTTTTCGCGATTTCGATGTTAGTCCCATAGAGAAAGTTGTTCAGTTTGATGGTGTGATCATCCCCTTAAAAAAGTGTCAGCATATTAAGAAGGACCCTGTAGATGTAGAATTTTTTTATGTAAAGAAGTTTGGCGGACGGCCATGTAATTTGAGACCCAGAGTTAGACGTCCCATACATGAATGAAACTTAGTAATACGTGTAGAGTGAAACAAAACTGTGTGCTTAACTTAAGTGTATAATGTTTTTATCTGTATCTGTTTTTTACCTGTAGGCTGTGTAGTATGTGTGCTGACTTATGTGCGTTTTTAAACATAGTTAACCATTTGTTTTTTCTTAACTATTCTGTATCTACCAGCGAAAACCTGTTATTGGCTCTCTGCTTTATACTCATATAACTACTGTATTATATTGCTGTTGGTTTTCCAATAAAATAAAAATAAAACAAAATAAAATAAATAAATAAATAAAACTAACAAAAAAGTAAATTGGTTGTAACCTGTAGAAGTTGGGGGAAAGGTATTTCTCCTTATGATACCTTTTGTATCAAGTGTGTGAAACTTATAATCTTTCTCATAAGATAGTCCACTCAATCTTCTACGCATTCATTGTGTTTATTTCAATGAAAATTCACGATAACCACAATATTATGATATAATGGAAGAAAACGAAATCACTCACACTATCAGTTCAACCAAGCCAAATACGTTCCGTAACGACCAAAAAGTACCTCAGTGATAATATTAGATGAAAATAGCTGTCGTGGTTGCGTTTTGCTACTGCTTTTTGGATGATTTCTCTATTTTACTAGTAATTTCTGCTTTTGAATCCGGACTTTTGGAGATGTGGAAGTTTTTTTAAAAATTCCCAAATTTTTCTGTTTTTAATAATTACAACCGCCGTCTTGAATGGCTTTTAGTTTTCGTAAAAATGGCTGGGTCCAAATCTGCCATTCTTCTTTTGTCGACGTTACATTAGTTAGAAATAAAAGCAAAACACTTATAATTTTTTATCTGGTTAGTAAAACAATGAATATTATATTATAGACGTTTTCAGGCTAAATATATTACTTGGACCATTGACTTATACACTGGTACATTAATAATCGATGACTTTGGCTAAGTCTTAGGCTACAGTCGAGACAACCTCAGCCTATCAAGTATGTGAAGGATCTGAACCAAAGATGCTTTCAAACTTCCAACACGTTTATCCACACCAAACAACAGTATGTAATAACATATAGTTTACAAAATCCGACACTAAGTAAGCCTAACTAAGTTCAAAGTTAGCTAGACTTGTAGACAAGTAGCTGTCTATTATTTCGGTCGGCTATATTTTAACTAATCGGTTCTTACAAGACCGACTAACTTATCAACTAGTTTTTTGAAATTGAAAACTTTAGCGGCGTTGTGCACTTTTTGGGATGGGTAAAAAAATTTAAACTCGCGTCAGGACCGTGACGTCACGTAGGTACCCTGATCGAAAATTCGTAAGACGGTGAGTGACGGTGACGTCACGTGACGTAAGACGTAAGATCTCTTAGTTTTCACTTCTGCCGGCACTCCCGGAGTGCAACCCGTTGTTTTTTTAGTTAGATCATAGATACTCTTTCTTATACAGGGTCCTTCTTAATATGCTAACACTTTTTTAAGGGGATGGTCAGACCGTCAAACTGAACAACTTTCTCTATGGGACTAACATAGAAATCGTGTTAAAAAAAATTTGCAGTTTTGTATTGAACAGTTGATTTTTTTTCGCGATTTCATTGTTGGTCCCATTGAGAAATTTGTTCAGTTTGACGGTCTGATCATCCCCTTAAAAAAATGTCTGCATATTAAGATATTGCGGTTAGGTACTACTTTATTATTCACAGCGTACGTAGGTAATGTAAATATTTTCAAAAATTGCTTTCATGACGGTATCGATATGTTTTATAAAAAATCATTCAGCCATTTTCTACCAGAAGGAGCCTAATGAAAAAAATTAAAATCCCTATGTAACAAAAAATATGTTTATAAATATTTTTTGGACCACAAAACTTGCCGGCAAAATCAGAACAATACACAAAGTTATTATCTGGTGCGGCGAGTGGCAGAAATCAAGCCAGTGCATCGCTTACGATGCACCAAAATGCAGTTGCTTATCGTAGCTTATCTCAATACGGCCCAGTGTCTGATAGAGGCCTGCCATTATAGTCTAAGAGCGGACCGTTGGCAACTCTACCTGATCGAGTAACAAGATGCGACCTACCTAGGGTGTAGCACATGAGAAAGGTACGTCTAAAAGTACAGGGTTGCCTGTACGTAACCTGCACTGGTAGCATGCACTCCCGCGATAGCCGCTTTATCACGTCTTTTATCTCGTTCGTTCGCGCGCAAAAGAATGAGATAAAAGACGTGATAAAGCCGTATCACGGCTATCGCGGGTGTGCATGCTACCAGTGCCGGAGCGTTTTGTACAATGAGCAAAAAAGTGGATTTTTTTTTGGTGTAAATTACCTCATCGAGTAACAAGTTGGTTTGTAGTACATTATATGAAGATGTGCCAAAATATATAGGGTTGTCTCGCCTAGTCCTGGGACTTTCTTGAGTCGGCCTGATTTTACTAGTAGAGTGGCTAAAAATTCCTAAAATTGATTAGTTGAGAATGTTGTTATTTTGGGTTTTCTTTGTTCATCCTTACTAGCTCGGGGGATTTAGTCGTGAGCTCATTCTTAGCACATCCCTAGCATAAACATCTTATTTCCTTCAGTGGCTAAAGTTGAAAAATTCCAGAAGAATGTGCTCGCATTAGGTTCGGTCGTTACTTAGGTAGTCGGGGTTCGAGACCGGGCGGTAACTAATGGCAACGGACCGGTGAAATATATTCTTCGCAAGTACGCAACATAACAAGTAACTGGCTATCCGTAAAACGTTACGAATTCAAGCTTGAAGTGTTGAGAAATTGTAGAAAGCGATTGGAAAGGGTCTTTGAACAAAATACTTGGTAAGTAATAACGATTCAATTCAATTCAAATATTGGTATATCTACAGGGTGTAACTAAACACCCTAGTAATACTTAAGGGGGTGCTTCAGACCACCAAACTGAACAACTTTCACTATGGGGCCAACATCGACAAAAAATAAAAATAAAATCTACTGTCCCATACAAAACTGCAGTACCGACTCGACTAAAATGTATGGGACAGCAGATGTTTTTTATTTTTTCTCGATGTTGGCCCCATAGTGAAAGTTGTCCAGTTTGGTGGTCTGAAGCATCCCCTTAAATATTACTAGGGTGTTTTGTTACACCCTGTATAGGAGATGTATTAATGTTAATGATACAAAATTATGCATAGGCCCCCCGGGGGGCCACACGGTGGACCGACGACCTGGTGAAGGCGGCGGAAACCTGTTGGATGAGGGCGGCGCAGTACCGGTCGTTATGGCGATCCTTGGGGGAGACCTATGTCCAGCAGTGGATGTCCATCGGCTAAGATGATGATGATGAAATCATCGTCATTTAGCGTCTTTTCTGACGTCCCCATATACCGTAGCTATCGTATATTATGTATCAAATAGAAATCAACTAAACGCACAATAATAGTTGATTTGATTGGATTGGATAGTACGTTCGAAACTACTTCGGAAAATTCGAAATCTCTCTCTATTTTTTTCCAGTTTCCATTCATACTTCGTCACAGATAGATGAAGTAACTTTGGTTTGAAATTTGCCCCCTTTGTTGTGTTTTAGTGAAACATAAGCGGGACTTTGTGATGATGATATCATTTCTATAGGGAATAACATTTTGATTAAATGTACAATAAAGCGGTCAGCACAAGCGTCGTCAAAAACAAAGGTACAAAAACAGACATAAATCAGCAACATGCTTCGTCAAAACAAACGTCCGTCGTTATTTCTATAGTACCCCCTAGTAGTATAACCCTTTGATTAAATTAAAATAGCGGAAGATAGGTGACGTTCTTGCATTACGCACACGAAAAATGGACCTGCTTTTCATGTACTTCCGAGTGAAAAGTAATACCGTGTTATTTCTTTTTTTCTTTTTAATGATTTGTACAGGGAGTTTTAAGCACGCGAAGGCATTGAGACACCTTTATCCCACCTAAAATAAAAACGTAACTAAATCACCCAATGCCATTCTAAGTAAATTAGGCGATGGGGGCTCAATTTATGCGGTCCATATGCTATAGGCTAGTCACCTATCTTTAAAAAGGTAATACCATGAGAAGATAATAATGGACAAATTAATTTTCAACCGAGCTCGTAATTGTAACGCAGAATTCTATCAAACGAAGCTGATAAACCGTAGCCTTTGAAACAGCAATGACGAAGTGTAGTGTTGAAACAAATTGGCTTCCAGATGCACCTGGGGACCCTGGGGTGTTGGAACAAAAATAGCAGTACGGAGGGAAAGCGAGTTCCGAGTTGTGAGGTCTAGTCCCTCGACACTACGACGGAACATAAAAAATTATTCCGCACATTTATCTCTTACCTACATCAGGGGAAAAGTGTAGCATAGACTACATACATTATGGACTTCTAAAGTAAAGTATAAACGCAGAATAGATTGGAAATTTATTGAACAAAAAAGGCTGCAGGAGACCTTATTTCATAATAATTTTGTTAAATACTTTATGACTTTTAGTAATAAGGTCGCGTTTGCACTTACATTTTTTTTCTTTGCTAATAAAAAATATTTACTAATGTGTAATTTTGTTATTTTTGTGATTACTAAACTTATTTCTTCAAAAAACTTTTTCATCCGGTAGAATAGTCAGTTTAGTTCTTTAAATTCCACAGAAAGTTATCTGTTTTCAAACGTGTTGTATAACTCATTGGCTTATTACTTTTAATTGAACACATTGTTTTATTCAACCAATACCCAAAATATAATCACTTGCCTCTCCTTTTGCTTAATTACTCATTAGTTTTATCGTTGAACAAAACGTATTCCACGCGGACAAAGTCCAGACTTCAAGAGTTTGTTACATAAACGTAATTAAATCAATTTGTATATTGTACGTCTACAAGTTAGTTATTCTACGTCAACATTGGAGGGAAACATAAAAAGAATCCGAATTTCACCTAATGTGCAGAATGTTCATTCGGAGACAAATAAGTAGAAATAATCTTGAGGAGGGAGCCGGGCCGGGGCGGGCCACATTATTCAGGTCCCTCGTCTGAACTGAGCTCATTGTCGTTCTCACTTCCTTCCCTTCGCTGGAAATTATTTCAATTTTACGAATATAAAGGTACTTTTCTTAATTTAATAACACGATAATTTTCTGTAATATTTTACAAGAGCTTGATTTTTTATAAGGGACACGAAAAATATAACTAAATATTTTTCTTTTTTCCTTTCAAAGGTTGAAAACAAGGAAGTTATCAATTATTCATGTATGTTTTTTAGGGTTCCGTACAGTCCATTCTGTCTGTCTGTATATCCCGCTTCAATTACTCACTCATTATTGCACCTATTGAATCGAAATTTTGCATGAAGACGGATTAGTAACCCAAAAACAGAAGTGTTATTCAATTTTTTCCCGTACAATAAAAAGGGGTTGGAAATTTATTTTTTTACTAAACCCAATGAGATGTAGTCGTATAGCTTTTATAACGTGGATAAAAAAAACACTACTCATATAAACTAAGTTGTTACAATGCTTGTATCTCGAGATGTATTGCGCTCAAAGTCAAAAACAGAGTGTTCGGTGATGGATGAACTCCTGAAATTACAGCGTATTATCAACGATTAAAACAATTTGTTTAATTTCGATGTAGCCCTTGCGCATAAAACTGATGTCAAACTTTATTAACAATCAATATTTTCGTATGAACAAAATACCTAAAAATTGCTTCAGATGAAACTTTGTAAAATATTTACATTTTTAAGCTGCCCCTATAAATGTTAGGCAAAGTGAAAATGTAGACGAAGTTGCTCAGATAAAATTACAAAAAGAAGACGTAGTATCGTGTCGTACTAAATAGTACAAATGTCCATGGTGCAAGATGTGACGACAGAGTGTCGTCAAATAGTTAGAAATGTTACAACAATTAATTTACACATCGCGTACCTATCCGTCGTTTTAAAATGTTTTAGATTAATTTCTACCGAGCACTATAATTATAGTGAGAAAAAAAATAATATTTAAGGAAGGGTAGAAAAAAAAACATTTGCGTGGCGGATATCCTGGGAGATTTCCGGAATAATTTCTTTTCGATTAATCTGTTCCCCCAAGAGGGATTTTTAGGAAGGATAATTGATTATAATCCAAATCCGCCGGAGCTTGATTGCATGAATTATAACAGATTTTCTATATATTGAGTTTATTTAATTTGGAAGACTATCAGCGCTGATTTTTATGTCTGATCTGGCCTGGCTTCATTAAAAGTATTTAGGAATACGTTTAAATATGGAGCTGTCACTATCAAAAATTTGAGAAGAGTGTGTGGGATAGTGCGTTCACTCTTTTTGTGCAAGCTATAGCCTAGTTTACTTTTGTGACTGTACGTTTTAAAAATATAAGTCTCTTTTATGTTAACAAAGTTTCATTAATAAGATTTAATTTATTAAACCACGTCAGAGGCCGTAAGGCGGTCTAAAAAAACTCTGACGCCAGAGTCACGAGACGGCTCTGCCCACACGATAAGAAGAAGATCAGTTGGTATACATGCGAGACTATTACCGCATCTTCCTCATTTGATTTAATCTTTGCGAAGTAAACATAGTGCAAGCAAAGTTTGCAGGAATCGGGGACGCGCGAGATATTTATGACTTCCTGCGAGCTCCACAGGCTCTCGGGGTTCAAAAGCTAATAAAACGATGTCACATAATACAAAATTTTACTCAAGTCTCAAATAAACTTTATCTTTATGGACTCTTCGTGGTTAAAACGTTTTTGATTGCGTAATTGTGTGCTTGAGTTAGACGTAGGTACTTTCTTTGGATATGTAGAGGAATAAACTCAAAAGTTTATTCCATTTCGAGGAACTCAGACACTGTTTTCCTACTCTACTATCAATTACTTTCTCAGTGCTAGGTTTTTAACTTAGTTTGATATCAAACCGAAAAAGAATCTTTTTTTTTTTGGTTCAGTATTAGCTTCCTAACTTTCTATCTCGATTAAACAGGGTGTAAGAAGACCGCTCCCGAACTCAAAGGGGTGAAAGTACCCATCAGTAAGAACCTCTTTTATTATGAGAACTCAAAAAATTCTGCTGTTCCACACATTTTATGAAACAGATAGCTGTTTTTTTTAACAGACATAGACTCAAACGCAGTTGCAGAAACGCTCATTAGAGTTAATCCCCCATTAAATCTCTTGCTAGCTTTTACTACGGCAACAAGACAAAAAGTGATAGCAAGAGATTTAATGGAGGATTAACTGCGTTTCTGCAACTGAGTGTGAGTCTGTTAAAAAAAACAGCTACTTACTTATTTCATAAAATGTGTGGAACAACAAAATTCTTTTGAGTTCTTTTTTTTCTGTTCTTATAGGTATCTTTAATGTAGACAGGCACAAACACCGTTTTTAGAGAGAGCTTCTACTAGAGCTGTGAGGCAGCAAGGAGATGAGCAATCATAATCTTAATCCACCAATAGCGCGCTCATTCAATCACCTCATATCAAATCAGAAGCACTCCCATTGGTCGATTTTTTCCTCGTTTATTTCCAGGTACATTGTCTCTCTGGTAGACAAGAAAATTATAATTAATAAAAAAAAATTTTTGTTAGTACCTACTAAAATATTTTTTGTACTTTTATTCGAGTATATCTTGTACCTTATATATTTCTATTTTTTATTCCTTTATTTATATTATTAGGTATAAATCCAGTTAAAGAATACAGATTTTTATCATAAATATCTACTAGAATTATTTTAGCAACACAAAATGTATTTTAGCTTTTAGCATAGAGTAAATCTTTTAGCAACTGAAAATTATAAGTTCCTTTCCCACGCATCGCTTTCAGTTATCGTCGCGTCACTTTCAGTCGTCGCGTTATTTTGCCGTTTTATCTTTTCGTACATTTATTATTTGAACGCACTGCACGGGAAAGGGCTCAAAATTATATTAAATGAGAATAGATTTTTTTTCTCCGTGTATAGTCAGCAGCAAAAAGATGTATACACGTAGAATAAAAGTATATACATCTTGCTGCTGACTGTACAACAAGTTTTATTAGTAACTTACTTAGAGGAAGGATCTCTTTATTCTAAAGCATAGAGACCGCATCAATTTACGATTGTAGTTAGTCTCTTTTGTCTTACGACGTACCTTTAATGGTAGAAGGAGACGGAACTATATATATTTGTTTATGCAGCTGTCCACTTTTTTGTGCTAGTGTAAGTGAAAAGTGACCGTAAACATTAGGGCAAATGTCACTTGGTCATCTTTTGTCCCATAGACGTATAAGGACAAAAGATGACCAAGTGACATTTGTAACTATTGTCTGTTTGAACCTTTGTTGTGTCAGTCTTGCGTACAAATTGTTTGACGGGGAACACGTGAACTGCGAGTCTGCACATAATCGCGCGTTCCTAAAACAATCGCAGTAATTCTCAAACCATAGACGTATAAACTAAAGACCCGCAATATCAGTTACACAAATGGCACCACTTTTTAAGCAAATTCAAGCAAAAGTCGTTCTTAACGTAAGGAAATAGCGGAGTCTTCCAGCTGGAAGTCTGGTGACAAAATGGTTCAAGACGGTATCTGTTTACTATTGACATTTCACTTATTCTAATGGGCGGTTGTCATAAGTGTGAATAGATGGCAAGTAGTGTTGTTATGTCTTGCTTCATAATATTTATCTACCCTATAATATATCTATGTTTTGTCCATACTATTTGACATCACACACTCAAACACAAACGTCGAAAAAAGTGGACAGCCTTGCAATGGTATGGCTCCCTCTATGCCTTTAAGTATAATCTCTTTGTATTTATTATGGTATAGATAGAAGTTTACTTGGCAAGGTTAAACCAATCTATCATGTAATTCCTTTCTTTCTCATTTATTTAACCGATAAACATATATCTGTAACTACGGACCTTCAGATAATCCAATGCCAATTAGCTTTTATCCGCCTAAACAAACATATTTTCCTAATACATTGTAACTTCGAGATTGAGGCTTCGAGGCTTCGTATTAAGATACGAATGAGCAATTTCCCTCGAAATAAAGATTTTTGCGAATTTGTAGTGAACCTGCCTGCTGTGCCGAGGATCGCGGGTTCAAATCCAGTGAGGGACAAATATTTGTATGATGAATATTAATATTTGAACCCGAGTCATGGATTTTTGTATCTATACAGGGTGTAAGGAAAAGAATCACTAACCTTTAAACCATATAACTCTACCCATCAAACTGAACAAACTGAGCAATCTGATCGGAGAAAAAAAAAATTGCTGTCTCATACATTTGAACATTGCAGTTTAGTATGGAAAAGCTCTTTTTTTTACTCTCATATTAAAAATTGTTCAGTGTGATGGGTAGAGTATGAGATACTTTTCCGTACACCCTCCCTGTATATGTATGCTACATAAAGATATTATTACGGAATAGAGTAAGTGACATGAGTTGTCAAATGTAACCGTTTTTGGACGTTTTTTGGAGTCCTCGGCAGGGTAAAAATTCAGATATCGAATTTTTATACATACATTTTATGAAATAGGTAGCTGTTTTTTTTTAACAGACATAGGTAAGGTATCTTTAATGTAGGTACAAATACCGTTTTTGGAGAAGGAAGAGCTTCCACTAGAGTTGTGAGGCAGCAAGGAGATGAGCAAGCATTATAATAATCCACCAATAGCGCGCTCAGTCAATCACCTCATATCAAATCAGAAGCACTCCTATTTTTTCCTCGTTTATTTCCAGGTACATTAGGCCAGTCATTTTACGCGTTGACCCGGGAATAATTTAGAATTGCATTTTTTTTTCGGAATCTTAGATTAGAACAAACCTCTCCAAGAAATGGAACAAAATTAAAAAAAAATTACGTCAGCAACAGTCCAAAATTTTACATTTTGCATTTAATTGCAGCAATCCCGATCTACAATATTTATGGCATTGTGGTTTTGCACATTTCATTAAATTAATTGCTATTATTTATATATCAGAAAATTAAAAACTTAGATCGACTGCATATGCTTGAAGTAACAACTGCAGCGTCAAAACTAGAAATTTGTTTATGGTGCCTAAGCCGTAATACTTAATGGCAATATTTTTTGATATATACTTTATGTCTTATATTATAAACAAAAGATATCAATTCTTAGAAAGATTGCTCCAAGCAGTACCTCAATCTGTAATTTACATGATTTACGGTTCAAGATGGATTAGTAAGAGGAAAATCTTATTTTAATAATTGCATTTAGTACATTAAACAATTGTAAACACTATTATAAAAATAAAATTCTCATGGATAATAATAAATAAAGAATATAATAAAAGTACGCAGCGCGATATCATCTTTACGCGGGTAGCAATAGAGTTTAAATTTAAAAGCGGGCGGAGTGGTGTCGAGCATAGACGACCGACCGTGACCGTGTGCCAATCCGATCGGAAAAGGAAGGTAGTTCGATGTTCCTCGAATAATTATGTTTGTGTAGAATGTTTATGTTATCAAAATTGTTCCCGATAATATAGATAGGTAGATAGGTAGGTATACCTAATATTCAAAAATAAGTCGGTATTTCACTAGTTACTGTTATTAGCTTGTTATTAGAAGGTATGTGTGTGATTGCCTGAAGTGGTACCAAAGTTACTTTTTTTGGATAGCTATTTTTGTGATTTATGACAAACGGCTTCATAACATTAAAAAAATTAAGAAAACACGAATTTCGAAAAAAATATTATTTGGTGGTGATTTAGACCCGCCACACACATAGAATTCAGAATTCCGAATCAGAATTGTGATTTTGTATACCGAGGATTTGATAGGTACCTACCTACGCAAATCCGATCAGAATTCTGCAGGGGGAAAATCCATCGAAATAAATCGTAGATAATCCTGATTCGGAGTTTCGGTTCGGAATTCCGTATTGACGTGGTGGACTTTATGTGCACTTGATATCATGGTGCTGCACGGCTAGCATACCACCCACGCGACAAAACGACAAAACGAGAAAAGCGTCATGTGCGCTCTTTTTGGCATTAGCAAAACAACAAAGATGAAGGCTCATCTCGATTTTCATCATTTTCTAAGGGGTGCGGTGGCGGTGCAGGTCCCTGTTTAATAAATGCGACAATAGCAATGACAATTCAGAGTAAGTACATTGCTGGTTACTAATGACGCTAAACTTGCAGTCATGTGTCCTAGCATTCGCAGCTATGTACTCTGAATTGTCATTGTCAAATTGTCATTGTCTAGTTTATTAAACAGGGCCCAGATTGTGCGGATAAGGCGAGAATAATGCGATATGGAAGTTTATGTGTGCAGCACGTCTAGTATAGATTTCTCTACAGGCGTGCGACGCGCCTTTGCTGCATATAAACTAGCTTGTACCCACGTTTTTTGTAGAGCTAAAACCGCGCTTGCCGAGAAATTTAGTACGGAAAAAAGTCGAGACGCGCGCAAGTAGAGAAATCATACTAGACGTGGTGTAACCTCGCTTTTCGAAGAGCAAAAGCCGCGCTTGTCGCGACTTATAAAAAACCGAGTCGCGCGTGTAGAGAAATACTAGACGTCTAGTCCACCAATCCACACAAGTCTACAATCCAGACCACCACGGCTTTTTTTGTAAGTATTGCTAAGTAAGTACCTACCTATAAAAAATAAATATGTGGAACATTGTCATACAAACAAATTATCGAATCCCATTTAAAGTTAGTAGAATCTAGCACGGAAAAGAATGAAATATTATGTACCTTTAATTAATGATAAGACTATTATCATTTTATAGAATACATATTTATTATAGATACAACATACATGACTTGAGTACCAACAAGTTTTCATATATTCACCATTCAAATATTTGCCCTTTACGGATTCGAACCCGCAACCCTCGTATAAACAGGCAGGCCTACCAGCTAAGCTGAGCTATTGGGCCGTCAAAAAAGTATACACAAGTAGTTGTAAGTGAATGGAAAAAGTAGACCCACTTCCCGGGATTCGAATATCGACATAGCGTGGACATACCCTCTCATTTATTCGTTGAAAGGAAATAATTAAAATAATCTAGCTACTGTAATGTTAAATGGATAATAGGTGAAAATGGGTGTCTCTTTTTTTATTAATAAACGTAGATATGAAAAATCTTATAATATGAAAAATCGTACCTTTGTCTGACTAAGTTGCATGATTTTGTAAGCAATTTCAACATAGAAAGGGACAAACAACTATTATTATCATTTTAATGTCTGTTATAGTTATTATCTTTCTACGTTATTGTAGATAAGCCAAATAATAGGGATGATGAAAATTTTATATTTTATATCTTTTTTAAAAACTGTTTGGTATCTTTCACTAAAGTGAAACAGATTTTTTAATATCTTCAAAAATAACCGAAATATAAGTATTTAAAATTTACGGTTAGAGCGAGAGGCAGATATAAAGGGAGTGACGTCATACTCTCGTATTTTAATACAAATAATAACGAAGTGTTATACAAACATCTGTTTTGCATGAAAGAGATAGAAGACGATAAAAAACGTATTTCAACCGTGTTTACTCGCTTCGCTCGTGGTTCAATCCTAGAATCCTTCGTTTGCTCAGGTTTCAATACTAGTACTCGCGCCAAAAAGCAACTTTGCAGCCTTGTATAACAAATAACTATTTTCTTCTGAAACCTGTCATGTGGGGTATCAAATGAAAGGACTTCATGAGGCAGTTGTAAAAATATACTACACCATTTCCATTCAACCACTGGTTTTCAAAAAATCCAAAAAGTATTTTCTAAACATACAAGTTTGGGCTCCTCCCGGTGCGAAATTGCTGGTAAAATTTTTATAAAAAATACGCCAAATGACTCATAACATCCTCATATCGAAGGTCAAAAAGCAATTTTAAAACTCTTCAGGAAACCACTTGTCGGTATAAAACTACTCAGTCCTACGAAAGTTTTTAACTGAATACTTTATTTAAATTGGTTTCTGTACTATACAGGATGTTAGGGTAAACAGTTGCATTATTTTAAGGACGCGTATGCAGAATTCGTGAAAATGTCATGTTTTCCGGTACATTTTCACAAGAATCATTTTATGAATAGTTATTGATACCTACTGATACATGGAACCTTTATCTATAAAACTGTGGGAAAAAAATTTATAATATTGCTATTTTTAATACTAAAATATCAAATTTCCGTACCCTCCTCCCTTGAAATCTACGAAAATGGTGTGTCTTTCGGTACATTTATCTCCAAAACTACATTATTTTTATGAGTAAAAAAATTACTGTGATATTATAGATATAGTCAGCTCAAAACGTTGGGAACAAAAATAATGAATTAATTCTAAAACTCTCAGAAAAACAGAAAATACTTTTTAAAGAAACTTGCACTATTTTTGTAAATTTTGCTAATCCACGTAAACCTTGACGTACTGCAATAAGGTTTAGTTTACTTTGGCAATCACACCAGATTTTTGTTTATATTCAAAAGCTTTTAAATGACGAAATCAGTCGGCGTCAGGCCTATGACAGCTTAGTTCTGGTGTAGCCGTTGTGGCGCTGTTTCCCATCGTCCTCATTGGACGATGATACATTGTATCATCGTCCAATGAGGACGAGATACAACGCCATATTGAACTTACAACAACAGCAGCCTCATGCCGTGTTGTTGCGTCAGAAGCTTATATCTTGTGATTTTCCTGGTATTTTAGCTTGAGTTTAGAATCCTTGAGAAGCCTCAATTCTTCTCCGTCGTATGACATAATAATATCGTTGAATAGTTTGTTCCTTGGTCAAATATCCCTATTTTTGCATCCTGGAATCAGTGTATACATACCTATAACTACAAGTTCTATACACATTAGTTTGACGACAGAACGCCACAACGGAAACAATGGAACTAAGTGCAAATTTCACTGTCGCATCTGTAGCTTGCTACATATCAGTAATCTGTGGTCGGCGTTCATGCGCCCTTGTGGGTGGACCTCCATGTCGCTCTACAGCAGCTCCTGACAGTAAAATACATCGCTGTACGGACCCACAATTTGTATTTGACCATTTCTCTTGATACTTGATTTGACTATACAACACAAAAGAATGCCACGGTTAAAAGACGATGCTGCATGCACGATAGTAAAATAATGCAAAAAAATCCCTCGAGTTTAGACTCGTTATATTTGTCTCGGTACACTCATGAATGTGGTCTAAGTAGTCAAATTAAAATAATGATAATAATAATAATATGCAAGATGTAGGCATAGTTTAGATTTATTTTTTGCTTTAACGTAAATAATAGTAACTTAGAATAGTGCTATGGTTACATAGTGGAATTAATTTTATCTTTTTTATATTGACTTGGTAGGTTTATTTAGGTTAATCAAAAAAAAATATAGCGGTCAGGTCAGCACCAGCGTCGTCAATTACAAAGATACACAAACAGACATAAATAGCAACATGCTTCGTTGCATTATTACCTACTTTTAGTTACATAGGTAGGACATACCTATGGACGGACGACAGGATGGGGCGCGGCGCGGCGCGGCGTCTTTTGTTTTTTAATTTTCTGTTATTGAAGTGTCATAAAATTTAAACCTTTTTTTCTAGTTGCGTTAAAAAAAAAACACAAATTATGATAAATTGCACTGAGAAAGTGATAGGTAGTAGATACGGTACCTTCAGTCGGTGAGGCAAGAAGGGATGCAATGCTGCGGCGCGGCGGCGCCGGCGTGCGGGGCGCCAGCGTCATTATTGGCTCTTTTGTTAAATTTTTGAAGTGTCATAATAATTATGTTATCTGGTAATGTTTCTCGTGTGTATATCGAATACTTTGACACGCCCTACAGCCTAAACGGCTTGATGGATTTTGACAAATGGGGTGTCGTTAGATTTGTTTTAAAGTTGTTTAGTTTCATTGTCTGAATACACCCTATAATTTTTTTTATAGCACTCCGTGATCTAAACCCGCACTTAGGTCACGGTTTTGCGTTACCTAAGTAGTCCATTATTACACGGATTACACCGTTCGAAAATGAATCTACTTTATTGCACAGGTGCATAATAAACAAAAGAAGGTACTTTTATAGCATTCCGTGACCTAAACCCGCACTTAGATCACGGTTTTTCGTTACTAAGTAGTCCATTATTACACGGATTACATTACACCATTCGAAAATGAATCTACTTTATCGCACAAGTCGAACAACAAGTCGAAACATATTTTTGCGAATTTCCAATAGGATTCTGGCAAAGTTGTTCAGTATCATGGATACAATTACCCCATTAGCACGTTGAACACCGGCGGGTCACAATAACAATAGATTTTCCATTGTTTGTCGGTCATTTGGCAGTCAAAGGTGATGCAACTGTTTACCCTAACACCCTGTAAAATACGTAGGTACTGTATTTGCGTAGGAAATATTTGACTTATAATAAAATTATGGCACCAGCTGTTTCAGTATTTCAGTCTTACAGTAAAGTTTAAATCTCTCGACAAATACAATACAAAGTAGGTAGGTAGTAGTACAAGGTAGGTATACAAAGATTTTTCAATATTTCAAATAGTTTAAATACTACGCTTTAAATAATAGGTACGTATAAAATAAAGGTAAGATAATACCTTTACGGATGATAATCCGTCATACAATACAGGGCCTCTACCCGGACATTCGAACTTCGCAATTGAGTGAACGTTTTCGATTCAATGTGAACTCTATTACACTGAAGTTTGGACCAAGACGGTCTCGAAATTGTGGGGACTTGTCACAAATGTCAACACCCGCAAGTTATAGCAAAGATGCCAACAGATAGCGATACCGTCGCTCTCGGAAAGATGCTCCACATAAAGACAACGTTCTTTGTCGCTCAGATCATAATTTTCAGTTGGTTTTTCTAAGCTTCCTAAAGGATCTATGTCATTCTCACCTATTTCTTAATGATCTTTGACAAATCCTTCACGATCACATTCCTTTAGGCTTTGAAAGGTGACTTCAACTTCTTCAAATAGCACCGTATCTATATTCGTATATTTCTATGTTAGTGCCATAGAGATAGCTGTTCAGTTCGACGAATTGTCAAAAAAACAGTGTCAGCATATTAAGAAGGACCTTATATTCGCTGAGGGGGTAGTCCGGATAAGGGGGTGTCGATTGAAGGAAAATTTTGCTATTTGAAAGGCACTAAATTGGATAAATTTATTAAAAAATAAATATTACCAGGATAAATGGATCTTCAGTTGCTATGTGACTACATATTTAGTAAGTGTCAGTTTATACTGGTACACACACGGTGACAAATCAACCTACCCATTAGTTGAACATAGAGTTCATGGACATAGAGTTCAGTTCAACTTGACATATAGTAGCAGTTCAGTAGGTAGGCACGGAAAACTAATTGCTTAAGACCCGAACCGACTCGCTCACAAAAAATTGGGACATGTTATATTAACCTACCTACTTTCCTTACTTACTCATTTCCTACCAAAATTTACCAAAAAAAAAACTCAATCAAAATTAATTTTATCAAAAGATTAACTAAATCTCGACTTTTGATCAAAGCACGGAATTTTCTTAAGCTAACGATAAAATGGAGTAGGTATTCATTATGCCGAAGAAAGTATTTAAACATTTCACTAACATTATCTGCTCCAGAATGGTTCCCAAGCTCATAGGTCCGCCACATACATACAGAATTCCGATCCGGAATTCCGAATCAGGATTACAATTTCGTATAGAGTTTCCCCCTCCACAATTCCGTCCGTTCGGCATCAAACCCTATACAAAAGCACAATCTTGATTCGGAATCCCATAATAATTATGTGTGTGGCGCACCTTAAATAGAAATAATAGAAAAATACCAATGGTACTTTTAAGATGAAAGACGATTAGATTTTTTCACTATGGCAACTCCGTATCATAACATAATTTTTTATTTCCACACCAAAAGCATACAACAACAAAAACATAAAATCCCGGGATTCGAGGGCATGTCCATGTTATGTCCGCATAACGAATCCCGTACCTATGACGGTATTTTTGCTAAAGCAGTAGGTAGGTAGCACAGAGTACTATAATATTGCATAAAGTAGGCAGGTAGGTACCTACTAAACTAACTTATCACTCCGTAAAGTTATGCCCACTAATTACATGCTTTGCTCATACTACGTGTAATTTATGAGCTTTAGTTAGGTAGGTAGGTATCTACCCTATAGGGCTAGCATGCCACGCACGACAAAGCGACAAAACGAGAAAACCATCATGCGCGCTGGCTTTCGTATACGCAAAGTAACAAAGACAGAGGCACATCTCGATTTTTGTCGTTTTCTCGAGAGTGGCATCCTAGCTACATCCTAGGCTCCCGCGGCATGGCGCCTCGATAAACGTTTTATCGTGCCTGCTAACTCGTTTTTTCGCACGCTAAAAGAAAGGCGCAGGCGCAGGCGCAGGTTTGAAATTAGGTAGGTAGGTAAGGCTAAGTAGGTAGATACGAGTAGGTACCTCACTTCACTATTCACTACCGAAATAAGCAATTGTGTACGTCTAACTAGTTAGGTAGGTATAGGTACCTACATAATTTTATATAATTGTAACAACGTATTATTTATTTCGGCAGTGAGGTACTTACCTAAGCCTAACTACCTATCTATAATAAATAATTGTTAGCGTGATTGCAAGATAAAATAAAACCAGTCAAGTGCATGTCGGGCTGCTCGCGCACCGAGGGTTCCGTACCACATCACTACAGAACACAACGTTATTAACTTAGAATAAAACCGGTCAAGTGCGAGTCGGGCTACTCGCGCACCGAGGGTTCCGTGCCACACCACCACAGAACACAACATTATTAACATAGAAAAAAAAACTTTTTTTTCCGGGACCTTTAGCGCAAGACCGACTCACACTTGGCCGGTTTTTAGTATTCATTGTTATTCTGTAGAGTGTGCTCTATAATCACACTAAGTTTGACGCTTGTTTGTATTACCGTTTATACGATAGAGCGTGAAGAAAAAACTTTGATAAAAACTAGTTTCTTGTTGATAACCCCCCTTAATTTTTAAATTTATGACTTTTTTATTATTTTTTAACAAATCCGCCGTAATAACGCATAATCTCAGAAAATTTCTACTATCTAGCTATTACGGTTCAAAATTTACAGCCCTAAATAGGTAGGACAGACGGACGGACGGACGGACAGACGGACAGACGGACAGACGGACAGACGGACAGACGGACAGACGGACAGACGGACAGACGGACAGACGGACGGACGGACGGACGGACAACGTAGGCTTAGTAATAGGGTCCCGTTTTCACCCTTTGGGTACGGAACCCTAAAAAGAACTTTTTTGTCCGGGACCTTTGACCTTAGAGCTAGAATGACTCACACTTGGCTGGTTTCTAGTATTTGTTGTTATTCTGTAGAGTTTGCTCTATAATCACACTAAGTTTGACGCTTGTATAAATAACCATTTTTACGATAGAGCGTGCAGAAAAAACGTTGATAAAAACTAGTTTCTTGCTGAGAACCCCCCTTAATTTTTAACTTTTTGACATTTTTATTTGTTAACAAATCTGCCGTAATGACACACAATCTGAGAAAATTTCAACTATCTTGCTATTACGGTTCAAAAGTTACAGCCCTAAATAGGTAGGACAGACGAACGGACGGACGGGTAACGTAGGCTTAGTAATAGTTTCTCGTTTTCACCCTTTGGGTACCGAACCCTAAAAATATAGACTTAAATGCGCGAACGCATTCCACGACCGGGCGAGAGGCCGGCCGGCGATCAAGATCAATGGGCCATGCGAGTGCGGATCCACGCGTCCCACCCCGCCTGCACCCCCGCGACCACCTTGCGCGCCAACGCGTCATCATAATGAAAACGTGGCGCCAACACAACGATTTTTAAATTTCGCAATATTTTACACAAATAAATTGCTGACATCGTATCTTGTTTATTTGTATGTAAGATATTTTGTAAAATAATGCTCTACATAGTTAAAAAGAAATCTAGTCATTACAATTATGATCTTAATAATGATTTTGGTTTTTTTAATCACGGTTGAATGGTTCATTATTTAGTTTTAAGAATGATAAAATAGAATAAAACTATTATTTCTAAGGCTATTCACGCTTTACATATGGAATTAGTATTTGTATCTACTGAAAAAACATTGAAAATTACGTAATCTTTTTTTAACGAATAACCCAAAACAACACATTTTTAATTATTATGTCAATTTTTATGTTCAAAAATCACATTTAACTCTAATTAAAATGAGGGTTTTAGAATTCTTTCTGAATGAGTTACAAGCCTTCCAGGAGTTTTAATTTTTTTTTCTATGTTCCATACAAATATTTTGTATAATAATTTTTCAGGCTATACTTTCATCACTAAATGATGTCAATTACGATTTAAAAGTACGAATAAAGATTACTTCGACGTCCTCCATACTAAACACGCTAAAATGATTGGGGTACATTGTCTTTCTGGTAGCCAAGAAAATTATTATTAATAAAAAAAAAATTTTGTTAGTACTAAAATATTTTTTGTACTTTTATTCGAGTATAACTTGTACCTTATATACTTCTATTTTCTATTCCTTTATATTATTAGGTATAAATCAAGTTCAAGAATACAGATTTTTATCATAAATATCTACTAGAATTATTTTAGCAACACAAAATGTATTTTAGCTTTTAGCATAGTCTTTTAGCAACTGAAAATTATAAGTTTCTTTCCCACGCATCGCTTTCAGTTGTCGTCGCGTCACTTTCAGTCGTCGCGTTATTTTGCCGTTTTATCTTTTCGTACATTTATTATTTGAACGCTTCTTCTTCTTCTTAGCCGTTTTCAACCATAATGGTGTAGGCCTCCTTCAGTCTATGCCATCCTTCTCGATCTTGTGCTGTCTCTATCCATTTGACTCCAGCTGTTCTTTTGATATCGTCATACCAACGCATTTGCGGTCTCCCTCTTGGACGTTTTTCTCCCCACGGTCTCCACTCCAACAGTGCTTTGCCCCACGAGCCTTCTTTTCTGGCGATATGGCCAGCCCATTGCCACTTGAGTTTCGCGATACGCTTGATGACGTCAGTGACTTTGCTCTGCTCTCTGAGCCATTCGTTTCGCTTTCGGTCTCTTAGCGTAACTCCTACCATTTTCCTCTCAATTGCTCTCTGCGCTACTCTGAGTTTGTTGGTGACCTCCTTTGTGAAAACCCATGTCTCCGCTCCGTAAGTGAGCACCGGTAGGATGCACTGGTCATGTATGCGAGCTTTCTGTTCAGCCTTAATTTTCATTTTGAAGGCGAACTCAATCTTGGAATAGGCTGCCCATGCTAGTCTTATGCGCCTGTCTATTTCGTTAGTCTGGATTTCTTTACCCATATTTGAACGCACTGCATGGGAAAGGGCTCAAAATAATATTAAATGGGAATAGATTTTTTTCTCTGTGTACAGTCAGCAGCAAAAAGATGTATACACGTAGAATAAAAGTATATACATCTTGCTGCTGAATGTACAACAAGTTTTATTAGTAACTTACTTAGAGGAAGGATCTCTTTATTCTAAAGCATAGAGACCGCATCAATTTACGATTGTAGTTAGTCTCTTTTGTCTTACGACGTACCTTTAAAAGTAGAAGGAGACGGAACTATATAGGTATATTTGTTTATGCAGCTGTCCACTTTTTTTTTGTGCTAGTGTGAGCGAAAAGTGACCGTAAACATTAGGGCAAATATCACTTGGTCATCTTTTGTCCATACTATTTGACATCACACACTCAAACACAAACGTCGAAAAAAGTGGACAGCTTTGCAATGGTATGGCTCCCTCTATGCCTTTAAGTATAATCTCTTTGTATTTATTATGGTATAGATAGAAGTTTACTTGGCAAGGTTAAACCAATCTATCATGTAATTCCTTTCTTTCTCATTTATTTAACCGATAAACATATATCTGTAACTACGGACCTTCAGATAATCCAATGCCAATTAGCTTTTATCCGCATAAACAAACATATTTTCCTAATACATTGTAACTTCGAGATCGAGGCTTCGAGACTTCGTATTAAGATACGAATGAGCAATTTCCATCGAAATAAAGATTTTTGCGAATTTGTAGTGAACCTGCCTGCTGTGCCGAGGGTCGCGGGTTCGAATCCGGTAAGGGACACATATTTGTATGATGAATATTCAATTCAATTCATTTATTCAGAGACAACAACAGCTGCATAGAATATTAAGAAAAAGTCATAACACAAAAAATTTACAATCATTGTACTTTTGGTTGTTAACATTGGTTTCCTACAAGTACATATTAATATTTGTACCCGAGTCATGGATGTTTGAATCTATACAGGGTGTAAGGAAAAGAATCACTAACCTTTAAACCATATAAACCACCATGACAGCCCGGTAGCACAGTCGGTAGTGAACCTGCCTGCTGTGCCGAGGGTCGCGGGTTCGAATCCCGTAAGGGACAAATATTTGTATGATGAATATGAATATTTGTACCCGAGTCATGGATGTTTGTATTTATATATGTAATCTATATCGTTGTCTAGTCATCATAATACAAGTCCAGGCTAGATTCTGGTACTTTAAATGTGACTAGATAATTTGTGTGACATTGTCCAAGATATTTATTTATTTTATTTATTTATTTATTTATATACTCTACCCATCAAACTGAACAAACTGAGCAATCTGATCGGAGAAAAAAAAATTGCTGTCTCATACATTTGAGCATTGCAGTTTAGTATGGAAAAGCTCTTTTTTTACTCTCATATTAAAAATTGTTCAGTGTGATGGGTAGAGTATGTGATACTTTTCCGTACACCCTCCCTATATATGTATTCTACATAAAGATATTATACCTTACGGAATAGAGTAAGTGACATGAGTTGTCAAATGTAACCGTTTTTGGACGTTTTTTGGAGTCCTCGGCAGGGTAAAAATTCGATATCTGTGTATAATTCTCAATCTAACGTGAAATGGTGAATAATTTAATGAAACAGTGTTAGTATATTTCACAAAATTATCTACGATTTCACTTTAGGTTCACGATTATTCACAGAAACCGAATTTTTACCAGGACTCCAAATCCCCAAAAACGGTTCTATTGCCTTGCGTCACGTATCTCTTTCTATTATACAGGCATGCCGCTAGGTACATCTCGCTCTCTCAGCTGTCACTGTCTCTCTTACGTAGTATAATACCTTTATGGTATTCTATCTAGTCATCATAATATAAGTCCAGGCTAGATTCTAGTATTTTACATGTGACTAGATAATTTGTGTGACAATGGCCAAGATATTTATTTATCATTTTTAATATTCTGACTGTGTTTAAAGGTATGATCAGACCATCAAACCGAACAACTTACTGAACTGAACAACAATCGAGAAATAAAAAATCTACTGTTCCATGTAAAACTGCAATCCTACTCGACCAAAATGTATGGGAAAGCCGTTTTTTCTTGCGATTTCGTTAGTTGGGAAATTCTCAACCTACCTGAGCCTCGTTGCAACTGCACGTATAAAATACAGGGTGTAAACTTAAATGCGTTAAATACTTTATGGGGTGCTTCAGGCTATCAAACTTTACAACTTTTAGTACAGGTCCAACTTTGAAATTGCAAAAAACGATTGGTTGCTACTCGACCCAAATGTATGGAAATGCATTTTTTTTTTCGTGATTTCGATTTTGGTCCCATAGATAGTGAAAGTTGTTCAGTTTGATAGCCTGAAGGCCCCTTCTTGATATGGGGGCTGTATGAAGCCCAAGTATTAAAGTACAAGTAATTTTACACTCTGTACCTATATACAGGGTACAACTTAATAATTAATTATGCCGACAGTTTTTTTTAAGAGAATGATCAGACCATGAAACTGAACAACTTTCTCTATGGGACAAACAAAGAAATCGCGAAAAAAAAATCTGCTGTCTCATAGATTTCGCTTGAGTAGGTTTGCAGTTTTGTATGGAACAGTAGATTTTTTTTCGCGATTTCGATATTGCTGCCATAGAAAAAGTTGTTCAGTTGGTCGGTCTGATCATCCCCTTAAAAAAGTGTCAGCATATTAAGAACAGGGTCCTTCTACCCCAAAAAGGATACGGTGATAAGTTTAAGTAGGTATGTATGTGTTATGGTGATTTAGAGCCTCAATATTCATCTCGTATAATCTCAACGTTTAGAAAGCAATTTGAACGTTGCGAAACTTTTCAGAGTTGAACGAACGATCGCTCGTGAGTAAAATTGTGATAAGAAAGTTAATCTGTTCATATTCAACGTACTTTGAAAAGGTGTATTCACTCCTGAAAGGGTTCGCTTGTATTTAACCCAGTAATTCCTGTAATTTATACAAACTTACGACTATATCCTATTTAGGGGTCATCAGAAACAGCGCTGCAACAACTACCTTTTTAAGAGTCAGTAAAATCAATACGATTGAACAAGAGAAAAATTACTCAAGTCTCGAACAGTCATGAAATATGATCCTTCTTAATAAGCTGGCAGGTTTTTAAAGGGATGATCAGACCATCAAATTGAACAACTTTCTTTCAGGAACCAACGTCAAAATAGCGAAAAAAATATTATGTTGTTCCATACACTCCCACTCGTCCCAAATGTATTTATGGGATTGCATGATTTTTTGTTTTGATTTCGATCCTCCTTTAAAAAACCATATCTAGGTTAAGAACCTAGGCTTTATGTAGTCTATTCTATTCTATAAGTTGTTATTAGTTATTCAGAGCACGCTCGTGTTTGAGATGCGTCGGGCGCCACGCAACGTACGATCTCTATTTAGAGCACCTGCTCACAAGGTGGGGTAGTGTACAGGGTGATAATACACGGTGACAGCAACGTCTTTCGCGTCACCCTGTAGCCACAGCCCCGACGCTCAAAAGATGACGTGCTTTGAGAAAATTGACAACATTTCATTTTAAGAAAGGTACCTTAGAATACCATTTGGAGATTATGTGATTTTTCTATCCATTATTTCTCGAGTTATAGAAAAATACTGAAAAATAAAATAGAGGTTGAATGAGATTTTATTCCTTTAAATAAATAAATAAATAAAAATAATTTATTTCACACTTTCGCCCATATAAGTTAGAGGTAGTAGGTACATAGTTAAAATTAATAGAATTACATTAACAATATTATAAATTATCCAATACAATTATATTAACTTAAAAAATTTCAGAATAAAATTACATAAAAAAAAACAATGTCAATTATTACTACTATATAAATATAGTACCCACTCTGTTCACCAGTTTGACCCAATGAGCCAGAATGGGACAGTCAAATTTATCAACAATAGCCTTCAGAATGGTGTTGGTGCTCCCCCGCGTCCTGCTCAGCAAAGAGGCCGTCTTTTTCCGCATGATCCTTTCAGGTCCTTTGCCTGCTTGGCTTTTCTATTGTATCAGACAATGTTTATTTTAATTTTATTGCGGCCAAAGTATTATAGCCCCATAAATCCTACGTTTTTCAGACTATTCAAAAGTAAATTAAAAATAGAAATATCGGTAAAAAATTAAATCGGAAAAATACGTAAGTATACTTATCTCTTATTTTTTAACCTATTTTTAATTTTTTCTTTAAAAACAGGTGGTTAAAAAAATTAAATGTTGTCATTTGAAGAAAAAGAGATTTATTCCGCTAATGAAGGTCAGAGGAATCGACTTAGTCCGATTAATCAAACGAAGAAGTTATTTTTCCTACTAGTTAGTAAATAACATTACTGGTATTACAGTATACATCTTGGTTGATCAGAAAATTAGCTGTACCGTAACCGTACACGGTACAGTAAATTTTTGTGACTGACATGCTTGATCTTGAAGAGAGACACACACATGCCATCGACTTGACATCGACTCTAGAAGATTTATTTTTATGAAATAAATGAATATGAATAAGTATGTAATATTGATCAATACACAGGGTGAAATTGATATCATTAGCATCCTTTTAAACTAAGAGTCTAACCATCAAACTGAACAACTTTCACTATGGGAGCAATACAATCGGAGCAAAAAAAAAACTGCTGTTGCATATATTTGAGTCGAGTAGCCGTTGCAGTTTAGTATGAAACAGTGGATTTTTTTTTGCTTCGATCGGTTTGCTCCCATAGTAAAAGTTTTTCAGTTTGTTTGTTTGTGCGTTGTTTGTTTGTTTGTGTAATTTGCTGTTTGTTTGTTGTTTTGTAGACTCTTAGTTTAAAAGGATGCTAATGATATCAATTTCACCCGGTAGTTCATAATTACAGATACTCAGGTATTTTTGAAGAGCAGCTTTAAATACTTACTAAGTAATTTGCATACGCCACTGCTTTCTTTTCGAATACATGACGTTTTTTTATAATAACATTGTCGATAACAACATTTAATTAGCCTACTCGGAATAACAAATTCGATACAATTTGAAATACGACTTTAATCTAATTCGTACAGTAACTAAACGACGGAAGGTTGAATAATCAAGAAAATCAAATAACACTTCTGTGCAAGGATCTCACCCGCACATTCCGCACAACTCTGCTGGTAAAGTGAGAGGAAGCGAGGTCACATCGTTTAGATAAACAGTTGTACAGTCACCGTCACTGATATGTATAAAATCAAATAACACTTCTGTGCAAGGATCTCACCCGCACATTCCGCACAACTCTGCTGGTAAAGTGAGAGGAAGCGAGGTCACATCGTTTAGATAAACCGTTCTACAGTCACCGTCACTGATATGTATAAAATGACTATATAAAAAAAAGGTTCGAACCTTTTTGTGGCAAAAGCGTGGCATCTCCAAAGGTAGGCACCATCGGAGAAGTACTTAAGAAGTCGTGTTTTGTGTACACCTATGAAAAATACGCCAATCGACATAGAACAATGAATACAAACACCAAATGTCGTGAGGAACATACTTTTTGAGACTATTTCGGTTTGCAAAAAATCGTAGTTATTGTACATTTTCAAATTAAAACGGTTTCAGAGTACGATGCTTTTATTATGGGTACATGCTATCACCGTCAGAACTGCTCCTGTAGCATGAAAAGGAATAGAAATTCAGGTGAGTTATAGCCTTATAGGAAAAAGTATAGAAAGAGATATCATAGGTTAACCAAAAGCTTTAGTAACTTTTCGAGATAGTCACTAAACAAACTGCAAAAGAAATAAAAGTTATTTCACGTAATTTCTTGTCATTTATTAAGTTTTTAATATCAGATCTTGATGAGTTGTAAATTTTGGTTTATAAGCAAGACTTCTTTTCTTAAAGCAATTATTTTAAACATATTTTGTTGAACCCATAGAAACTAGAAAAACGTTTACATATCAGCGTAGGCGACTGTACCACAGCCGTCGCGCCGAAGCGATTATAACACGCCTTCAAATGTTATTTGAAAATGTTAGTAGCCATACAAACCTTGGGTGAAAGTTACATAACAGCGTGTGTTTTGTAAACTTATTTGTAAAATTTAGAATTGTATTGTATTCCATTTTAGGAATATGGAATCTTTAGTAATATGCTTGAGTTATTCATGGAGGGTTTCATGAATAGAGCTTCCGCGAGTGATGTATGGGTATGCTATTTGACATCTTTCTTTCGAGTTCATTTACTGCAATGCAACTAAGCGCAAACATCGTTGAAACATCATCTGATAATTTGGTACCTATTCGCTATGTCATGTGTCAAACTCATATAAAAACTTCGATGATCTGAAGGATGAAAGAAGGATGTTACATTTGTGAGCTCGTCGAAGTTTTTGAACAAAAATACACTTGAACCACCATAAATAAAATAGCGAAGCCACGTAGCCGCCTAAGCCGCGCGAAAAACACCCGCTTGTGAATCCACTCTACGGGTATAAATATTCATATTGATGACACAAAATTATTGGCCTTTAGTAGGATTCGAACTCGCGAAGCATCTTTGCAGGCAGGCTTACCAACTAGGATATCGGCAAAGAATACGTACTTTACTACGAGTATTGGCTATGTGCACGACACTAGCGCCACACTAGCGCGGCGTAGCGCACGATTATGTCGGACAGCCGTGAATTATCGACACTATTATCACGTGTAAATAAAATAAGTGATGAAGCTCAGCAGTCGCGGTGGGTCTATGCCCGCGCGGCGTTCGGGGTACGGCGGGGGACGGGCGTACCCTAACTCAATTCGCTTTTAGGGTACGCGCGCAGGCAGCGTGGGCCGGGACGCACTCCTCCCGGCCCCCGCACGCCCCGCACGATTGGCCTACCGCGACCGCTGAGCTTCACCACTATTAGTTCTTTACGCAATGCTATTATAGTACTGTAAAGACTCTGTTTTTGTTCGAGGATTCTGCCAAAACTACTGGGCCGTTTTTGATAAAACTTTTTACATTTAAAAGCTTATTATGAGTCTAAAAAGCTATTTATCCCGGTACGATGACGGGAGCGGATGCGGACGAAGCCACGGGCAAAATCTAAATTGTATATGTGAATTCCCATACAAACTTTTACCTCTGTTTTAACACCATTGGGGGTTGAAATACGACAAACCTTTTTTAAGTGAGTATCTATATGCCAATAGAAACTTCCATGCCAAATTTTAAGTTTGTATTATTGACCGTTTTGGAGATTTCGTGTTTAGTAATGTGTGGTTTTGCATAGATTCATGCATATTTTCACAGCTTGTCCCGCAAAAGTACAAATTTCTGCCACCCTGGGCGCTGCGGTCGACTTGACAGTTTCCAACACCCACTTCGCACATAGCCAATATACGTAGGTATACAGTCATTAAATGCATTCAGTACATCATCATATCAGCCGATAGACGTCCACCGCTGGACATAGAGCCTCTCCCAAAATGGGGGGATTTGCCATAATCGCCGCGCTTGGCAGTTTGGGTTGGCGATCGCAGTTGGATTGAATGTGTGTACTCAGAGGATGCTGCTGCCCATCCCTTAGTCGGCTTTTACGACACCCACGGAAAGAAATGGGGTGGTGCTATTCTTAGCCGACACCACACGGACAAAATTCAGTACATTTCTCACTAAATATCTGTACATGCCTGTATACTAAAAGCTACATAACAGCCGACCGTACTATATCGTCAAATACTACCAAAAACGATTACGTCGCAGTTTTTCCGTCTGCCTACTTCCAGACTTGGTCTAATATCTCTGATATGAATATTAAATAACGAGCACATCTTCCCGGACACCTTGTGGTAATATCAACGTACGAAGTGCAATATCGGCACCGGCAGAGAGGGCTCAATAACGTTCCGCATTCAGCCGCGGCGAGCGGTAAGTGCCCCAATACGTACGAGATAAGAAATGTTACCGACAATCGTACTGCCTTCGAACCCATTGTACCTAATATTTAGGGATGTTATGGGCATTATGTTTCGGATTCGGATATAAACGTCAATTAGTATATTTGCGAATGGATGGATCTTTGTAAGGCCTGAAAATATAATGGTTATACAGTTTTTGAGAGTTACGCGGTTATTATTTAATCTAGAATTAAACATTTTAAAGGGTTCTTACCGCGTTTTGGTGTTTGTGAGTTCCCGATATTTCGGCAGTGTTACAACTGCCATGATCACGGGATGACTGAGGAACTGCAGGTAGATCTTTAAGAGCTAGAGCGAGATAATGGTTATAGTTTTTTTTTTCAAGGCAAGAGACTAAACAGCTAATGTGACGGCTTGTCACCGATACCGTTTGATTATCTTCTGTCAACATATCAGAATCCTATTGTCGTTTGTTTTGTGTGAACTAATGAATTAGTGTAAGTTTTTGATTTCCTTGGCACTGTATTGGACTTTTTGGCAACAAAATCAGAATTACGACAAGTTTATCATAAAAATATGATTTGAAGTATGGTATCTACCTAATTTTTTGATCATCATTCCGTCTGAGTTTCTTGTTACTTGGTGTCATCATCTCCATACCACATTTATATGAAACGAGCTTTTACCCGCGACTTCGTCCGCATAAATTATATACCAGATTTTAAGTCAGATGATAAGCTATCAAACAAAAAAAGTTTCATCAAAATCGGTTCAGTAGTTTTTGCGTGATACTCGAACAAACAAACACCCAAACAAACAAACAAACAAATAAACAAACAAACAGACAAACAAACAATCAAACAAACAAACAAACAGACCGACAAAAAATCAAGAAATTTGTGATTTGGAATCAGGGACATATAAAAACCATATTGTAATCTTTTTTTGTAAATATCGTCAATGTACAGACACACTTTTGTTACAGTTTTATAATAGTTTAGATACGATTGTTTTTATAATTCAAAATAAAAACTATATAATATATTTATATTATAAAAGATTCACCTATCAATATCAATAACAATATTATACTAATTTATAATCAATATTTTTGATTTCCTTGGACCAAAATTTTTTGAAATTAAATTATTTTGAAACGACTTAATAAAAATGAACTCCCTTCATGTATGTGCTTTAAATTCATGTATATTTTCACATAAACATGCCTGTTTCAGGAAAAAAATAAAAATAAAATTTGCCAAGGAAATCACGTCAATAATCGAAAACCGTTTTCCAGTTTTGTAGGCGAAACGGGATTGGGAGTTCTCCTTTTACCATTTTGTTTCGCTTCAAAAAACTAGAGGATGCGATGTGACAAACTGATCATGAATGTGATTTAATGATATGGGGAACAATTTTGAATGTGGATACAGTTGCTCAAATACTTTTCCGTCCGATTTTTTTAATCTGTACCAAAAATAGATGTAATAAATAATATACCATTCTTATTTTCCTTTCCTCCATCCCACTTTAGGTAGGGTCGGCTCTCCTAATTTGGCGGCGCCAAGACAGTCGGTCTTGGGTTGTCGGATCGGGTAAATTCTCCTTTTGGATGAGTTTGGTCATGTAATAATATACCATTATCGTATTTTATTACCAAATCACCGCCATTTGTGCTGTTTTTGTTTAATACGTTGAGTTACTCAATTACGTTGGTTTCGAATATTCGGATATCTGATAGTTTCGGTTTCGGATACGATGCTACACCACATCATCCCTACTAACGTTTGCATTTTGTATGAAATTCATAGCGAGGAAACGAGCGCGTGAGGCGTCACAATGAGATTGGGAGATTACTTTTCATGAAGAGTATTTAAATTTAACTATAGGTTTGTTTGTAAATGTTAGTGGGGGATTAAAACCTCTTTGCTTACAGATTGGCGACGATGCTTATACAATGTGTATTATACAGAGTGAAAGGAAAAGTATCATTAACTTGAACCTCATCTGGCAGGCACGGCATCGCCTTTTTCTGTCGCTCCATCCTTTTCTGTCACTCATGAACGTCATTTGCTAGAGCAAATAAGATAGACGGAACGCGATCGCGCGCGGGGGTGCTGCGGTATGCGGTCGCATTCCGTCTACCTTATTTGCTCTAGCAAGTGACGTTCATGAGTGACAAAAAAGGATGGAGGGACGGAAAAAGGCGATGGCGTGCTGCCAGATGAGGTTCAACCCTTAAACCACATAGGTACCTACTCTACCTTACTATGGGAGCTATAGGAGCAAATCTGTCAGAACGAAAACAAAATCAGCTGCATCATACGTTTGAGTCGAGTAGGTATTACAGTTTAGTATGGAACAGCAGACTTTTTGTTCTGACTGGTTTGCTCCCATAGTAAGTTGTGCAGTTTGATGGGTAGAGTATGTGGTTTAAAGGTTAATGATACTTTTACTTATACCCTGTACCATGTGTCTTATTCGGGGTGTAAGGGACGGCCTGACAAATACTGAAGCAGTGAATTCAGACCATAAAACTGAACAACTTTCAGAATGGAGCCAACCAAACAGTTGAGTTGGGTAGGCACATCTGTTTTGTATGGATTTTCTTCTCGAGTCTTCTAATGTTGGCTTCATAGTAAAAGTTGTTCAGTTCGATGGTTTGCATTCACAATTTCAGTATTTGCCAGGCTGTCAGGCGTAATCACACCTTGTATAAAACAGGGTGTATGTTTTATACAAGGTGTGATTGATTACGTATCGTCTCTACAGAACTGACTTTTTCGAATGGCTTTGTCAATTTCCGAGTTTGTAGGAAAACTAGTTTTCAGGCTTTATGTTATTTTAATTTATTGGGACTTTGCAGAAGTTTTACGATTTTGAAATAAAAACAAAGAAGTAAGTTTAATAATTTATTACTTATGTTTATTTTAGTTTCAACTCAGGGTTGCCAGATGCGATTTTCTATTTCTCCCCACATTTGAAATAAATTTTCTCCAAAACGATACTATTTTCTCTAGTTTTACCCAAAGGCCAGAATGGTGATCAGTACGTAGGTACAGTAATATAGCCTAAAAAGAATAAAAACGCTTTCAACAGGATATACATATTGGTATAGAGAAATAAAACACCTGTTTTGTTCGGCAAATGAAGGAAAAAACATACAACTTACCAGAAAACTGTGTTTCAGCTTCCTATGCTGATCTGTATCTTCTTGTTGACATTAGGACATAATGTCTTCTACTAGGTAGGTAGGTACTAACTACACAGCGCATTAAATTAAACTAACTTCTTCTCTTTGACTAATTATTAAAATTTTCTTCTTATAGATATTACAGAATGATCAAGACAATCGACAAACCAAACAAAACTTTACAAAACAAACAAAAAAACCTCATGTGGAGTGAATGAGTGGGTGAGTGGTTGGAGCGAATGAATAAATGGAATGAAGAAACGAAAGGAAACGAAAGAACGTTCAAAAAATGCATGTTCGTTTCATATACGTATGCATTCCAAAACTAAAAATTAAATTACCCAAAATTCTCCACATGATATTTTTTTCTCCAAACTTTTCTCCAAAAGTTCCTGTTCTCCAAAATTTCGCAAGGAGCCAAATTTTTACCCAAAATTGCGAAAAAAATACCCAATCTGGCAACCCTGTTTCAACTTGGAGTAAAGCAATTATTAACTTAAAGCTAAAGGTTGACTCAAAATGATCTAACTAATAAATTATTTTTGATATCATTTTGCAATATTACATTTTACATTTCAGGTACTAGCCCAGTCATTTTACGGAGTTTTGTTAGGAGTGGTGGGGAGTCATTATCAATTGGACTTTTAAACTGTAACCAGCACCATTTAGTGACAAAAAGACTATCTGAAAACATAAGTATTTAATAAAAAAATCGCAACGCAATATACAAATCAAAATTGTATCTCCCAGAAGCTTATAACTAGTGTTAAATAAAATTATGTAGCATAACATTGAAACGCAGAACTTTTGATGTCTTAGAATATTTTAAGTCTTATATTGTTTGATTTCTGTTCAGCTGTGGCATGCTGAATAGGGCTACCACCTTTAGAGTTTTAAACTTGAAAATTATATAAAAATCTGATCAATAACAGAACAAAACATAATACTTTAAAAATTATAATAATTATTATTTTATCTAAGGCACACGGCCCTAAACGGAAGACTATAATAATCTAGTCTAGTCGTCTAATTATGAGGTTTAGTATAAAACACTGCAGAATATAATCAAATCCAATAGGCCAACCAAGGCCAACCATAGGGTTAGGTCGATTAGAATCTCATGAAAAATAGAGAATTCTAATTTTTGAGTAACATTTTTTTGTTTTTTGTTTTTTGTTTTTTTGTTTTTGTTTTTTTGTTTTTTTTTTTACACTGGGGTAATTAGATTAGGACCCTTTACACACTACGATTTTTTGCATCGCTGAAGTGCTGGAAAAAGCATCGATTGAATCGCGATGCAGCATCGATGCAAGCGAGTACCACGATGCAGAACTTTCGTAATATTTGATCAGTTACTTGTCGACAGCTTTGCCACAATTCACACGCGCGTGTGCATCAATACAAACATGTGTGTGCATCGCTGCAATCATGCGTTTGAATCGATACAAACGCCTATTAATTGCTAGTGAAGCGATTCAGTCACGCGATGGACAAACGCGCGTTTTTATCGCTGCAAAAAGGCTCACTCTGTACTGTAGACGCTGTAGACACATGACATTTTGACACGACCATGTGAAAATCTATATTTTTTCCTTTTTAGGGTTCCGTACCCAAAGGGTGAAAACGGGACCCTATTACTAAGCCTACGTTGTCCGTCCGTCCGTCCGTCCGTCTGTCCTACCTATTTAGGGCTGTAACTTTTGAACCGTAATAGCTAGATAGTTGAAATTCTCAGATTATGCGTTATTACGGCGGATTCGTTAACAAATAATAAAAATGTCAAAAAGTAAAAATTAAGGGGGGTTCTCAATAAGAAACTAGTTTTATCAACGTTTTTTCTTCACGCTCTATCGTAAAAACGGTAATACCTACATACAAGCGTCAAACTTACAAACTCTACAGAATAACAACAAATACTAAAAACCGGCCAAGTGTGAGTCGGTCTTGCGCTAAAGGTCCAGGACAAAAAAAGTTTTTTTTCTAAGTTAATAATATTGTGATCTGTTCTGTGGTGGTGTGGTATAGAACCCTCGGTGCGCGAGTAGCCCGACTCGCACTTGACCGGTTTTTTTCATGAGATTCTGGTCGACCTATAACATTATAATTATTGTTTTACTAAGTGTGACAGCCCTAATAAAGTCGATGAGTGTATTCTTCTGTGTTGTACTACGTTCGACTTTGTCATTGTTCCCTATAAATATAAACTCGACCTCTTCATATTGTTTAAAAGTTTCGGATTGGAGAAATATCCGCCGAGCAAAGTTTGTTTAAAATACCTACCTACTAACACGGACCTGAAAAAAAGACGGACGTAATGTCACTCTAAAAAGAGGTGAAGCATGCAAGGTCATACAATTTTGTTTGTTCTACAAGGGACCTACACTCACACAGACGCAACTGTTCTAGGCGCAGGTCCGACAACCCACACCGCGCGACAGGGCGACAGCACGCACACTCATATAAATGGGTGCTAGATTCCGTCCGTCTCTTTTTTCAGGTCCGTGCCTACTAAAGAATGCCAATCTTTTTCTTGAATTAATAATATTTCTAGCGTCTGCTGACTGGAAGAAATCTCTTCAGATTTCACTAGATAAACTAATGGTCAATATGTGAGTAAAATTCCAGTAATTATAAACGGTTTCAAGTTTTTCTATTTTGAGAATATTATGTTGAAAATGCGTTATTTTCTTCACTTTTCGAAAAGAGATTCTATCGTGTGAAGTAATTTTAATCATGTATTCCATTTATGATTTCACTATACAACGTGTTAATGAATTAACGCAAAACCTCATACACCCCAACTGATTTATAACAAAATAATTAGATTGAAACAATAATTTCATTATTTTTGTAGTTAAAATTTAAAGTTATTCGCATTTTAAGTTTTGAGGCAAAAATGATTTGCTATCATTTCAGCAATGAATGAAGGCGCTAACGTACTCATGGATACATTTTTATAATCTTGTTTTGGTAGTAAGTAGGATGGGTGTGCCCGTGCGGTGGGTTGACATCGGGTTCAATAAATTATAAATTTCACAAAAAAAAAAAAAAAAAAAATATTTTGAAAAAAATTACCCATGTTGAAACCATGATAATTCGATTCTCCTCTCGATTCTAAACAAACTACTTTCTAGTTTTGTGTTAATTCATTAACACGTTGTATAAACTATCCAAGAATACTGTGTAATTTTTTTCTTTTCGGTAACTTTCATAAATCTTGTCGAAAAATAAGAGACCCCTTCCAGGTAATTCCGGGACATATGGCCTCAAGAAATGGAAATACAGTACTCCACTTATTTTCATTTCTTGTGGGATTTCACTCCGCGGCGGCGCGCTACGTCAATCAGTTGATGTCAAGCAATGAAACTTTTAACGAGGTACTCATTAATTACAAACATTTCATTGTATTCACTTCGACTCTTTTGTCTTTGTTTGTTTCTGAGGCAAATAACTTTTGATACATTTTATTAGGTACTGAACTTGAACATTTTGTTTGAATGAAAGCGGAAATAGGTATATGTTAGTTATAATATGTTTATAAGTTCGTTTGTTTATGTTTTTTGTTTTGTTTATGTTAGTAATAATAATAATAATAACCCCGCGGGGGCAGCTTGTGGCGAGCTGACGGTGAGTGGCGACACCGCGGACCCCTATCCAGGGGGACCATACAGACATGCGCTCACACACACACACACACCCACACACACACCCCCACACCCACACACACAGTAACACACCCCCCTACCTCTGGCTTGCCTTAATTGGCCGTCCAGAGTGGAATCGCAAGAGCAGAACCTATGCTCCAGGTTGGAAGTGTATTGCACGTAATGGCGTAATAACGGGGAAACCCGCTCACGGGGGTAAACCCCGCGATGGTGAAACCGGAGCCGCACCTCTCGACAACCTTCAGCCGCTCAATGAGATGTTGCCCCATTGTCGCACTTTGTGCGTGCGGCCGTTTTATGGGGCCCACTCGACGAGTCGGCGAGTCACCGCCTGCCCTATTTACAATTTTGAGACTAGTTGTCATGGCAGGCGTCCGTTAGTCTCCTCCCATAGCCCAGTATCCATCCATCCAACTTTCACCTCCATAGCCCAAGACCTTATTTTTCCATCGCGGCCATAGCGCCGTACTCCAATAGTCTTTACACAAATGGCGGGGACCATCCCCGTGTGTATCATGTTGTGCGCTCGTTGATGGTATCCGCCATTTGTGTATCCCTTACATTTAGATTAACTTGTCTTTTGAACGGGCCTCTACATGTTGGCTTGGAAGGTGTTAGTCTAATTCCCCACGGTGACCAGCCGGCTTGGGGAATGTTTTTGATTTATGTTGCTTTGTTTTATTTGTTGTTGTATCTGTTGCGTATCGGTTGTCGATGTGGTTTGATGTCATTCCTTGTTGTAGGTGGTGCGATCTGAAAGTGAGTATGCCCTGGCCCTCATAAAAGCGAAAGCATCAACTTTATTGATTTTGCTACGGGAGTTATCTGTTCTATTGAAATCAGTTGGGTTTGGGCCTGGTGACTGTGATGGTGATCTCTTTCGTTTGTCATGGGTAGTGCTCGGTTTCACAATTAACTTGTCGTATTTTATGAATGCGCGGTTTCCCTTCTCCCTTTCTTCCTTTAATCTAGGTTGGAGTTTTTTCCTTTTTGCCAGTATCTCCTTCGGGTAGTCTTCGGTTATGTACTGATCTTTAGTAAAATGTTTCTTCATTCTCATAATGTCAGACTTACGCCAGCTTGTTGTAAGTGTAACTAGTATGGGTCTGATCTTGTCCATGTTCCTTGTACCGATCCGGTAAGCATAGTTGATTTCAATTTTTTCCATCTTTAAATTCAGCGATGTGAGGATGTCTAAGACTATGTTCAGCAGGTCGTTTGAGTTTTTTTCTTCTTCTTCTATCCCATGAATTATAATGTTATTCTTACGCAGTCTGGAATCCAGTTTCAAAACCTTTGTTTTCAGGTTCTCAGTTTCTTCCTTCAGTTGTATATTTTCTTCCCTTAAAGGTTTTAGTTGCTCATCAATTTTTGATATCAAAGCCTCTGTTACACTGTTTGTTATCTGTATTGTTTGTTTTTCTAATTCCAGTTTCATTTTTTCAAACAACAATTCTATCTGCTTTTGGTTCATTGTTGATGTATGGCGCGTAAAATGGAACGTAATTTTGAACTACTGTCGTGTTGTGTGGAGCGTCCTTTTGATTTGTTGTTATGTTGGTACAGAGTTGTCAGCGAATTAGGTACTGTGTTGGTAAAATGTAGGTAGGTATAAATGAACAATTTTTCGCTTACGCAGGTAGATTTAGAAGTTTAAGTAATGATTTGGCTTAATTTTCACTGTATTCACGTATTATACACGGGAACTGTTCTATTGTCGCGAATTTCTTTCGGTTTAACAACCCTTTTATGTAGTTTTCAGGGTTAATCACTCGATTACAGCACTAGATATCACTTTTTGTTGCGGAGCACCAAACAATGCGTGTTTACTTGACAGATGACAACCGGAAACCGGTTGTTTATGTTAGTAACTATTGCTAAATAAGTACTTATACCAGGTATAACTAATAACTGTCTATAAATGGCTGCTATACTTTATCCGAATGACAAAAGTGGTCAAAAACAAATCACCATTCATACGTAGAGCGTCACGAGACTAAGGGTCACGTGACTCCCGAAGATTCATTATTGTGGAAATTCTATGAATTATACAATTTTGGATGGTTTAGTAGGTACTTGTTCAAACAAACAGAAAAAATAATCCGAAAACGATTTTAATACGTAAGTATATTAGTATTTTATTATAGGTGCCTAGGTAAGTAGTATAGTTATGAATAGAGGTTTGTCTTTCATGATACCGCGACAAAACGTTGTCGCCTGTTGTCGCGCCTTACCTCTCTTTTTCTTTTTTCTTCATGCACAATAAAAGTGTCTCATTTTGATCCAAAAACGAATTTTAGGTACTACATTCAAGATTATCGCTTAATCATCGTTTAATGCATAAAACATCTGAATAAAGGATAAGTAAAAGATTAATCCAGATAAATGTACCCAAAACTTTGTAATTAATGATACTCTAATCTTTGGAGAGCACGACATGGGGACGGAAAGTTTCTGGGTCAGTTTCTATCCCTTACAATTTTTCTTCATCGTTTATTGTAGCTGGCTGTGTAGGTTATGTATCGGATTTAATTCAATGAGACATTTTCCGAGGGCAGTTCATATAAAAATCAGCAGATGGCGTTCGTAAATTTGCCAAAAAAAATCTCTCAATCATTGATATCTTAGGGTTTCTCCGCACAATGATTTGAATTCGCACGAATTTTTATCGTAATTCTGTAACCTATGGACAGACTACAAAGTAGGTATTAGCACATACCTACGGAAAAAAATCAGGAGGGTGGCTAGTACCTATCTTTAAAAAAACAAAAAAAAAATTTTGCTAATATCTTCGATGTACACACGGCGACACATCAGCACCCACCCACCCTATATACCCATAACTACACTACGTACAATACACAAATAGTGCGGTAGAGAGCCTGCATAGACGCGGCCGCCGGCGCGGGTGCAGCGTGCTGTGAGACGAAACAACAACAACATACCGCACCCTCTCGCACGATTCGCAGCGTTCAACTTCTAATAGATCAAAGTCCAAAAAGGGTAACCTGACCTGTCGCTGTGTACCTATAAATGGCAATTTAACAATTTTATTATATGTAGGTTTATTCATAAGTTCTTAAATGATATTTACAACAGTATATAATACAACTTAAATCTATGGTAAAAAAAAAATACATAAACGAAGTAGTAATATAGTATAGTAAGAAGGACCCTGTTCTTAATATGGTGATCCTTTTTTAAGGGGATGATCAGACCTTCAAACTGAACAACTTTCTCTATGGGACTAAAATAATATTGTATTTGGTAGTTAAGTAATCATTTAATTTCAATATTCCCTCAGATTTTAATAAGTAGGTAAGTATTCTAATAAAATCTCTTAAATTTTAAACCTTACACGTAATTTAAATGAATAAACATTATTAAAATTAAAGTGCACAAAGTTTTCAACACGTTATTATTTTGGGAACGTGATTGTGATACGACTTGAAAACAGTATTTAATTAAAGTTCTTGTTATAAGTACTTACTTACCTAATTTTCTTGTGTTAAAAGCACAAATGCTCGCTTGGAGATGAGAAATAAATTTAAATTACATTTTATAATTACTACTTACTCTTGAATGCATTAACAATAGATTAACAATCAGCTTTACAAGAGCTGGTTTAGCTTAATACGTACACGCTTAATACTAAAATTACTTAATAAAAGCTTGCGCTAAGTATCCCGGAGAATTTTTGTTGTTATTGTAATATTGGTGGTAAGGTAAGTAACCCAAGTAACTCGCACTTTTTTTTCACATTCGATCATGATCATTAAAGTGACCATGACTTCAAAAATTATTTTTTAACCATATAATATATCTTATATCTTATAATATCTTGGCCATAACATAAGCTTGGCAGCTAGGTACTTTTCGTTTACTTTAATTTATATACTTCAACACAATTCCAAAATATCTACGAAATTTCGAGCGTCTCGCCATTTTACCCATGCGATACGCCATTTTAGATGCGCGTCAGCGCTTGTAAAGGTAAGACCTATGTCAAACTTTTCTTCAAATTTCACGTCTCATTTTACAACATTTTCGGCTTTTTTCTGTATTAATATCTATATAAATATTTCTAATATTGCTCAAATTGTAAATAATAGCTGTTATTATTGTAGATATAACTAATTTGTAAATATTTTTCTGAATTGTAAATTATGTAGGCAAAATGACAGTTCCATCATAGTGCCACAGTTCACGAATATAGCTTTCAGTAGGACAACACCAAAATGACTTTTGGTGCTACGAATTGCTAAACTGATGTAGGTAAAGTTGTTTCTGTAGCGCATAGCGAAGAAACCTAGAGGTAAGCGGTTCCCAAAGTGTATCTTAGGGTTTCGTGGAAAACAGTAGGGTTCCTTGAATCCAAGAGCGGATACTTACATTTTCTGGCAAGGGATCGTCTTGCGAGTTTAGAGTACCTATTTTCTCATTTTATACTTTTATTTCCCACTGTACAGTACAATGAAGGTACATTACAATAAAAAAAAACAGTAATAATATAAAAAATTGCTTTAATATTTACAATTTAGAATATTTTATTTAAAATATACCTACAGATTTTGGACTGAAATTTTTTTTCTTACAGAAAATGAAAACCGACTTCAAAACTCAAAAAGTAAAAAATTTTCGTATTCGTATCGGCGCGGTCGTAGCCTGAAATTTTGGAGGGGGTCACTGATATGTCGAGTAAATTATAGGTACTTTATTGCACACAATTACACAATTTAATTGCAAAACAAATGGAAATCTTCTATTTTTTTACTAGCCCAGTCATTTTACGGTTTGAGCCGGGACTAATTACTAATTGAATTTTTTTTTCACTATGATATTGAAGAGCCAATTTATTTGAGCTTAGGAATGAACCAAAATTAAAAAAAAAATACGTCAGCAACAGTTCCAATTTTAAAATATAGATATTATCTCGTTCTAAAAAACCTGATGATACATTTTTTATTGCACATATTTAAGGCTTTACCATCATACATACTTCAAACATGGTGTACATATTTTTGTCTACTTGGAAGGTTTTGAAAAATAAATTCGTATTTTCTAATAAATACCTCATTTTTTAATATTTAACGCTATTTTATTGATCAAAAATAATGTATATTGTTAAATCTAATTCAAATGAGTGCATTGGTATTAATATTATTAATTTAAAAGCCTTTTGGGACACACAAATTTGATTTCTATGTTGTGTGCCCCATATGCTGACAGTGTCGACCACATTTTACTCCTGTTCACTCGGTCATATGCCTTTTCAAGATCTACAAAGGCGCAGAATAAAAAAAAATACTCAATGTTAATATTTTCAAAATTGCTTTCTTGGAGTTTTATATGAGGGTAATAGGTATCATTTGAGATATACTTTTAAAAAAATGATTTATCGGTATCGTATCTGGAGGAGCCCAAACTTGGCATGTTTTAAAAATTATTTTTATTTTAAAACAAGTGAATGAAATGTAACGATGTGATATATTTTTAGAACCAGCTCAAAAATCCCTTTCATTCATCAAATTAATTAAATGATTAAAAAATTAATCAATTAAATAATTTGATTAGTTTTAATCAGAAGATTAAATTAATTTTGTTTGAATTAACCACAATATGACCACACTGCTACCTACATACCTACCTGCATATACAGGGTGTAACAAAACACCCTAGTAATACTTAAGGGGTGCTTCAGACCATCAAACTGAACAACTTTCACTATGGAGCCAACATAGAAATCGCGAAAAAAAATCAGCTCTTTCATACAAAACTGCAGTACCGTCTCGACTCAAATGTATGGGACGGCATTTTTTTTTTATTTTTTCTCGATATTGGCTCCATAGTGAAAGTTGTTCAGATTGATGGTCTGAAGCACCCCCTTAAGTATTACTAGGGTGTTTTGTTACATCCTGTATATCTACATACCTACCTATATAGTAGGCACAGCACATGCCCACAACTGCATGCATACATACGTACATACATACTTATAACCCTAGCTACCTATACAACGTGTTAATGAATTAACGCAAAACTAGAAAGTAGTTTGTTTAGAATCGAGAGCTGAATCGAATTATCATGGTTTCAACATAGGTAATTTTTTTCAAAATATTTAATAATTTTTTTGCAAAATTTAAAATTTTCTGAACCCGATGTCAACCCACCGCAAGGGCACACTCGCCCTACTTACGACCAAAACAAGATTATAAAAAAGTATCCATGAGTACGTTAGCGCTTTCTTTCAGTGCTGAAATGATAACAAATAATTTTTGCCTAAAAACTTAAAATGCGAATAACTTTAAATTTTAACTATCAAAATAATTAAATTATTGTTTCAATCTTATTATTTTGTTATAAATCAGTTGGGGTGTATGAGGTTTTGCGTTAATTCATTAACACGTTGTATACCCACAACTGCATACATACATATCTACATACATACTTACAAACCTACCTACCCGTACCCCTTCATAATCAGGGCTGTATTTACAAATATTGCGCCCTTGGGCAAATATGTTTGGCCGCCCCCATAACTGAAGTTTGACGGTGGTGGGCCTGCAGCCAAGATTTGTGCCAGCAAAAGTTCTAAGGTTTTAAGATATTTAAGAAATCTGTCACAAGCTACATCCAAATTGTATTTTGCGAAAGTAGTAGCAAGATTTAAAATTATTATGGAGCGAGCGAAGCGAGCTCGACTTTTTTCCGTTATACGGCTTGCCTGTGCTAAAACTCGTATCAGTCTATGTATGCAGTGCAATAGTAAAAATAGAGACCAGAGCGAGCGAAGCGAGCTTAATTTTTTTTACAAAAATATGAAAAGGTTGACACGCGACAATATGATCCAGAACCTAGAGCGAGCAAAGCGAGCTCGAGATTTTACTGCAGTAAGATAAGGTCGTCGCCAAACAAAAATACGACTTTGTCGAAATTTTGTTGCGTACGAAGCAAGCTCGATTTTAACTGCAATGGGACTAGGTTGTTGCAGTAGAAAAGAATAAACCAAAAAGGAGGAGCGAACGACGCGTTATATTGGCGCGGAAAATTGTGTCTGGGTGTCCCCAGAGCAAGCCTCTCTTTCTATCAAGCAAACTTTTACAATTAGCCATCCCGCTTCAATTGAAAGTAAGATCGCCAAAAAACGCATTTTTTAATCAATATCTTTTCTCTTGGGTTTTTGGGGAAAAATCCAGCGGGTAGAATCACTGCTATAATTAATTACCTTTCAAATGACAGTGATAATGCTGATGATAAAAAAAACGTTAACTTACTCTCAAGATAAAAAGAATGAAAACACAAAATAGTAATTATTTCTTCAATGCTTTTGTTTTTTCTGAGGGGGGCAATGAACTTTCTGAGGTGGGCGGCGCCCGCTAGGTACGCCGATGAATTAAACTATGATTGTAACTCTGTTGGTCGGTTGGAATGCATGCAGTACCTATAATAATAAAAAGATAAACTAGAGCGAGCGAAGCGAGCTCGAAATTTTTTCACACTGATGTCTGGCTAAGACATTTCTCTGGGCAACAATTTTCTCCCCATGTATATGGCGGGCGCTACGGGCCGCCCCCCTTGATCTGGCCGCCCTTAGCACTTGCCCATTTTGCCCATAGGAGAATACGTCACCGTTCATAATTTGCCCTTTTCACAAATCTGGGCGGGTTTACCTTTTTCTGAACGTCCAACTCGCCCTGTGTTGAAGGCGACATGTCCCCTACCTATTCGAAAGAGTGGCAACTCGCCGCAAGGCAAGATTTTTTGCTGGCGAATTGTCACCTAACCCCAACTATCAACCATCTTTTGAAGCGTGTAGTTGTAGCGAGGCTCACTTATAGCATATAATTGAAGATTTCAAACAACTTATTCAATCGCCAATGATTTGTTTTCAACTGTTGAGGAGTTCCATTTAGCTGTTTCCAATCTTCATCAAAGAATTACTTATGCCAATAGCCTATAATAATACCTATAAATAACTTTAGCTTTGTTATTGGTGTTGTTCAACTGGTATCAATTATATGACATGTTGGTATACTGTGGCATCTTGAAGAATTATTGAACACTCTAATATTTAAATTCAAAATTCGAACGAATTGCTCGCGATCTCCCCTCAGACCCCGCACCTCACCCCCTTTATCGGAGCTTAGCCCTGCCTTCACGTTGCCTTAAGAAAAATACGAATCTCCACCACATAGTTACACTTTCAAGAATTTTACTGATAGCGCGATTTAAAAACGAACAACGCCATCTATCGGCATTTTGTTGGTATCGTAACTTATTCTATTGGCTATGTGCGAAGTGGGTGTTGGGAACTGTCAAGTCGATCGCAGCGCACGCTGTGCCAGAAATTTGAACTACTGACGGCGAAGCTGTGTCAGATTTGCTTGAATCTATGCAAATCCGAACACTCACTCACCACTCAAATATCAAGACTGCTGACTTAAAATTTGGCAGAGATGATGTTTTTATTGCCATCCTGGGTGTTCACAAAACAATATTTTTCGCAATTCAACCCCCGAAGGTGTGAAAATGGTGGTGAAAGTTTGTATGAGAATTTCGTAACAATGAATGGGTATTCCAGCTAGTTAGGTATTAGAATATTTTTGCAAAAATCCGAAAATCATAAATTTTTGATTTATGTCACTTTTCTTTTTAACGGACGATTTATTAAGTTTTTACTTTATTTTCAATTCAATTCAATTCAATTCAAATAATTTATTTCAGACAAGATGTCCATATAGTGTTAGTGTTAGTGTTTATTTTAATATAAAATAACAAACTTTATCATAACATTTCATGTACAAATAATCTACGGGGGGCCGTATTGGCTATTGCGCTAGATGGCGCTAGTGTCGTGCACATTGCCAGTGATTTATAGTCTTTATTGCTTAGGAATACATAGTTTTCTATTAGTGAAAGAATTTTTAGAATCAGTTCAGTAGTTCCAGAGATTAAACCTAACATACAAACTTGCAACAAATTACTATAAAATAACCTAAAAAAAATAATCAGGAAAGGGAACAACCGTATAACTTCTTGAACTTTGAAAGTTTGAACCTATCAGTGTAAAATCTTGTATCTATTTTGGACCTATCAGAGGTTAGGTAGATACAAGATTTTACACTGATAGGTTCAAAGTTCAAGAAGTCTTTCAGTTTAAAATCCTTATCTACTTTGAACCCATCAGAGGTTAGGTAGGTACACGATTTTACACTGATAGGTTCAAAGCTCAAGAAGTCATTCAGTTTAAAATCTTGTATCTAGTTTGAACCTATCAGAGGTTAGATACATGATTTTACACTCATAGGTTCAAAGTTCAAGAAGTTATTCAGTTTTCCTTTTCCCGTTTTTTTTTAAATCTTGTATCTAGGTACTTTGAACCTATTAGAGGTTAGGCAGATACAAGATTTTACACTGACAGGTTCAAAGTTCAAGAAGTTATTCAGTTTTTCTCTTTCCTGTACAAAGTTATTTTTTCTGGCACTTACACGATTTTCGCAAATGCTTAAATTATGATAATAATTCCTATTATAAGTCCCTTAACATTCTATAACATCAACAACCTAATTCCAGGTGAACAGTCAACAATTGTCACAATTGACAATAACTAAGTAAACTGCAAGGCAAAGCAAGTTAGTTAAGTAGCCGTACACGACAGCTACGGCACAGTTCGACAACTGGAGGTAAGCGGAAGACGTTCTGCGCTTGTTTAGGTACTTTGCAAGTGAGGTGCTCAAGCGGGGTGTTGATGGTAGTTGTAGTAGGTACTAGCATTTTATTCTGTGGTGTTGGTATCAACATCATCTGCATTAAAAACTACACTTTTGTCTGTTGAGACTCAATGGACAAGTTCAGTATTCCCCAAACTTGTTTTCTTGTGCCTCGGATTTTCTAATACCATACAATGTACCGTAGTATAAATATTGAAATCACTTTGCTACGGGTGTGAGTCTACAAAACATACACGCTACGCTATACTTATAGGTATGCAATGACTTCCGGCCACGATTTCATACACGTATCTGGTACTGAACCCATATTTTTAAATTTCCTTTTCTTCTTAAAAGTAAAAATATTTCTATTCATAGGCATATAATAATATGCTCACAAATATATTCCCCGAGGCCCGAGGGGGTAGTCAGAGATATTCTGAAACCTCAGAACGTAATAATAATATTTCTATTCATAATATAATAATATACAGGATGTACAATAAAATGGGACAGCTACTCAAAGGGGTGCTTCAGACCATCAAACTGAACAACTTTCTCTATGGGACCAATATCGAAATCGCGAAAAAAAAATCCGCTCTCCCATACAAAACTGCAAACATAACTCGACTGAAATGTATGGGACAGCAGATTTTTTTTTCGCGATTTCGATATTGGTCCCATAGAGAAAGTTGTTCAGTTTGATGGTCTGAAGCACTCCTTTAAGTAGCTGTCCCATTTTATTGTACACCCTGTATATTTCTATGAATAAAAATCTTAGACAATTTAATAGGGACTCGCCTTGCGGTAGCATTTCCTCTCTGCCACGGTATTAGATCAATTAATCTTGCACATTAACACCCAATTTTATACCTTATCACTAAACGAGACAGCCTATAATAGCGAAACAATAATTTTGAACTTAGAACGTTTGGGGTTCACACGAGACTACTTTTCATGATTTTTAACATTCAAAATTAGAATCTAAACTTATGGGGAATAAAATCCAATGTTGCGGATTTCATGTTACCTCACCCCCCGCAAAAAGTGGCAGAAATATTTCTTAGTAGAATGACACGCGTAACTCGTCCCTATTAAATTGTCTAAGATAAAAATGGTTTAAGTACCTATAGAATAAAGAATCTCGTAGACCGCACATATACCGAGGACAAACAACAGATATTTTTTTAAGCGTGAAATAAATGATAATATAAAAAAACACGGAATGGGCAGTATTTGAAAAATAGCGATAATCTATGAAACTCAAAAACACCAAATAAACAAGCGAAACACTCAAGTTCAGTCCCATTGGTAAAGAAAAGATTTAAGACTTAGGTCACATCTGAAATCTAGGTCAGAGAAACTTTGCTTTCAGGTTTTATACACTTACCTGAGACACATAATATAAGTAAAGTTGAAAATTGCTAGGAATGTTTTAGATATAATTGCAGTAAAAAGTTTTTGCTCAGTTTGCTAAACTCGTTTTATTCAAGAGGTTAGATTAGAACCTAGAACTGATAGCACGAATTTTATATTTAATATTTCATTTATTCGCATTCATGTACATTTACAGCAAAGGTGTTACTTGTTTAGTAGCTAAAGCGGGCCCTGAAAGGGCACAGCAATATTAGCAGGTAATTATAAAAATAAGAAAGTGGTTATTACAATCGTTAGATAATTAAATTACAGAAAATGGATGTCAGTTTGTTAATGGATCATTTAAATATAAATTTCTTATAAAATATCAGTGTCAGTAAAGGCATATAATTATATAATATGATGCAAAGTAATAAAGGTAACAATAATAGAAATCAATTATACAATACAATGACATTTTAATACAACCAATTAACAGATCTGAAATGGCGTTATTACTAATGAATATCATATTGCACATGTAATATTATGTTAATGACTAACGATTTATAATTTGTTTTTAGTTCAGTGTTCAAGAACCAATCCAAATCTGAAATTATATCAATTCACTAGAGATTAACCTACTTCTTCCATAATTATGCGAGCAGCTATGGCGTTGAACTTTATGCCTGAGTCAGTTCTTTCAGCAAAGTACAAAACGGGGTCTCTTCAAGAGACAAAATAGGCATTTTTGCACAAGTGCTCATGACATTATTTCTTTCATTATTTCCATTGAAGTCACGGAACCAAGTGCAAATCCAACGCAAATAAAAAGTTAATAGACTAAGGTATACCTTTCATACTTCACTACAGATTATTTAATAGTTACCACGACTTCACTGTCACTTCATAATTATAAATGGGCTCACCATGGGCACCACAGACTCACACTGACAAAAATAGGTATGGACGTGTGATGCTGAGTGAGTGCGAGTGATAGAGACCAGACCATTGCCTACACAACCGTCTTCCGTGTGAGGGTATAATTGTTGCAGAGCAGGGGGCAGGAGGTCTTCGTAGTACCTACTGGATGTATACATACATACATACATATTCTCACGCCTGTCTCCCACTAGAGTAGCCAGAGACAACGGAACGCCACCTGTTACGATCCTGACAAACCTCTTTCGCTTCCCCCACATTCATTAATCCTTTCATACATGCTCGTCGGTTTCGGGTAGATCTGACCTGGCCCTTTTTAAGCACGTCGCCAATTTGGTCCGTATATAAATAAATAAATAAATAAATAAATAAATAACGCTCACAGGCACATACATTGTAATGATCCCAAGTAAGCCACAGGCTTTTTGTTATGGGAATCATACAACAACGGCACAGACATATAACATCCATGACCGAACCGGGATTCGAACCCAGGACCCTGGTTTGGCAGTCCGGCGTGGTAACCATTACACCAACCGGGTCGTCACTGTCCCGTAATATGTACGTCTAGGCCGTCCCCTTCCAACATTTCCACTTACGCTTGCCTTATAGATTGCACTCGTCAATCTGCTCTCATCCATTCTTTCCATATGACCAAACCATCTCAACATACCTTTCTCTATTTTTCTCACTAACATCCTCTTTCAGGCCACAACGTTCTCTATTTAAACTTATTTTTTAATTATGAATATTTATTATTCTTCAAATTTTTTTTTATTTTCCTCTTTTTAAAATTTTTTTTTTCGATTAAGTTAGTGATAGTCTGACGAAGATCGCATGCGGATTTTATCTTGTGTGCTGCCATTGACAAGTTACACCACACATAATTCTCAATGAGCGCATTTCCACGGCGTTAATCCTACTTTGATGCGTCTTCTGCCATACCCAAGATTCACTTCCATACGTGAATGTAGTATCATACTCTTTCTTACACTGCGCTCAAGGCAATGTGCAAAGTTACAGAGCAAATGTACCTCGCAGATAAATTTTGCACTTTTTATCTACCCCGCTCCCCGCCCCCGCTTGCCCCAAACTAGAAAGCGCAGCGCAGAGTAGAGCGCAGTCCCCAAGTGTCTGAGATAACAACTGCGCCGCGACAAGGGCCCTCGCAACTTGGGCCCGATGCTTGCAACTTTTCCCACAAACGATTCCACCTTGGCACACGTTTGGAAGCGAGCAGTAGAAACTTTGTAAAAATTTTAGGTTAAGAAACACGGAGATGTACGCTGAATTCAAAATACCAACTAAACCTATACGCTAACCTCTACAGGGTGCATTCAGATTATAAAACTGAACAACTTTCACTACGGCGCCACCCTCAAGAAACGCAAAAAAAATCTGCTGCTCCATACAAAACAGATGTACCTACTTGACTCAAATGTATGGGTAAGCAGATTTTTTTTGCGTTTCCTGAGAGTGGCCCCATACTGAAAGTTGTTCAGTTTGATGGTCTGAATTCACCGTTTCAGTATTTGCTAGGCTGCCACTTACACCCTGTATATTAGTGTGGACCACTGAGACATCGACATCGATTTGGATTACCTACTCTAAATATAGAGTTTAGTAAATTCACATTTCACCAGCAATTTACAGACTCTGTTCATGTAGTGTCACAGGTAATAACGACTCTAAAATTGAAGCAGTTTTCCACTTGATTTTTAACGTCCCTTTTCAGTGGGCATGGTACATAGAATATCTGAATAGAATCTATTTCAGACGTTCATATGTATTACGATGACTAGATAAAGATCTGAACTATTATAAAACTGTAACAGAAGTGTGCCTGTACATTGAAGATATTTACAAAAAAAAGATTACAATATGATTTTTAGATGTCCCTGATTCCAAATCACCAATTTTTGGATTTTTTGTCTGTCTGTTTGTTTGTTTGTTCATTTGTTTGTTTGTTTGGGTATTTGTTTTTTCGAGTATCACGCAAAAACTACTGAACTGATTTTGATGAAAATTATTTTTTTGATAGCTTATCATCTGACTTAAAATCTGGTATATAATTTATGCGGACGAAAATAAAGATAAAAACATCCTTGACTTGAGTAACAACATTCAGATTCACTAAATAATAGCTCCTTGTGGGATTCAAATCCGCGACCTTCGGCTCAGCAGGTAAGTTCACAACCAACTGAGCTATCGAGTCATCAATTGTTGAAGACCTTGTATATTATGATTGTGGTTAAGTAATTATGATTATTATAATAGATTGATTTCGATTTACCTGATAGAAAATGCACACGAAGACAAAGATGTAGCTTACCGCTCTTAGGATTATTCTCTAAGGACGACGGAAACCAAACTTTCTTCCTATTTATTATATTTCCAAAATTGCAACTGTCCTAGAACTAATATTTCACAGCAAAAAATATTATAACACTGCTTGGTTCCTGTCTTGGATCCAATTATTTATTTATTTTTTATTTATTTCTCTTATTAAAAAAAATATTATAACATTTTAGAATACTGGCTAGCATCAGGTTCAATCAATAAGGTATAAGGTTTCATCAATAGTGTCAAGTCTATCTATGGATTTAGTTATTGCTCTGAGGAAAGAATACAAGAAATCTCAGAACTTAGCTCTCAACTTTCACTAAAAACCTTGTCTTTAAAAAGTTGTAAGTGGAACTTTTCATAGATTAGAGGTTCACCCTTGACATTTTCTTCCATTGAATGTGTCAGGGGAATTGTGAACAACGTCAAATCTAATATCCTCGGCTTATAAAACGTTTTTCCATATTATACGGAAAGATTACAGGAAATAATATCTCGTTCCATGTTCTGTTTGCTTTTATATTGACCTTTTCAAGTTTGAAGTTGATTGAATATTTTATTAGGTTTTAATATTTTACCTGAGTTTTAGTTTTCATGCACATCTTCGCGTCTTTTTTGAATTGAATTTTTGCTTGTACTTCCTTTTAAATTCGTTATATATATAAATATAACGAAAAAAATGCGTTTAGCTGGCAGGGGGGGTGGGGGACACTTGACTCTAACAAACATTTTCACTTTTAAGGGTTAATATTTCGTTAACGGATCCCTAAATCGAAAAATGGTATTCCCACACCCATAATATTTTTAAGCGACCTATCCAAAAATACCCCACGCCATGGGGTAGACGAGAAAAAATAATCCATTCCCACTTCGCGTGTAGGGGAGGTAGGTACCATAAAAAAAATATTTTTCTTATTTTAACACTAAGCATCATTTTAAGCATCTCTGATCTAAGCTGCGGACAGACGGACCTGGCGAAACTATAAGGGATCCTTATTGACTTCGGAACCCCAAAAACCGATCAAGTGTCCAGAACTGTACCGGACTGGATGAAAGTTTTTTTTAAATTTGATTGCAGTTTTGGTTTAGCTGAGTGTTACACCTAATATTTAAGGTGATTTAGACCATCAAACTGAACAATCTTTCACTCTGGGGATGACGTTGAAAAAATATAATGTGCTGTCCGATTTTGAGATTGAGTTGAGATCGAAAAGGTAGGTACTGCAGTTTTGTATGAAACAGATGTCTCTTTTTTTCGATGTAGGCACCATAGTTAAAGTTGTATTGTTTAATGGTGTAAACCATGCCTTTAAAATATTACTTAGTCTTCTGTAACACCCTGTATCCGTGGTTCTATAAACAGAGTAATGTTAAAAGAATTTGTGTCCGAGAGAAGTTGCTGCAGTTCCAGCGAGCACGTATTCTCAGAAACAGTGTAGTTTGTAGTTGCGGAGATAACAGCTGCGTCGTGCCGCGCTAGCCCGCCTCGCAAGTCGCTACTTCAACTTGTGAACTGCGAAGCGATTGCCGAGTGTTGTGTACCCGGCTTTCCTTGAATTTTGTACGCTTGTTTTAAATGTTGGTAAATCATCACTTCTATAAAAATAGTGTTATTTGTGTATTTGTAATCTGCGAATGTCGGATCTTGTGTGATCTTGTGTCCTTAGAATAAGAATATTTTATTGTTCAAACTGTGTACAAAAGATATTACAATAAGACAGAATCAACAGTTTGGTCCGCAGCACGAACGTAGTTACAATATCTTACGTGGCTTATACGAGTACGGTACGTTATAATTATAAACCAAAATCTGCTAACTACGATCCATTAAAACTCAATCATTGCCTAATCAATCATATTAGAAGCTATAATGAGGTAATTGTATTGAAATCCCATAGTATTATCCTTCGATGGAAATCATTTTACTTTGATCGAAGGTATTATCCGCCATTTTGATACTTATAGTTTATGTACTATGATTAAAAAATATGTTACCGATCCAATGTCGATCCATACATGAGTTTCTCAATAGCACAAAGCACCACAAAGTTTTGTATCGTGGAAGAACAAGATACACGGTGGCAATTAAAGACAAAATACAACCACATTCGAGCGACTCAAAGCACAATATAAACTAGCAGTATATCTCACAGGACAGGTAATTACGAGCCAAATAAATAATTCGGCCTCATCGAGTAATTCAACACACTCTGATCCTACGCAATCCTATCCGCGCTTACGGGCTCCTGTATATAATTGCCTTGGAAATAATAGATACTTACTCCTGAGCACATGCTCCATAAGAACTCTCCTTTCAGAGGTCTAAATGTGACGAAATAAGTGTGGAAATTGGTGGTTTTGTAGGACTATATACGATGGAAGGACTATTAAGCTAAGCTTCTCAGCTGAGCTCTAAAGATGCTCTCAGAAACGTTCAATATTCATCAGCTGTTACCAATAATAGATTCTGTGCTAATAATGTTAATTTACTAAATATTGAACGAACATTTAATTTTGTTTGCACAGTCTGTTAGATTTTCTTATAAGGAATTTTGTTGGAGAACAATGTTGATTTAGTTTGGACGTTTATTTAATTTGTACTCAATAAACTAATGGAAATGGTTTTCGGAGAAACTGACGGAGCGATGTAGCGAGGAAAATATTAACCAATCAGGAGCTCGGCCGAGATTTTATGCAATCCTGATTGGTTAATATAACTCCGCTTCCCCGCTCCGCCAGCCAGCTCGCGTCAATGGACAGGCAGCCTAAGACTGGATTGTGGAATACTCCACCGACAAGAGCGTAAATAATATGATGATGATGATCAAACTATAGTACATTAAATGCGAATAAACGTAGATTAAAACTTTCAAACAGCATGAGTATCCTATCCCTAAGCTTCGTGGACAGTAAACAGCTATAAATTAGATTTAGTTTAGATAAAAGTAAAAGTTAGACTGTCTCATTCACTGCCCAAAAACATGTTAAATATAGGGTCCTTCATAAAGTGCTGAGAGTTTTAAGGGGATGATCAGACCATAGAGAATTCACGCGCTCCCCCTGGGGATCAGACCATCAAACTAAACAACTTCCTCTATGGAAAAACAATCAGCTGTTCCATGCATAACTGCAAATGCAAACCGGAGTGGGTTTGCAGTTATGCATGGAACAACAGATTTTTTTTATCATAATTTCAATGTTAGTCCCAAAAAGAGAGTTGTTTAGTTTTATGGTATGATCACCTTAAAAAGCATCAGCATATCATCCCCCCTGTATTAGTATAAGAGATAAGGGTACTTTTTGCAACCATCAGCAGCAAGGCTAATTCAGTGTTTATGGGGTGTAGAGAATTTCTGTGATGGGGATGGACCAGGTCTGCCTGCATAATTTTGAGTTGGCTTAGGAGTTACAGACGTTTAAAGGTCAGTAAAAAATTATCGATCAGCTGCAAGGCTGATATATCATAAATTTTTTACTGACCTTTAAGCGTCTGTAACTCCTAAACCGACTGAAGTTATGCAGGCAGACCTGGTCCATCCCCATCACAGAAATTCTCTACACCCCATAAACACTGAATCAGTCTTGCTGCTGATGGTTGCAAAAAGTACACTTATCTCTTATTATAATTTGTCATTACATATTCCCAAAGATTTTTTTTGGTCGACGACCTAAAAGAATCTTTGCATATTCCCATTAAATTAATTGAAACACCGCTTTTCAAAAACGAATGGAAAAAAAAGTTTTTATTGGAATCAAAATAAAAAATCCGAACACTACTTTGAAACTTTTAATGAGAGAACTCCATTACTCAGAAAGTAAACGTCTTTTAAAGTTACACTCAAAAAAAGAAAGTATTGAATACCTTAGTAACCAAAAGTTGACTAAAAGTTTCAATTAGAGCATTTAGTTTGGAAGCTATGTACTTTTGTACTTTCAACTTACAAACGAATTTTCTTTTTCAAACAGAACTTCATTTTATTACATGGCGCATGCAAATACTACTTTCCAGTTTGCAATTTATTTAATTAAGTTTTTTCTCTTTTTTTTTTGGTCTGGGTGCCGGTGGTAGGTGGTTAAAACATTGACGTTTGGTGCAGATTCTGTTAAGATTCAGTTTTGGTAGTTGCATCGCTTTACTTATTTACTATGTGATTGACAGTGGTAACGAGTCAGTGGCGATCGAGTTAAGATTCAAATTGTTGTTAAATGATTAGCGCAATACTGGAGAGACTTGTTCCTTGGTCAAATATCCCTATTTTTGCATAGTGGAATCAGTGTATACCAGTATGCAAAAGTATACCTCTAACGACAAGTTCTATGACATTAAGTGCAAATTTCACTGTCGCATCATTCTATATTACGAACACTGCGAAAAAAAATGAATTGCCCATGAAGCACACTACTTACCATTCGAAATTTTTTTTTAACCGACTTCAAAAAAAGGAGTAGGTTCTCAGTTCGACCGTATATATTTTTTTTTTTTTAATGTGTGTTCGCGGATAACTTCGTCGTTTATGTACCGATTTTGATAATTATTTTTTTGTTGGAAAGGAGATATCCCAAGGGTGGTCCCATGATAAGGAAACCAGGATCTGATGATGGATCCCAGAGAAATCGAGGGGAACCTTCGAAAATCGTAGTACTGACTAATGCGTTTGTTAATTTGAAGCACTACTGTTAAATCGAACTTAATGAATTCACCACTGAAAATTGTGAAATAAACAAAATTTTAACAAAAAATTAAAACCGCCTTCAAAAAAACTAAAAAGTTAAAAAATAATATTGCAGCCGATAACTTTTTCGTTCGCATCATAAGAACATTAATTTGTTTTATCGAAGTCGGTGTCAAGCCAAGCCAAAAAACTAATGCAAGCCCTGTCGCGAATCGGCTTGACAGCGACTTCGATAAAACAAATTAATGTTCTTATGATGCGAACGAAAAAGTTATCGGCTGCAATATTATTTTTTAACTTTTTAGTTTTTTTGAAGGCGGTTTTAATTTTTTGTTATATAAGTTTTAGAAACAATGATTAATGATATGAAAAATTAAACAAAAACTCTAAAATTTTATTGAAGGAAATATTGAAGATTTTTTATTTTTCATAGTTTCACAAACCGTATCTTTCTAAACTTTCGGCAACATCACGGTCAAAAAGTCCCAATTCAGATACCATTAATACATTAAACTCAAAAGAATACAACATTCTTCGAATAATGAGAAATATTAGGAAATACCTAAGCTGTACTTAATGCACAAGTTAAATTTTTCTAACATTTTGAAATTAGCCCAGAATGATTGTAATCTATCCACCCACTAAAAATAAATAACTTTAAAGTTATCAAAGGTTCAGATTTTCTGGCTACTGGACTATTGCTACATATCAGTAATCTGTGGTCTAAAACACTGTACCAAAAAAGTAAAAAAAACAAAATAAAAATCTAACTTTCCGCGGTCAAAGTTCACTTCACAGGATAATAAAAAATAATAAAGGATAACTCCTTTTAGTGGTCGGACAGCGACAGGTAGGTAGGTAGGGGTACCATTGGTCCCTTTGTGTGACTTTGAAGTGGCGTCGCTAACGAGGGGGACACAAAGGGACCTCGCGGCTAACGCTGGTCGTTCAGATGAAAACTATTCCGGGACATTACTGAATTTTATCTGTTAATTAGAGGTGGACTGGCACTGCTATTGGTTTAATTGCTTGTCCTTTGAAATGTTTTACTATGGGTTGCTGTATGGAACGCGTAATGAAAGAAAAAAATTTTGAAATTAATTAATTAAAATTATGTTAATCAATAACTTTCAATATGGGGATCAATATTAAAATCTAAAATTGAAAAATAAAAATGTTGTTCCATAGAAAGCGTCCAAACGAATGAAACCGCTGTTTTTTTTCGGGAATTCGATGTTGGTCTCATTGGAAAAGTTGTGCATAGTAAACCATAGCTTACTTAGTCCGACCCCAGCAAAACGTCTGTGCAAGAACAATTGTTTATGTATTATATTTAGCTTGACGGGATAACCATTTTTGTAACATATTCAATGTAAAGACAGACACACTTCAGTTTTATAATAGTGTAGTCAAAGTAGAAATAGATACTTAAATTTTCTCACGTCTCAACGAAACGTACTAAAAAGCGGCATAACTAAAGTTTACCTCCTACGTAATTAAGTTCTCCAGAGCTAAAACAGACATTACTCTACTGAAAATAAAGCTGAAACGAGATGAAACATGCCCAGTAGAACACGTATGAGTGGGACGAGAGATAGTAATCCTTCCAAACACATCTCACAGGTAGACACAGACCGGCTAAGTTATAGACTTTTCATGTACCTACCTAACAAATGTACACTTTTTTTGTGATGTGCTATACGTTTATATAGGTATATGTACAGATTAAAATAGGAGCAACGATTTTAACTGAAAAAAAAAATCTGCTGTTCCAGTGATTTGCACGGTAGGTATTTAATTTTAGTATGAGATAGGTATTTCTTTTTCGTTCTTATTGTTGGTCTCATAGTAAAAGATAATCATATTGATGGGTATTTTCACCCCTTTGAGTTTTCTGGACAGGTCTTCTTGTTCTTACACGAATAAAAAATCTGCGGTTGCAATAAATGGTTATATAGGCTTACAAGCACATCGACTTTTTTTTCAACAATAAGTAATACTTATGTCCAACATCTTTCTTTACAATTAATATTGTTGTCGTCACTTTGCATAATCAGAGGTCTCATTGTGTAACCATACGATTCGATCGGTATCAAATCGACATGGTGTTTTTGATAGTTCTTGATGATTCTGCTTTTTAATATTTAGTTAATTAACAGAGAATGGATATGATTATTACAGAAACAAAATATTACTTAAAAACAGTTCAGACAGTAATTTTATCATTATGTAACCGATCTTGTATATGGTATAATCGAAAACTTAAAAAAAAATAGCTCTACCCACAGATTGTCTATAAGGTAGTTGTTCCGTGCCGGCGGACTTAGGAAATGAAAGCCAACCGAACCCAAATTCATTAATGTTATCGTGCAATCCTGCACTTGCAGTGGAATGAACCGCACCGCACCGGACTCTAACCAAACTGTTTCTACACCAATTTCCTCTCAAATGAACTTTGCTTCAAATAGCTCGTGTTGATAAGTGGATTTCATAAATTGGTTTATAGAATTTTTAATACATTCTTGATAAAGATTTAATTTCAAGGTATTTATCTATGCTCATATTCGGTTAAGGATAAATTCTTGTTACAGCATATACTGGTTACGACAGATGCGTGTAAGAGCACAAATTGTACAGTCATTCTCGAAGTCCGCCTCGACTCTACCTCGGTTATTAAGTCGTGTTATGTTGAAGAGTTTCTTGCCGCATCTTCTCTACAGCGAGCGTTAACTTGTTAAAAAAGTCATGACTTCTAGTTTATCCTAGACTTTGACCTCGACTCATCCTCGAAATTCTGTAGCCACAATCTTGAGGCTCCTCCACTGGGTTTGGGTCGAGGAATTAGTAATAATAGTGGAATTTGAAGTAATTTTTTCATTTTCAAATGGTGTTTAGAATAGCAGGTTGCGATTCTAGGGTAGCGTGTCATGTGTCTGTGGTAGAGTTTGACTTATTTTCGTCAACACTAACTCAACTCGGCGGAGAGAAGATCTCGAGTTGAGAACGATTTTGAAATTTTTATTGATTGAGTAAGGGTAGATAGAGAGAGATAGATAGATAAACAATTTATTTGCATAAGTTACACACACATAACGAGGGTCGAATCGATAGTGTTGACTGGTAATCTCGTGGAAGAAACTATAAGAATACAGGTATATCTCGGTATTTTTATTGAGTGCAATTGTTAGTTAGTAAGCTATATACCTATACAGGGTGAAATTGATATCATTAGCATCCTTTTAAACTAATAGTCTGCCCATCAAACTGAACAACTTTTACTATGGGAGCAAACCGATTGAAGCAAAAAAAAATCCGCTGTTGCATACATTTGTGTCGCGTAGGCAGGCATTGCAGTTTAGTATGGAACAGCTGATTTTTTTGTTGCTCCGATCGGTTTGCTCTCATAGTAAAATTTGTTCAGTTTGATGGGTACACTCTTAGTTTAAAAGGATGCTAATGATCAATTTCACCCTGTATAGGTAATTCAAGTGTGGGAGTTAAGACCACGGCCAGTCTCCTTGATTCAAACCTAGCCTGACCGAAGATCTTCCCTTTTCAATGAAGGAACATTCCAGCTTGATCCTCCAAGACTTGTAGATAGCAACCTAGCTGGTGCATCCAGAATTCACGATAGCCTCAAATGATTTCAATTTACTTCTAAATAAGTCCACTTAAATATTGACATCGTTCATTATTTGTTAGATAACGGTTGATTCCTAGGCATTGTAGGAGATTTTTTTTATAGTTGAACTCCACGTCTCCATGGATATACCTTGCAGTCAATATATAATACAGTAATGTATATTATTTTCTATGAAGTGATATCTCTGAGAGTTTCCCTGCATCCTCCGTCGTCAGCGGATATAGCCTCACACTACTTATATCAGATCTCATTACAGACAGGAATTCACATATACTTCTACTACACTTTGCGTAAATTGAAAAGATGTCTGCTCAAGCTTGAGTTTGCCGTCGTATCGAAAGCGACAATTTTTATTAGGGTTCCTTAAGAAACAAGGAATATTTTTAAATTTTACAGTCCATCCTTCTGTCCTTCCGACCCAGTCTGTTACAATGTCTAATCCTCGGCGCAAACTAGCCACGGGCTACAGCCAACGGTGGCTGTCGCAGTCGAGGGAAATGCTGTAGAGAGCAAACTGCCAGCCACACGTGAACCGCGCGTCCCTACAAAATGTATGGAAAAGCGCGTGAACTGTTTGAGGCTGTCGGTGGCTTGAGCAGTGGCTCATATTTGCGCGTGGTGGCACACCGAGCAGATCTCAATTTCAAGACATCAATCATGAATAATTATTTGTATTTGTAGGTAGGTATGTAGAGATCTACTTTAACGGGATACTGCCTTATATAGAAGGATGATCTTATGCTGAGATTCAGAGACGTTTTTTAAGTCTTAGTGGAGTCTTAAGGGAGTTCAATCCCTTATGTCAAAATTCATACATTTTTGGCCCTACTCTTAGTTCAAACTATGACTCTGAATCTCAGGCTAAGGGTCCAACTATTGCGGGTCTTAAACCTTCGCCAAATATTCCCAGAGGCATAGAAATTGGATCAGAACAGGAAGTGGTTAGCATCGTAATGAACTATGCAAATGGCCGTTAGTTAATATTAAGGTAATCAATAATTACGGTCTCAGATGGCCCATGGATCTATAATACGGATTTCACAGTCCACTGAATATCTTTGGTATTAAATCACTAACTAATCATAATCTTAGTTAAGTCAATAATTATGTAACATGTATACCTACTATTATTACCTACTAAGCTGGATTCCCTGCGCTTCGCATCAACATTTTTATACGATTACGAGCTTTTACGCGACTTCGTCCGCATAAATTATATACCAGATTTTAAGTCAGATAATAAGCTATCAAACAAAAAAAGTTTCATCAAAATCGGTTCAGTAGTTTTTGCGTGATACTCGAACAAACAAACACCCAAACAAACAAACAAACAAACAAACGAACAAACAAACAAACAAACAGACAGACAAAAAGTCCAAAAATTGGTGATTTGGAATCTGAAGTGCGATTTTTGAAAATCATACGAGTGACTTGGTAGTAGAAAGATGCATAATCTCCATAGTAATTTTGACATTTTCTACTGAAAAGTCGCTCGTATGATTTTCAAAAATCGCACTTCAGGGACAGGTAAAAACCATATCGTAATCTTTTTTTTGTAAATATCTTCAATGTACAGACACACTTTTGTTACAGTTTTATAATAGTTTAGATAACTTACTTATAAAGCACGCTTTCTACGCATAGTGTGTTGAACCCTTTTTTATCTGTAAAATTAAGATAATGATAGTATGAAAGGCTAGAGCAAGTCAGTGAGTTTGTGTACTTGGGTTGTATGTTCATAAGAGACGGAAAGTACGACGGAGATATAGAGAGAAGAGTGAAAGCAGGAAATATGATTAATGGAGCCTTGCACACCGTAATGAAGAGTCAAACTATGTCTAAAAAGGCTCGTTTGGCGGTTCACGACGGTGTGTTGGCACCAACTTTAATGTATGGCAGTGAGAGTTGGGTATGGCAGAAGAAGCATGAATCTAGAATAAATGCTGTTGAAATGCGCTCCCTGCGTAGTATGTGTGGTGTGACTTTGAAGGACAGGATACGGAATAGTGTGATTACAGAAAGATGTGGTCTGAAAAAAGGTGTAGTGACCAGGATTGAAAAAGGCATGTTGAGGTGGTTTGGCCATGTAAAGAATGTGTGAAAGTAGGTTGACGTATGAAATTTACAACGCAAGTGTGAATGGAATGGTTGAAAGGGGTCGCCCTAGGCGCACGTACGCTGACCAAATAGGATGCGTACTGAAGAAGGGCCAAATAAAATGTACCCGGAACCGACGAGCTTGTATGAAGAGACTTATGGATGTTGAGGAGGCGAGAGATGTGTGTCAGAATCGTAGCATGTGGCGATCTATTGTCTCTGCCTACCCCAGTAGTGGGACATAGGCGTGAGCATATGTATGTATGTAAATTATGATTATTACCTACATTGTTGTATACCTACATTCTTGCAAATAAGGAATCTGAATCAGTTGCATAAGCATTGTGCTTGAGGAGGTAATGATAGAGCCTTTTGGCAGGTTTCGATAAGTGAGTTCGTACAATTACATTATGTTCCAGTTTACTCCGTTTTCATTATTTCCATTGCTAACAGTAATAAACCTCTTTAACAAAATATTGCTACTAAATCCAACAATATCTCAGGAATATACATGTAACAGACAATTTTGTCAACAGTTGACAACGGATGACATCCCACAGGGATCCCCATCCAGGAAAATGATGCGCTGTTTCTTATTATTTTTATACAACCTTTAAAGCTTGAATATGCTAAAGCCTTTTGCTACAATCTGTACGCAAAGGAAATACGGTGCTCATTTTGAGTCATGTTTTCTACACTCTTATAACGAGAACTAAAAAAGATACGGAACTCGCTCGCGTGTCCGCTGGCCGAACCAAGAGGGAACATTTAGAGGGAGGTTACATGGTCAGTATTTCATCAGTCTGGTCCATCATTCTGGTCGATCGTTGAATGACGCCAGAATGATGCCAGAATGATGAGTGGGTTACACGATCAGTTTCCCATCAGTATGTCATCATTCACAATGGAATGACGGAATTAATTTTCATCAGTCTGGATGGATGGACCAGAATGACGAAATACTGAACGTGTAACCTCCCTCTTACTGTAGGTGAACTTGTTGGTGAAAGGTCACGCACACACTGCCACATCATGTAGTAGTGTACCTGTCGTAGCGCGATTGTGGGGTATATACATATATTATAGGTATATACTCTTGTGATTGTTTTCCAGCCTGTCTAAGGTTTCACCTTTGTAGTTCATTCAGATAGTTGTCTCCCATTTGTGATCGGGGACGGTCAGATAATTGTTTTTCTGTTCCTCTATCTTCATTGATTATTCATTGCGGGTTCCAAGACAGTTCAGAGTAATCCCCTAGGCTAGCTGGATTTCGTAGTCTAGTGTTCAATTTAATTATAAGAGGCACTCGTGAGGCATCGGCATTTGAAACGATAATCGAATTCCTCTTTAGATGGGTGACTGTTTTAGTGATATTTCATCTCGAATGCTTCCGTTTTGCAGTAGGCACGTTAAGCAATTGGTCCAGGATTGTGTCAATTTTTAAAAGTGCTCTTTTAGACGAATGGCTGTCGTGTGAACGTGTCTCATAGTCATAATAGTTAGTGTGTGTGATCCTTGTTTCATGATTTTCTAAAGTTACATTACCAACAGTTGCCAGATAATGGTTTACGTTTATTTCTATTACACCTTGAAGGTTGTCGAAATATTTTGTAAAATTTTCTTGTCAATTTCTTACCCATTTAGTAGCATCGCACGTTGGTAGAGCGAACGACGTCGTAGATATCAGAATATTCTTATCAGGTTCATAATATTTTAAGAGATACTTCGTTTTAAAAGGTCACTTGATACGAGTAAGTATCCATATTTTAAATATTTACTTATCTGTAAATTTTCCTGTAAGTAAATAAATAAATAAAATATAAAGTACCTAAGGAAAAGTTAACAGCCAACCAGCTTTCACTCAAAAAATTGGTATTGCATGTTCTGTCATGGTCATCATCATCAGCCTTGGTAAACCCTACTCTGCGTCCTACTGCAGGGCAAACTATCAATTATTTAATTAAATAGACTGTATGTATTACTGTAAACATAGTCTTAGCTTAAGAATTTATGTACCTAGAGTTTCTGGCTGCATCTTTTCTACAGCGACAACACGTTCCGACGCGGTGGTCTTCAAAAAAAGATTTTTTCCCACCATTTCAGTAGTTCAGTTCAGTAGTTTGAATTGATATTGAATTTGAAAAACTCCTACCTCCAGTGTATAGGCATCAATCCAAATCTGGATTGGTAGTGTAGATTTCACTTGTGCAGGTTTCCTCGCGATGTTTTTCTTCACCGTTTAAGATAAGAAAAACTAATTGGTACATAGCATGTCGTTCTTTCGGATTCGAACTTAAACCCACATGATTGAGTGTACTTACCTCTCCGCAACGCACCAACGACCGGCGACGCTCTGTAATGACATGTTGTATGCTTATAACTAAAACGTATCAAAAACATTGTCGTTCTCGGAAAGTAGTTGATAATCTCTTCAGTCCTAAGTAGCGCCAGTGTAACAAGACCTCTGCGGCAACGGTAACTATGTGGTGGGAATCTGTTGGATCAGTGTTGCCATGTTGTAAGTAAACTTTACTATTTCCATCCTGAAACCTTCAATAGGATGCTAAAAGTGCTAAGAAATATAGTTGATAATTGTATAGCTAAGTTTCCGATCAAAGTGATACTGTTTGTGAGTTTGTGTGTTAAGGTCATCGTCATCTCTGCCTCCGTGGTCTAATGGTTAAGAGCATTGGCTTTCGACACGGAGGTCGTGGGTTCAATTCCCACGGGGGACACCTAGTGATATGTCACTTTGTGCGTTTTTCCCCAGTTGGTTAGGACATTGCAGGCTGAATCACTTGATTGTCTGAAAAGAAAAATGATTCCGTGCTTCGGATGGCACGTTAAGCCGTTGGTCCCGGCTACTATCTCTGGTGGTAGTAGTCGTTACATAAAAACCACGTCAGAGGCCGTAAGGCGGTCTGAAAAAATTCTGACACCAGGGCTCTGCCCACACGATAAGAAGATCGTCATCTCAGCCAATGGACGTCTCTGCTGGACATAGGCCTCGCCCAAGGATCGCCATAACGACCGGTCCTGCGCTGCCCTCATCCAACGGGTTCCCACCACCTTCACGTCGTCGGTCGTCGGTCCACCGTGTGGGCCTACACACGCTGCGCTTTCCGGTACGCGGTAGCCACTCGAGAACTTTTCGCGTTTAGGTGATTTATATTTGATTAATCCTGATACATATAGCCAATGTGTACATTGACTGGTCTTACAGCCTATCCTACGTGACAGGTTATGAGCCCGTTGCTATTTTTAATGGACTGTGGACACAAAATACACACTTCCGCATTGAAGCATGTACTCATAGGTTTCGCCACGATATTTTCCTTCACGGAAAAGTCGGTATGCAGCTGTTGTTTCAAATAAATCGTACAATAATTTTTTTTTAGTTTTGATCTTGTCTGGGACCAAGATCATTGCCCCTGCACAGAAGCTGGTGTACTTATCACTAGACCACTAGGCTTACTAGCCACATAGGCATTCGATTGTGATAAAAACTAATGACTAATTAAGTTTTATTATACAAACGAATTCATTAGTTCTTGCATAATCAAATCCAAAGAAAATGTTGAAAACCGGTAAAGTCCGTAAATTGGCAACCTTGTAGATATCAGTAGCTCAAACGCGACTGGCAGACTATAGCTTTGTCACTAAGTAGGCACTTGAACTCGATGAACACTGCTGAATCGATTACTTACCAGGTCATCGATTACGATATCAGCTCTCATGAATTTATGTACGGCCATTGACCGAGATGAATAATGAATAATCATCATCATCATCACCAGCCTACATACGTCCCATAGCTGGGCACAGGCCCACTCAAAGAGGATGTATAGGCGTTAGTCAACCACGCGTGCCCAATTCGGATTGGTAGACTTCACATACACATCAGAATTACTTCCTCAGCGTTTACAGGTTTCCTCGCGATGTTTTCCTTCACCGTTTGAGATCAGTCGGTATTACGTACATAAGGTTGAAAATGTCTTTGGTACATGGCATGTCTTCAATGCGGATTCGAACCGACTCTCAGGTACGCGCCACAGACGCTCTTCCGTACCATGTGTAAATATATAATTTAGAAATAACGATACTACAGTATGTTGTTTAGAAAGATAATATAAGTGCCAAACCTCTCAAAGTGACGTACGGATAGGTGTGTCCGTCGCAGCCGGGGCCAATCAGTGAGCTTAATAATCATAATCATCGTCATATCAGCCGATAGACGTCCACTGCTGGACATAGGCCTCCCCCAAAATGGGGGGATTTGCCATAATCGCCACGCTTGACAGGCAGGTTGGCGATCGCAGTTGGTTTGAATGTTGCTATCCATCCTATAAAAGCCTGCCCGCCGGCATGAGCTTATAATGCTGGTTGGTAATTTCTTCACCAGTCCGAGATCCGACCTTAATATTATGCACCTATTATTTTTGATCGAAATGTGATTGCAGTGAATGTTTACACCGGGGTTAATTCAACGCCGCCAAGTTGCCTAGAAAAATCTTGCCGCACGTAAGTACCTTTTCCATTATGATTTTTGGTATAACTTTTTCCACCTATCTGTTTGGGAAGTAAATGAGGTGCCATCGGAAGGAGACTGATATAAAGTACTGGAAAAACTAGGGTTGCTACCTCTCAGTCTACCGCGACTCTAGGGTTGCCAGGTTCAAAGAAGTCATTTTTGATCAGTCTCCTTCCAATGACACCTCATTTACTTCCCAAACAGATAGGTGGAAAAAGTTATACCAGAAATCATAATGGAAAAGGTACATTCGGAAAGATTTTTCTAGGCATTCACTAGCATCACATTTCGTTCACCAAAGAAATTGGTGCATAATTTTACGGTCGGATCTCTGTCTACAGGGTGTAACAAAACACCCTAGTAATACTTAAGGAGGTGCTTCAGACCATCAAACTGAACAACTTTCACTATGGAGCCAACGTCGAGAAAAAATGAAAAAATCTGCCGTCCCATACATTTGAGTCGTGACGGTACTGCAGTTTTGTATGAAAGAGCGGTTTTTGTTCTCGATTTTCATGTTGGCTCCATAGTGAAAGTTGTTCAGTTTGATGGTCTGCAGCACCCCCTTAAGTATTACTAGGGTGTTTTGTTACACCCTGTATAGATAAATCAAATTCAGTGCCATGCCATCGAATAGACAAAACAAAAAGACGAGAAGAGTTTGAACTCCGAATTTGGCCTCTGATTCGGTAAGATCATTAATTTTTAAAACGGTTTTCACGCTGGCTTTTGTTTTACACGGTGAAATTTCAATCATTCTTTTAAAATTATGGTAACATAAGCTTTATTATGAGAGCAAAAAGAACTAAAATCCGTTTCTCGTTTATTTACTAAAGGATAAAGTATTCCGTATACGCTACATGTAAAAAGACACAAGAAAACCCACGTAATTAGTGCACAAACTGGGAAGCTTTGCAGAAAATGTTATTCAGACTTTATTAGGTACTGAGGAAAGCTAAAGCCCTAGATTAGGAAGCAGCTGTATCGCCTTTTAGAGGAGACTGCTATTTTAAAACCGCAATTGAATTTCAAATATCGACTCTGTCGAGGTCTAAAAAAGATCTGAATATGAATGAATCGTCATAAATCTTGAATACTGATTTAAAACTTTGCTGTATAGTTTATGGACGACAGATGATAGAGTATGAAATATGACGGGAAAATGCATGTTTTGGAGAATGGACGACGCCGTCAGGGTCGACCCCGAAAGAGATGGAGAGACGACCTGGACACATTCGACAAAGAGTGGATGGAACTGGCTCAGGACAGGGATGCATGGAGGATAAAGGGGGAGGCCTTTGCCCAGCAGTGGGATGAAATAGGCTAAGAAAAAAAAAAACTATTTTTGTTGACGTGGATTTCTGGTAGGTTGTTATCAAACGGAATTGGTTTTGATTATTATTTTGAAGAGAAGTTAGTATAGTTTTTGTTCATATGCTATTTCTTCCCATTAAGGCTACATCTTTGGAAAAATCCTTTCTTATTGCGCATTTATATCCGCTGTAGAGTACACAGGATGAAATTGATATCATTAGCATCCTTTTAAACTAAGAGTCTACCCATCAAACTGAACAACTATTACTATAAGAGCAAACCAATGGGAGCAAAAAAAAAAATCTGCTGTTGCATACATTTTGTGTCGCATATGCATTGCAGTTTAGCATGGAACAGCAGATTTTTTTGTTGCTCCGATCGGTTTGCTCTCATAGTAAAAGTTGTTCAGTTTGATGGGTAGACTCTTAGTTTAAAAGGATGCTAATGATATCAATTTCACCCTGCATAATATTCCAACATTTCATGATTCTGTCGTCAGTGCTTTTAGGCTGTGGGTAGTCTTTGTCTATTAGTCATTCAGTCAGTAATTTGGGTTACTGGATTATTAGATTTTTGTCCTCCTTATAAAGGAATTTGTGAAAATCACAACATTTGCTTTGTTGAATCCGATCGATATAGATATGTTTTAAAATAATTGGCTTTGTTGAAAAATTTTTAGTTATAAAATATAAAAGACTCGTGTGAATTGTGAATACTGTGATGCTCGCATTGTTTTGTAAAAATAATTGTAAGCCCGATACGATGGCGATACGGTAGTGCACTGCAATTAATATTTTATCATTACAATTGATGGATGTATAGATTACTAGGAATTTTAAATAGGGTGCCAGTGCCAAGGAATTTTAAATAAAGCTTGAAAATTCTCTGAAAGAAAGAATAGATAAAAATGGAACCACGGACTTAAAATGTTAATGTTTATTAACATGTTACGGCCAAGTTGTATTATTACACACATAAATACACACACACACACACACACCCTCCAACCCACAAACCCTCACACACATACACACACATAGGTACACACAAACAAGGACAGCCCCAGTTTGTTTTTGTTGGTCCAGTAGTTTTCACCGCGTGATGCACGGACAAACAAAAAAAAAATCAATTTGGTGGTTAGGAAACAGGGACACCTAAAAACTATATCGTAACTTTGTAAATATCTTAAATGTGCAAACAAACACACTTCTGTTACAGTTTTATAATAGAACAGTTATTAAGACAAATAAATTGTATAATGCCTCCGTGGTCTAATGGTTAAGAGCTTTGGCTCTCGACACGGAGGTCGTAGGTTCGATTCCCACGGGGGACACCTAGTAATATGTCACTTTGTGCGTTTTTCCCCAGTTGGTTAGGACATTGCAGGCTGAATCACCTGATTGTCTGAAAAGAAAAATGATTCCGTGCTTCGGATGGCACATTAAGCCGTTGGTCCCGGCTACTATCTCTGGTGGTAGTATTACTTAAAAACCACGTCAGAGGCCGTAAGGCGGTCTGAAAAAACTCTGACACCACGGCTCTGCCCACACGATAAGAAGAAGACAAATAAAAATACATAAATTATTAAATATCCTATTAACTTATCTACCTGACTTACAGCTACATGGCTGAAGGAAAAACATCAGAAGATTGTCTAATAAATCAAAGACCTCAATTAAAAACAGGGATTCCTTTATTTTACGACTCTTATGTTGAAATAACAGTTACGTACATAAAAGTTCGTCAAGCAAAACATCACTATTCCTCCATAGAAGTTCTATACAAATCTAAGTATTTACAAGTATAAAATCCACTACTATCAACTCACGATTCTTTTGATAAAAATTCCTTTATTTACCTGCATAGTTTTCTTTTGATTTCTTCAATCACTAAAACTTTTGTAAGTCTAACACTGATTCGAGAGAAAATTACAAGTTTGGATGATCGATCCTTAGTCTTCAGATCATCGGATGGACCTGGAAACAAATAATATAGAATTAATCAATGACGTCACGTCCCGGAAATGGTCACCAGCGTCCAGGTAGGCCTAGGAAGAGGCAGCCCCGGATCTAGGGAGGGGGGCAAAACGGGGCCCACGCCCCGGGCGGCAGGTCTAGGGGGCGCCAAAATGACGAGTTTGAAAAATAAAATATTGCAACGACTTGAAAATATTGTAAAAAAATCTCGAGCTCGCTTCTGGTATTAGATCATACTGCAATGATCTCATTATATTGCGGTAAAATCTCGAGTTCGCTTCGCTCGCTCTTAATTTTTTATTGTATTGGAAGTATCCAGTTATGCCAAAATCTGGATCGAATTCTGCAATAGTGCAGAATTCGATCCAGATTTAGGATCATATTACGACGAGCTAATCTTATTGCCGTAAAATCTTGAACTCGCTTCGCTCGCTTCAAGTTTTAGATATTTTTGCAACAACCAAAACTGGACCCGGCCACCCCTGGAAAAAATTATTGCTACTCCCTTGGGGGGGAGGGGTGCCAATGTCAAGTTTTTGCCCCGGGTCGGTAAAATCGTAGATCCGGGGCTGGGAAGAGGTTCAATTCAATTCAATTCAATTTATTTATTCAACAACTTATACTAACAGTACAAACACTACATATACACATGTAAGCGAGGTGGCGGGATGGCCTGGATAAATTTGACGACTAGCCAGTGATTGCCCAAAATAGTTTTGTCTGAAAATTCATTTGGGTGCACACCTTATGTCATCTCATCATCAATTGTTTATACAGGGTGTCACAAAACAACCTAAATAGTAAGTAATATTAAAAGGCCATCTAACTAAACAACTTTCGCTATACAAACAAAGTAAAAAAAATCTGCTGTCCCATACATACCTACATTTGAGTCGAGTCCATACTGCAGATTTGTATGAAATAGCAGATTTCATACACAAGTTTTTATTATTTCTCGATATCTTCATAGTGAAAGTTGGTCCGTTTGATTTCACTTGGGGTGGTTTATACCACCCCTTTAAATATGACTTTTTGCTGTATCCTGTACATGAAGAATAGCCCAGTTATTTTACGGTTTGAGCCGGGAGTAATTAATAATTGATATTTTTTTTTCGGTATAGTATTTAAGAGCCAATTTGAGCTTAAAAATGTACCAAAATAAAAATAAAAACCGTCAAAACCGTTGTTCCAGTACCAGACATAAATACTTCAAACATGGTGTAAATATTTTTGTCTACTTAGAAGGTTTTGAAAAATACATTCGTATTTTCTAATAAAAACAATTTTTTTCATTTAAATGCCTTTTTTATTGCTCAAAAATAATGTATATTGTCAAATCTAATTCAAATGAGTGAAGTCAGTCAGTGAGTCATTGGTATTAATATTATTAATTTAAAAGCCTTCTGGAACTTACAATTTCGATTTCTATGTTGCGTAGCAAATTTTTTAAAATATGTTTTCAGATAATCCCTTTGTCGCTAAATGGTGCCGGTTACAGTTTAAAAGTCCAATTAATAATTACTTCCCACCTCTCCTAACAAAACTCCGTAAAATGACTGGGCTAGAAATGGAAACAAGTATCCTTTATATTTATTTGTCTTTGGCAGACAGGAATTTAAATATCCTCCTACAAATTTCAATTTCCTCGCAATCGCTCATACTAGCTGGAGGAATTTCTTGACCCTCTTCCAAGTGAAAAAAAAAACATTCGAAAAAAAATCACTTGATATTCTTAATTTAAATACGTTGTATAAAAGCTAAGAGATTCGAAGAGAGCTAAAGATTATTTATAACGTCACAACGATAATGAACTTTCAGGGACATTAATTAAATTATTTAATTACGTGTTTACGACGCACGCGAAGAGCTGGTAATAAGAACTGTAGGTATGAACAAAATGTATATAGTATATGGCCACCCTAAAAAGAATCACCTCGTCTTGTTGCTGTATGTTTTTGGTGTGCAAATAAAGAAGATAGGGTTCTTCTTAATATGCTGACACTTTTTTAAGGGGAGTCAGACCGTCAAACTGAACAACTTTCTCTATGGAACTAAAATTGAAGTGGCGAAAAAAAAATCTGCTGTCCTGTCCATAGATTTGCAGTTTTATATTGAAGAGCTGATTTTTTTTCGCGATTTCGATGTTAGTCCCATAAGTTGTTCAGTTTGACGGTCTGATCGTCCCCTTAAAAAAGTGTCCGCAATAAAGAGCCTGTATGTATGAGCGGCATAGTCGCTTTGCGACAAAGCTCTTTTCAATAAAGATTTAAAAAAAAAGACCCTGTATATTATTTATGTTATGTTATGTTATGTCTCTCCTCTGCCATTGTATTCACTAACTTTATGTTATAGTATGTAGGTAATTTATTATTTAGATTAAGCTCTAGATTACGTAAATTATGTCGCGCGCAGTATACAATACATCTACTTAGATGTAAATTAAGAAAAAGGTCGTAATGCTTTATTCCTTTTAAGTAAACAAACTTTTTATGAGAAAGTTTAACATTAATTTATTTAGGCATAAGATTTTTTAACACGATTCTGTCGTTACTAACATAGAGATTAGCTAAGTAGCGATTGTTTTTCTGTTGTTTAGAAAATGTCTCATACTGATATTAGTCAACAATAAAATCAAAAAAATTTTAACAAAAAAATAAAACCGACTTCAAAACTCAAAAAGTATAAAATAATATTGCAGCCGATGAATTTTACGTTAGCTATCAATTTGTTTTATCGAAGTCGCTGTCAAGCCTGTACGATTCGAGACTAAGCTTGCAGAATTTTTTTTTGGGGCTAGGCTTGACACCGACTCAATACGGATACTTACGGAATCCGAACAAACTGCTCTCGGTAAAACATAGACTGTCTAAAACAGGCAATTCTTTAATGGTAATGGGTCCGCGCATCTACAACAAAATATCGGACGAAATAAAAAATGCAAAATCGAATGCTATCTTCATTTGTAGACTCAAGCGATATCTCATTTCAAAAGCCTACTACTCTGTAGATGAATTCCTTACGGATGACGGGTGAATGTGTCAAAATGACCCTATCTGTAGTGTAATAAAACTATTGTGTTGTAATGATTCATTTTATTTTATTGTACTGCAATTGATTTTGGATAAGACTAGGTATACGTATGTATACCTCAGTTTAAACACTTATGTTATAATTTAATTATACTAACTTAATCATTATATGATTAGTCTATTTAAGTTCCCACATAAATTGTAATTTAATATTATAATTGACATGTACTAATCTTAATTCTATAATCTATAAACTATTGACATTGTAAAATTATTACTGAATAAATGAATATGAATATGAATAAAAAAAATTGATAGCTAACGTAAAATTCATCGGCTGCAATATTATTTTATACTTTTTGAGTTTTGAAGTCGGTTTTATGTTTTTGTTAAAAAAAATTATTTCATAATTTTTTTGTGGTGAAATACATTAGTTGAATTCTGGATATCAGCACACACAAAGGATACATCGATACGAAGCAAACTTTTCAATCGCCGATGATTTGCTGTCAACTTTTGAGGAGTTCTATTGTGTAGCTCCGAAGTGCGTCATCAGATCTTTACCGATTTGAAATGGGACCATTTTGGGAGTATACCCTTTCCAATAAAAAAAGATTTATCAAAATCGGACTACTCTGTAAAAAGTTATGCGTGTTCATACATAAAACAAAAAAAACAAAAAATATATACGCGTCGAATAGATAACCTCCTCCGTTTTTTGTTTTTTCGTCGGTTAAAAAAGGAACATCTTCTTTTATCGAGTCGATGGCGTCTTTCTAAATTTTTCCAGCCAATATTTTGCTACATGGTACGGATAGCATCAGCTTCCTTAGGCTCCGTTCGCGTGCGGGTGGATTTTTTTTTTCTGATTGTATTTTAATCTATTTCCAATTTCTAAAGTGTGATGGTAATGACTTTTTCCACATGAAATCGAAAGATTCCATTCTTTTAATTCTAAACATAACACAGAGTTCATTCTTTTTTTTTTACAGAGTGTACTTAACATAAAATAGGACTTAGACCATCAAACTGAGCAACTTTTACTATGGGCCCAAAACTGAAATTGCGAAAAAAAAATCCGCTGTCCCATACAAAACTGCAAGCATAACTCGACTGAAATGTATGGAACAGCAGATTTCGCTATTGGTCCCATAGATAAAGTCGTTCAGTTTTAGACCATCAAACTGAACAACTTTTGTTCAGTTTGATGGTCTAAAGCACCCCTTTGGCACCCCTGTCATATTTTATGTTACACCCTGTATAAGGTCTAACCAAATTAGCTGAAACTATTTTAAGGGAATGATCAGACCATCAAACTGAACAACTTTCTCTATGGGACCAACATTGAAATCGCGAAAAAAAATCTGCTGTCCCATCCCATACATTTCAGTCGAGTTATGTTTGCAGTTTTGTATGGAACAGCGGATTGTTAATGCATTCTAGAGTAAGTAGCAATTATAAAATGCAATTTAAATTTATTTCCCATCTCCTAGCGAGCATGTGCTTTTAACACAAGAAAATTAGGTATAACAAGAACTTTAATTAAATACTGTTTTCAAGTGGTATCACAATCACGTTCCTAAATAACGTGTTGAAAACTTTGTGAACTTTAATTTAAATAATGTTTATTCATTTAAATTACGTGTTGGGTTTAACATTTAAGAGGTTGGTTTTGTTAGAATACTTACTCATTAAAATCTAAAGGAATATTGAAATTAAATGATTAATTACCAAATACATAATTATTTTAGTCCCATAGAGAAAGTTGTTCAGTTTGACGGTCTGATTATCCCCTTCAAAAAGTATCAGCATATTAAGAAGGACCCTGTATACATACAATACGTAAACTCATGACCATAATCCCTTTCAGGGTTGTCAGAAATATTGCTACAACTACCTACCTATTCTAAACATGAAGTTGCAAGTAATTTTTGTAGTTTTTGTCGATTCCTTTTAGAAATTTCATATAAAATAATGTATATCTAGACTAGACCCAAGTAGACTTGCATTGGGTAACATAGTAAAAAGAACAGGACATTAAAACTGACGTCACCACTAAAGCAAATTGTTTCTACTATCTCCTTGCAATTCTAACCTCACCTCTTGTAGAATACACATTTCTACTAAGGGTTGGTTGAGGTTGATGTATATAATGAAACACAGATATAGTCTTCACTAGTAATGTGACTAGCGCACGTCCGCACGGCACGGCGGTCGGTGCACGAATACCGAGCGAATGAACGATAGATATTGACCACAGACCGCACCAGCCGATAGATGGCGCTACCGGCGCTTTCCGCATTAACTACTCTTTATTGCTGTACACTACATCCCTTTCTTGTTTTAATTTATTTTTTACGTTTACTCGAATCTACCACCGCTTCGGAAGGTATAGCCCGTGGAGAAGAAGCGGCGCAAGAAACTCCACAGTTTAGCTAATCTCTTAAATCTTATTTACAATACAGTGTTGACTGTTATCAATGCTATTACATTAAACAAATTACGAATAAGTTATTGAGACTAATTTGTTTACAGAAAATAGATATTTATCAAATATTGATCTGAAATTGTCAAACACCAAATTCAACGATAAACAATGTTTATGGAAATTACAATCTCATTATATTAACACATTTCAGTTATTGTTACTTCTGTTCTATACTATCCCTTCCCTGTAAAAATATTTTTCTATTGATAGGTGTAAGTAAACCTACAAAAATAACGTTCCATAGATCTTTATTATCTCTTATTTATTTATTTTGGCTAACTACTAGTCAAAGTCACTGCTTCAAGATCGTATCCATTTCCGTTTTATCAAATTAAGGAGGTAAGGACAAAAGAGTGAATCTGTGATAAGCACATACACTTATGCACTCAAAATATTCTGGCGGGTGCCAGCCATTGCAATTAAGCGCTCACAGCTATTTTATTTGCATGACCCTTTAGCTTTTGCTAACAAGTTGATAGTTGCATGGCTCTGTAACCCATATCATTTTATTGTTACATGATATTTTAGCTTTCGCTAACAACTTCATAGTTGCATGTCCTATAACCCATATAATTTTACAGTTTCATGAATGCTGATATAACGCTGACTGACAACAATATTAAGTAAGGTACACTAGGTCGCTTTCGTTACCAGCTATGTACAGTAGTTACCTTTAGTTAGTCGACTAGACTAGTTTTGAGAAATCAGCAGTTTCAATTTAATGGACCCGTTTAATAAATAGATACTATTTTACTCAACCTATACAGATAAAATGCTGATACCTAAATAAAATAATAATCGTAATAATTTAATTAAATGTTCTTTGACCCACTTTAATGCTGATCTTTGACGGTGTTGCAATTACTCAAAAGATTCGCAATTTAATACGCAGTCACAATTTAATGTTACGGGCAAGTAAAAAATCAGAGTCCACACATTACTGTCGCTCTCATTTAGGGCTCTATGCCACGAGCACAATTTCAGCCAACGCCCTGTCTTATTCATCTATTTCCTCTTTGGTCTGTAAAAAGTTCTACCCCATTAGGTATCCTATGCTTCGATTGTTCCTAATATTGGAATAAATTTTTGTGGTTGAAAAGCTTGTCATTCTCTCACCATTTGGTAAGTCATTCCGTCCAAAACCAAAAATAAAAAGAAGTCTAGTCTACTACAACAGTATGCTAGACTAGAAACTTGAGATTTGATTCCGCTATCTTGGTACTCACGAATATTGTTTTAGCAAAGGGTCTGATGGTGGTCTACCTTATGAGTTATTTTGTCTGCTATACATAAGTATTCAGTCACTAAAGCAGTATTCCAAATAAATTTTATAAATTGGCATAATATTTCCTGCCGTTCAACCGTGAATAAGTTATTATAATTAATTTCCCTTATACATACATACATTTCTATAACAATAACAATAAAATAAACTATAACCAATTTAGCAATTAGTTGTTAGTTACATGTAACGTCATGAAACTCATGAAAATATTGTCTAATGTAAGGTATACTTAGGTATGTATCTGAAACATAAGTTACTTACTTATTATTTAAACACTAATAATGTTTTCCTTTTACGAAACATACAGTTATATCATTTGGTACGCTTTAAAAAAATAATGCTATTTTTAATTACAATGTACATGAATTAAGTGCAACTGTTGTTTCAACTAAATTGCGTGGCGTAATATTATTACAGAACTGCAAATCATTTTGTTTTTTGACTTGCTTGCACTGAAATTATATTCTTTATTTAAAATATTATGAATTTATAACTAACCGATTTGGTTCAAGTACAGTGTAGTATACTTTAACACCTACAAATGAATAAATTAACAGTGCAGTGCCTGCAGTGATTAGGTAAGATACAGATTTTATCTATGCAAAGAAGAAAGAGCAATAAGTCATTAATTCCTTATATTAATGTCAATGGAATGACCAACTACAAGCTGCTAATAATTACTTATTTGACTTGTCATCTGAATGACCAACTACGAGCTGCTTATAATAATTTATTTGACTTGTCATTTGAATGACCAACTACAAGGTGCTGATAATGAAATAACAGTTTTTTTTTTCAATTGAATGACCAGCTGAAAGTTGCTAATAATTATTTTATTTATTTGACTTGTCATCTGAATGACCAACTACAGGCTGCTGATAGTAAATTTGATAGCATTTGATGCCCAGCTAAAAGTTGCAAATGTCAATTGAATGACCAGCTACAAGTTGCTAATGTCAATTAAATGAACAGCTGAAGGTTGCTAATGTCAATTGAATGACCAGCTACAAGTTGCTAATGTCAATTAAATGACCAGCTGAAAGATGCTAATGTCAATTAAATGACCAGCTGAAAGATGCTAATGTCAATTGAATGACCAGCTACAAGTTTCTAATGTCAATTGAATAACCAGCTAAAAGCGGCCTATGTCAATTGAATGACTGAATAACCAGCTACAAGTTGCTAATGTCAATTAAATGACCAGCTGAAAGATGCTAATGTCAATTGAATTACCAGCTAAAAGTTTCTAATGTCAATTGAATGATCAGCTAAAAGCTGCCTATGTCAATTGAATGACCAGCTGAAAGATGCTAATGTCAATTGAATGACCTGCTACAAGTTTCTAATGTCAATTGAATGACCAGCTAAAAGCTGCCAATGTCAATTGAATGACTAACTGTACTGTTTGTAACTGTTTGTTGTACATGGCAAAGCACTAACCATTAACCAGCTACAAGCTGACAATATGAAAGTAATCACCCTGACCATTTCAAACCTCTTAGCTATTAATTGGAGACATTTTCTCTTTATTAAGCACTAAAGCAAGGAGGTATGGTTCAATCGGCGCCTTAGCAGTCGTCCTGTTGAAGGCTGGTTTTTCTGTGACATCTAGGAACATACAATCTGCGAACAAAATTGTTAACCAGTATTATCGGTTTGGTCATGAATGTTATGATGCTTGAATATGATATAGTTTTTAATCTTCTCTCAACTGAGATGAAGTGTTTCTTGTTAAAATGTGAGTAGGTATTTCCAGAAATACTAAATTTAATAAGAAATCACCTAATCATTTTCTAATACTTTTTGTAAATAATTGTCTGAATTTACATTGATCCTTAAAATATAAAATTCCTTGCTCAAATAGCCAAAGAAACTAATTAGTTTCACCTGGAGTAATTATATCCATAATTATGACATTAACAACAATGTTGCAAAGATAAGATCAACGTAAGGTTACTGAATTGAAGTTCTATAAAGTATAGAATACGTCAAACAAGTTCCGGTAACAAATCGGATGATGATGATGATCGGAAATTATGTTGGTACTATTGATGTTTGAATTGAAATATTTTCATGAACTAGTACCACCAAATAAGCTCCGAAAGTGTTGTATATTATTATTGTTCTCGCATACCTACACTGAGAATGTCCAATAAGTAAAACGTTCAAAACGTAAAACTTTGGATTACAACTTAAATTTTTGTGACATCAAAATGTTCGTTACGCCAAATGTTCGTTACGCCGAATGTTCGTTAAGTCGAATGTACGTTACTCAGAACGTTCGTTACGTCAAATGTTCGTGATGCCGAATGTTCGTTACGCCGAATGTCCGTTACACCGAATGTTCGTTACGCCGAAAGTTCGTTTGCCGAATGTTCGTGGCGTCGAATGTTCATTACGCCGAACATCGGTTACGCCGAATGTTCTATACGTAGAATGTTCGGTACGCATAATGGTAATAAGTAACTTTTATTAGAGACCATCACAACTACGAAGTAAGACAATTACTTAAAAATGACAATGTGTCAATATAAGTATAAAAACTATTGGAATAAACTCACTTGGCATATCTTGGTTACCTAATCCTGTTTGTCTCGAATCAAGACACTATTCTTAACCTTTGGTATGCAGGAACGCGCATCAGCATGATGAAAACCATTTATTTCTATTGTCTCTGGCTTTTCCGGCATACGAGAGGTTAATGCGCGTATTTTGGATACCCATTAGGGCATAATGACGGACTACAAGCATGCATTAGTATATGCTCACGAGTACACTCCCCGAGGAGCAGTCAGAGACTCAGAAACCCCAGAACACCCTTGCCCCACCAGCACCGGAACTCCGTCCAGTCACGTGTGACGGGCAGTGAGCCTGGAGCTACGGACTTGAATAAATTCTTTCAATCGTTTAAAGTAATAAGGAATGATTACGTGACCTTAAAGATTGATGTCCACAGCTGGCGCTGGCGTACATTTGTTCATCCTAGGCGCCGCGCCGTCCCGTGTTGTCCCACACCTTCCTCCTGTCTGGTCTCTTCTCTTTCCTCCAGCATTCGATGGTCGACATGTGGGAAAAGAAATACAGTATGTAGATAATTCCAAATAAACGATTTAAAATCGGGACAAAAAACTATTTTTTCTTTTCTTTTGAAATATATTTTTATCAATAGGCAAAGGCAAAAACAAAGCAATGCTAGCAGAAACCAGATAATTAAGATAATTCCAAATAAACGATTTAAAATCGGGACAAAACTATTTTTACTTTTCTTTTGAAATATATTTTAACACTGTGTAACTTTTTAGGCAACAAATAAAGCAACGCCAGTAGAAACCGTCTTCGATTGTGTTTAAATAACTCGCTTAGCTTCCTTAACTGGGTGTCCTTAACTGGTGGATTTTATTTCGTTGGCACCGTTTGTATTTTTTAATTTTCAACCCTCAACAAACTGATAAACACTTTACTCACGTGAATTTCGAATCCCGTCGTCGCCAATGTAGAATACACATTTCTACTAAGGGTTGGTTGAGGTTGATGTATATAATGAAACACAGATATAGTCTTCACTAGTAATGTGACTAGCGCACGTCCGCACGGCACGGCGGTCGGTGCACGAATACCGAGCGAATGAACGATAGATATTGACCACAGACCGCACCAGCCGATAGATGGCGCTACCGGCGCTTTCCGCATTAACTACTCTTTATTGCTGTACACTACACCTCTTATTATTTATTTACTTTATTTTATACAGGGTGAAATTGATATAATTAGCATCCTTTTAAACTAAGAGTCTACCCATCAAACTGAACAACTTTTACTATAGGAGCAAACCGATCGGAGCAAATAAAAAATCTGCTGTTCCATACTAAACTACAATGTCGACGCGCGAGTTCGCGACTCAAATGTATGCAACAGCAGATTTTTTTTGCTCCGCTCGGTTTGCTGCCATAGTAAAAGTTGTTCAGTTTGATGGGTAGAGTCTTAGTTTAAAAGGATGCTAATGATATCGATTTCACCCTGTATATTAGTAGGTACGTACAAAGTTATACTCCATTCCACATAGTAACGAAATTTTTAAAACTATTTTGCATAACAGAAATTGAGATTTAAAACACTTTCTCTCACTTATTCTAAGAACAGCTTTAGTAACGTCCAAGATATGTCGGATACTATAAATATAAATTATATTTGGTGATCAGAATTGGCCAGAAAGCTAAATAGAAATCGGAAAATCTTGTCATCCTTATTTGGAATGAAGGTGAAATTTATATCATTAGCATCCTTTTAAACTATGAGTCTACCCATCGAACTGAACAATTTTTACTATGGGAGCAAACCAATCGGAGCAAAAAGAAATCTGCTGTTGCATACATTAATTGTGTCGCGTAGGCATTGCAGTTTAGTATGGAACAGCTGATTTTTACGTTGCTCCGATCGGTTTGCTCCCATACTGAAAGTTGTTCAGTTTGATGGGTAGACTCATAGTTTAAAAGGACGCTAATAATATAAATTTCACCCTGTAGAATTATTCTTTGTTCCAGATAACAATAAAACTTAAAAGCTATTTTGTAAAATAATGGTTTGGATCTGCGGCATTCTTTTATAAAACTTAATTCGAATTGAAATACAGAAATTTATTAACAGCTCTTAATTTATTAAGTGACAGCAGATGTACGAAAGAGATATATGTTGCTAATGTGAGTGGAAGTGTCGGCAGAGGGCGCCCTCGTAGGACGTATGCTGATCAAATCAGTTGCGTCCTACAAAAAGGGGAGGTGCGGAGTACTCGAAACCGACGGGCATGTATGAAGAGATGTATGGATGTGCATGAGGCAAAAGAGGTATGTAAAGATCGTAGTAAGTGGCGCGCCCTGGTCTCTGCCTACCCCACTGGGAAAGAGGCGTGACGTTATAGATAGATAGAGATAGATAGAAATTTATTAACGAATTTTCCAAAAACATCCTGTAAGTATAAAAACAAAGAAGAAGCCGAACCAAGCCGAGCCGTCTGTTCTGAAGATTCAGAATATCTCTGACTACCCCCTCGGGGAATATAGTCGTGAGCAAATGCTTTACTTTTAGTTACTTGTAGTTTGGTTTGTAAGATCACTAGATGTAATATTCAGTGATTGGTTACGTAGGTAGTAGGTAGGTAGGTAAAACAGTGTTGTAATGTAGCCGAGTACAAATCTCATTGGAGCGAAGTTTTAATGAAATTTCAACCAAACTGTATCCACTTGCGGGAAGCTGCGGCTTGTTGACACAATAATTCTACGTATAATCCATTTCACATAGGAAGGTGCGTGTAACAGGCAATTTTCGCACTTATTATGTTAGCATAAGAGTCCTGTCAGAACTCTTCCTATGTGAAATGCAGTATAATGTGCGTATGACAAATGTGTCTATTCATGAATTGTTTAGTTTTGTCCATTTATGTTACTTGGTTATTTCAAGCCTATTAAATGTGAGGTAGAGATCACATCAAAATAGCCGTGGGCACCCGTGGATTCGTATTTAGGGTGAACGATACCATTTCTTCCCGTGCATCAACACGAGTTTCGTACAATTATGCCACTAATGAATTCTATGCCACTATTGACATTGTCATACCTTGTCAGCCTTGCCTTGACAACCACATAAGCAAGAGTATCACTACAGGGTAAAACTGATATCATTTGCATCCTTTTAAACTAAGAGTCTATACCCATCAAACTGAACAACTTTTACTAAGGGAGCAAACCGATCGGAGCAACTAAAAAATCTGCTGTTGCATACATTTGAGCTATGTAGGCATTGCAGTTTAGTTTGGAACAGCTGATTTTTTGCCCCGTTCGGTTTGCTCCCATAGTAAAAGTTGTTTAGTTTGATGGGTAGACTCTTAGTTTAAAAGGATGCTAATGATATAATTTCACCCTGTTGTATATGCTTAAAAGCTCTCACGTGGGTAATATAGGCAAAATTGACTATGAAAATATTAAATCATGAACAAGGAATAGCATGAAATTGTGTAGGTAAAGTTTCACTTATAGGATATTGAAGATCTATTGTCGAGTCAATGCCATTTCATAGATTTTGTCTTGTTATAGTAGTGATGGGTTTCAGGCTGGAATGACGTGTCAAGTAGGGAATTAGATTTTAACATAAACATTATAATAGAAACCTCATCCATTAATCGCCTCATACGACACCCTTGGGAAGAAAGGGGGTGGTCCACCCCATCATACCTACTTAAATAAAATTTAACAAAGTTCTTACCAATGCCTATACAGCAAACAATTGATTAGCGCCAAGGCGCCGACTGGAGACGCGGAACGCCGCAGCCCTGTTAAAAACAACGGGTTCAACATTAAAAACAAACCAAACTGTCATTTTCATTATCCTCGTCACCCGGCCCGACTAATCGTTGTGACTTCAGTTGGCTACTGACACAGCGCAGCGCAAGGAATGAAGACACACCTCTCCGTTATTAGAATTATGAGTTGTGTGAATAAAAAATTAGGTATAATTATTTTGTGTGTTCGAATAGAACACCATTTTAAACCTTAAAAACAAACAATACAATTTAGTCTAGACATATCTAGATAAATGTCATTTTGTTTTGTTAAGCACTTTAACGTAGAGTAAAAACAAATATTCAAGTAAATAACTAGGTAATACTTTACAGGTATTATTAATAGGTTAGCCTATTTCAAATTGCCACTTGTTTGAATAAGCACATAGGTTTATTTGAATATTTATTGTTACTCTACGTAAAAAAAGGTACTTAACAAACCAAAATGATGTTTAGATATGATGTATAGACTAAATTAAATTACTTTAACAAACTTGAGACTAGACAACCTCTGTGAAAATATTTAAAATATTTTATGTATGCCAACTGACTTCTAAGCAAGAGTTTGAAATAAGTATACATGGATTGATTTATTTATTTATTAAACAATTACACAGCTTCACAGAGGAACTCCAATACGCTATGTAAGTAATTATACAAATCAAACAAGAATATTAAATTTTCCTCCAACTTAACTTAATCTTACGAATTAGACATTCTCAGAGAAGGTCAGGCATTCTCGTAAACAATCAGACCAGCGGTCAGCAAAAACGTCAAACTGTGGTGAGTGTTGCAGCAGTGTGGTGAGACGTCTGAGGGCGAGCACGAGCGGAGAGTGTTGGTGCGCCGCCGTGCGCGCCGCCGGCACGGCCAGCAGCCGGTGACGACGCGCGCGCACGTAGTTGTTGGGCACGAATAGGCGGAGGGCCCGGCTGACTAATTCGGGACAGTCTGATTGACCACGTAGGAAACGGCACACTGTCGTGAGAGAGTCGAAGGTGCGCCGCGTCTGTAGCGAGTTGAAACACAGTGCTCCCAGAAGATACTTCGTGGGATATAAAAAGGGATAATACCCATACATTTTTTTGTACAGAAATCGGAGAAAAGCCTTTTGGATCTTCTCTAGCAGCAAATTGTAGGTGCCTTCGTGTGGACTCCATACAATAGAGGCCGCCTCTATCTTGCTACGGACGAGTGCTGTATACAATAATTTTATAGCCCTAGGCCTATGAAATTCGCGACAGTTACGTATAACGAATCCTAGTCTACGGTAACAATCGGTCGAGACGGATCTAATATGCTCGTTGAATGTTAACTTGGGATCAAATAGAACGCCCAAGTCTTTCACCGAAGTAACACGAGAGATGGGCTCAGTTCCCAAAGTGTATACCGCATGTGTCGGCTCTAGCGCGCGAGTGAAAGACATAACGCAACACTTTGAGTGATTGAAAATAAGTTTGTTCTTGACACTCCACTGGTGAAGGGCGTCAATATCATTCTGTAGTAATAAACAGTCATCCGGTTCTTCGATTGCACGAATTAATTTGAGATCATCGGCATAGAGCAGGCACCCCGAGCACCCTAGCACCCCCTCCAAGTCATTAAACGTAATAATGAAAAGTAGTGGACCCAGTATTGAGCCCTGGCTAACCCCGGAACGCGTGTGATATGGGTTTGATACGAAGGAGCCATAGCGTACATACTGCTGCCGACCGCGCAAATAATCTGCGAAAAATTTAAGGAGACCTGGGCTAAAACCAATTTCACTTAACTTTTGTAACAGTATATCGTTATCTACACGGTCAAAAGCTTTCCTAAAATCGAAGTACACAACGTCAACCTGTACCCCTTTATCCATATTACCGGAAATGATGTCAACTAACGTCAAGAGGTTTGTGTTAACCGATCTATGACACCTAAACCCATGTTGGCAATCGGCCAGGTAAGGAGCTACCTGCAAGGATATTTGTTTATGGAGAATGGACTCGAATAGCTTTGCGGGGGCTGACAATATGACTATTGGTCGGTAATTCTCGACTTTGGTTGCATCTCTTGTTTTAGGGATTGGGGTCACTCTTGAGAGCTTCCAGCACGTAGGATATTTCCCGGTATGGAGCGCCAGATTGAAAATGTATTTGATGGGAATCATGAACTCATCTTTACACGCCTTTATTATGAAAGGTGGAATGTAGTCAGGACCAATAGCACTTCTAGGCTTAAGTTTCCCAAAAGCTCCACGAATATCTTCGCTTGTTCTACAGTTAACATGTATATGGTTAGAATTACAGGTCTTAGTTGTTTGGTTAACCAGATTAGCATCAAGTACTGGGTCAGATGGAAGGAATACATCGGAAAAGAAATCTGCGAAGGCAGCTGCCGAATCAGATCCATCGAACGTTTCGCCTCGATATTCCACTGTCGGCTCAAAGCCACCCGGAGATCTAAGGCTATTAACATACTGCCAGAACGCATGTGGGTTCTCCCCTATACTGGTCTCTTGATGTTAACGTTTCACTGGCCTACCCTCAAGGGGAGCGTTAGTCCACCATGCGTGCCCAATGGCAGACTTCACACACACATTAGAATTTCTTCTTCAGCGTATGCAGGTTTCCTCACAACGTTTTCCTTCACCGTTGGATTGATAAGTATAAGAAATAAACAAACAAAACAGAGTGAAGTTAAATAAAACCTTTTAAAAGGAAAGCGTAATTGCACTTCAGTACTCTGTGGCCTTTATGCCACTACTTCAAGTAGACAACCCTCGCAAAAAGAGCAAACTTTTCCTTTCTTTCATAACAAGTTAATGTACGAACCGGTTAACTTAATCGGCTATTGTTGGAGATAAACATTTTTTTCCCGTCAAGTTAATTTGAGGTCAATGGGTACCCATTGGACTTCCGAGAAAGTTTTTAGCGATAAATTACGTACAATCTTATTTTAGGTTAAGAGGATAGGCGGGTACCGTTTTTCCATACAAACGTATTGTTTCATCCCTGGATAATGACACTAAAGCAACATTTTTGACAATCTATATTATTATGTTATCTACCTACCTCAGTCTGCTATGTTTTGCTTTTTTGCATTAATTAATTACAATGAGAACTAGAGACTGAGAGATTTTACTGATCTTTTTCAGACATCCAGCAAACAAATTTGACAAATATACTTAAACAAAAAAGCAAAACATGCAGACATAGCCAAAGTCATCTTCATATTATTCTTGAAAGAATTATTAAAATTGGTTTAGTTTTGGAGGACGAAACATTGGAATACGAAATGCTGATTTCGTTGATTTTATGTAGATAAAATCGGTCCGACCTGCAGGTGTCTCTTTCGCACTCTAGTTGGCGGGGTGTATGGATCAGACAAATACGTATACAGTCTGAAAAGTGACCTATTCCACGGAATATTTAAGAGTACCCTATTCTCCAAATTTCCACTTCAGCCCGCCTATCCTCTTAAGAAGAACGGTACCTAGGAGATTCTTAAGATACCTGAAGTAGGTACCTACCTTCTACTTTAATTAGAATTAGGATGTTATAATATTATGAAGATCATAGCTGATTTTGATAACATCGAAAGCTTATTTACAAAAGCAGTCAGGTACGTAGAATATATTGGATGGTATAAGCACAGAGGTCTATAATTGGTATAACTCAAACTGAAAATCATGTATTCAATATTTCAATATAGGAGCTTGATCAAATCTTTTTATGAAGCTACCATCGTGTCGGAACGTGTTGTCGTTGTACAGAAGATGCGGCCAGAAAATCAACATTTAACACGACATAATAACTATTATTTAGAATTAATACATTCTTAAGCTTGTATACAGTATAATACATAGTCTATTTAATTAAATAATTGATACTATACTGTAAACTATAAGTTAGCGCACTCAGATCCAAGCATTTTGATTAGGTATTTAAATAATTCAGTTTAAAATATACTTTTTTGCAGAGGACTTTTTTGATCTGAGTTTTAAAAATGTTTTCGGGAAAAATTTTCTCGGGTATTTTATTAAAACAGGGGATTTTATTTTTTCTTCACACCGATGTATGCAATCGTAGATGATGACCAAGAGAAGATCACACGGTGTAACCAACATAATGTCACATAATGTTGACGATTTCCGAAGAGATTAGTCGCTTCTACAACAACCATCTTGATTGGTGGTATTCTGATTAGTCTCGGCTACCACACCGTGTAATGAGATACTTTTTACCACAGTAAGGCCCACTTGCGCCAAATGCTGTGTTAAATTGCGTAACCCCGTGTTTAGTAGCACCGACCTAAAGTGTTATCGAAGATTGTCTTGCGCCAATGAAAACTAGTTCATAGTTAACTAACCTGACAGTTCTCTATTTTTCGCTGGAAACATCCTAAATGACCATAGAGTTGATGTAATTCGACAAAATATGAAAAGTGAATGATGAATGAACATAATTATTCACGTCTCTATCACACTGCATCTCTTTGTACTTGTCTGTCTCATTTGTTTTATTTTGACAATGACATTTCGTTTTCATCGTTTTGTTTTAAAATCATTCAGTTTTCAATCATGTCAACAAAAACAGCTGTTGCCTCAATTTTGACATTTAGCCATATTTAGCACGTAGTTTAGTGACTTAAACCTACCACATCGGCAGTTTAAAATTTAAATATAACACAAGTTTAGCCCCCTAAAACAGGATGGTGCAAGACATAATTATAATTTAATTCCAAAGTAGCGTCTAGTTCTGAGTTAATGACGATAACCCTGCCTGGCGCAAGCGGGCCTAAGAGAGGTTAGAAGTGCAAAGTAGGCGTGGAACGTTTCGCCACAGGTTATGCAATGATTTGCATAACACCATAAGGCGCGCGGCGTGGTGCGAGCGAGAGGGCATGAGGGCATGTAATTGTAGCAGCGTGAGCGGGAAGACAAGTGGCGACAGCCGCCTCTGAAGCAAAATCGCTACTTTGCGTTTCTAAACCCTATTATAATGTTATATGCCTTTAACATTGCAATTATTGATAGCAATATCAGCAATAAATGTCATATCGATTAGTTTCAACATTTAAAAAAACCAGTTTAACTGCATTCATATTTCGCAAAACTTTTTTCCAGTTATAAAAAAGGTAATCAACTTTGCCCACGTCGAAATAAGTTGTTACATCAACTAACCCCGCTTGTACGAATTGCATTTTCATCCTACAAAATTCCCGAGGTTATTTTAACGATAAAAATGCTTTTTTATCATCGAAAAATGTACTGTCATGCCCTTTGCAATATCCATGTTGCTTTTTGGCAGCATTCATTGTAACTATTTTTACAAAATGGGCGGATTCGATTTCGGAAAATTTAATGGAAAATGATGATGAAGCACTCCATCAGATATTATTGCCTTTTTGACTCGTATCTTGATATGAGTAATTTTGTACTCACTTGGGAAAACTAGATCAATGCACTGATGAAACGGCTGCTGATAGAAAGTAGCTGTTCGCGCCAGAATAAGCGGCTGTTCCATTTGTGGACAGCCTGGTGCATATCCTTAGAAGATCATTATGTTTATCCCGGAATTAGACTCCGTGCTGCCCATGAAAGGTGCGAGATATGATCTCTCCTTATTTTGAGGAGATTAGTGTTCACACGTGCCATGCATGACTTTTTTTATGATCCTGGGTATGGTATTTAGTATTCACATGGACCACGAATTTTTGGTGTCCTCAATTAAAGTCCCAACTATCCATGATGGCGCCATGTGGCCGCTAGTTGTGTAGAGTTTACGCGTACTATGTACCTGAATTAGAGTCCCTGCTGCCCATGACAGGCGCGATCTGTGGCCGCTCCTCATCTATGAAGAGGATACTGCTGGTTGTGTAGTGTTCACTCGTACCATGCGTTTTACTAGATGCCAGGTGCCTGTATCAGTACCTGAATTAGAGTCCCTGCTGCCCATGACAGGCGCGATCTGTGGCCGTACCTCGTCTATGAGGAGGATACCGCTGGTCGTGTAGTGTTTACGTGTACTATGCGTTTTACTAGATGCTGAGTGCCTGTATCAGTACCTGAATTAGAGTCCCTGCTGCCCATGACAGGCGCGATCTGTGGCCGCTCCTCATCTATGAGGAGGATGCCGCTGGCTGTCCACGCTGACATCACGCGTGCCACGCATGTCACGTTTAGACGACCCTGTTGCAATTAAATACAGAATTAAAGTCTGTGGTGAAAGAAATATCGAAGGGAAAACCTACATGTCTCTAATTCAAAACGTGTATTTGTATCTAGTGTCAGCTCCTGTGCTATGCTGGGCAGAGTTTGAGTAAGTACTGCTATTGAAATATGGATATTCTGATTATTTTATGTTTAGAATATCTCTGCTCTGACTACCAGGGGATATTGAGCATATTTATTTTCTACTTTAATTTCGAGCAATGGTTAGTCTAGTTTATGTATAGTTCAATTTTCATTATGTATTATCATTCGATACCTACCACTGCTAGATACAGGGTGTCCCAGAAATGGTGAATCAAAATGCTATGGGAGGCAGCTTGACTAATGTCCTATCCATAAAAAATATTAAAAAAAATAAAACGCACATGACCATAAAAAAAAAAGAATATCCAAAAAAACGGGAAAATCATCAAATTTTTCTAAGTTTCCAGCTCTAATTATCGCGTTTTGGGATAATTTGTAATTTTTTTCTGCCAATATTAATTGTTAGAGGTTGCTTCGACTGATTGTTAACATTTTACAAAAAAAAATGTCTGCACTTAGAGCACAGACCACTTAGTTTAATTGTTTTTTCTGAACCGAAAAATTTTCTTGCTATTTTAACCAGCTGTAGTATAAAAAAAAAGTATGGGACTTGTGTGGCAAACTACTTCAAAAAGTTGCCTATTTAATGACGATTTTAAAATGATACGAATCACTGAATTTACTTTACAAAATTGGGAGATATTAATTTTCTTGTGTGCTAGGGTGAAATTTGTGCAATTTATTCTTTACTTTTTAATTCATTTTCCACTTCTAATCCGTTGCTTCTAAGGTTAGAATTGGCTAAAAAAGTTGTTTCAATACCCGGTAGTAATGGCACGGTTTTTTAGAATCCCGGTTTTTCAAAATCCCGGTGTTTTAAAAACCCGATTTTTTTTAAATCCCGTTTGTTTAAAATCCAGTTTTTTTAAGAATCCCGGTTTTTTAAATTCCCGGGATTCCCAAAAAACTGGGAATTTAAAAAACCGGGATTTTAAAACACCAGGATTCCCAAAAAACCGGGATTCCCAAAAAACCGGGATTTTAAAACACCGGGATTCCCAAAAAACCGGGAATTTAAAAAAAACCGGGATTCCTAAAAAAACCGGGATTTTAAACAACCGGGATTTTAAAACACCGGGATTTTGAAAAACCGGGATTCTAAAAAACCGTGCCATTACTACCGGGTATTGAAACAACTTTTTTAGCCAATTCTAACCTTAGAAGCAACGGATTAGCAGTGGAAAATGAATTAAAAAGTAAAGAATAAATTGCACAAATTTCACCCTAGCACACAAGAAAATTAATATCTCCCAATTTTGTAAAGTAAATTCAGTGATTCGTATCATTTTAAAATCGTCATTAAATAGGCAACTTTTTGAAGTAGTTTGCCGCACAAGTCCCATACTTTTTTTTTATACTACAGCTGGTTAAAATAGCAAGAAAATTTTTCGGTTCAGAAAAAACAATTAAACTAAGTGGTCTGTGCTCGAAGTGCAGACATTTTTTTTTGTAAAATGTTAACAATCAGTCGAAGCAACCTCTAACAATTAATATTGGCAGAAAAAAATTACAAATTATCCCAAAACGCGATAATTAGAGCTGGAAACTTAGAAAAAAGACATCCTCCAAATCGGGCCATTTTTGTACTACCAACTTTTTCTACGGCGTTATAAAAATATGCGAATAATAGTTCGCATACTCATATTACTAAAACTAATTATTTCAACGTTATATTTTATGGTACAAACGAGATATCTTGAATTGAATTTGGATATTTTATTTACGAAATGTGAAAAATTGGCGAAAAAAACACTGAAAAAGTAATCACAAACTTTTCGAAAAAAGAAGGCCTTGACAATAAATTGATTGACAACTTGACATTTGACATGGACATAAAAGCATTTTTTTTAAGTCGACTTTCCCCACACAGGTGCAATAATTATCGAGCGTTAATATCGCTGCGATTTTGCAATATTTATTTTCTGAACTTTTTGAGCGCGGTCCTACAGACTGCCGCGATATTATCGCTCGATAAAATCGCACCTGTGTGGGGGAGCCCAATATGACCGTCTGCAAACGGAGATTTTTTCTATGAAACTGAGAGTGAATATACCTTAACTTCTTTCACGTTTCCAGCTGCAGTATTATCATGGCTATTGTGTGCAATGTGCATGACGTGATGGATGATATTGTGTTGATTATAAATACACCTACAAAGCCTAAATTATGTGTACCTACGTGTTTGTTGAAAAGGGTGAAATAAAACAGTATTTGGTTATCAAACATAAGTATTATTCATTTTCCACATCTTCTCAAACAATTATATCATCCACAAATGCAGCAGGAGGCTCAATATTTGTCTGGTGTCGTGCACGACCCATGTACCAGATTAATATCGTCATTATATTATGTGCACAACGGGTTACCTACGTAACATCTAAACATGCAGTTCCTTTACCACTAACACAGCTACAATAATAACCACAAATGCTATCTTCCCGCGACTGTATCACACTTTCATTGAAAAACTAAAGCGTAGCCGAATCGAACGAAAAGGTTACATATCAAAAAGTCAAACGTTCATTGGTCAAATTTTAAAAGAACTAAAAACGAAATGCCAAATGTACGAAAGGCCAAAAGTTGATACGTCAAAATTTAAAAGATCAAAAAGACGATTGGTCAAATCGTTCAAAGGCCAAATGGACGAATGGTCAAAAGGTTGAAATATCAAATTTTAAATGGTCAAAGGTTGAAATATCAAATTTTAAATGGTCAAAAGGATTATTGATCGTATCGTTTATTTAATTGTTTAAATGATAATTAGCGACCAAAGCCTAAGCCTTTCTAAACGCAATCATAATTAAATACACTATTTAAAACTCAAGAACGGCTGAAGAGATTTGGCTGAAAATTGGTGGGGAGGTAGCTTAGAACAAGGAGACGGACATAGGGTATGTGTAGGTGTAGGGTCTATGGCAGGACAACGTCTGCCGGGTCAGCTAGTTGAATATAAAAATAAACTCTTGTATGACTCTTAGATTTTAAGGAAAACTAAATAGGAATACCGAATATTACTGTGAAAGTTTTCAAAGCGAAACTCAATTATATTAGCTTCGTGTTGTTATATTTGTTCATGCCAACGGGACCCTATTCGTAAGTTTATGCTGTCTGTCCGTCCGTCCGTCTGCCTGTCTGTCTATGTGTCTTGTATGTCTGTCCTACCTACTGGGTGTAAGTGGATACAGTTGCATTACCTACTTTAATGGGTTAGTGTACTCAAGATACTGAATAACTTTCCGAAAAGAACGTAAGGAAATTCACAAAAAAAAAAACTGCTTTTCATACAACATTTCGACCAGCTGATTACATTTAGTATGGAAAGTACAATTTCTTTTTTAATTTTATACAGGGTGTAACAAACACACTAGTAATACTTAAGGGGGTGCTTCAGACCATCAAACTCAACAACTTTCAATATGGAGCCAAAAGTGAAATCGTGAAAAAGAAATCTGCTGTTTCATACAAAACTGCAGTACCGACTCAACTTAAATGTATGGGATAGGGGGAAATGATTTCAATACTGGCTCCATAGTGAAAGTTGTTCAGTTTGATGGTTTGAAGCACTTGCTTAAGTATTACAGCCTGAATAGGTTTCTTAGGGAAAGTAGTTGAGTATCATGGCTACTTACTTTTGTTAGGTCTGCCACATACATACGGAATTCCGATCCGGAATTTTTAATGCAAGATTACGATTTCATATGGATTTCCTCCCTCCATAATTGCGTTCAGAATTGCGGAGGTATCAAATCCTATCCAAAAAAAAAAAAAATACATACATTATGTATTTTTAAATTTTTAGACATAAATACTTGCATACATATTATTATACTCGCGCCAGTATCACATTGGGTAGGCAGAGACAATGGATCGCGATCGGCTACGATCCTGACACACTTCTTTTGCCTTTTCCACAGTCATAATAAGTCGTTTCATACACGCTCCTCGTTTTCGGGTACATTTTTATCTGACCCTTCTTAAGTACGCTGCCAATTTGTTCCGCATACGTACGTCTGGGGCAACCCCTTTTGATTGTTCCATTCACACTCGCTTTTTATAATTTTATACGTCAGTCTACTATCACTCATCTTTTCCACATGACCAAACCATCTCAGCATTCCTTTTCAATCTTTGTCACTATATCCTCTTTCAATCCACATCTGTCTCTAATTACACTATTTTGTATTCTGTCATTCAAAGTCACACCACACAATAATGCGTAAAGAACGCATTTCGACAGCATTTATTCTAGATTAATTCCTTTTCTGCCATACCCAATATTAGCTGTCATACATCAAAGTTGGTGCCAGCACATCGTCATGAACTGCCAAACGTGCCTTTTTGGATACATTATGACTTTTTTGAATGTGTGCATCTGTCCATTAATCCTATTTCACGCTTTCACTCTCCTGTCTGGTCTCCATCACATGTACCATCTTTGGTAAACATACATCCCAAATATACGAATTAAATATAAATAAGTATAAATATAATTATCTTGGACACACACACACATATTACCTAGTCACATTTAAAGTACCAGAATATTGTCTAGACTTGTATTATGATGACTAGACAACGATTTATCCTCCTGCGTATAAATATACGAGAAGTACAAATGTACTTCTCGTAGGACACAAGAAATAATAAAATCTATTGTTGATGTTTTGGTTGGCGACTAAAACACAAACAATCGATTTTATTATTTCTTGTGTCCTACGAGAAGTACATAATTATGTACGCAGGAGGATAGAATACATAAATACAGGGTTTTAGTGTGAATAGTTGCTTTACTTTGCATTAAGGGATGATTGTACCCATGATATTGAACAACCTATTGGAAATTCACAAAATATTTTGGACTCTCCTTATGAACGTTTGTATGAATAGTAGTTTTTTTTTATTTCCTATATATGTTTGTTTAGCAAAGTTGTTCATTATCATGGGTACAGTCACCCCTTAAAGTAATGCAACTGTGTACCCTTACACCCTGTTAAGATACAAGCATCCATGACTCGGTTACAAATATTCACATTCATCAATCATCCATCATACAAATATTTATCATCATACAATAATTTGTCTTACGGGATTCGAACCTCGGCACAGCAGGCAGGTTCACTACCGACTGTGCTATCAAGCTGTCATTCATTCTTCAACCTGTCCCGCTTTTTCATCTCCTATCATAATTTTAAATTCAGTCACTATTTCTTTCCATTCGAGAACCATAACTTTCGACTTATTTATTCACTTTTATTCCATTCTTCTTAAATTACTCATTCATGCATGTTACCATCTCCTGTAAATCTTCTGCCGTTGATGCAAGTAGTACTTGATCAATTGATCATCAGCATATAACAAACATTTGACGAGCAGAGCAACCCATTGATCCTTAAACCATACTCTCTTTCTTTCAAATCACTCCAAGAGCTGTCCATAAATAAATTGAACAACAACGGTGTCGCTACGCATCCCTGTCTAACACCCCTGGAGATGTCGAACTAGTCTGTGTATACTCCGTTTATCCTCCCTTGTAAGAACCCTCATACAAAGATTTTAGTACCTGAACCAAGTTGCTATCCACCCCGTACAGGTCAGTCGCTATTTATTGTTTAAACGATTAAATAAACGATACGGTTCATAATCCTTTTGATCATTTAAAATTTGATATTTCAACCTTTTGACCATACGTCCATTTGGCCTTTGAACGATTTGGCTAATCGTCTTTTTGATCTTTTAAATTTTGATGTATCAACTTTTGGCCTTTCAAACTTTTGACCAAATGACCATTTGGTCTTTTAAAATTTGGTATTTCGTTTTTTGTTCTTTTAAAATTTGACCAATGAACGTTTGACTTTTTGATATGTAACCAACGAAAACATTGACTTGTTTACATTACTCTATGACATTGACATACTGTAATGAATATAGGTAATACTCCAAAGAAATCCTATTTCTTCTGTGTAAAAGATCGTTTTTTTATATTGCTAACTGCGCTATTTGTAATTACTTCGAACTGTCAAAATATTACTTTAAATATTTTGTAACACGAAACGACTTTATTTATAGCTATTTTTGCAATTGGTTTGTACTTCTATCATATTCATCTATATTAAAATGCATATATAAAAGCTATTAAATGCATATCACAATTTGGCCGAACGGCCCATAACTTGGTGACTGATATCCTTTGATGATTTTCCCGTTTTTTTGGATATTCTTTTTTTTTTATGGTCATGTGCGTTTTATTTTTTTTAATATTTTTTATGGATAGGACATTAGTCAAGCTGCCTCCCATAGCAGTTTGATTCACCATTTCTGGGACACCCTGTATAAGCAAAATCTTCCTCTGTGTATTTTACAAAATAAATAATTGTAGCTTTCGTTTTTCTATATGACTGAATAAGGAAGGGAGAAAATGTGTTAGAAATTTGTCTTTGATCATATATATGAAAGGAAAACCTTTTTATCTCATAAAAAAATAAGGATTCCGCATTTTTTTTTTAAACGATTTCGTTGATGCGCTTGTAAATTAATGCTCGAGCTTATAACAAAAAAACCTACCAGTAAATGAAAAAATAAGCCTCAAATAACCAATCATTTTAGATGGATTTTTCCAATAATTTGTAGTTTAATATTAATCCTTTACCGATCTCGATTTGTTTTTTTTTTTAGTTTGATATGCTTGTATTGTTGAGTTTATTGGTCTTGCATTTCTCTACTAATGACATTGGTGTGAAGGAACAACCCGTAAATCTTGCGATAGACACCACGCCGTGACACCAATTCGAGGGCCAATTCATTTTACGTCATAATTTGTATTATTAGTTGGTAAATTTAAATTACAGTATTATTTGAAAATGAAAATGAAAATAATTTATTTAAATAAAGGTATAAAAATGGTTACATAAAAATCTTAAAGTAATATTAACTAAAAGTACACTTGGGGTGAACGCAGAAAAAAATAAAAAATGTTATGTATACCGAATTCATTTACCAGGGGTTCCCATCGTAGGCAAGCGAAAGCCTGCTTGTTTCTAGGGAAACCAGTTTCTAGTTGATTAAAGTTACTGTTTATAGGTGGTGTGTGATTGTAACCCTAGTGTGTAAAATTGTGATTTAGGTTCAAAGATCTTTCAAAAGAGTTTACAATTCACTTCTACGAAAAACCAACAAATAAACCAGAGCGTAGGTAGGTAGGGTACCATAATTCTCAAATTCAATGCTTGTCTTTATTATTTTGCAGAAAATGCTATAGTTATTTAATTCGGTCTTACTTCTTGTCAAATACCTATAGGTATGTTTTGAAAAGAAAGAAAGTTAAAATCCTGAAGCAATCATAAAATAAATCATTATTTCGTTAATCGTTGAACACGAGATAAGAATACAACAATCTGATCATATTAATATAAGTACAAATAAGTTATCTATCTTACATTCGAATAACAAAAGGGTTAAAAACTAGAACGATTAAATCGTTCTAAGTTAAAAAGCTGTAATCTAAGTAAACAAATTCATAATCCATTAAAATATCTACTTACTTTGCGGAAATGTACTGACTGCACTCTTATAACAAGCTGGCTGAACGAAGAGGATTTATTAGATTTTTCTTCTTCGCTACTAATATTCAATTTACTCGCTATTTGCTCCAGCCCCTGGCGAGTGCCCGTCTTGTTTTTCCTATTGCTATCATCATCCAGAACACCGATATTGCCTGGAATATCTATTACATCTGTCACTGGCTCTTCGTAACCAGATATGGTGTCCCAGGGACTGAATATTATTCTATTGGCATCTTCTAGAGATGCATCTGTTATCACAGGTTTTCTTCTTTCTTCGTACGACGGGTCGTGCATAGGAATGTCGAGTCCTTTCACCTTTGAACAAGATTATAACGATTTTTAATATTACATGTTTATATGCATGAATTTTGTTTCAAACATCTGAGCTGAAAGTGTTTTTGGCGTGGTAATTTGTAGATAGACGGGAGAAATTTAAAGCTGTTTTAGTTTGGCAGCAAACATAAAGATGTTAAATTAATTATTTTATCGTTTAAATCACATTTAGCCTTAAAACAGCGCAGCTAAAGTGGTGGTCTGCATTGTTCATTATTTTTCTCTTGCATTGAAAAGACTTGCAACAGAAGAAATTATTGAGAGTTATGGAATGTGTTCTTTAAGAAAGTAACAAACTGACTTTATCGATTTCGACCACTTTCTCTGTAAAGACATAATACTTAAGTGACATTTTGGTATATAGGATTCACTCTTTCTTGTTTTGTATTATTATTGTATCTCTTGTTGCTGTATTATTATTATTATTGTAAATTGTCTGTTCATTTTACTAGAAGTCGCACTATGAGTTCATGAAATAATGTACCTACTTAAGTTTTATTTTTCCTAGACTACATAATTATCTTACTAAGATATTATTTGTGTATATGTAGGTCTGAAAAGACAGAGTTCGGTGAAACTATGTAAGAAGCAATGTAAACTGCCAAGTCGTACCTGAATTCCCTACACAATAAAGAATTTATTATTTTTTATATATTTATAAAGGGACAGGTTATGTTTATTTTATTTTATTTGGGGGTTTGGGGCCTTGACAGGCTTGCACCTGTGCCATGGCTGGTCCTTTGTGAACGCCCTTTTCACAGTTCCCGTAGACGTTAAGTTAGTTATTGTCTGTAGGATCCCACTGCAGTAGGCCTCGCATGCCACCCCCGAGAAAACGATAAAAATCGAGATGTGCCTCCACCTTTATTATTTTACATATTCGTATCTTTTGAAAGAGCGCGAATGACGTTTTTCTCGTTTAAACGCTTTGTCGTGGATGGAATGCAAGCCCTGCAGGCCAAAGGCCTCCTCTCACGAGTAGAAAGGTGAGAGAGGTTATTATGCGCATCTTCTTCACCCCGCGGTCCAATTGATAGAGGTAGAGTAAAAACATTGTCACCTCTTGTCCATTGAGAAGCCAGGTGAGGTTGGCTGGGGGGTCAGCGGGGGGCGATGTGCAGTTAGCGCGGAGCATGTCCCCCACGGAGTACCAGCTCTTCTGCGCCCGCACCGTCGGCACCGTGTCCGGCAGCTCTGGAACGAATCACCATTAGCCTCGGTATACGTCCACAGCTGGAGCACAAACCCCCTTAGGCATAGTGAGCGTCCATTCTCTTTGGTGAAAGCATTAATCCACCACGTGCTCAAAAGGTTATGTTTAAGTTTGATGGGTACTATTTTAAAACTGTTACAGAAGAGTGTCTATCTACACATTGAAGATATTACATACAATATTGTGAATGATCGGGATTATGTTAACCATTTTACTAGTTTGTGTTACAAATACTGTTTATTGTTTCTATACTTACTTATTGTATTTAGTGAGTAAAAGTAGGTAATTAAATATGTAGGTACTTACATGTAAAAAAATTGGCCTTGAAGATAGGTATTTTTTACCTAATGTTTCGTTACTTACTTTTTGATTAAATAATTAAATTTGAGTTTAAGAATTATTAAATTAAGCCCCCAGGTAACAGTGAGACGTCAAATAAATCTTTCGCACAGCTTGTGATTTATGCCCTTAACGGTGACTGCTCCAAACTAATTAAATTACGAGTTCAACAAGGAGGAAATCGAACTTTGTTCATTCGACTGGACGTCCAAACAGAGCGCCGAGGTACCTACGTGTACGTGTACGTGCTCACAACGGCACGGGGACCGTGATAGCTATAAATTAAATGGGAGACTGACAAGTTTCAGAACGCGGGCGTCGACGTTGCATATTCATCTTCCATACGCGCGTTCTATTTTCCCGCAAATTTTCGTGCGGTTAAAACGCCGAACAGACAAAATGGCGGCTCAAACTAAAACTCCGCGTGCTTTGTTTGCCAGCAGCGCCCTCTATTACATTGAGGCGGTGGAACTCAGCCGAGCAAAGTTTTAAGTGTTTACATTCGTGTTCTGTCGCTTTTTGCCAATTCTACTTAAGGGAACGCAGGGAGTTTCCAGCACCTCGTTTAATTCGACCGTCCGGGTGTATTTTAGTATTTATTCAAATCGTCAAGACTGCCAAAAACTTGCCTTGTTAGTAGCGAAGTGTTTTTGTTTTGGAGTCAAATATTGCTCGCCATCAAAACTAGAGCAATTAAATATTCGCTACGTTACATCCAGGGTTGCCAACTCTACTTTATAATATAGTATCCTACTATATTACCCCCTTCCCCTCCTACCCTTACCCCCCCCCCCCTCCGTGTAAATTAACATATTCGAAAAATACTATATTTTTTCTTATTTTTCCTCGATCTACTATATTTTTTCGGGCACTAAGGCTCGAAATACTTATACTTGGTCTAAAAAAAGTCGGCAACCCTAGTTACATCTGAGGTTCTCACGCTGCCATTAAATTAAGATTTAAATACGAGTACTCCAGTTATTAAATTTAATATCGTCTGAGAAGCGTAGGTATACCTAATTAGGTCGTCCATATAGGCGAAGTGCGGCGCGGCGGGGCGCCACGCAATGCAATATAGTCGCGCACCTGTGAACTGTAGCGTAGTAATTCGTTCAGCCGATCCACTTCAAAACTTAATTATTCACGATCGGGTACACACGAGACCACGTGTATTTGACAAATGGGAAATTAACCGCGTCACCAGCGCGTGGACGAGCGATCGAGTGGACCTCTCAAAACACGCATTTAGTTACACAATAACAGTAAATTAACCAAGATAAACCTTAATCAAACATCCCTTGTGTTCAATTCTCTCATTTATTGGCTAACAATAGTTCTGATTTACGACCTAGAATGGGGCGAAGGCGCGGAGGGATTGTTCATATTATTTATACGTTTATTGCTCGTTACCTACAGTTTCTAAGGTCTAGTTTAGTTAGCAGCCAATTCAATAATCGCAACTCCCGTAAATGCAAATATAATATCCTGTTATCGAATTTAGTAGTTAGCTGTTAGCAAGACAATATACTATTCAGTACTGTACCTATAGGTACCTAGTAGAACAATGTTTGCTTATCTCTACAATACGGTTTGGATACCGATCGTTAATATTGATGTACCATTCGAAAACTTGTTACATAAAAGCCAATGATACGGCAAATGATTACAATTTCAATTCTCCATATCTATTATGGTTGGTAGTAAGTATAATGTTACCTTTTTTTATATAATAATGTAGAAGAGTATATTTTCTAAGTTAAGTTTGATTACAGTATTTTTGTAGAGAAAGAGAAGTGCTAGAAGTGGTGGCTTGGTTACCGGTAGTAGTTTAAAACTTGTTGATTTGAACTTCAGGGTATAAGTATATACATGGTGTTAGGGTACACGGTTGCATTATATTGAGGGGTGATTGTACCCATGACACTGACAATTCCCTAAGAAACATACATATAGAAAATTAACATAATATAAATGTTTTTTATCTTTTCATACAAAAGTACGATCAATGGAAAGTCCAAAAGTTATGCTAAATTCCTATAGGTTTCTTAGGAGAAGTTGTTCAGTATTATGGGTACTATTGTACCCCTTTTTATCCGATCCTTAGGTATATATATTTTCTGTGCCCTAACGCAGGTACAGATGTAAGCCCTAACACTAGAACTGTATACTATTGATAGCGCGATTCAGGCTTCATAATTTTATTGGTCGACTACGGAAATTCGGAAAATTGAGTGGCTGGACCAGTGCATGTTATAGCTAGTGAGCCAAAGATTTATTATTAATAACGCTAGCAGGATTGTAAAGTTCATATTTCCGTAAGCATTTTTAGTAGCGCGAGCTCTTGTTTGCTTTCTTACATGTTATTCAAAGAGAGGTAGAGGACGCATGCCTACGAGATGGACCGATGTGGTAAAAGAAATTACCGAGACAACACTACAGGCCAGCATACACCGGGCCCAAGATAGAGCGGCCTGTAGAGCTGTGGTGACACAAGCGGCCCACGATGGTCACGTCCCTCAGCCATGAGGTTACGACCAAGAAGAAGAAGAAGAAGTTTTTCAAAGTCATTGAGGTACACTACTAGACGCGACATCCAGACAAAACTTTTGTAATACTCATTTAAGCTGATTGGCTCAACTTTACTTAGCATGTGCCGGGCGCGTGCTCTAGCACGCGCGCCGCCCCCAGTGCGCGCCCCGCACTGCTGATCGTGGTGCACACAATTTGTTCGCATTGCCTGTTCTATACATAAGTTATTATTCAATGAGGTGCTGGGAGATTTCGATTTAATTCTAGAGACTGCTAGCTTTGACCTAGATTTACAAAACAACTTGGCCTACGACGGCGACGCTAGGAACACTGACAAAATCTGTGCACCACGATCAGTGCGGGGCGCACACTGAGGGCGTCGCGGTACAGCACGCGCCCGGCACATGCTAAGTAAGGTTGAGCCAATTAGCTTAAAAGAGTTTTACAAAAAATTTTGTCTAGGTGTCGCCTCTAGTAGGTACCTCAATGTTCAAAGTACATACCTACGACACGCATATACGCGCTTTTGTAGACGGTGTGGAAGAAAGGCGCGTCGGCAGAGACCTCGCAGCGGTACCTGCCGCTGAGCCCACGCGTGGCCCCTCGCAGCACCACCTGCTGGGCCGTCGAGCGCGATATCTGCACCAAAACAACACACTTTTAATACGAGCTAAGAACCGGCTAGTTCTCTCTTAGCCCCGTATACAGGATCTTTCCTAATATGCTGACTGTTTTTTCAGGAGATGATCACACCATCAAACTCAACAACTTTTTCCAAGTCTAAGGGGAACGATCTATCAACAAAAAAATTTGATGATCCATACAACACTGACCCAAATGTTATGGGACAGCAGATTTTTTTGTCGCCATTTCGGTGTTCAGTTTGATGGTCTGATAATCATCTCAAAAAACCGTCAACATATTAAGAACGATCCTATTTACGAGAACTCTATTCTATAGCACCGATTTTGATTATTCTTTTACATAATTTTTGATATAATGATTGAAAGTTGATTTTCGAAGGCAAGCATAAACAGACTTATGAGAATGTACCTGAATCAGATTAGGGACATCATTAGATAATGCCAGATTAAAAGTAACTTAAACTGAATCCATTAACAAGATGTATGGATCTAGAAGAAGTCAAAGTATGCCAGGACCCTTATCAGGACAGGACCACCCAAAGTAAAGATTCATAGTGTCTGTCTACCACTAGTTTATAGATCTCCGCATTTCTGGGTAGATTTTAATACAAGCACCTACAATAAATACGCGTAATTTGTGAATATAAAATAAATACATTAAAATACACTATGTTGCCAAAAAACAAGGAATTTACAAAATTCTAATAAGAAAAAATTAACAACATCGTCAAATTGTCTTTTTATTTTAAATCTGGTAATGACCTCTATCATGTTGATCCAATAGTAAATAGAGGCGATATGAAAATCCAATAATGTTCTATCATTCACTAAAAGCATTATGATATTATGTACCTACCGCACGAGCTAGGATTATTTACTTCAGGTACCTTATACAGTGCAAACAACCTATAATGTATACCGTTTGAGAAAATTGTCTCTTCCCACGCGAACAATGTGCAACCATTTCTCTTCCTAGAATGTTTACTTTGTATTGAGCTTCCGACGTTCGATCAATAATAACTCACATCTATATCATAAGCCCGATAAACCTCCGAACATTCCAATAAACATTTTCCAATCACTCCTTCAATATTTGCAGTTAATCTTCGATATTATGCTCATGCGTAATTTATACCCTCTCTAATACCATTTACTGTAACCGCGTGCATTTTGCCGTACGGTACAGTATCAACACAAATTGAGCTAAAAGCTTCGATCCATCTTACAGAAAGTCGGTCCACTTTGAGAAACCGCCGAACTAAATCATGCCGGTCTCGCGCTCGAAAACGCCTGACCCGATTTTGAAGGACCTACCGAGCTGCGTCACATTCGAGAGCGTTTTGACTTATATCCGCAGAGATGCAAACTTAGAGTATTCGTTATTCTCTGAAAGGGTTTTTAATGTTTTATTTTGGCACAATGTTATAGTTCAGGCGTGGCGGTGTGCCAACAGCTAAAGGTTTAACGTGCTCGCCCGACGAGATTCTTAAGTGATTTTTTGCAGCGTACTCAGAAGGCAGTTTAACGAACTAGTGGCAAGATGTCGCAAAGTCGTTGACCCATATATAATCACAGTTATGACATTGTTTATCGCCGCGCCTTAAGTGAGCCATTTGACTAAGAATCTCTATTTCTTTTTATTCTCCCATTTACGTTCGTGAACAAGATGACTAAGGTAAAAGTTTTCTTATGGTGATGCCGCAGTTAAGCGTTGTTTGTTTGTTTTCTTTTGATGTTAAATACTGTGTTAAGATGGTTTATGAAGTGTGAGGTGCTTTGTTTAAGTTATTATCTTACTTGGTTATTTAAATTTATGTTGTACTTTAGGTTAGCTTGAACACAAACTAGGGGCCTACCGAAATCGCGAAAAAAAATCTGCTCTTCAATACAAAACTGTGAACCTAGCTGATTTTTTTTCGCGATTTCGATATTGGTCCCATAGAGAAGTTGTTCAGTTTGATGGTCTGATCATCCCCTTGATATTGAGAACGACCCTGTATAATTTTATTTGTATTAAATTGATCAAACAAACAATATTGATAGGACCTATCGTCGATACGAGTAGGTATCAAGCATCAATGGAATGCAGGATATGTTCTTGAAGTTCAATATGCGCCCTGTTCTACCTAATGCGATACTAGAAATTCATAACATTGACTAAGTACCTACTACAAATGCTTAGATAATTACTGGATATCATAGATTTCAGATCAAGATGTAATTCGAAAGCAATTACATTCTATAAAACAAGGACTTCGCATAAGTGCGCTATTAACGGGACCACTAAGCTATGCCTAGTTGTTTTACGTTACTGCTTTGTGACCAAACACATTTGAAAGATTTGAAAGGACTGGAACGTCAGCGACAACGTATCACAGCTGAGCATGATGCATACAAAGGTGAAAGAGACATATGCCATTTTTGGTTTTGTTATGGTATGACGTGTTCAGTCTATTGTTCGAAAGGAAAATATTTGCGGTATAGTAAGAGGCTATATTTCGCGTCTGGCTATACTTACTACTGGTACTGATAAAGAGCAAAAGTAAACAAGGTCCCCGAAACTGTGTCGGGCTTGCATGACACGTACGGTAGACATCGTCGTTACGTGAATATCGATTTTACAACGTTTGGGACTTTTATTACATATCGTTGCGATAACTTACCTATTCTCAAATCGTGGGCTATGTTAAAATCGTCTCATCAAATAAACTAATATGTACTTACCCTTCTTAATATGTTGACACTTTTTTAAGGGGATGATCAGACCGTCAAACTGAACATCTTTCTTTATGAGACCAACATCGAATCGGCGAAAAAAAAAATCTGCTGTCCCATACATTTGGCTCGAGTAGGTTTGCAGTTTGGTATGGAAGAGCTGTTTTTTTTTTCGCGATTTCGCGATTCAGAAGGACCCTATACATACAGGGTCCTTTTTAATATGCTGACACTTTTTTAAGGGGACGATCAGACCGTCAAACTGAACAACTTTCTCTATGACACCAACATCGAAATCGCGAAAAAAAAACACCTGTCCCATTCATTTGGCTCAAGTAGGTTTGCAGTTTAGTATGGAACTCTTTTTTTTTCGCGATTTCGATGTTGGTGCCATAGAGAAAGTTGTTCAGTTTGACGGTCTGATCTTCCCCTTAAAAAAGTGTCAGCATATTTAGAAGGACTCTATATATCTTAAATTGTGTAGTAACAGTGAAAACATTAGGTGATTTAGGCGCTTTTAATACGGGTTTCCTAATTTGATACAATGAGGCTATTATGCTGTTTAAGTACCTATTTCATTAACTGGATCAGAATTTACTGTTTATAATGTTGTATATTCCCGACAGCAATGCAACCAATGTGTTAAAGATTTCCCTTGAAAACGAAATAAAAAAAAATCCGACTGCAAAAAAACTTTTATATTAACTGAAAAGAGAAAAACAAGCTCTTATATTAACTAATCAGCTATAACAACATGAAGCAAATATAATTTGAATGTTATTAGGCAGGTATTGCAAACGGGGACAAAGAAGAATTATAAAACGTACCTAGGTACCTTATCCTTTCGTTTGTCCCCGCCTGCGATACCTACCTAATAACATTCAAATTATATTTGCTTAATGTTGTTATAGCTGATTAGTTAATATAAGAGCTTGTTTTTCTCTTTTCAGTTAATATAAAAGTTTTTTATGCAGTAGGGTTTTTAGTTTTTCTTATTTTAGTTTATTTCATACTTTTTAGTCTTGTGTCAAAATGGTAGCATAAAAGTACTATAATATATATATATATATATATTTGGAATTGTCTATTCACAAGCTTTTATTTGATACCCATAATGAAATTTTTAACAAAAAAATTTTTTTTAATCCCCCTCTTTTTTTTATTCGCAGCTGCCTTATTAAAATAATATAGCCTATGTCACTCTCACAATTTTTACGAATCTAACGACACCTCATACGTCACAATCCATCAAGCCGTTTAGGCTGTAAGCCGTGCCAAAGAAATAGACATACAAACATACATACATACATACATACATACATACATACGCTCGAAAAACATAACCCTCCTTCTGTCGCAGTCGGGTAAAAAGTATCTAGTAGCGTGTTGAGCATTCTACTTTATTTGTGACTGGTAGCCCAGTCATTTTACATAATTTTGTTAGGAGGGGTAGGGAGTAATTAAGAATGGTACTTTTAAACTGTAACCGGTACCATTTAGTGACAAAAAGACTATCTGAAAACATATTTAAAAAAAATCTCTATGCCACATAGAAATCCAAATTGTACATCCCTAACTTAATAATATTAATACCAATGCACTCATTTTTATTATAAAAAAATTTCGAGCAATAAAATAGCCATAGAAAAAAACATGAGTTATTCATAAGAAGATGCAAATGTTTTTTTTTCAAAGGTTTCTAAGTAGACTAAAATATTTACTCTGCGTTTGAAGTGTGCCATAATGCTAAAGCCTTAAGAATGTGTAAAAAATGTTTTAGAGTATTTTTTTAGAACGAAATAAATGCAAAATTTTCAATTTGGGGCTGTTGCTGACGTGATTTTTTTTTATTTTGGTTTATTTCTAAGCTCAAATTGGCTCTTAAATGATATAGGGTAAACTATAGTATTGTTGGCACCCCACTAGTCATTGGCACTTTGCATTTTGGACACAAATATTAAGAATTGTTCTATCAGAAAACACAGTTTGGTATTTTTTTGGTTTCTTGTAATGTAATTCATAAATTTCAATCGTAATATTTGTAACATATAACCTGACAATACTGTAAAATAAACAAAGTCGTTGACAGGAGAAATATCACTTTGACGCCATTTTATTGTAAATTTAACAAGCTTTGGGTAAGTTTGAACTTTTATAATTTACGTATAAATATATAAATATGAGATATGATGTGTGTTATTTTGCTTTGTTTTACAATAAATAATAGATTTTAATGGGATTTCCGTTAATTTTTCTAACGTAACCTTTAATTTATAGAGTGCCAATCAATAGTTATAATTTTGTACTGAAGTATAATTTATTGGCACCTATGCCAATCACTAAAAATCAATTCTAATATTTTCCCTTCAATATTAGACCACGAGATGAATTGGTTGTTAACATTTTCTTATAAACAATGTTGGAATTTTGTTTCACTACCTTGCTATCAATTTCTGGCACTGCCAATCATTATACACAAGTATAGTGCCAATCACTGTACTGAGTGCCAATCGTTGCAATTGAAGGCATAGTCATATGAATAAATAGTAATAGTACACTATAGTAGAAGCGAAACTCTCGCGACAGACGCGTTCAAGGTCACGTCAATGTCATGTTGGTTCAACCAACTAGTCAGTCAGGGCTTGCGTCTCTGGCAAAAGTTAATCTGACAAACGATTAACTGGGTTGGTGATGTGCTAGCGGTACAAGAGGCGCCATTAGGTTCCACTAGGGGTCCATTAGGGATCCACTAGGAGTCATTTAGGGGTCCATTAGGATTCAATTAGGGGACTATTAGGGGACCATTACCAATTAGGGGTCCACTAGGAGTAAATTAGGGGTCAATTATGGGTCCATTAGGGGTTCACTGCGGGTCCATTAGGGATCAATTAGGGGACCATTAAGGGTCCAATAAGAGTCAATTAGGGATTCACTAGGTGTCAATTATAGTACAATTTGGGGTCCAATGGGGGTCCACTAGGAGTCAATGAGGGGTCAACTAGGGGTTCACTAGGAGTCAATTAAGGGTACATTAAGGGGCCATCAGGGGTCCACTAGGAGTCAATTAAGGGTCAACTAGGGGTTCATTAGTGGTCCACTAGGGGTCAATTAGGAGTCCACTAGGGGTACATTAGGGGGCCATCAGGGGTCCACTAGGATTCGATTAGGGGTCCACTAGGAGTCAATAAGGGGTCCATTAGGGGTACATTAGGTGTAAGTTGGTGGCAGATTGGAAGCAGGCTGTGGCAAGTTTGGGGGAAGATAGGGGCAAGTTTGGGCAGGCTGGGGGCAATTTGGAGCCAGTTGTTGGGAGTTTGGGCAGCTTCGGGACAAGTTGGTGGCAGGTTGCGAGCAAGTTTGGGGCATCCTGGGGCTAAGTTGGGAGAATCTTGTGACAATTTGGAGCACATTGTGGATCGTTGGGGCAGCTAGGGCCAAGTTGGTGCAGGTCGGGCAGTTTGGCCCCAAGTTGGGACAGTTACGGGCAAAGTTGGGCCAATTTGGGCCCAAGTTGGGGCAGTTTGCAGTTCAGTTGGGGCAGATTGGGGCAATTTGGTGAAACGTTGGGTGCAGGTTGGAATCAGTTTGGGGCAATTTTAGTATAATACATTACTGAATACACATTAAAGAGAAAACGTACACAAAACTGTACATCAAAATGCTAAGGAGAAAGCTGTAAACCAAAATTTAAACGAAAGCTATGAAAGTGAGGATGACTTACCGTTATACAGGATGAAATTGATATTATTAGCATCCTTTTAAACTAAGAGTCTACCCATACCCATCAAACTGAACAACTTTCACTATGGGAGCAAACCGATCGGAGGAAAAAAAAATCTGCTGTTTCATACTAAACTGCAATTCCTACTCGACTCAAATGTATGTATTCAACAGCTGATTATTTTTTTGCTGCTATCCGTTTGCTCTCATAGTAAAAGTTGTTCAGTTTGATGGGAAGACACTTAGTTTAAAAGGACGCTAATGATATCAATTTCACCCTGTATATTTTTAAAACACCTACACCTACCTACCTAAAATACTAATTTTGTTGATTTGTACATGTCAATTTGTACAAAGATTAAGAATAACTGTTTATAAAATATTATTGAGGTTTAGTGCCAATCACTGATACATAGTGCCAATGTTTGTACCTGGGGTGCCAATGACTATACTTTTGGGTATAATTTTTTTAATCCGTAAATTTATAATTAAAATTTTGATAATGTGTAATAGAATACCCTTTTATTTAAAAACCTATATCCCAATCGATAATTCAAAAATGGTTACTTATGTCTAAACATAAAATTGAATTTGTTATAAGTAAGTCAAGTCTGGCTTAGCCTTAAGGTGCCAATCATTATATAGTTTACCCTACTACCTACAAAAATATCAATTCTTAATTAGTCCCGGCTCAAACCGTAAAATGACTGGGCTAATACTAATAAATATCTACTTGACCAAAAAGCAGTCAGCTATCGAGTCTTAAACTTACATCAACACTGATTCCAGTCTGTGAGAAGATCCTCGTGTTGGGTAGCTCCTTCGGTACGAAGCGATAGAACTCCTGGGCGCCATGGTACCACTTGACGGTGTACAACGTCTCCCCAGAGTCCAGGGCCCAGCGGCACCCGAGGGTCGCGCTAGTCCCCACACCGACTGCTTCTGGAACGCTCAGCTGGATGTCGCGAAGGCCGAACACACCTGATGAAAGATGTTACTACAATTATGCCATATAAATCCTACTAATATTATAAACGAGAAAGTTTGGATGGATGGATGTTTGTTACTCTTTCACGCTAAAACGGCTGGACCGATTTCGATGAAACTTGGCATATAGATAGTTCATAGCCCAGAATAACACATAGGCTACATTATTATTAATTTTTTTCATTATTATGTCCACGCAGACGGAATCGCGGGCAAAAGCTTAAGCTTACTAAGCGCTTTCACAGACGAGCGACACTGGGGTCGCCGGGTGTCGCGGAGGGTCGCGTCGCGCGACCGTAAAATGTATGAGCGCGGCGCTCTGCGACCCACCGCGACATCAAAGTGTCGCTCGTCTGTAAGTGCCCTAATCTATAAAATGACATTACCCTCTCCGTACCAAGTTCGCCTTTGGTTAGAAAATGAATATCGTTTAAAAGTATGCGGGATATCGCTATTACACGCGATGTTTTGGCAGTACCGTAGTAAAAGTACAAAAATCAATCCGAATTTTGAGTGGTGCAGTTGTGTAAAAATACCAGTCTGTTGTTTTTATTCTCATGGACGTTTGTCACATATTTTGTGGTAAGATTTTAGAGGATCAAGAGATTTTTTAATTGTTCGTATTGTGCTATGGATGTATCCATAGACAGTAGCGTAGCGTGGGTTTCTGCCGCCCGGGGCACAGACTGATTTTGCCGCCCCCTTATCTTACCTGCACCAAAAATAATGGAGCGAGCGAAGCGAGCTCGGAATTTTTTTACACATCAACTCGGGTTGTGGTCAGATATATTTTGGTTTATCCATGCAAAAAAAGAAACTTAGAGCGAGCTTGACTTTTCTCCTCAATACAAATCCGTTAGAGCCCAAGCTTTTTACGTATAAAACATGTGCAAAGTAGCCTAAATAAACGTTTTGGATCGAGCGAAGCAAGCTCGAAATTTTTAACACTACGTCTTAGCAGCTGTGGTCAAAACTCTTTAGAATTATGTATAGGAACAGTAATTGAAACAGAAACGACTTTTCACTGCTCTACGAATTGGTTATAGACAGAGCTCAATCAATCTATATTTTTCCCGAATTTGCCGCCCCTAGTAATGTGCCGCCCGGGGCATCTCCCCCCCCCCCCCCCCCCCTGCTCCCCCCCTGCTCCCTCCCCACCCGCTACGGTACTGTCCATAGAAGTGGTGAGAATGACCCATTTACACTAAGATTTCCTCCCCAACTTCTACCATAATATTATGAAAAGTTTTTTTTTGTGATAAAAATCGTAGTTTAGATTCTGTCTTCAACCTACAGAGCTCTTTGTTAAATTACTCTGAAATTGGTTAGTTTTGGCGTGATAGATAGATATACAAATACACTATCAGAATTAATATTAGTGTGGACATCGATTATGATTAGTTTGGGTCTCACGCAGCCTCATGCATAAACATTTACAAGGCCTACGAAACAATTAATAATAACAAATTGTTATATTTGTAGGTGTACCCTAATTGTGTATGCGAAAAGGGTATTCATTGTTAGCAGGTAGAGCAATATCAAATGCATCCGGTCCCTTCCTTAATCTAACTCTATAATTATCTATATTAATACAAAACTGTTGTAAATAGGCTGCGTTATTCCTACTTTAGGAATAAAGCAAGTATCAAAATTATTTAGGACGGTGTCTTATTGATGCGACTAAGGGAAAGGGCAAAACCGCTACTACTTCTACACATCATCATCAGCTTATTTACATACATACACTTGCCTCCGTGGTCTAATGGTTATGAGCATTGGCTCTCGACACGGAGGTCGTGGGTTCGATTCCCACGGGGGACACCTAGTGAAATGTCACTTTGTGCGTTTTTCCCCAGTTGGTTAGGACATTGCAGGCTGAATCACCTGATTGTCTGAAAAGAAAGATGATTCCGTGCTTCGGATGGCACGATAAGCCGTTGGTCCCGGCTACTGTCTCTTGTGGTAGTAGTCGTTACATAAAAACCACGTCAGAGGCCGTAAGGCGGTCTGAAAAAACTCTGACACCAGGGCTCTGCCCACACGATAAGAAGAAGAAGCTTATTTACGTCGCCTCGTACCATCGAGTTTGTATGGACGTAAGTCCACAACGCGTGCCCAAAGCGATATGTAGATATCACATACCTAGACTCTTTGTTTGACTAAATACATAGATCTAACCGAAATCCCGTGGGTATAAGAAACTGTATTTCTGAAAAGAAATATGTGACATTTACTAGGAAAAAAAGGACCTTATTGTAGACGACTGAATAAGCACATAAAATGTTGTAAACCGACCTTAAATCACTTTCGCTTCTACGTATACACTTTTTGTTAAAGCCAACATTGCGGTTCGGTCCGCTAATGGTCCACCGAACCGAATTCTGGCCCGTAAGTAATCAAATCTTGGCCTTGGCTTCTGCGTGCCTCAGCGCGCTTCAGCTATACCAAAGGTGGGCAGAATACGTAAATCCGGTGATCTTAGGGTTGCCAGACGATAGGAATTTTCCTGAGATGTCCGAAATTATTGCCCTCTGTTAGGAGACTGGACGGAACTTGAATTTGGCAGTTATTTTAGATGAGAAAGATATGCAGGGTGTAAAATTAAATGACATATCGAACCTCTGTGCTTCAGACCATCAAACTAAACAACTTTCAATATAAAGCCAACTTCAAAATTGCGAAAATAAATCCACTTTTCCATAGAAAATATCAATAGGTACTCGAACAAAATTTATGAAACAACTGTTTTCTTTTTGCATTTTCAGAGTTGTTCCCGTAGTAAAAGTTGATCAGTTTGATGGTCTGAATCACCAAATAAACTGCCTATTATAACGTATTTAAGTTTATATGCTGTATAATTAAAATAAAAACTCAATTGTAAGTAATTTTAGACAAAATGTTGATGGTCCATTATGTTGTCATGAATGTATTTTAATATACAGGGTGTAACAAAACACCCTAGTAATACTTAAGGGGGTGCTTCAGACCATCAAACTGAACAACTTTCGCTATGGAGCCAACTTCGAAATCACGAAATAAAAATCAGCTGTTTCATACAAAACTTCAATACCGGCTCGACTCAAATGTATGGGACAGCAGATTTTTTTTATTTTTTCTTGATGTTGGCTCCATAGTGCACCTCCTTAAGTATTACTAGGGTGTATTGTTACACCCTGTATAGTGTCTGTCACCTTTAAAATGTACCATTATTGTACAATCTCACGCAAAAAAAATATTATGAAAAAAAAGCATCAAAATAAAAATCTTTTAGATGACTTCACACATTCAATTAGTCTCGCATTTTTAATTCTAGATTATAAGGAACTTTGCACATCATCAAAAAAAATCTGTGATAAGATAAACGATAACACTGACGCAGAATATCACGAAAACTGACACATATCTGGAAGTTTTGTCTGGAAATCTAATTTTAAGATTTGGTAACCCTACTGAACGCTACGTGATCGAATTCAAGATCAACCCAATACACATTCCGGTCGACATGAACTCATTACAATGTAACCAAATTCAATTTACGGTTCTGCCACATCATAATATTTCATCTCGTACGTATTTCATTTACGTAGGTACGGCTTTTATGAATTCATTTCCACTCCGCGCGGTGTTCAAATAAGAATAAATATCAATTCTGTCGTATATATATTTCGGCTCATTTTAATCTAAAATCATTCAATTTAATGATCCAATTTTATAATATCGATATCAATTATATTTTGTAGGTACTATGTAATGCCACAATTATTGTTATTCTAATTAGATATTTAATCTTCTTATCGTGTGGGCAGAGCCCTGGTGTCAGAGTTTTTTCAGACCGCCTTACGGCCTCTGACGTGGTTTTTATGTAACGACTACTACCACCAGAGATAGTAGCCGGGACCAACGGCTTAACGTGCCATCCGAAGCACGGAATCATTTTTCTTTTCAGACAATCAGGTGATTCAGCCTGCAATGTCCTAACCAACTGGGGAAAAACGCACAAAGTGACATATCACTAAGTGCCCCCCCGTGGGAATCGAACCCACGACCTCCGTGTCGAGAGCCAAATGCTCTTAACCATTAGACCACGGAGGCAGTTATTTAATGAACTTACCACGGTAAACTAAAATAGATTATTGCACAGTTAAATAATTTTTTTTAATGATACAACGTGTTAATGAATTACCACAAAACCTCATACACCCCAACTGATTTATAACAAAATAATTAGATTGAAACCATAATTTCATTATTTTGATGGTTATAATTTAAAGTTATTCACATTTAAAGTTTTGAGCCAAAAAATATTTTTTTATCATTTGAGCACTGAAAGAAAGCGCTAATGTACTCATGGATACATTTTTATAATCTTGTTTTGGTAGTAAGTAGGGTGAGTGTGCCCGTACGGTAGGTTAACAAAGGATTCAGAAAATTTTAAACTTTGCAATCAAATTATTTAATATTTTGAAAAAAAATTACCTATGTTGAAACCATGATAATTTGGTTCTGCTCCCGATTCTGAACAAACTACTTTCTAGTTTTGCGTTAATTCATTAACACGTTGTATATTGTTACATTTTCTATAAGCTTCTATAAGCTGTTAATAATTTAATATTATTTAAAAAAACGCTACTTCCACACAAAGTAAACATCATTGCTTAGACACAAAAATTTATCTTTACATGTACAGCTTTACAACTTTACATGTACATAGCAAAATAATAGTTAGCAAAATTTTTTACTTGTTTTTTTCTCGCGTAGGTATACGCGGTTTTGCAAAGAATAACTTTACTTTTACTAACGTTAAACGACAGAAATAAACAAGGTACTGAAAATAAGACTGCTCAGCTATAAGTTCATACCACTAAGTACCAAAGTTTTATCATTCCATTCATTCGCAACGCAACCCTTTCGGCAATAAATTTCTTCTAAAAAATAGGTTTATGGTCGGAGGATTCCAGTCTCATCAACAAAACCGCCTTCGTAATCTTATTACTTAATTCCCAAATACATTTCTCTTAGTTGGTCATAAATGTCAAGGAGATGGATAATTCGCTGAAAGTTGTGCGAAACTGCGAAGCTGGGTACGGATGGAGTGACGCGGGGTGAGTGGTGACGTCCGCCGCGGGACCAAATATCCTACAGGCTGCGCCACACCGCCCACAGGCCCGCGTCGGCACTCCGCCGCCATGTATAATAAATGAATGAACTTGCGTGTTCCGAACCAATAATTTTAGATCTCCTACAGGAAAGAGATTGGCACTTTACAAAATTTTTCGAGAACTGCCAGCTCTCCAGGGAATACCGATAATCAGCTTTACTTAAGGGATTGGATTCGAAAACTCAATTGTATCTGGAGTGATTTTAATAATTCATCACTTCTGTACATTTATTTCGCTTCACAAGAAAATATCTGATTGAAAGATGGTTCTGTTGATGAAAATTCAGCTGTGAAAGTTTTGGGAAGGAAGTCGGAGTTCTTGAGTTATTTTTATTTTCTTTGTGAATCGAAAATGCAACGTGCCGCCATATTTTTATAAAACAATTTCCTCAAAGTTCTTCTTGTATATTATATTAGTTTAGATCTGGCTTAGATAATTATTAATAGTTTATTTATAATTGTGTACCCCTTTCTTTAAGTTAATAAATGATATTTTAAAAACAATTTACTTTACCCTATATTAATTCAACCCCTGTACTGTGTGACTATTTTCGTTGGACTGATAACTTGATGACTTTATGATTAAAAAGAACAATAGATTATTAATATGATTAATATTACAAAAGAATAAATGTATGTAGGTGTAGGTACTGCTTCATAATCTGACATTACATTTTCATAATTGTAATTGCGTACCTTTAAAATACGTTATAAAATTACATTCTAGGCTATACTATACAGGGTGTAAACTTAAAACAGTAAAAGCGCGAAAAAACCAGCTGTTTCATAGAAAACTTCAATTTTTAACCCAAATCTTAGAAAAACCCAAATAATTATATATATGGAGTAGCTGTTTTTTTTTTTTCGCGAAGTTGGTCTAAAACATGTAAAAATGTAAAGTATTTAATGCATTTTTAAGTTTACCTGTATTAATAACGTCTATGACGACCTTTGATTAGAAACATTTTGCTTTAGTTAGTATTCCTATAAAGTTAAGTTATGGAACTACAGGCCTCGCATGCGACCCCCGAGAAAACAATAAAATTCGAGATGTGCCTACATCTTTATAATTTTACGTAGGCAAGAAAGAGCGCGCCGAGATGACGGCTAAAAGAGATGAATGGAGGAAGACCACATATTGCGCCGACCCCAAGTAATGGGATAAGGGCAGGAAGATGATGATGAAGAAAGAGCGCGCATGACGTTTTTCTCGTTTAAACGCTTTGTCGTGGTAAAATGGTTAAATGCTAGCCGTGCTGCAGGACAAAGGCCTCCTCTCACGAATAAGTGTGAGAGGGAGTAAGCTATACTCCACCAAGGGGGCTCAGTTGTAGGTGGAGGCAAGTTAGTGGTCATCTTGCTGACAGAGATGTATTCCCATACATTTTTAAAATTATATGGCCACTTTTAAGTTGTCTCAACAAGGACTGTTTCACTCGTATTACGCTGGATTATTTTAACAAAAATACAATCTTAAATATTTATCATCGATTTTGAGAGAGCTGATAGCCCATACGGAAGAGAGCTAGCTCCTCAATCCTGAGGCCGCGGTTCGACTCCTGGCCTGTACCACTAAGTTCTTCGGAATTTATGTACGTTTTTATTTATCACTAGCGGCCCGTCCCGGCTTCGCACGGGTGGACGTCTAATCTTTTCTAGCAATAAATATAGCCTATGTTACTCAGGGTGAATGCAGCTTTCTAATGGTGAAAGAATTTTTTAAATCGGCCCAGTACTTTTTGAGCCTATTCATTACAAACATACAAACATACAAAAATAGGTACAAATCTTTCCTCTTTATAATATTAGTGTAGATTGACTAGCTCGGCGGTGAAGGAAAACATCGTAAGGAAACCTGCACTCCCGAGAATGAAAAGAAAATACCATAAGTTCGGAGGTATGCATAAAATATGGGCGAGCTTGGGGCGAACACAAAGGACCAGCGCTGGTCTCAGTGCTACTTACATATAAGCATATGCTCACGATTATATTCCCAGTGGGGGTAGTCAGAGATATTCTGAAACTTCAGAACATCCACGTTTCACTAGTAGTACCGAAACTCCGTCCAGTGTGACGGGGAGTGAGCCCATCGCCACTTGTACCACCACACCACAGCACACACCACAGTACACGCCACAGTAGGTACATGCCTGGAAATTGAAGCATGCAGGTTTCCTCACGATGTTTTCCTTCACCGAAAAGCCAGTAGTGTTACAAATCGTACATAAATTCTGAAAAACTCATTGGTATGTGTCGGCCTGGACGGGGATCGAACCATCGCCTCCTCCACGGCAGGCAAGGTTATCTACTCGCCACTGGACCACCGAGGCTTCGGCATCGGTGTTAATTACGTTGTAGTAATTAATTAATTATAGTACTCTGTGGTATTACATAATTGCTTGCAATAGCCCAACCACAAATCATCAATCAATCAATCTTAAATATTCCGTAAAGTAACATTAGCACTAACATGTTTTCAACTGTTATAGTTACTGTTTTCACTGTAACGTCTTCAACAGATTAAAACAAAATCATATTTATCCAACGAACTTCACATCCTCAAACCATAAGCTCATCAATCAAACACCGCATTTGAAAGCATCTCTTCAGAACCATTACTTATGCTTTGAATGCATCATTCATACACCTATCGTTCCGCAACCTCATGAGTCGAGTCGAAAGCCCAGATAATGCAAAGTGCTGAAATATGTGCCTCTACTCGAAAATGTGGGTCGTTTCTTGGAACTTACGTAATTTCACGTAAATAACTTCAGTGTTTGTTTGTAGGTATTAAATTACTTTGAAGGTACTGGAGTCTGAATATAATTTTGTTATTTTGAACAAAATGCGTGGGTTTAATAATATACTAGCTAAAATATAGTAAAGTAGTCCCTGAAGGTTTTTACTTCGGAGCCCGTTAAAACTACTCCGATTTCGATAATTTTTTTTAAAATGTTGGTAATTTAAAATACTACAACCTTTACAGTGCAAAAATTGGTGTAACTTTGAAACTATACAACATACTTAACGGAAATCTGACAAACCACAAACAAAGATATTAGTCTCTGGATCGATCGTGTTAAAAAAAGTTCATAAAATTTATTTGATTAATAATCAAAATAGAATCAAATAAATTTAATTCTCAAGCTGTGAAGCATTTTTTCTTAAAATTTGTATTTTTTGGATTACAACTTTTTACATGACTAAGAGAGTAAATTTTTAAACTATAAAGGTTGTATTATTTTAGATTACGGATGTTTAAAAAATCATGAAAATGGGAGTAGTTTTGACCGGTTCCGAAATAATACTTTTGAAAGCTACAGGTACTCGTTTAAATTGTAAACTGCTCAAAGGGACTCTTCATACTGAAAATAAAAGTTAGAGAAGCTACTTTTACAACAATCTCACATCCCTAAGTATACCTAACTATGTGAGAATCCTTTTGATATTGAATGATAAGTCTCTCAATACTCTTCTTCTTCCTGCCTAAGTTCCATTACTTGGGGTCGTATTCCTCCATTCATCTCTTTTATTTTTTACATTATCCATCCATCTTTTCTTTAGCCATACTCGGTCCATGCTTCCATCCACATTCATAATATATCAAACTCTTCTTGTAATTAACATGACACACATCTCTCCGCTATAAAAATCGGAAGTGCGACTTTTGAAAGTCCCACGTTCAAATCAGCAGAAGAAAATGTCAAAATTACTATGGAGATTATGCATAATTTGAAAACGATTTTGAATCTCACGATTATCCTGTAATACTGTAATATAAAAATACGAAATATCCTGTAATCTTTCCACACATATGTTTTGGTTCGCTTCTATACATGAAACACAGAATTAGGTAATTGGATTCAAAAATTCAAAATTCAAAATTAAAAAAAAAAGAACCATAAAAACCCTCCATACTACTAGGTAGAGAAAAAGAAAGTGTAGGTATTGTATACTTACTGCCTCCTAGCCACAACAATATAGCGGCGAGTTGTGAAGACATGTTGTAGCGTGGAGATTTACAAGTCAAGTCACGACGGAGGCGGCGTGGTGGCGTGCGCGCACGTGCCCATCGCACCCTCCCTCATTTTTAAACAGTCGAGACAAATATTAGATTTCTGTCCGTCATCGTTGAATTGAGTTGGGGTACGTGATTCAGCATCATGCCGTGGAGGTAATCTGAAACAATGATTGTGATGTTATATGGTGAAAGTTAAAGTTTATTTCCTTTATCATCGTGATCATTTTAAGGGGATGATCAGACCGTCAAACTGAACAACTTTCTCTATTGGACCAACATTGAAATCGCGAAAAAAAAATCAGCTGTCCCATACATTTGGCTCGAGTAGATTTACAGTTTTGTATGGAACAGCTGTGTTGTGTTTTTAGGAATATTTGTTCGACTAATGTTAGCCATAAGAATAAAAAATATTGATAAAACTATTTTTTCGAACAAAATTTTTTCTTAGTTGATTTTTCACCTCTGAATACGGCGACTACTCCACCGACAAGAGCGTAGCTCTTAAATAAGATGATGATGATGAACGTTGGAAGAATTTTCGAAAAACTACAAAAAATCGCGGTACATAGGTACATGGGGTATTTTCGGATAATCCCCCAGATGTGAGGAACCTAAAAAAAATTATTGACGTCACTAATTGGACCATCCTGTAGATAAGATAGGAAGGTACTCGGTGCTTTTTTTTTTTTTTTTTTATTTATAATTAAATGGACTCTTGCTTGTGCGTTAGCACTGCATTTCCGCCAGTGTCAAGTATTTTATGGGAGAATCTATCCCAATCTCAGGGATTGTTTTTGGACAAGAACAAGAAGAGATTGAAGAATGTGGAGCCTCGTGGCAGGCACAAACGCGACGCGCGAAACCACGCGAGACGTGTACTCGGGTCAGTTCCTGCAATGTGACTCCGGTGCTTTTCTTATTAATTTAAAAACACTACCCACCCTTATTTTCGATTCGTTCTAGTCCGGTCAAGTAAAAATTCACAACACTATTTGCTACTACCGTCAATCTACATTTTCCAAAGATTTTCGAAAAGCCTTTTCCTGTTAAATAATTTACAAACAATCGTTTATTTTTATATAAACTTGCGCTAGACTGAACTATAAATCCTCGCGGAGGAATGTCTGGAACTTTTGCAGCGAAGATTCGGACATAAGATACCTTCGAAGTAGCCGTGTATTCTATTGCTTTTGTAAAAATATACAGGGTGACTGGTTAAAAGAAGGTAAGAAACGTATAATGGAACTTCGATTAAATATTAAATTCAAGCAACTATTACCTAAACAAATATTTATTCAAATTTAAAGCACAATATACCAAAAATAATCGAATCCACAGCGCAGGCTACGTCAAATATTAATCACTGCTGCTACTACTGTTAATTACTATTAACTTCATATATTTCAAAACAAAATAATAAAAAATATTTTTATCCAAAAAAAATCAAATTAATAAAGTTACAGGATTTTTTTAAATATTTGTTATGGAAACTGGTGGTTGATAAGGATCTGTTCAAATATTCAAATATATTTATTGCACAATGACAGGTATTTATAAAAGGTGTATAGAATAAATATAATAGGTATCTGCAACTTGCTGCTTACCAGACCCTGTACACTACTAATTACGATCTGCTCTGCTGTTTACGTCGGTCGCATCCATGCGTCTCGGAGAACCTAATTGCTCAGTCAGCTCTCTCATAGCTCCACTACAGTCACCCTGTATACTTCACTTCAGAATGGAGGAACCATCGCTAGTAATAAAACAGGGCGAGATCTTTTCATTAAACGTATCGGAGACGTAGGTGATTTATCGCCTCTCGAGACACTCCATTCATGGTGCGTTTTGTTGTTTACAGATCGATTGCCTGCGAATAAAATACTTTAGCCAATTGAATAGCGTCCCAGCGCAATGTTTCAGCGAAAACGACACTTTTTCAGGCGAAGCGAGGACTAATGGCTTCGCGCGGGTCCCGACTTTCAATAAACGGTCGCCGCCTGCGCCCCGAGGACCTGGCTAATCTATTCGGCCAGCATTTTTTATCGTTTCGCGTTTTCGAATTTGTGTCGCAAATTCTTTCGGCTATGTTGCTTGTTGACCCGTGAAGTGCATGTTACCGAAAGGGCTGACAACAAATTAGGGTGTTTTTTATTTCGGGGTTGTGGTATCGGGAACTGGCTTGGTATTTAGTTTCACATGCAGAACATTTTAGTATTAATATACTTTGGTATTATTAAGTATCTTTTGACAGAAGTAATCTACTAACAACTCCTGTTCTCTAATCTCTACCATATTCTATTTAATTAATGCTGTGTGTATAATTATATAAGGGATATAGTCTAGTAAATGATACTCTTAACCTTTAAATGTCATTGTGTACCTTCTGAATAAAAAAAATAAACACAAATAATTATGAATGTAGAACTTTAGTTTTATAAGTCTGTAGAACTTAAAGTAAATTTCTAGCTTTGCTTGTTTACTTTTCTGAAAAATATTTTTTTTTTCAATTACAAGAAGAAGTTATCAAAACTGACACGAATAATATTGTAACTCACTTTCTACCTATTCAAATAAAGAGAACATATAATGGTTTATTGACATAATAAACAAGATATTCTACACAATTATAAATAATTAAATTATTAACTAAACTAAATCTAACAGTATTAGATTGTAATTTAAAAAGTATATAAAAATATAAGAAATTGAGGCTAAAAAGCTTAATAGTACGTATGTATAATATATACAGATTTAAGAGTATTCTACCGTTGGCGCGCTCCATACAAACGTAGTATGGTGATATTTTCAATACTATCCAATTAATGTCAATGAAATTTTTCAAAAACAATCTAGTAACTAATTTCCATGTCGGTATGAAGTCAGATTTTCGATAAAATTTATAGTTTTAAAGTTACAGTGCCACAAATATTTCCATACAAATCTTAAATTAATCCTAGCATTGAAACTGTATATTTTAACGAAAATCTGACTTCATACCGACATCGAGATTAGTTACTTGATTGTTTTTGAAAAATTTCATTGACTTTAATTGGATAGTATTGAAAATATCACCATACTACGTTTGTATGGAGCGCGCCAACGGTAGAATAGCCTTAAAGGGAGCCGCCGCACAGTCGAATGCATCTTCCATCCTTCCTTCAAATAAATGTATTTCAAACTTAAAAAGTTAAAATATGCCAAAATTAGAATAATCAATCCATAATGATATTCAATCAATCAATAAAATCTTTTATTTGTTTTAAATTATATGTTGCACATTGGTCAAATTAATTTAATAATTCAATAATTGTGTGTTCTCCTGCAAAGTAGCAACATAGAGTACCTACTATAATTAATAGGTAGCAAAAAATGTGTTATGACTTTACGACGTTATTTGTAGGGAATGTCAAAATATTATTTAGTTACCTATCATATAATACTGTTAAATTAAAATCAGTTCATTTGTTATAATAACATAAGTATTCACATTATCTTTGCGTTTAGCGTTATTTAGTAAACTCGTGCTCCCCGTACAGTGGTAGGTACCTATTTTAGTAATTAACCCGGTCAAAGATACTAAATTAACACGTAAAAACTTTGTTTACGCAGAGTTTGGACGTAAAAAAATATAGCCACTTCAAAATTTTACTATCCGCGATTCGAATAAAGCAGCTAAAAGCGTAGTAAATTTCATTATCAAGTTTCATTCTTACCAACACCTGAAAAGCTTAAAATTTCCATTAAATTTAGGTGGAGTTATGAGCGGGCACGTAAGCCGTGAGAGCGTGGGGCAGGCAAATATCCAAGAGGGCCGGCCGGTGCCGTGCCGGTGCCGTGCCGGTGCCCGGTCGTCGCTTGTTTGGCAACCTGTCTAACTAATTGCCAAGTTACTGCACCTCTCTTCACCACAGTTTATGCGATCCAAGTGCACGGCATTGGAAAGTAGCACAGTATGCTAAATATTGTATACAGGTGATAAACATATCACACAGAGGGATATTGTAGTGATCTGAAAATATTCTCCATCGTGAGCAGTTTACCAGATTATCTACTTATCAAAAGTCCATTGTGAATACACCAATATACAGGGTGAAATTGATATCATTAGCATTCTTTTAAACTAAGAGTCTACCCATAAAACTGAACAACTTTTCGTATGTGAGCAAACCGATCGGAGCAAAAAAAAAAACTGTTGTTCCATACTAAACTGCAACGCCTACTCGACTCAAATGTATATTTGGATGATTGATGAAGAAGTGTGTAATTTTTGTGCGAGTGAGTGTTTGATTGTGATGGGATGTGTGTTTGTTTGAGGTGGTGGGTTTTTTGTTTTTTGTGAGTGAGATTCGTGTGTGTGGGGATGGGGGGGGGGGGGGGTGCGTGTGTATTTGCATGTGCATGTGTGTGTATTTGTGTGTGCTTGTCTGAGAGAGCATCCCTCATAAACCCACATTATCAAACATTTCATTCCTTCATCTGGTGATTTTAAAATCTGGCAAGTTAAGTAGCTACCTAACTGCTCACGAGGGCATTCTTATTTGTCGGCTTTAAAACTAAAAGCTCATCGAGTCCCTACACATCATAAATAAGTATCACTGTACCATAATCGGCCCAAGCAAATTTTTCTCTTTTTTTTTTTCATTGATACGATTCAAGCATACAACATTTGAAAGTTGTAAAGTTACTCGTAATTCTAGAAGAAGCGAACTCAAACTGTGGTGAAGTTCTTTCTACAGACGAAGTCTTCTCGCAGAACTTTTAAAACGACTCTATAAGAATGAAAATGGCTTGATTCACGTGTGTTCGCATATTGAAGAGACTGTAATACACGTTCACATTCTAAACTTTTCCTATCGAGCGCATTGAATAGTATGTTCACGTACAACAATAAAATTACAGTTTATGTTACGTGTTTCAACATAAAGCGTACGTGGTACGTGGAAACCATGCTTTAAATATTCTATGAAGTCATAAGTATTGCTAGCATTGGCTTGATGTGGTTCTACCTCGTCAACCATGCTGCGTAATCAAATAATCTTCTCTTATCGTGTGGGCAGAGCCCTGGTGTCAGAGTTCTTTCAGACCGCCTTACGGCCTCTGACGTGGTTTTTATGTAACGACTACTACCACCAGAGATAGTAGCCGGGACCAACGGCTCAACTTGCCATCCGAAGCACGGAATCATCTTTCTTTTCAGACTATCAGGTGATTCAACCTGCAATGTCCTAACCAACTGGGGAAAAACGCACAAAGTGACATATTACTAGGTGTCCCCCGTGGGAATCGAACCCACGACCTCCGTGTCGAGAGTCAATGCTCTTTAACCATTAGACCACGGAGGCAGCTAATCAAATCACTAATCAATTAAAAAGACAATGCCAGGTCTCCAAAGAAACTTAGGCCAAGAGTGTACAGTCGCCATCAGATATATCGTAGCATACAAGGTGTCCAAATATTTCTGAGCAGTGCTATTTTTCATTAAATTCTTTACAGTACCTAAATTTTACCATTATATCTAAACGTGTATTTTGTCATAAATATACAGCGAATTTTCAATAATTTCTTTACAATGCTATTTAAAATTAAAATGTAAAACAACGGAGTAAAGTTTTTTTTCCGAAACTGTTCAGATGTTTATGACAACCCTGACTGCGTAGATATATTTGATGTTCTAGGCGTTCCTATATTGTTGATTGGTGATCAGTATAGAAATTATTGAAAATTCAAACTGCTTAGAAATACTTGACCACCTTGTTTGCTACGATATATCTGCTGGTGACTGCTGACTGCTTTATTTATTTATTTATTTATTTATTAGGCACATAAACAGATCACAGTCGTAAACATTATAAAAAAGTACAGGAAATGGTTTTAATTCTAGACGTGATCCAAAACAATGTGCACAGCACGATCGGTAACATTTTAGACAAAACTTAGGTATAGTAGGTAATTAAAAGTTGTTTTACTTTTTGATTACATTTAAATGCTTTTAGATCAATTTTCAAGTGAAAAATTAATTTAAGAAAATAGGCTACACAAATAAAACAGTACTTACAAAGAACATGAAAACATTTAAAATCTAGGAGGGGTGGAGGACATTTTTGAGATTTCTTTTGAAACGGTTAAAGGAATCAAAAACATCGATGCTCGAATCAACTAATTCATTGTACTGCTGCTGGTGACATATGAAACTATATGAAAATATTGGTAATTAATGCCAATTATTAAGATGGCAAAAAAGAAGGCTTATAGAAAGTTCGTGGTTTTGCAATTGTACTATGCGAAATTGCCAATATTTTTTTATTTATAGTTTTACCTGTTTTCAGGATCCGTAATACAATAAATACTAAGCAGTTGGCAATTTCATAATGATCCCGAGATCGGTTGGGAGGCTTTTTATATACTAAGAGAAAGAAAAAAATCATACAAAAACAATATCTTTATCTTCGATATGAAAACAATTATGAGGTTCTAGACCTAATTAATAAATAGTGCGAGAAAATATTAATGCATATTTTATCAATTCTTAGTAAATCTAATTTGATGTACACTCCTCTGGGCCTAAATCTGGGGCGTCCCCTTTTAAAAACCAATCTGATATCCCTTGCACACAGCTTGCACATTCACGCACAGAGAGTCAATGTGTGCGTGTCAGTCGCGCTTGGAGCGAGCGTTCTTAGATAGTGAACGGAGTGAGCCTTCTGTTGTACTCTTATCCATATATTCCGTGCTACGTGGTGCTACTGTTTTCTGCCACCCGTTTGCTACGAGGGGGTGAGGTTAAGAGCCATATCATACAACTTATTTTTGAGCGTAGGCTTTAACGGAATGATACCGTTACGATGTCGCGGCAGTGCAGTTGTGACGTCGTTGCGCTGCAGTTGCAAAATCGCATACGTTTAATAATAGCTTGTGTGATATGGCTCTAAAATTGATGGGATGCAGAGGGTATATATATCCCTACTGCATGTAGTACCATTTTCTTTCTGATACCCTGATACTGCCTTTACAGTTTCACAAAAGCGAAAATTCAAAGTAACAGCATTACAATGTACCAGGCGAGCATAGGAGCCGAGCGTTTTGTCAACAATAGAGAAATAGAGGCAGCCACGACCCCCGCTCGCCTCGCCGTCTATACGTCAACCCTGACAACAGCTCGATTCCTACACTCCACTTTATTGCTCCGTTCACACTTCAAACAGCGGAATGTTTTGAACGACGACGTTTTATTTTAAACTACTTTTTCACTTTATTTCTCCAGCTTTGGGAAAAAGGTCCCCAAAAATTGTTAGCGTATCTTTGGCATCTAGCAAGTATCTCCTTACTTACTTAGATACTTACTTAGATACTTGCTCTTAGGTTGGCGTATAGTTATGGAACTCATGTCGATTTGTTTCTCATAATCTCTAGATTATAGTGGTAATATTAGCTATTGAGACAAGCTCACTATCTACTCTCTATGTTTTTTGGGTCCAGGTACAATATACCTACGTGAACCCAAAAAATAACAAGCAAAAACATCTCTCAGTAGAAATACGAATGCTGTGGTGGTCAGCTAAATACGAATACATCAGGGACAGTTTAAAAATCGTTCCTATTGACTATAAACTGTACGAATTCTGGCGCATGACAGATCATACCGAAACGTTATGGTCTGTCTTGAAACAAGCAAAATAGGATGAGGAGGACCTGTAACCTCGTGATTAACTAATATCCATAAATGATAAAGATAACGATATGAAAAGCCTAAACCTAAGCGAACAAGACGCTCAAACAGAACTGCCTGGAGACTATAAGGAAAGCCGACCCCATATAAAGGTAAAAGGCAAGGAGGAAGAAGAAGACTGGCACACTACCTGTCACACTGGATAGACCTTGGGCACTGGCTAGTGAAATTGATGTTCTGAATATGGAATATCTCATCTTATCACACTAAAATTATAAATGTGAGTGACGATGTTTGGATGCTTGTAAAGTTGTATGTTTGTAGCGTAATCACGCATAAACGGCTAAACGGATTTGGATGAAGGGCAACGCAGATAGAATATGACATAATTATGAGACTTTTTTAAGGTCGATGCAGATGGAGTCGCGGGCAACAGCTAGTTCTCGGATGCATATTTTACTAGGTAGATCAGAGGTAGATACAGCACTCCATTCTGAAATGTACCAGGCGAACAGGGAATCAAGGAGAGTATTATCAACAAGAGAGAAATAGCTAGCGGCTTCGACTCAAACTAGTCTTCAATATGTCAACACAGACAAGAGCTCGATTCTAACAGAATCTAACACTTCGCTTTATTGCTTCTTCATTCGCAGTTCTGCGAACTGACTGTCTTGAAAATATATTATGTTTAATTTAAAAATGATAAATAATTGAATTTTTGCATCGACCTTTTTCTTAGCACCAATGTACACAACGTGTTAATGAATTAACGCAAAACTAGAAAGTAGTTTGTTTAGAATCGAGAGCAGAATCCAATTATCATGGTTTCAACGTAGGTAATTTTTTCCAAAACATTTTGCAAACTTTAAAATTTGCTGAACTCGATGTCAACCCATCGTACGGGCACACTCACCTTACTACCAAAACAAGATTATTAAAATGTATCCATGAGTACATTAGCGCTTTTATTCATTGCTGAAATGATAACAAATCATTTTTGCCTCAAAACTTAAAATGCAAATAACTTAAAATGTTAACTATCAAAATAATGAAATTATTGTTTCAATCTAATTATTTTGTTATAAATCAGTTGGGGTGTATGAGGGTTTGCGTTAATTCATTAACACGTTGTATACCCTTACAAAATGTACCTACCCCTCAACTGTCGCATAAAAATGGCAACATTTGCTAACTAATTTGATTTCAAAAGTTAAGTGTTTATTAATATGTACCGAGTAAAGGCGAATTAAAATGATCGGACCATCAAACTAAAGAACTTTATCTCTACAGAAATAACATCGAATTAGCGAAAAAAAAAATCCTTATATTTGTGTCGTACTCGACACCGGTTTGCAATTTTGTATGGAACAGCAGATTCTTTTTTCGCGATTTGGACTTTAGTCCTATAGAGAAAGTTTTTAATCATCCCCTTAAAAACCGTGAGCATTTATTAAGAAGAACCTTGCATTATAGCTGTGTGAACAAGGTGTGAACTTGGGTATCCTATGAACGGACTAAAACATAGTGCCTTTTATGGTTACTGGGTAGCTGGTTGCAGTGATTTCACTTATCATAATTTAACGTCATGAGAAACATGCTGCAACAACACGCTTAAAAAGTTTTTGTTAAAGTTTCTAACTGCCGCGAAAGTGGATGCGATCCTGAGTTTATGTGTAAAATGTACATCTATACGGTAAACAAAGCTTCAAGTGTGTTTGTCTCGGTTGAAACCACACTTGGCATAGGAATTGGACTTAGTGAACGTGGCAGTAGTGAGCTGAATGCCATTGGAATAACTAAACTTTATCCATATTTATTCAGAGCCGTAGTGGTTTAGTGGCTAGTAGCCTCGCTTTCCGTGCAGGGGTGGCAGTTCAATCCCAGCTAGGATCATACTCATACAAATGGATTTTTGAAATTTTATACGATTTGTGACACCACTGAATTTTTTGTTTTATTTTTGCTTGGATGTTTTGAAGTATTATAATATCTGTGAGAGTAGTCACAGAGCCTCGGGCAATATAGTCGTGAGCATATATGTATAGAGATCAACTTTTCGCAGTGCCTTCGTGCAGGATACTAATGTGCTCACTTATGCTCCGACCACCACGGCATTACGCATATTGAACGAAGTGGCTAACTGGTGGCTAAAGATGTTGTTCCATTGTTCGCAGGCTCAGTTTACGGAAGCAGCTCTTAGATTTGTAGCTAAATAAAAATGTTATCCATGTTTGAGTTATTTATGTAATAGGTAATGAAAAGAACTGTAAATTTTTTAATCAATATGATTATTATTATTATATCAGCCGTCGTTGTCCCATTGTTGGGCAAAGGCCTCCCTCCGTTCTCTCCATGCGTCCCGGTTTTGCGCTTCGATAGGCCAGTTCTTTAAGAAACTATCGATTTCGTCTCGCCATCTCTTTCTTGGTCTGCCTCGACGCCGATTTCCTTTTGCTGGGGACCAGTTTGTAGTGGTTTTGGCCCAATCAATATGATAAATATTGATAAAAGAGTTTGAACTGTGTATTTATAAAGTTAAATGTGCAACCAAAATATCGTCGCATTGGGTGTATACCTGTCATGATAACATGAATTTTGCCTGTAATATTATATTACACAAAAAAATATATTTATATAAAAATATGCTAATGCTGAATTTTCTCATGTGCTGTCTATTAAAATATGTCGTTTCGACGGATTCCTGTGAGTTTATGTACACACGGCGACACATCAGGTTACGCACCCTATATACCCATACCTACACTACGTACAAAACACAAAATAGTACGGTAGAGAGCCTGCATAGACGCGGCTGCCGGCGCGGGTGCAGCGTGCTGTGAGACGAAACAATAACAACATACCGCACCCTCTTGCACGATTCGCAGGGTTCAACTTCTAATAGTTCAAAGTCTAAACAGAGTAACCTGACTTGTCGCCGTGTGTACCTAAACTGAGCGGGGTAATTTCGTCAACGGGGTTATTAAGTCATATGAATTTAGCTTTTATTCTTAAGCTCTTAGTCAGTAGGGAGAGAAAAAGTATATTTCTTCGATAAATACCTAGCTGCACTAGTCTTAACTACTGACGAAGAGGATATAGAACAAAAGTTATAGCCATAATATGACTTAATTACCCCGCTGACGGAGTTGCCCCGCACGACCAAATTAATGAAACGTAAATATTCTGAATATTTTAATATTATTGTCAGATTACACAAAAACCAAAATGGAATAACTTTTTAAACTACGCGGTCACGGTCGTAGAAAGCTTTCTCGAAATTCAATCCCAACCTGTAAAAATCTGTCTATTTAACAGGTTGGTAATTATGACGATGATCTTATTTTTAAATCTGATGATATATTTACACTACACAAAGTTAGAAAATCAACAATGAGCGATGGAGAATGTTACTTTTCTAATAAACTTATTAACAAAGTTAGTAAGTTAGCTGTTGTTTGAAGCAATCTATCTTGTTTAGTAAAGGCAATGGAAATTAACTTGAAATCGAAGTTCTCAAGTAAATAAAAATATAAAACTATATCACGTGGGAATTTAATGACTAATTCCCACTGAGCTTTGTGACTTGTGGCGCGACACCGCGACACGATAAGTTTATACCGCGCACTAAAACCTTAAATTATTATTTTTTGTATTACTCTCATTTGATTCGGTGCACTATTATATACCTAACACGATAGACTAAAAAAATCGTTGCTAACACGTTTATAAGTTTTGATTATCTTTGTAAACAAAAATGTATATGTGAAGTATACATACCTATAATTATTTTACAAATGTTGAGGTATTACAATTGAATAATATAACAAGAAAATAATTGTTCATAAATGAAAACTCAAAGGAGTAATAATTAATATTAATGGTAACAATAAATCAACACATTTAAGTACATTAAAACTAAATCACAAAAATTCTTCATCTTAAAAAACAAACCTAGATAATTTATCATGACAATAATATTAGAAAATCATTTTCGCTTTTTATATGGAGTCAGCTAGCTTCCTTTGTACTCTTAACTAGGCTCTATTTTCTATGACGCCAAAGTCTAAAACTTTGGTTGATATTGAAAAAAATCCCAGCATCGCGCCGCTCATTGTGAATTACTCAGTAACTAATAACTTTCGTCTAGACATTCATAATGTATTCAAAAAACAAACCTGCCTAGGTATAAATTAACTTAACTTTCACAAAATGGCTTACTTTTAGTGAATTACTAATATTGACATCTACGAAATAAGTATAAAAAATAATAAGTACGTATTATGAAAACTTTAAATCTACCTAAATATCATGAATTTTCATTGTTTGTAACCTCATAAAAGTTAAGAATGACATAGTCTTAAAACAAAGTTTATAATTATAACCAATTGATAATTAAATATTTTTTATACTTTAGTTTTGTCTTCGAGATTAGCATGACTGGTTTCGCATTCATATTATAGCACTGAATTTGAGACCTTTTCTAATTTTCAGTTTATTTTATTTTATTTATAGTTTATTTCACATAAACTTGAAACATAACACGCTTACGTGGACATATGTACTTCAACTCGCGTTTATCTCACCGCGAAAATCGGCCCATTTGAATCCCGCTTTACCGACATAATTCGAGTTAAAAATATGCCAGCTTCATATTCATAGTAAAATTTTCCAGCCAATATTTTCTAATATGCTTTGCAAAAACGCCTGCATCTAATATAAGGATGTAGGTACAATAATATTCTTAATTGTTCATAAACAATTTTATTATCTTTCAGTTATTTCTATAAACTACACAGTAGGTACAAGTTATTGGAGAAGAAAATCAAAGAGCCCCGGCTCCATCGCCCCGGGGCGAACTGGTAACGAAGAATAAACCGAACCATAGGGAAAGGATAATAGGAAATCTGTACGCTCTTATCTCATAGATTTATTTCAGTCTATTTATTTGAGTACTGTATGCTATAGATTGTATAACAAACTACACTTCTTACCTTTTCGCGATTTCGATGTTGGTGCCATAGAGAAAATTGTTCAGTTTGACGGTCTGGAGTGCGATTTTTGAATCTCATTCGCTGAGCTCAGCAGTTAAAAATTTCAAAATTACTGTAGAGATATGCATCTTTCTACAGTTGATTTGACTTTCAAACATCATACTTCAGGAGTGCGATTTTTGAAAGTCAAATCAGCAGTAGAAAGATGCGTATCTCCATACATTTTCAACTGCTGAGTTCAACGTATGAGATTCAAAAATCGCCCCCTTAAAAAAGTGTCAGCATATTAAGAAGGATCCTGTATAGCCAGTAGGCTGATGATGACAATGATAAAATAATGCGATGTCGTTAATCTAATCAACAGAAAAACCGATGTTTCATTTTCCACTCAAATCATTCGCATGTAGGTATCAGAGAAAAGGAATTTCTTTTTTTTTCCAACGAACCAATTTTCTCTTTCACCATTGATAATGCGATTTCATTTTCTGCAACGTTTTTTTTCAATTCAAGTAGGATTATTGAACATCACTCCGACAAAGCTGTATCGGATATTGTCTTTGCTATCTCCCATTTTATCGTATGACTCGGCAATGTAACGTGGATTATAATTATATTTTACGGCTTTTAAAGTAAGCAAGCTTACTGCAAGCATCAGACGGAAAATTGACCACGAACTGGTTTGTTAGGAATACATATCCATCTATCCATACAGGTCCCGCTTGGTGGAGTATGACCTTAGACGATTAAATATCGTTAAATTACGCGTGTAATTCTACTTACAAACATTTCCTAACACTTTTTGCGGGGGACGAGGTAGCATGAAATCCGCACGCCACGAGTATATTATAGTTTTCAATGATTAGTCAACTTTGGACTTTATTCCATTACTTTTAGGTTATAATTTTGATTGTTACAAATCATGAAAAAATTTCATGTGCGGGAGCTGCGACCAAATATAGGATAGACAAACAGTCTTATACAAAATCACATACAATCTGCGGCGCCGCGTCAATTCATACTTACATAGATATAACTGCGGTATATACCTCCTCAGCCTTTCATTTTAACATAGACCTTAATGCTCAGTAATAACGTCGTATGTCGTTTTAGTTTTTACTTATGAAAAAATATTCATTTTGAAATTACCTTTACTGCTATAGCAATAAAGCACAAAATCGTCTCAAAGGATATGCGTGTAAAGTCATTTTGGAATCGCCGAGAACAGCACACGCGGAGCGAGACGTGCTCATTTAATTTGGTGTGCGTTAGAATAGTACGGCGACATAATCCTCGGTTCTTTTTCGCTTATACTCGCGTAGGTGAGAGTGAAAGGGATAGTTGCGTGCTTGCCGCGTGATTGTAAATGAACAAAAATATTGAAAAAATTCGATTAAATGCCATGATCTATGACAAATATTGAAGATAATGTGATTACAAAGCGATACTTACTGAAAGTATGACACTCCATATTGTTTTTTGCACTTTTCGTGAGTTGTTTTTGCAGGCACGGTCGATTAGCGACTGAGAGTGAAACAAGGCACACTGCCAGATTGTGCTTTGTTTCGATGGTGCCATTTTCCGAGCGGCGTTTCAAAATCTACCCTATACTTTATCGAAGTGCGGGATTCGTTCTTCGCGGGGTCATCAATGACGTAGAACGACTTCCACCCGAGACTGGTTTGAAGCTATTGTTCTGCATTTATAGACTATCTCGTTTAGTGATACAAGTGGCGACGGGCTCACTCCCCGTCACACTGGACAGAGTTTCGGTACTACTACTACTGAAAAGTGGATGTTCTGAAGTTTCAGGTCTTGTACCTTGGCAGAATAGAAATCGCGAAAAAAATATCGGATATCCCATATATTTCGTTCGAGTAAAATTGCAGTTTAGTATGGAAAAGCTGAATTTTCTTTGCGATTTCTATTGTGGTTCTATAAAGAAATAAGGTGGTCTGCTCGTATCTTTATGAAACCGTCAGCATATATTAAGAAGGATATAGGGTGTAAACTTAAATGCATTACATTTTAGGGGTGCTTCAAAAAAACAAAATGGACAACATACACGATTGGACCAACATTAAAATCGCGAGAAAAAAAATTGTAGTTTAAAAAGTAAAAATTTTTATTTTTACCAACTACTACTTTTTTTTATTTCATATGAAACGTTGTTTCAATTTATTTTCAAACTAAAATAACACAAAGTACCTACTATTTTTCATACCGTGCACACCGTTCCGAAAAAAAGTGTGTGAATTTTAAAACACAAATTCAGTGGGACTAGTAAACACGGCGGGGTCGTAGTTTTGAACAAATTGACATGTTTTCGAGGCCGAGTCGACGTCCGTTAACATCAGAATGTGCAATAAAGTTGGCATTCGTGTCGGTCGGGCGATATTTTGTCGTTAATTCGTCGACGGTTCATTGACAGGGTTGCGAAACAACACTTATTTACCTACGTAATACCATCTGTATTAAAAACATCATGAAGAACATTCTATAAAATCCGCCTATCCACATTGGGCTCGTTTACCCTACCAGGGTTGCCACCTGTTCTATATTATACAGGGTGTACAATAAAATGGGACAGCTACTCAAAGGGGTGCTTCAGACCATCAAACTGAACAACTTTCTCTATGGGACCAATATCGAAATCGCGAAAAAAAAATCCGCTCTCCCATACAAAACTGCAAACATAACACGACTGAAATGTATGGGACAGCAGATTTTTTTTTCGCGATTTCGATATTGGTCCCATAGAGAAAGTTGTTCAGTTTGATGGTCTGAAGCACCCCTTTAAGTAGCTGTCCCATTTTATTGTACACCCTGTATAGTATCGTACTATATTTTGGTCAATTTTACTATACAGGTGTTAACGGTTGATTGTACCCATGAACAGATACCTATAGGAAATTGCCAAAACAGTTTTTTCGACTTTCCATACTAAATGCAAAAAGCTGATCGAACATTGTTTTTGTTCATTTCCCATCACAGTCAACCCATTTCAGTAATGCAACTTTCTAACCTAACACCCTGTATATAACTACTATATTTGTATAACTCCTTCAAATATTGCCTATATGTATAGTTATACATAAAAATCCTTTATTGAATTCAACAACTTGTAAACTAACAAATGCGGCACTGGCTCCTAAACTAGTCAAAGTCTGTAGGTCCGGAGCCAGAATATTAGTCATAATCTCATATTACTTTACCGAATCTGAAACTTATACAATACAGGTCGGTCGACACCCTGTTGGTAGTGAAATATTTTTCTAATGACTTGACAACCCGTTTTCATTGACCGAGCGAAACACGGTAGGCTTAATGAAACCATCAAACAGATTCAGTCAGTGAATCGTCTGTTTCAAATTTTTTTTTGTTGTTGCTATAATGTAGGTGTCAATTAACATGCTACTTGTACAATCAACATATACAACGTGTTAATGAATTAACGCAAAACTAGAAAGTAGTTTGTTTAGAATCGAGAGCAGAATCGAATTGTCATGGTTTCAACATAGGTATTTTTTTTAAAATATAAATTTTATTAAATTATATTTTTTATATATAATAATAATATAAACAATTCGTTTGCAAAATTTAAAATTTTCTGTACCCGCACGGGCACACTCACCCTACTTACTACCAAATTAAGATTATAAAAATGTATCTATGAGTACGTTAACGCTTTCTTTCAGTGCTGAAATGATAAAAAATCATTTTTGTCTCAAAACTTAAAATGCGAATAACTTTAAATTTTAACTATCAAAATAATGAAATTATTGTTTCAATCTAATTATTTTGTTATAAATCAGTTGGGGTGTATGAGGTTTTGCGCTAATTCATTAACACGTTGTATAGGTTCTCTACTGAAAAAAGGTAATTTTGAGAGCGTCGTCGTCGGTGGCGCATTGTGAAGAAATATGGACACGCAATCACAAGGGTCCAGGTTCGAATCTGCACGGACGACATGCGCGTCTATACACATAGACCTGATTTCGCTCGTTTATGTCGCCCATCTGTACATGTTTGTCTCTTTTGTGATATTATGATCCACAAGTGGCTTATTTCAGCTACCGTTAACTAACCTTCGAGTTGCATCTCTTTAAATTCTTGGAATTAAAATACTAAAACATGTAAAACACAAAACTCTAAAACATGTAAAATAAAAAATAAAAACCTTTTTAAATGCGAATGGAATGGATTTGCTTTTATTTAAAAAAAATTGTTAATAAATTAACTGGCTCTTAGGATGTAATCCCCTGAACTAATGGTTCTTTTAACGGCTTTCAAAGCAAATCTGTTGAATAATCAATCAACGAAGGTCGTTTTGGCGCCGAAATGGATCAAAAAGGTGTGGGGAAAAGCTTAGTTCACTGTCTAATGTTGATTCAAAATGTAAAAAATAAGCATAGTATAGGGTATGTCTTAATATGAGGGTTTTAAAGAGGATAACTGCATCCGTGGTCTAATGGTCAAGAGCATTGAGCTCTCGACACGGATGTCGTGGGTTCGATTCCCACGGGGGACACCTAGTTATATGTCACTTTGTGCGTTTTTCCCCAGTTGGTTAGGACATTGCAGGCTGAATCACCTGATTGTCTGAAAAGAAAAATGATTCCATGCTTTGGACGGCACGTTAAGCCGTTGGTCCCGGCTAATATCTTCGGTGGTAGTTATCGTTACATAAAAACCACGTCAGAAGGCGGTCTGAAGAAACTCAGACACCAGGGCCCTATTCAACAAACGTTACAATTGTAATTTACAATTACAATTCAGGGTACATTGCTGATAATGTTAGTGACACATTACCTACTACATGTATAGCGTCAATATTAACCAGCAATGTATCCAGAATTGTAATTATAAATTACAATTGTAACGTTTGTTGAATAGGGTCCAGGGCTTGCTGCCAACACGATAAGAAGAAGAAGGGGATGATCGGATCATCAACATGAACAACTATTTCTATGGAGCAAAAATAGAAGGCGCGAAAAAAATCTCTTGTCCCATATAATGCGGTCAAGTAGGATTGCAGATTTGTATTTTTTTTTGCTTACACTTTGGTCCCGTAGAGATAAGTTGTTCATTTTGATGGTTTTGGTTGGTTCATCCTCTTAAAAAATCGTCAGAATATGAAGTTGGACTCTGCATATGCATAAAAATGTATGCGCACGATTATATCAGACTACACATAGCATAATATGCACATTTCGCTATAGTATACAGGGTGTTATGGTGAAAAGTTGCGGTACTTTAAGAGGTGATTGTACCCATGATACTGAACAACTTTACCAAATAAGCCAATAGGAAATTAGTAAAAAAAAATAGAATTCAGATACTAAATGCAATCAGCTGATCGAACTTTTGTATGAAAGGTCGGATTTTTTTTGCGAATTTACTATATGTTTCTTAGGGAAAGTTTTTCAGTATCATGGGTTAATGCAACTTGTTTACCCTAACCCTGTGTAGTGCCTAAACATAGTCCAGTGTGACTGTTAGTGAGCCCGGCGAAAAATAGTGCCCAAATATTTTTAAGTGTGACCAGTAATGACCCATTAAGGGTGTTTTCCCACCAGACGCGATGCGAGGAAGCTAAGCAGTGGGCTAAGAAAAAATCCACAAATAACATTGCTTCATTTCCTTAGCCCCGCACAGCGCAGCACTTGTGTAAAAGGTCTTATCAGAGCGAGGCTATTTTTTACCATGGTGGTTTTTTGCCATGGCAGTTAAGATATATAATCATATTCCCAGCATTATACAGAATTACGATCATCTAAAGTTTAAAAAGAAATTAAAAGAATACCTTATACTTAAAAACAAATGCTATTACACGCTGCAAGAGTTTTTTGACGACAGCTCACGAGATGTTTTTTGAATTTCTGTGATTTTATTTATTATTTCTATTTTATTTAAAAAAAAAAATATGATTGAAAAATTTTGTTAATACTTACCTAATCTAATTTTATTCGCCCTAGTTTGATTTTGAAATTTCAATAATGTGAATGTATTTAATTTTATTTTCGTTTCAATTTGTGTTTGTTTATTTAATTTGCCTATAGTCTTAAAAATCTAATATAATTTGCCTGGTTTGATTTTGTAATTAAATAATGTGAATGTACCGCATGTATTTGATGAAATCGCATATAATTTTAAGTTAAAAATAGTATTTAATTTACCTAAGCTTGAATCTGCAATGTGAATAATGTGAATGTTATACTTAATTAATTTTTATTTATGTTTGTTTAGTTTATGATGATTATTTTATGATGATTGCCCTTACATTTTTAAATTTTGCATATTGATTTAACACTTAGGTATACCTAAATGTTGCTGTGCCCTTACAGGGTTCATGTTTGATACTTACTAACCTAGCATAAGACCAAATGTTACAACATGAGTGCAATAAATGATTCTATTCTATTCTATTCTTACATACGATGTGAGCGTCATCATCATCATCAGCCTATAAACGTCCCACTGCAGGGCACAGGCCTACCCTCAGGTATGTGTGTGTCAAAGTTAAAATAATTTATTCAATATCTTGGACATTGTCACACAAAATATTTAGCTACATTAAAAGTACCAGAATCTAGCCTGGACATTTATACTAGACAACGATATAGAATACATAAAGATACAAACATCCATGACTAGGGTTACCAGGTTTTAAAGCCGGATAGACCAGCCAGTTCAGCCGGACATTTGGGTAAAACGGCCGGACACCCTTAATGTTATTGAGTATATTTTGTTTTAGTAAAAACACGAAAACAAGAATTATGCACAATCGATGAATTTAAGAATTCAAAAACAATAAAATTAAAAGAGTTAAGTCTTTTTTATGAAATAAATCATTCATTATTTGCTTATTAATATTGCAATTTGCGATGGAAAACAAAATTAAATATTTATGATCGCCGAGCCCGGCTTAAAAGCTCAGTTTCCCTCAAAATGGAGTAACCTGCTCAAATTTAAAAAACCTAACAAAGGCCGAACAGTCCGGACACACATCCAAAAAGCCAAGGTCCAGCTTTATCCGGACCCAGGCAAAGCTATCCATGACTCAGGTACAAATATTCATATTCATCATACACATATTTGTTAACCAAGTTTAACATTTGTATGCATTACAGTTTTCACGATAAAGCAAAAACAAAAATTAAGAAATTAGTTTCTTGCATTATGGGGACCCTTAATTTTTAGGATTCCGTACCCAAAGGGTGAAAACGGGACTCTATTACTAAGCCTACGTTGTCCGTCCGTCCGTCCGTCCGTCCGTCTGTCCGTCTGTCCGTCTGTCCGTCTGTCCGTCTGTCCGTCTGTCCGTCTGTCCGTCTGTCCGTCTGTCCGTCTGTCCGTCCGTCCGTCTGTCCTATCTATTTAGGGCTGTAACTTTTGAACTGTAATAGCTAGATAGTTGAAATTTTCTCAGATTATGAGGTATTACGGCGGATTTGTTAACAAATAATAAAAATGTCAAAAAGTTAAAAATTAAGGGGGTTTTCAACAAGCAAGTTTTTATCAACGTTTTTTCTTCACGCTCTATCGTAAAAACTTTAATACATACAAGCGTCAAACTTTGTGCGATTATAGAGAAAACTCTAAAAAATAACAACAAATACTAAAAACCGGCTCAGTATGAGTCGGTCTTGCGCTAAAGGTCCCGGACAAAAAAAGTTTTTTTTCTATGTTAATAATGTTGTGTTCTGTGGTGGTGTGGTACGGAACCCTCGGTGCGCGAATAGCCCGACTCGCACTTGCCAAGTTTTATTTGTCATTTGTTAGAAAATCCACCATAACATGTTCTGTGAAGTTTTAAACCGGCTTCCTATTACGGTTCAAAGGTAAGACAGGCGGACGAACGGACGGACGACGTTGGCTTCGTAATAGGGTCCCATTGTCACCCTATGGGTACGGAACCTTAATAAAAACGAAATACTTCAGACGCCTTTCACCGTTCAGTGACTGCAGTGCCGTTCTCACAAAATATAAGATTTCTCATTCATGAAAAACAAAAAAAAGTGCAACACCAGCATACTACATTAGCTTGTAATAGTTAATAATTCCTAACTTACAAAATAAGAACAAATGTTCCTTAATAGTGACTTCATAGCACTGTTAATTTTTATAGTAACCTCACAGGATTTTTATAATTCCCACTTAAAATTAAAAAAATAATTATCTGATATCAATAATTTATGAACACTTATAACCAACAAAATAAATAAAAAAGCTCACCTTAAACAAGTCCGATCCAGATCACTCTTAAAAACCAAAATATCCTTACAATTTACAAACACTTATTTAACCCCACAAGTTCTTTCACAACAATTTCTATCACGGAGTTCTTTAGACTCGCTCCGTAGGCTTACTACGGCGTAGTCACTCGCTACGGTGCGGTGCTACGACCAGACGTAGCGGAGACCCGTGGGCGACTGAGCTGGTTGCACCGCTCCGCTCGCTCCGCGCAGGGTGCATCCCGATGAACTTATTCGCTCCAATTTAGACACAATTGTATGTCAAAGTCTTTGTTCTTATATTTTATCTTATTCTCATCTAAAAGATGTCAGAAATAAATTGTTCAGTTTATTGGTCTGAAGCACCCAACCCAGCAATAAGTATTACCAGTGTGTTTTGTTGCAACCTGTATACATATGCAGGGTGTTAAGGTTAAGGTAAACAGTTGCATTACTTTAAGGGGTGATTATATCCATAAATACTGAACAACTTTCCCTAAGAAACCAATAGGAAATTCGCAATTTTTTTTAGTCTTTTCATACAAAACGTTCGGTCAGCTGGTTGATTGCATTTAGTATGGGTAGTGCAAAAATTTTTTTGGCGAATTTCCTATTGGTTTCTTAGGGAAAGTTGTTAAGTATCATAAGTACGCTCACCCCTTAAAGCAATGCAACTGTAATAAAACCTAACACTCTACTGTAATTACAGGGTGTTACAAAAGTAAAAACTTAAGGTGGTTGTTTAGACCATCAAACTGAAAATTTTTGACTATGGAACCAACATCGAAATCGCGAAAAAAAAACAACTATCCCATACATTTAGCTCGAGTAGATTTTTTGTTTAGTATAACATCCGATTTTTTTTTCGCGATTTCGATATTTGTCCCATAGTGAAAGTTGTTCAGTTTCATGGTCTAAAATGTTTATTTGTATTTTGGTAACACCTTGTAATAAATTAACAATTTTCGGATTTCATTTGATTTCCATTACTTGTTCTGTGAGACCTTGCTTCTTGCCAAATTTCAGGATTCTATGTGAACGAGAAGTAACCTTTAGGTTTTGATACTCATCAAGAGCTTGAGAGTATCAAAATATGTGACATTAATGGCCGTAACTTTAGATTGTGATTGTGACTTCATATTCGTAGTTAAAGTTGACTTTGAACAGGCATGTAAAACATGCGGTCCTCTGCGCGTTTGCCTGCTACCCGTGAAAGCGGAAAGCATGCCACATCATTCTCAGAATAATACCTACCTATCAATTTTAAGAAACTCCCACAAGTGCCTGCAATTATTTTTCTTCATGAAGCGAGATCACGCTTTTGTTGTTTTTCCGCGAGTTGTTTTTTGCAGTTACAATTGCCCTAAGTGCGTTTGTCCACCGCAGCCCGTCAGCGGGAAGTCACCGAGAATAGATGACGTCGCCGAAGAAGTAGCCGTACATTTACTATGGCTGCGTGTCCACCGCGGACGACCGCCGTCAACGTGATTCCATATAACATAATCTCGTTTCTCGGTGAAGTCCCGGTGACGGCGGTGGTAGACAAACGGCCTGATTATACAACTTAGTAAAGGTAAAGACACATGTAAAATTTTTGACGATATTTATTTCTTGATGAGCTATAGTATGCAGCCCACTGATTCTACGATCTTTGTGCATTTGGCCCTACAACAACTTTGTGTTTGACATTCCCGACGAAGTTTGAATTTTTTACACCTCCAAGGAACCGAAGATTTTAATATTTAGTATATTTTCAACTTGACCTTTACCCGTTCTTGAGAAAAAAGGTCTTTACAAAGTGATCCCAGAAGGGTTCCTTTTTTCCGTTTGAGGTACGGAAACTGAGTCCGGTTGTTGGTCTGCTATTGGGTGGTCGCGTCGCGAGTCGATCATCGTTTACCCCTTCCCCGGCCTGCAACGAGGCGCCAGTGGTGGCTCAAGATAGTGTCCTTTTCGAAAAAGAACCCGGACTACAACTTGAAATTCAAAGGGTGACTTTAACACCAGAATACCTATATAACCACAACGTCTAGCACTTTTGCTACATAAAACTCATCAAACCAAGATAACAGCCTTTTTTTTAAAATAGAAGTGAAGCTAGCAGTCTCCATGCAAAACAGGCCCGACAACTTAGTTGATAGTGAACCTACGGATCCGAGGGTCGCGGATTCAAATCCCGCAAGGGGCAAATATTTGTATGATGAATATTTGTACCCGAGTCATGGATGTTTGTATCTATAAATATGTATTCTATAACTTTGTCTAGTCATCATAATACAAGTCCAGGCTAAATTCTGGTACTTTAAATGTGACTAGATAATTTGTGTGACATAGTAAAAAAAAAAATTCCAAGGAAATCAGGTGAATAATGAAAAACTGTAAAAATACCCAGATTTTTCTTTACACGTTGAATATTAAATTTTACAGGAGCTCACGGTCTCGACCCCGTCCCTCATCTGCCTAAAATTGGGAAGGGCAGTCAACTTGCGAACTTTAATAATTTATACACGTAAAAGTTACTTTTTTGATCCGCTCCGAAGGATTGGAAAGGATTTAGCGCGTTCGTTAAAAGCAAAATTGATTTCCAGTAGACTTTGCATTTGAAACAAGGCTTTAATAGCACACAGTTAATAGCCAATTAAGAACGGACGTGTGTACAATAACGTCAGACAAATGGAAAGAATTACGACCAATAGTTAAAGATCCCGTTACAAGGTTTTTACGCCCATATGTGTAGACAATGTTATAATTTATATTCCAGTGACAATGTCATGTTATGTTAGTCTATTATAACATTTGTAACTAAATAAAATCTTCCCAGAACACAGGAGATTTCATATGCGATAGAATGATCAGAAGTAGTCCAATAGTTTTTATGTAGGTATATCTTCTCCATTTGCACGACCGAAACTCTACCGACCACGTGGCAACCCGTTTTTGGGACCATTTGATTGCTGGACTCATTTTATTTTATTTTTTTAATGTTTTTTTTTAATGTTTTTTATTTCCTTTTTGGAGAACTTACAACTAAATAACAGTTCGGTTTCTACAAAGACAGATTGATAGTCAGATGCTGACATCAAGTTTCCACATATAAAAAAGGCCATTCCATAGTACCCATGGCAGGTACCTGGTACCTACCCATATTTATTCTTGTATCTCATATGTTTAGCTTATATTTTTCATAGGGGAAGTTGTTCAGTATCATGGGTACAATCACCCCTTAAAGTAATACAACTGTTTACCCTAACACCCTGTACATATAGGAGCAAAATTATCGCACTTTACTACCATTGAGTTGTGAACTTATAATCGTACTAAGATTGGTATTCATATTTTTGAAAGATTCTCAAACTGTTACATTTTCACCTTGATATATTTGTATTTTACCTAAACAAATGGGTACAGAAAAATACTAATGGGATCTTGGAATAGAAGGTACAACGTTTCCACACTGAACCGCAAGACAAATGAAATTCCATTACGATATTAAAGAAAATCCCCAAAGCCGCCAGTAGCTTTATGAAGGAATTTAATAATAAAGACCAGAATATTATTCAATTTTTCCTGAAAACAAAGATGGAGCGGAAAGAAATTCTGTTCCCACCTGGGGCCCCGGGGCCCAGTCGAATTTATTAGCATTCAAATGATTTATAACTAGCGAGCGGCAGCTGAATATTTTCTGATTCGTCTTAAATTAAATTCTTTCTTTCCTTTGACTGGATTTCATTAAGGGTAACGAAATGCCACGGAGATGAAAAAGATAATCTGGGCGTAGCGCGCGCGCTTGGTCGGGCGTTCCCGCTCGCATCCCGCCCGCATCCCGCACCGCACCGCACCCGCCGCTACCAAAAACCTCATACATAAAGCTATATTTTTTTTAAATAATGATTTTATGGACGCGTGGCCTAGCATGCCCAGGAGAGAGATGGTTGGAGGATTAACGGGGAGGCCTTTGCCCAGCAGTGGGATGAAAAAGGCTAGTAAAAAAATATTTTGTGAAAATATCGTTGCCGTGTGGTTTTTAGTTTTAAATTGCCCACCCCTTTCTTTCCGTCGGTTCACAGAGAAATTACAACCTACCCGGCACGGTCCGTTCATTTCTCTTTTAAATGCTGGAGTCGATGGCGAGTTGCGGAGAGCGTCGATGGATGGACAGTAATGAGGTCCGGGTTCGAATCCGCATGAATGAAATGCAATATCCAATGAGTTTTTCTAACTTATGTACCTATATAATACCAACTGCTCTCAAACTGTGAAGGGAAACATCGTGAGGAAATCTGCATACGCTGAAGAAGAAATTACAATGCGTACTTATGCGTAGTGTGTGTGCGTGTCCGTGTGGTGTCGGCTAAGAATAGCACCACCTCATTTCCTCCCGTGGGTGTCGTAAAAGGCGACTAAGGGATGTACCGAAGGATGGGCAGCAGCATCCCTCTGAGTACACACATTCAATCCAACTGCGATCGCTAACCCGCCTGCCAAGCGTGGCGATTATGGCAAATCCCCCCATTTTGGGGGAGGCCTATATCCAGCAGTGGACGTCTATCGGCTGATATGATGATGATGGTGACTTATGTGAAGTCTACCAATTATTAGGTACGCGTGGTGGACAACCCATACACCTTCCCTGAGGTTAGGCCTGTGCCCTGCATTGGGACTTACAAATAGGCTGATGATGATGATGTTAAGAAATTTGTGATCACATTCTGACAATATTTATTATTCCTTCTTGAAAACAAAAATGCTGAGTTTTAAACCGTTTAATGGAAATGCTTTCGTAAAAAAATCGATTTATTTCTCCTCCATTTAAGATACAAAAAATATTTTTAGCTTTGTCAGGTTGATTTAGTTAACGTATGATTTTTATAAATGATACCTAAGCATAGAAAAGCGTTTATTTTGGACCAATATTCAAGGAAAAATAATTTTTATTAAATATGTCAGGAGCAGTTGACCACAGTAGAATTGTCACCTTCTAACCCTTTTCATATCTGAAAGGTCTTTTGAACATCGAGGACGCAATTTTATGGTCCGATAGCTTATTTAGTCGTGAACCTATCTTCGAAAAAGAAGGTTCCTGGTTTGAATTCCATTGTTATATTACTAATACGGTACGATACGGTGTATGTATGTATTTATTATGTTTACTCTATATAATAATATGTAGACAGGTAGACAGGTACATAGGTACCTAATAGAGCACCGCCGTAGCATTTGTCTCTGTAAATAGTTCTTCCATCCATGGTTGTCTGGAAGAAATCGCTTTTAGTGATAAGACCGCCCTTTTTACCCTTCTCATTCTTGTTACAAATTGTAGGTATTTGTTTATTCTTGGTGTGCAAATAAAGAATATTTATCTTGTCTTATCTTAATACGGATATCTAGTTGTACCCATGGATGTTAAGGTACTAGTACAGTCACCAGCAGATATATCGTAGCAAACAAGGTGGTCAAATATTTCTAAGCAGTTCTAATTTTCAATAATTTCTTTACTCATAGTCAATCAACGCCGAGAACATCAAATATATCGACGCAGTCATGGTGTCCATAAACATCTGAACTGTTTCGGATAAAAACCTTACTCCGTTGTTTTACATGTAAATTTTAAATAACATTTTAAAGAAATTATTGAAAATTCGCTGTTCACATATTTATGACAAAATACACGTTTAGATATAATTGGAAACATTTACTGTAAATAATTTAATGAAAATTAGCACTGCGCTGATCAGAAATATTTGGACACCTTGTATGCTACGATATATCTGATGGCGACTGTACATACGTAAATTCACGACCAGGGTGATCAGAATTGTTGCTTAAACTACCGAGAACATCATTGTGCGTACAGTCAGCAACTGAAAAATGTATCCTAAGGCAATTTTCTTTTTTATCGCGTTTCACTTATGTTTAGCACTGTATTTCAGCCAATATCGACATTTGGGGTATCGTAATCTCAATGATTAAACAAAAACACATTTAAGCTGGAAAGGAGGTACTCGGTTTGCGACCACCCAGTAACAGACTTGCAAGGCATCTCAAGGCTCACCTTCATTGGAAGTTTAGGATAGAATGGCTTGTTATGTTTTAGAAGACTACACTATGAAATGATCACACACTCACATACAAATGAAACACCCAATTTCTTACTGTGGTTGTTCTACGAGGTAACTGGGATAAGGTTTCTTAAGGCGGTTGTAGAGGGGTCAATTTTTACAGAACTTTGACGCACAATACGCGTAGACGGTATTAATATAAGTAACTTATATGGAAAAATAGGTTATAAAATCTAGATATAAAGCTTTGAAATTTTTCATACAACATTTTCAAAGCTTTATAACTTCGGAATTATATTATAAATTGCAATTGTTATTTGATACGCGACATCTAGATTTTGTAACCTATTTTTCCATATATACAAAGTTACTTATATTAATACTGTCTACGCGTATTGTTCGTTAAACGTTTCTATGGACTGAAACCACCTTAAGCAGTGCATGCAGCGTAGTGATAAAAGAAAGAAATATTTGGTACCTCTCAAATACAATAAGAAAAAGATTTTTTTGTAATAAATCGCAAATACACTATATAAATAAATAAATATTTAAGGTTCCAAGATACAAAACTCTCACCAACATCAACTAGGTAGGTAATATCTCAAACAGCTTAATTGGATGAGCCAAGCTAACAAAATTAGTTTTACGGACGCTACATTGTTTCATATGAAACTAATTTATATCCAGCTTCCACTAGAGGAATACCTCAAGTTAAATCTATTTGTCTTCAGGAGAAACATGAGTTTACTATTATAATGTCAGCACATTGTATTAAGTAATTTTTTCAAAAAAATATTTACAACTATGATATTACGAACACATAACGACTTTCCCCGCATAGATCTCGTCACACACGTAACTTAGATACATGCACAACATACATGCCTCAAATATCGTCAATAACTAGCCCCCCCCCCCCCCCCCTAATTCAAGTAAACTTTCCAGATAACATCAGTTATCTTAATTATTATCTTCACCGGTTAACGTAAAAGTTTATACATCTCAACATACCTTTCTCCATTTCCCTTTCTCTATCTTATCCTCTTTCAGGCCACAACGTTTATAATTATTAAACTCAAACTCTCAGCTATCCGACTAATCAGCTATCTAATTCACTATTCACCTACTACAAAATGGCAAAATAATCGTCAATTTTAATAATTAGCATGTAGACAAATACAGTATGTCAATAAAATTCAATGATTGAACAAAATTTAATCATGTGAAACCAACACACCGCGACAGTCGATAATTGAAATTGGCATTTCATATGCACGGGCGTTCGCGTTCGCTACAGCGCCGACATCGACATTTCAAAACATAAATTCCGACCACATTCTAATTAAGGGGGGACGTCACGGTTCATGCTCTATGCAAACATAAAGAGACCAATCTAAAAATGGTGCTTTTGAATCACAAAATGTTATTAAAACTCCTACTAGAAGAAGAAACGAGTTTTTCGCAAAAATGCGTTTTAAATAAAAGTAAGAAATAATTTTATGTTTAGCAAGGTAGTTCCATTATTGAGATATACGAATGTATTTAATTGTTTATAAAAATAATAATCATCATCTTCATCAACCCACTGCTGGACAATGGTATACTAAACAGACGGACGGACAGACACCGAGCTGATTCCATAAGTGTTCCGTTTTTCTAACTTTGGTACGGAACACAAAAAAATATAGGTATTTCTGCCATCGTAGTATGGCAGCTTGATATACGCGTGATAAAACTATCTCACGCCTTTTATCTCGAGCCTTATATTTTTCTCCTTTACTTACGCCTTTTTATCTCGAGATTTATGATTTTAATGTACGTACCTATTGCAGTTTTGTATGGTACAGCAGATTTTTTAAATTAAAGTCAAAGTCAACATAATTTATTCAATATAGGAGTTTGAAGCACACTTATTAAACGTCAAATCTTTTTTTGAAGCTACCACCGCGTCGGAACGTGTTGTCGCTGTAGAGAAGATGCGGCCAGAAACTCTACAACATAACACGACTTAAAAACTAAACAATATACATTTTTATGTATACAATAATACATAGTCTATTTAATAAAATAATTGATACTATACAGTACTATAAGTTAGTATCACTCAGACCCAAGCATTTTGATCATTTAATTAATCTAACCTTCAGGTTTCTCCGTTTGGCAGTGTATTAGTTTGTTTAATTTGATGGTCTGAAACTATAAATCTTTTGTTATTTACCTGTATACAGGTAGGTCCTTACTTACTTCACATATACCTACAAAATACTGATAAACACAACTTGGGTACTTATAAAATATTTGTTTACTCCACACAAATTAATATCTATGAACCTGCTACCTCGACTCCCATACTAGGCTATACGACAGTCAAAGCACTCGGTAAATAGTTTCTCTTAGTTTCTCAGAACATTTCAAACTATAGCAAAAACAAGGTATCAACATTGTAAAATGGAAAGGATTAGGTGGAAAACGAAGAGTGCCAAATACCAAGCCTTTTTACAGGACTTTATAATCGAAGTAGTAAGAATCGAAATGCCTTGATTTGTGGGACTTTAGCGCACAAATCTATACCTAGAGTGCTTCTGCGAACCTAGTTGTTAGTCTACGAGAACAAGTTGTTTGAGTTTACGAACCGGTGAGTTTCTTTTATGTTTAGTTAAAGGTATGTACTTACCTAGATTCTGCTAACTAATTAATTTCGAACAACTTGGAATTTTGGCACGCTCTTTTGTAACATTTATGGACAAGTGTTTTTTTTTAGCATAGAGAAAATTTGTATGCATCAGAGTGTAACAAAACACCCTAGCAGTAGTAATACTTAAGGAGGTGCTTCAGACCATCAAACTTAACAACTTTCAGTGTGGAGCTAACATATATATATATTTTTTTAAATCAGCTATTATTATTCAGTCGAGCCGGTATTGAAGTTTTGTATGAAACAGATGATTTTTTATTTCGCGATTTTAAGTTGGCTCCATAGTGAAAGTTGTTCAGTTTGATGATCTGAAGCACCCCCTTAAGTATTACTAGGGTGTTTTGTTACACCCCGTAGTTACCTACTTATTATTTACTAGCGGCCCGTCCCGGCTTCGCACGGGTGGACGTCTAATCTTTTCTAGCAATAAATATAGCCTATGTTACTCAGGGTGAATGCAGCTTTCTAATGGTGAAAGAATTTTTTTAATCGGCCCAGTACTTTTTGAGCCTATTCATTACAAACATACAAACATAGGTACAAATCTTTCCTCTTTATAATATTAGTGTAGATAAGCCGTCTTTCCAATATCACGCATGTGTGTGAAGTGTGAAGTACATTTTAATATCTTTTAAAACCCTATTGTAGTGAAATCAAATGAAACTGCGTTTTCTTGCCTATTACTTAGAGGAAATAAAAAATTAAACATACAAGAAATTAAACAACAGGACAGGGACTCAGCTAAGCTGGCTACAGTCAGTGGAACTGACTGTATACAGTTCTGCTTTTTAGCCCTGCCCTTGCTCCCAGAGATGCTTATTCATATGCATTACACATTTTTAAGTACCTACTTTGGTTTCTAAACACCTTGCACTGAAAAACAATCATGAATTCTTCTATGTAGCTAGTTTTTCATCCATAAATCACCATAGTTGCTCCGAAAATAGCTTTTTCCCATTTCAGTACGGAACTCTAATTGCGACGCATTCAGAACTATTCAATGAATGTCGTTAAACCTAGAAACTACAGGCACTATTTCAGGAAAATCGTGACGTCATCAATAAAAGTGATTAAATGAGGCATATCGCTTTATAGTCCGCTGGCCCATTTTCATCGCGCGCGTTTGTATGGCTAACGAAGTCGGGGACGCATAAAGGAGCGCTGAATTTAATGACGACGCCTTTTGGGTTCGCCTGACATGCGTACTAGCAGTTAACAAGCAGTAGTGATAGTGAACGTGGACGACGAAATAACGAAAGAGTGGAACAAAGGCGTGATATAGCGCTTGCGGTCACACTTTTCCACAGATAAAGTTGTATAGTTTGATGATCTGAACTCAGTATGCTAAAAAGGACTCTACAGGTTTTGCTACACCAAAACACCCTAGTGAAACCCACTAAAGGGGGTGCTTCAGACCATCAAACTGAACAACTTTCACTTAGGAAGGAGCCAACTTCAAAATCGCGAAAAAAAAACCAGCTGTCCCATGCAAAACTGCTGTACCGACTCGACTAAAATGTATGGAACAACTGTTTTTTTTTTCGCGATTTCGAAATTGTCTCATTAGTGAAAGTTGTTCAGTTTGGTGGTCTGAAGAACTGCCTTAAATATTACTAGGGTGTTTTGTTACACCCTGTATACAAAAAAAAAATCAGCCGTCCCATACAAAACTGCAGTACCGACTCGACTAAAATGTATGGGACAGCAGATTTTTTTTATTTTTTCTCGATGTTGGCCCCATAGTGAAAGGTGTTTAGTTTGATGGTCCAAAGCACCCCCTTAAGTATTACTAGGGTGTTTTGTTACACCCTGTATACTTACACATAATAATGAAATTAAATGAAATAAAATTTCGAGTGAGAAATGTTACATATTTAATGCTTATATACCGACTGCAGCAGACTGTGTCATACAATGATATTTTACATATAATATCATTGGTGTTATATTAAAAATATATCCTGATTTCGCTGGCAGAATTCAAACTCTAACACGTGTCATTACACGTGCTCCCTATCTGTTACATTTAACAGGTGCCAGCCCGTTGCCACTTTTTGCCACAGTGAGTACAATGCATGTTGCCTCAAAATTTAATAAAATACAGTAAACGTGAAAGGCAGAAAACGTGTAGACTGTGTCTACAATCATAAACGTGCGCGACGGTACATCGTAGCAATTTTGTAGACACGATCTAGGTAGAAAGTAACATTTAGCTCTCGCGTTTGTGATATGTACTACCTGATTAATATATATTAAAATCGAGGGTGTAGTTTATTAGAATCGAGGGAATTCGGATTGCACTTTTTAGGGTGTTCGAGTCTGTACACATTAAGTGTGATGAAATGAACATATGCCGAATTTACGCGACGTTCGTAGGACGCGGATTAATACTGTAAATCAAGTCACGCGTATTTTCGGCTGCGTAAATTCGGCAGGTGTGCCATCCATCACACTGTCGTTGCGCACTCTTTAGTATCTGTACTGCTAGATCAGTGTATTGTGATGTGAGGTACGGGCTGGTAGACATGTGCGCTAAACACAGGGCCGCTTTGTTCTTTGCACTGCGCTCGTTAAATATTTTAAACTTTAGAAAGCTGCGGACCGAGCGTTTGTTCCCCATGGACCTATTACATTGACGTGCAGTACAAACGTATTGCGAGTGTGTACGGGTTAAAAAGCTGTTCTTTCTGTTTCAGATAAAATACTTTTATCGTCATGCTTTTTATGGTTTCGTAATAAAAACACAGACGGAAAAAGAAAAATCTAGTTGCTTTTTATACAATTTTATAGTACGTGTCAAACTTTTCTATTTTTTAGATCTAAAATAATCGAAGTGAAAAAGCAAAATAAAATACTTTTCAAAATATTTATCAAAATAACGGACCTAGAACTATTTATGACCTTTGAATCCTAAGTACTGTATGCTTGTTCCCCGGTTAGATCTAAATTTCGTTTAGTGTGATCTACAGTGTGATCAATTGTCCACCCCAGAATCAGTCTGAAATTCCAAAAACATCCCATGAGATATTTTAAACAATAAGCAAATCCGTGACAGTGAATCGGAAAGAATTAATTAACCACAAAAATTCGTAAATGGGCTTTAAATTTTAATCAAAAGCAATATAAGGTCAACCAAAACATCAACCACCTAACCACAATTAAATTACAATATATTGAAATTTGTACCAAACATCGAAAAATTAAACTACTAGTACCTACAATTCTATCTGGTTTTGAACTTGGAATGCTATTGATTTAGCCTATTTTTTACGTAGCCTGTTCAATGTCCCACTGCTGGGCAGAGGCCTCCCCTTTACTCTCCAATCCTCTCTAATGTGTGCAACTTCTGGCCAACTCTCCAAGAAGTCATCCATGTTGTCTCTCCATCATTTTCTGGATCTGCCTCGACGCCGGCGACCATCCTGGGGAACGCAGTCAGTGGTGATTTTGGCCCAACTTTCCGAATGCATGCCACAGACATGTCCGGCGCAGTCCCACTTTAGCTGAGCTGTCTTACGCCCCATTTTCGCTATTATTATTAAAATATAAGTACTAGAAAGTACTTTAAATCGGTGTGACAATATCCAAGATATTTACATATTTGTGTTTGTAGATGTAAAGTCTGACTAATTATGTTAAGTAATTAGTGAGATCCCACTGCAGGGCAAAGGTTTTCACTCACGAATAACTGACTATATGTAAGAGTCAGAGTTCTAGAGTGGAGACCGCGAACTGGTAATGTGGGACGCCCTGCTGCCCGCTGGACAGACGTCCTAAAAAAAGTAGCGGGGAGCGACTGGATGAGGAAGGCCGAGTCTTGTGGCGCGCCTTGGGAGAGGCCTATGTTCAGCAGTGGACGATGATAGGCTGATGATGATGTTATAGGTGATATTAGAATTACCAAACGGGCTAGAAATCAAGTGTCTAATCAAAAAGATTACTCTTGTGCTTACTTACTACACCTAGCAAGCCTACTGATGATTATTGTATAATATGTCTACGCATGCAATAATCCCGTCTGTGCCAGAATAGAAAAATACAAAACTATCCGTATGCATATGCGTTCTAATTGCAAACATACAACTTTCGCTTTGAATGGAAACGACCCTAATTACGTCACATGACTAAACTCAACAAATCACATAATGTGAATCTTTAGTTCATTCCACAAGTATCAGAATTGTTAGATACACGAGACTTCGTGCATAAAGCTGAGTAGTGAAAAGTGTTTCAAAAGAGGTGCACATCGCGACTCGAGTCGAGGTGACATTGTGAAGACTTGGCAACGCTAATTACCCTGAACTTTTCAACCGATCTGTGCTGTGCGAATAGGGTTGGATGACGCATCGTGAAACTGACGTAACAACGTAAAACTGCCGTATCAACACAGCTATGTCAAAAGCGCGAATTTAGCTGTTACAGGGTGTAGAAGTCAGTCTGTTTTATATTTAAGGAGATAATTATGTATTATGAAAAGAGAAAACTGGCCAAGTGCGAGTCGGACTAACGCACGAAGGGTTCCGTACCATTATCGATCAAAAAACGGCAAGAAAGTAACGTTTGTTGTATGGGAGCCCCCTTTATATTTTTATTTTATTTTAATTTTAATGTTTTTTTTTAAAGTGAATACATATACAATTAAATATTCTGTGAATATTTCAAGCGATTACCTGTTGCTTTTATTAAAATCGAGCAAAAAACGGCAAAAATATCACGTTTTTTGGAGCCCCACTTAAATATTTTTAGTATTTGTTGTTATAGCGGCGGCACTAGAAATACATCTTCAGTGAAAACTATCACGGTTCATGAGATACGCCTGGCGACAGATAGACAGACAGAGACGGTAGAGTCTTAGTAATAGGGTACCGTTTTTACCCTTTGGGTACGGAACCCTAAAAAAATGAAATGAAAGTACAAATATAAGGCTATTTAATTTATTCATGGACAGTTGTTTGGAAGAGCTGAAAGAGAGTGAATGTGGATTAAGAATGAATGAGTTGCTGGTCAAATATCTGTTGTACGCCGATGATCAAGTTCTACTTGCATCGTCGGCGAATGACTTGCAGGCGATGGTGACTTGCATGAATGAATCGTTTAAAAAGAAAGGAATGAAAGTGAATGTAAGTAAGACAAAAGTTATGGTGTTAGAGAGGAATGATAATGACGACCGTACCTTATGTAGTATTATGATTGGTGATGAAAAATTGGAACAGGTGAATGAGTTTGTGTACTTGGGATGCATGTTTACCAGAGACGGTAAGTGTCAGAGTGATATTGAGAGAAGAGTGAATGCCGGAAATAGGGTAAATGGAGCTCTGAATTCCTTTGTGAAAAGCCAACACGTGTCCAAAAAGGCACGGATGGCAGTTCATAATGGAGTGTTAGTCCCGACATTGATGTATGGAAGTGAATCTTGGGTATGGCAGAAGACGCATGAAAGTAGGATTAACGCAGTGGAAATGCGCTCATTGAGAAGTATGTGTGGTGTAAATGTGATGGATAAATTGAAAAATAGTTTTATTAGAGAACGCTGTGGTCTGAAAGAGGATGTAGTGACAAAAATAGAGAAAGGTATGTTGCGATGGTTTGGTCATGTGGAAAGAATGGATGAGAGCAGATTGACGAGAGCAATTTATAAGGCAAGCGTAAGTGGAAATGTTGGAAGGGGACGGCCTAGACGTACATATACGGACCAAATTGGCGACGTGCTTAAGAAGGGCCAGGTCAGATCTACCCGAAACCGACGAGCATGCATGAAAGGTCTTATGAATGTGGAGGAAGCTAGAGAGGTATGTCAGGATCGTAGCAGGTGGCGTTTCGTTGTCTCTGCCTACCCCAGTAGGAGACAGGCGTGAGAATATGTATGTATGTATGTATGTAAGTACAAATAGTACTAGCGTTTGATTTGATGCTTTAGTGGGTGATTTAGACTTGAGACTATCAAACTGAGCACTATTTGACAAAATAATATTCACAGGGCCTATGTCGAAAAATAATTTAAGCGAAACAGGCGTGGGATAGCTTATATTACGGCCTGATGCGAGAGAAAGAGATGGGGTGGCGCGCGCGCCTGAAACGAATCGAGCGCCAAATCAAACTTTATTTAATTGTGATTTTACTATTTATGTAAGTTCAAATCTGCTCTAATCAAAATTTAGAAAATATCAATCTCTTTTTTTAAATCAAGTCTTATTTTTCTATTATTCACCGTTTAGCAGTTCCAAGCGTTTATAGATAAAAACGGAGGCTACTTTGGCTTGTTTTACTATCGAGAAAATGTGTCTTAATCGTGTTTTGGCTCTAATGAAAACTTCAATTATATGTTCAATTTACACATATCCGAAAATCATACTCCTACTCCTTCATGATATATAAAGCTTTGAAGAATCCTATTTTTTTCACATAGCCCCTTAAAATCAGCTATTCTGTACAGGGTGTCAATTTAAATGCTTTTACATCTAACTTCAGACCAACAAACTGAACAACTTTTACTAAGGGGCCAATTTCGAAATCGCGACAAATATCTGCTGTTTTTTCATATAAATTGCCTAAATTTTTTCTGACTATAATAATTATGACCGCTGCCCTGAATGGCTTTTAGTTTTCGTAAAAAATAGCTGGGTCCAAATCTGCCGTTCTTCTTTACGAAACAGCTGTTTTTTCGCGTTTTCAATGGTGGTCCCATAGAGATACTATAGTTTCTTAGTTTGCTCTCTTTGAGTAGGTAACGCATTTTAGTTAACACCCTGCATAGGAAATTGATACAAATGGACACAGTCAAATTATTTTCGTCGTCTTGGTGCTATATAGTGCAAATTATTCAATTATTTATAAAAGATTTTGTGTATGTGTGAGATTTTTTTTAACGAGGTAACTATTGATGATGATGATGATGCTTCATGGCCGTGTTCGACCACAGCGACTGATTATGGCTGTTGACTTTGTGAGCTTCGTTGATGTGCTCTTAGGTGGCTAATGTAGCCTATCTTGGCTTTAAAAGTGCGTCCGCACAGGCTACAGGTCAATTTTCCATTAAGATAGTTGTACTGGATGGCCGCGGGTGGTCTTGCTTTAAGTTCATCGCGTTTGGCATCGAGATCAGCCCTGCGCTTAGCCTCAAAGTCAAACACTTAGGTAGCTATTAATATGTGGGCGTCCACGCAAGAAGGGTCCAGTTGTCGGGTTTTGAGTTAAAGTTAGATTCGGCATCTTTATCAGTCACATAATCATATGGAATAATAATATCGGTTAAAAAGGGGTGTTAAAATGCCGACAACTGGACCCTTCTTGCGTGGACGCCCACATATAAATGAGTTTAGTATAATTATAGTACCTAATTGAATTATAATACAAATGTTAACGAATTTAATTGGGAACAAAAATAAAAGGTTTTTTATTTTATTTTTATTTATTTATTATGTGTGAGCAAGAAGTGAGCGCTGAATTGAACAGACATCCATCCATCTTTTCTTCGATGTTCCACTCCTACTAAAACCTTCAAATATACTACATAAAAAAAAGATCATCTCATACATAAACAATTCATTAAGTTTTTTGCGCTCTTTGCTCTTGAATTGATGAAAAAGGACGTATTTAAGTCTACATCCTGTGTATTCGTTTGCAAATTAGTGCCTCAGAATTCAGTAGCTGTCGTCAGCATGGGTGAAATATGAATACAGTGATTAACTGCCATAATTGCTAATGTAATTATGCATTATACGTGAGCGTGGGCTTTTAAAATATTTAGTTTAAATGTAAGTATGTAAAGCCGGAACAATCATTTTTAATGTTCTTATCCAATTGGAAAACATTAGCATTTTTCCAATTTCATTATTGATCGAGATTTCTAAGTAGGTATTTTTAATTAACTTATCTTTGATTTTCAGAAAAAAACAGAAAAAAAGGACTAAAAATCGATGGAGAGTACCTGAGTCACCTACGTTTTGCTGACGATATTGTGGTCTTTGCCGAGCGCCCTGTAGATTTGGAGAGCATGTTGAATGAACTGGCCGTAGAAAGTAAAAGCGTGGGTCTATTTCTGAATGCATCCAAAACAAAAATTCTTACAAACGGAGAAATACAAGACATAATAATAGGCGGCACAGAGATAGAGTACGTAAACGAATACATCTACTTAGGACAAACAATGTCATTTGATAACGGTACTGAAAAAGAAGTGCAAAGAAGAATCGCTTTAACTTGGAAAAAGTACTGGAGTCTTAAGGAAATTATGAAAAATAAAGAAATAAGTTTGAACATTAAGAAGAAAGTATACGAAGTAGCAATCCTGCCATGCCTAACTTACGGCTCCCAAACATGGTCTCTGAGGAAAAAGGAAGAAGATAAACTGGCAATATGCCAAAGGAAAATGGAGAGAAGTATGTTAGGAATTCGAGTTTCAGATAAAGTTAGCAACCTGAAAATCAGAAAAAAAACTAAAGTACACGACATTGTTCAACGAATTAGACTTCTGAAATGGAACTGGGCGGGACATATTTGTAGAATTGATCATACGCGATGGACAGCGAGAGCCACAGAATGGATACCACGAGACAGGACAAGGAAAGTGGGAAGACCGAGAAAGAGATGGAGAGACATATTTATACAAAAGTGTGGACCGAACTGGATGCGTAAGGCTAGAGAAAGAGGTAATTGGAGAGCTTTGGGGGAGGCCTACGCCAAAGAGGCGACTGCTACGTAACACAATTATATAATATCTATAATAATATGATAAAGTTATTACCTAATTATCGAATTTAATGTAACATAATAGTAATTAGTGTAAAATTGAGTAAAATAATAATAATTAATAAAGGTAATAATAATAATGTAAATGAATATTGTAATGTTTAATGAAATATGTAGGTATTAGGTTAAATGAATCAAATTATAAGCATGCAATATAAATAATAATATAATATATTTTTTTTAAGAATTGTTTACCTACTTGTAAAATTTTACGCATGAGTAGTAGAATAAAGGCTATTTTATTTTTTTTTATTTTATTTTATTATGATTTTCAGAAAAAGTTGGGTTTCATGACCGTATAATGCGGTCTGTAGAAATCATGTAGAAATAAAATAAAAGTGGTCAAGTGCGAGTCGGGCTACTCGCTCACCGAGGGTTCCGTACCACACCACTACTTACAGAACACAACATTATTAACTTTAAAAAAAAACTTTTTTGTCCGGGATGTTTAGCGCGAGACCGACTCACACTTGGCCGGTTTTTAGTATTTGTTGTTATTCTGTAGAGTATGCTCTATAATCACACTAAGTTTGACGCTTGTATGTATTACCGTTTTTACGATAGAGCGTGAAGAAAAAACGTTGATAAAAACTAGGTTCTTGTTGAGAACCCCCCTTAATATTTAACTATTTGACATTTTTATTATCCGCCGCAATAACGCATAATCTGAGAAAATTTCAACTATCTAGCTATTACGGTTCAAAAGTTACAGCTCTAAATAGGTAGGACAGACGGACGGACGGACAGATGGACAGACGGACAGACGGACAGACGGACAGACGGACAGACGGACAGACGGACAGACGAACAGACGGACAGACGGACAGACGGACGGACGGACAGACGGACGGACGGACATACGGACGGACGGACGGACGGACGGACGGACGGACGGACGGACGGACGGACGGACGGACGGACGGACGGACGGACGGACAACGTAGGCTTAGTAATAGGGTCCCGTTTTCACCCTTTGGGTACGGAACCCTAAAAACGGTCAAAGTCAATAGAAAAGGCAGCCAGGCAAAGGAATTCATCTCATACATAACATAACTAACTCACTCACTCATAACTTTGTATTTTTTCTCTATTTGTCAATATCTCGATACATTTTTTATATAATAAAAGCCCAGTCATTTTACGGAGTTTTTTTAGGAGGGGTGGGGAGTAATTATTAATGGGATTTTTAAACTGTAACCGGCACCATTTAGTGACAAAAAGACGATCTGGAAACATATAAAAAAATCGTTACGCAACATAGAAATCAAAATTGTATCTCCCTGGAGGCTTTTAATTAATTAATATTATTACCAATGCACTTATTTTAATAAGATTTAACAATATAAATTATTTTGAGGTTGAAAAATGAGGTATTCATTAGAAACTACTAATGTATTTTTCAAAGCCTTCTAACTAGACAAAAATATTAACAAAATGTTTGAAGTAGGTACATATAATGGTAAAACCTTAAAAATGTGCAAAAAAAATTTGCCATCTGGTTTTTTAGAACGAGATAAATGCTAAATTTTAAATTTGGGGCTGACTTATTTTTTTTTTTAATTTTGTTACATTTCTAAGCTCATATCGGCTCTTAAATACTATACCGAAAAAAAAAATCTGTTTTTAGTTAGTCCCGGCTCAAACCGTAAAATGACTGGGCTATAACAGCAAATTTTTTTCGAATTTGGTTAACTTTCATAAAATTATGATATTGCTGTCCATTATTTTACTGTGCAACTGTCAGATTATTGATTGATAGTCCAAGCCATTTCTATTGATTATCAAGAACACAGAATGAAGTTCCTAGTTTTAGGAAAGTTTTTGCCAAAAATAAGATTATTTTTTTTACAGTTCTAGCAGCATACGCTCACGACTATATTCCCCGAGGGGGTAGTCAGAGATATTCTGAAACTTCAGAACATCCACGTTTCACTAGTAGTACCGAAACTCTATCCAGTGTGACGGGGAGTGAGCCCGTCGCCACTTGTAATGGACAGTAGCTACGATACATGCCTCGAAATTGAAGCATGCAGGTTTCCTCACGATGTTTTCCTTCACCGAAAAGCCAGTGGTTTTACAGTTCTACTTAGCGTATTATACAGTTCCAGATGAAAAGATAGCATTTTGCACAACATTAAAGCTTCCTAGTTCAAAGTTTTCCTCCACGCCAGGTTCTAATGAGCCGCAGAGCACAAGGCAAGGGTTCGTTAAAGAATGCCCATCTGTCCGCTCTAACGACCGTAGTACTGCATCTGTGGAACTTTACTATGCTCTAAAACTGGTAGGGTAAACATTATACAGGGTGTAAACTTAAAAACGTTACCTTGATCGCAGAACGTTACATACTTAAACGGATACTGCAGACTATCAAACTGAATACCTTTTACTATGGGGATCATTGTTGAAATCACAAAAAAACAGCCTGTTTCATACATTTGTTCAGTTTAAAGTCTAAACTCTAAAGCAAACACCCCTTAAGGTATGTAATGTATTTAGGTTTAGAACTTGTGCAGAAAATGGTTTGTTGTTGTGGTCTCATCATCATCATCTCATCTCAATATTAGTTTTTGGGGTGGCATAACCTTGGGGTTAAAAGCTCCAACAAAAAAAAAATGAATTAAAAAAATAATATTTTTTAGTGCCTTTTCTCCATTTCGATCTTTTAAATTAGTATTAAATTGTAAACTAGATAAATAAGGTTCTTTGAATCGAAAAAAAATACAAATAAAATATTTAAAATACTTCGTAAGAATAATTCTGGTAAAATATTAATGTAGGTATTATAGTACCTACATTAATATTTTACCAGCATTATTCTCACGAAATACCTTTTTTAAATATATATTCTTTTCGTTTCAAAGAACCATATTAATTTCGTTTACACTGATTATTAGTTTATTATAAGAAAAAAAAATCAGAAATATAATTTAATAATATTTTTGAAATTTACTTATTAAATTATATTAATTATAATTTAATAAGAAAAAGTGTATTGTGTGTCAAAAAAAAGTACTATAATTAATTTTTAAATACCCCTTTATTAAGTAATAATAATCTATTCAAAGCATCATCCCCTTCTCATCTCGTTAAAAATTAAAAATCACTGGCAATTTTTTTTTTGTCAACTCAAAACAAAGCATCCAATAACCGCAACTCATTAGCGAGTACCTACTATTACAAAATTATCCGGCGCGATTAAAATCACTATTTTTGAGCACAAAGTTTTAATGAGCATCGGATTCAATAAGAACTGAAACAATGGCAGTGTGTGTGGACTCATATTGTGGCTCTTTTGTTTCAACCGCGGCTTGTCATTATTTATTTTTCACCCGACATTTTCTCTAATGAGTAAAAGCCAAGGTGTGGGAAGTATTTCAGATACTTATTGAAAAGACTTATAGACCATCAAAATTTGCATAAAACGACTATAATTATAAAAGAAAGTTGTTCAGTGTGAGGGTCTGATCACCCTCTTAAAAAACCGTGAGCATATTAAGTTGGACCCTGTATATGTATTCATATACAAGTCCGGGCTAGATTCTGGTACAATTAATCATCACCATCATCTGCGCCGATAGTCAAAAGACTGCTGGACATAGGCCTCCATTAAGGATCGCCACATCTACCGGTCCTGCGCTGCCCTCATTCAACGGGTTCCCGTCGCTTTCACCAGGTCATCGGTTCACATTGTCCCCCACATGGTCCCTAGGGAAGGTACATGGTCGCTACTCAAGAATTTTTCGGTCCCACGACGAGAGATGTGTTCTTCGGTACATTAAATGAGACTAGGTAATTTGTGTGACAATATCCAAGATATTTACATATTTTAGTATATAACAGACGATATGCCATGGAGTTTTTGTACGTAATACGAACTGCTCTCAAACGGTAAAGAAAAACATCGTGAAGAAACCTGCATATGCTGAAGAAGAAATTCCTATGAGTATGTGAATGTGAAGTCCACCAATACGCATTGGGCACGCGTGGTGGACTATCGCCTATACACCCTACCTGAGGGTAGGCCTGTGCCCTGCAGTGGGTCGTATTATAAAATTTTATGTTGAAGAATGTATATAACGCCTCAAGTGGTAATAATGACAAGCCTTTTGTCAAAAAAGGCCTTGCCTTATCGCTTAACTTAGTTCAACTCAAACGGGATAAGAAATTCAAAAGTTCCTATGACCTTAGTACTTAGAAAACTACGTGAAAGTCGTTTAGTAATTCTGGCAAAAACCTAGACCTTCCCGAAAATAAATTACATTATAATGTACAAGAGTTTTCTGGTTGTTATTGTTAAAACTTTTGTTGTAAAATCAACATTACTTACTATATTTTGTTATAAATTTATGAGAATCTTCTATCCAATGACTTAAGGGTAAGTTATGCAGTAAACTATTAAAGTTTGGTTGGGTAAGAGCAACAAAGCTCACAGTAAACTTAGTCACCGCTACTTAAGGCGGAATCAACAGCGAAAATACATCAACATTTTACATTCTTATTCAGTTGCAATAAAACATTTATTTAATCAGAAACCAATCAACCAATAACCAGTTATTTACTGACTATTTTTGTGGCATACTAATTATTTCCCGTAATGGGAAAATCCTCCTACAGGGTAGTTCTACGGCAGATAGTAATAAATTAAATAATAATAATTGGACAAAATAATTAATACCCTATCCTATAACAAAATGGTAAAATGTAAAATTATTTACCCAGTCCGCGTATTAAAAAGTGTACTTAATTAAGAGCCACTCAAGAATTTTTAAAACTGTGTTTGGTTAATGAAGTCACGTCCACGACTCAGGACTGACTGATTGAATTTGCAGTGTAGTAGTACCACATATTTAAAATCCTATTCCTGGCAAGCAAATAAATAAAATGACTAATGAATGACTTAATGATTAACTAATAAGTAAATAAATATGAAATAAAAAACTATTTGTTTAGTCAAACATTTATAAAACAAATGAACATATCGGAAAACTAAAGTAAAAAATATAAATAAAAAAAACCATTGACTACAAAGTTATGGACGACGCGACGCCGGGTCTAATACAAAATTGTCGAAAAAAGTGTCCCAGAAACCTACATAAACGAAAGTATCTACGTGTTGTAATAAAATTCAACTAAAACACTGATGAAATTTTAATTTTATTTTACTTGCATAGTTTTTACAAATTCTTATACCACAGCAGCACGGCATGCAAACGTGCACTTAGTCTGTCAATCAAACAAAGACTGGCGCGCAATTGTTTCCCTTTATGTATTTTGTTTCTCTTTCGGTTCAGACACTTTTGAGCGCGAGTCTTACGTCCAGTAGTTGGTAAGTCAAACTAAGTCTACTGGTAGGTACTACTCAAACAATGTACTAACTAATTGTGTCACTGACATAAGCACTTTAAACTTCCTGCTATTGTACCGGTATTGTGGTGATCTGATTAACTAACAGATAAAATAAGAAAAGTCCATATTAAAAACAGCGCTTTGTAGATTTCTGACTGCATTCATTTGAACTTTGGCCCTTTGTAGTAATTTGTGCACAACTACAATGCTCTTATTAAGCAGACTCAAAACAGGTATGCATGGAAGAGAAAGGGCTTTGTCAGGCAGTGGCTTGGAACGGCATCAGTTAGTTAATCTTAGAGCAGTTTATAATATTTCAAAACAGTTTTGACAGTATACGGGTGTAAAATTAAATGCGTTACATTCTTTAGGGAATACCCCAGACCATCAAACTAAACAACTTTCACTATGGAGCCAACTTCTAAATCGTTAAAATCAATTTTAATTGTTCCATAGAAAATGTGAACGGTTACTCTACAAAAATATATGAAACAGCAGATTTTTTTTTTCGCATTTTCAGTTTTGATTCAATATTAAAAGTTGTTCAGTTTCATGGTCTGAAGTCTTAGACAATTTAATAGTATAGACTCGTAACGCGTGCCATTCTCCTAACAAAAGTTTCTGCCACTTTTTGCGGGGGGCGAGGTAACATGAAATTCGCAACTTTGGATTTTATTCCTCATAACTTTAGATTCTAATTTTGAATGTTAAAAATCATGAAAAGTAGTCTCGTGTGAACCCCAAACGTTCTAAGTTCAAAATTATTGTTTCGCAATTATAGGCTGTCTCGTTTAGTGATAAGGTATAAAATTGAGTGTAAATGCACAGGATCAATTTGTCTAATACCGTGGCAGAGGGGAAATGCTACCGCAAGGCCAGTCCTTACTATTAAATTGTCTAAGTCTGAAGTATAATTATAACGCATATTTTACATCGTATATTAGGTTCATAAAAAATATTACTTATCACAAAATGAGATAGTAAAATGATAGTGATTCCTTTCTCTGAAACAATATTTCTGTTCCTACACCAGTAAATAACAAAAACAATACCTTATTTACCAACTTATAAAACCTAGATTACCATAATTCAACTTAAATAACATAAGGCACCGTAAAATTGATAAAAGGTACTTCTAACGAATAACTCACAATATTCTGGAGTAAGATATAAAGTGACCAGTTAATGTAGATATATGAGACCCAAATAGCCTTCCCCTCTTGCGTCTTGTACAGTCGTGGGCGAAAGGGAGGGGAAGGTATGGTTATACTGGTTATCATAGGTGAATTTCGGGAGGTCAGCGAAGCAGCGCCGAGTGCCAGAGTGTAAGGCATAGCATGGAAACGGAAATAATGACTCCCGCTCAGTAATTGGACGGACTTCGTGCACTTTGGTCTGGCTGCGTCGACATTTTTTAACCGACTTATAAAAAGAGGTTGATTTTAATTGTAGGGAAGGTATTGACAATTTCTGACATGGAAATTTATTGTTTTGCAAATCATTATTTTTATGGAAAACTTTTGCTAAAGTAAGCAAGCACTGCCAAGTTGGGACTTGAGTCACAGTATAAGACAAAGTATCTAGTACTACATACAGTACGGACACTCGCTGCCGGGCCCCCCCCCCCCCCCCACTATCAATTTTAACCCCTGCTGGTAGGAAGCGTGGTGTAAAAGGTAGGCAATGGCGTATTCCTGTCTTGCTCGCCTCGTCGTTTGTATCAAATGCTTCTTTTTGACTTTACCCATTTTTATGAAATAACAACTAAGTTTCAAATATTATGGATTTTTAAACATGTTATAGCCATGTTGTGCTATTTCGAATCAAATTAAAGATTGAAAAATTTAGTCTCGGTAGCGAAATTGGATAACGCACTTCCCCGGTTTGGAAGGGTACGGGTTCAAGTCCCGCCCGAGACTAAATTTTTCAATCTTTAATTTGATTTAACAACTAAGTGTCCAAGGTGTGCTTGAGTTCTATATCCTCGGTTCAACCTCTTACAGGCTGCAATGCATCGTTATATACCGGGTCCTTCTAAATATGCTGACGGTTTTTTAAGGGGATGATCAGACAATCAGACTGACATCTTTCTCTATGGGACCAAATTCGAAATCGCGAAAAAAAAACAGGTATCCGATACATGTGGGTCAAGTTTGATTGCAGTTGTGTTTGAAACAGCAGATTTTTGTCGCGATTACGACCTTGTTCCCATACAAGTCTGATGGTCTGATCATCCCCTTAAAAACCGTCCTCAGATAGTTTTTACTACAGATTTTGTTTGTAAAGTCAGTTTTTTATTTATTGCTCATTATAACAGAGATTCACGTCTGTATTATATAAAATATAAAGAAAATGAACTCTCTTCAATGTAAAAGCAATTATTTTGTAAACTTGTTGAAATAACAAAAAAAAAAACTGGATGGTTCCGAGAAAAAGTCCGAAAATATAGGAATCTTGTTTCCCTAATTTAATATCTAAACAAAAAGCTCTACTCTGATAAATTATTTAAATTGTACCGTTTCTCTCTAAAAACACAATTAATTCTTAAAGAATATTGTATGTTTTGAATATCTTCCATCGTAAGACGCTTAGTTTCTGATATACAGGGTTTTAAATTAAATGTGTTACAAATTACACAGGGTGCTTCAGACCATCAAACAAAACAACTTCCACTATTAGAGCCAACATTGAAATCTGAAAAAAAAATGTTTTTTAATAGAAAACGGTAATAGCTACTTAGCCCAAATGTATGGAACAAAAGGTTTTTTATATGGATGTGGGGAAAGGTGTCCTTTAACATTGTGACCGTCAAAATCAGTCAAAATTATATTCATAACTCACAATGTCAAAAAGTGTCATATACCGCCAATGTTCGGAATATCACAACAAATTGTCACTGTTGTCCTGTATGGAGGCCTGAAACAAGCAGCGAGCATAAATATTTTTTATAAATTAAATTAAATAATTCTTTATTTCGGACAGTTAGTCCATAAAAGTAAGACCAAAAAAATCTTTGCAGCGAGCGATTTAAAAAGAAAATGTTTTTGGTGCATAATGGTCAAAGGTATGTGTAACGTATTTAAAACGTCCTGTATAATCGCTTCACAATGTGATGGTATTAATTAATTTATTATAACTGTTATAACCGATACCTTTGTGTTCTCGAAACTAAATACATAACAAAGCACGCAATAAATAAAATTAAAACTATTAGGAAGCTCGACGTGAATCCTGGTGTTTTGAGCTAAATAGTTATATGGGTGAAACTGTTAGTTAATTACATTTGTAAACTAAGAGCTGGCAAACTATTTGTTCATCACGTTTTCACTGGCTAATAATAGTAGAAAATATTTATACAACGTGTTAATGAATTAACGCAAAACTAGAAAGTAGTTTGTTTAGAATCGAGAACCGAATCGAATTATCATGGTTTCAACGTGGGTAATTTTTTTCAAAATATTAAATAATTTTTTTGTATAATTTTAAATTTACTGAACCCGATGTCAACCCACCCCAGGGGCACACCCACCCTACTTACTACCAAAACAAGATTATTAAAATGTATCCACGAGTACGTTAGCGCTTTCATTCATTGCTGAAATGATGAAAAATTATTTTTGCCTCAAATCTTAAAATGCGAATAACTTAAAATTTTTACTACAAAAATAAATAAATTATTGTTTCAATCTAATTATTTTGATATAAATTAGTTGGTGTGTATGAGGTTTTGTGTTAATTCATTAACACGTTGTATAGAGTGTACCTATTTTAGAAGATTCTTCATACCATTTTGAACTGAACCACATCAACAAAACAATGAACAGAGCAACACTTTTACATTGGTTTGGTATTGTAATACGTAAATTTTCTCTTTTCTGTGTCAATAAGCGATTTTAGTATAATTGAAAGACAATAGCCCTGAATGGGCATCATCCAAGGCAACATCCAAACTTTTGAATTTTGATCCTGTGGGAAGAGGTATCTTCCAAAATCCATCCCTCTCTTTCTGACGCAATTACGTGTCAGCATGTTTTGTAAGCCTCCAAAGCAAATATTATTCCGAAAACTTTGTAATTTGTAAATAAAATTGTAGGTAATAATTATGTTGTAGTGCCCAACCGGGTTTCATGTATGGAACTATTTTAAGTTATTAAGAACCTATGTATTTACCTTACGGTACTAAACTTTAGCGCTCGAATCAGTGTATTTAGACGAAAATAGTTCATAGTGTCTTGTATATACGGTCAGCGCAATCAAAGTCAGCCCTAGAGATTCGTACCGCGACATATACCCATGAAAGCAACCAATAAATGAATATGAATAAACAAAGCCCGAGTCCTCAGACACTTCTACATTAAGAAGCACACAAATAAATTTACGACCAATTTTATCACCAGCTCTTAAACTATACAAGAGAGCGTGTTCTATGCAAGAGCTTGCGCAGGAAATAATGACATCCGGCAAGCACCTCTCGGTAATTGAAACATACCGGACGGCCAACTGAATTACAGTGCGGAAAACGATTGCTCTTTTTAGGAAATGTCATCAAATTCTTATTTCATATCAATTTATTGGACGTTGGGGAATACTGACCGTTGATGTTGTGTGTACTATGTCTTTACGGAATGCGGTATTACGTTGTTTGAAAATTACAAGTATTTAGAAAGGATGGTTTCAATTATTATTGTGTCATATCTGAATAAATATCAACAATAATCGTAACCACATAGGTACCAACCATTATTTCAGTCTATAACATAACATCCCATCTAGTTCAGGGCTCAAGGAGGGTGATGGTCGTTATAAATAAATAAATAAAAATTACTTTATTCATCCACACATTTTACAGTAGCTTAACGAATATTATAAATGTCTTTTACGTAAAGAGTGTGCAGATGAAAAGGAAAGAACCTCAGCAGAGTTGCTGATGGTTTTCCCTTTTTTACAATAATATATATATAATAAATAATATATAATAATAATAATATTAATAATTTATAAATATTAATTAATAATATATAATAAATAATATATAATAATAATAATCGCAGCCATAGCGCCGTACTCCAATAGTCTTTACACAAATGGCGGGGACCATCCCCGTGTGTATCATGTTGTACGCTCGGAGATGGTATCCGCCATTTGTGTATCCCTTACATTTAGATTAACTTGTCTTTTGAACGGGCCTCTACATGTTGGCTTCGGCCCCATGCACGCCTTCCAAAGGTCCGGGACTTAATTGCCCGTGATTACGGAACGTAAGACATACAATAATAATATTAATAATTTATAAATATTAATTAATAATATAAAATAATAATATATATAATATATAATAATATATACAAAAATAATAAATATAACAATATTTATTATTTTTGTATTATATAAATTACTAAAATATTACACTGTGCGAGCCTAGTATAATTATAATAGGTAGTCCACCACACATCGTATCCCATGCGGATTTGTAGACATCACATGAATTTCTTCTTCAGCGTATGCAGGTTTCTTCACAATGTTTCCGTGTCCATATTAGGTACATAATGTTGGGGAATTCAAAATTCATTGGATGGGAAAACCATAGAGTAAGAAGAGATGGCATATCGGCTAGTTTCTATAGAAAATGTTGTCGCCAACAAAGGGGGTGAAAAGGGGGTGAGGGGAAGGGTTAACATTTAAATACGCTACTTCCCGCTATTATGACGTCAGGCCCAGTTGAGTATCTGTGCACAGTTCGATACAACATCTCTTCCCCAGGGGAGCGCGTTATTTTCTCTATGGGGAAAACCAAAAAATGTACTCGTTTTTTGACCCACGTTCCTTAGGGAAAGTTGTTTAGTTTGATTGTTTGAATACACCCTTAACATTTTGTTGTAATATTTTATTCAATTATCTTAATACACACTTTTAGGTTCTCATAATACAAATAATGTATGCCGAGTAGCCACTATCGTTTTCTATGGAACGTCAGATTTATTTTTCACGATTTATAATATGTCTGTTCTGAGGTATGGTATCGTAATTTGGGGTAACTGAACAGACGTAGACAGGGCTTTCCTGATACAAAAGACATTACCACATAAAAATTGTTTCGTGATGTGTATTACAATATTTAATAAATTACCAGACACTTACAAGGATATGAAACAGCATGTTTTTGGGAATGAGGTGAGAAAGTGGCTCGGTAAACGATGTTTTTATGGAGTTTTTAGAATTCAAATAAGAAACAATATAACAGACATAATTATTTCTATATTTTATTTATGTATTATTAATTTATTAATCTATAATCAATTGAGAATTGACATGTATTAACTAAATAATTTTGACATAAGAAATGTATTAATGTAGTATTTCATAAAATAATGTGTATACGCTTGTAAAGACAGACTTTAGTGATACTTCCGTTGATTGATGTAAACTTTATCATAAACCTATGTTACCTAATGTCATGCACAATAAATAATTTCTAATTTCTAATTGGTCGATGTTGTTCGTCCCATAGTGAAAGTAGTTCAGTTTGATGGTCTATATGAAGCGTGTAAAAGGTGTCGAATTAAATACGTTATAAACAATAAATTATAAATTTTATGCCCTGTATATTTTATAAGTAAACCTGTATAAATAGTAGGTACAAGTTCTCGTAGTTACGTTTACTATTATTTATTGTGTAGCGCCAAACTTTGTCAGGTTATTCTCAAAGGAAAATTGTACTTTGTTTCTTCAATGCAATTTGTCAGTTTGAAAATAAACTGATTTTGTTGCAAACTGAAATTGAGAAAATGCTCGTACACTGCGCATCCAAAGTTTCTGAGAGTGGCGGAAGAGGAATGCTTACTTTTTTTTTTCAATGTAACTTAGTTGGATACATAAAAGGTGTAGTAAAAGGAAGTTACAATTTGTCTCATTAAGCAGAGTGCAGTGCTATTTACCTTAGTGTAGATTTACAACTATAGGGTCTTTCTTAATATGCTGACACTTTTTTAAGGCGATGATCAGACCGTCAAACTGAACAACTTTCTCTATGGCACCAACATCGAAATCGCAAAAAAAAAATCTGCTCTTCCATACAAAACTGCAAACCTACTCGAGCCAAATGTATGGGCTAGCAGATTTTTTTTTCGCGAATTCTCATAGAGAAAGTTTTGCAGTTTGGTGGTCTGATCATCCCCGTAAAAAAGTGTCAGCATATTAATAAGGACCCTTTATACATAACTTGATCGATCGTTAAGATCGCTTTGTAATGAATGATTTTGTGAGAATGATCTAATAACACGTTTGGAGTAGAAACAACACAATACAGTCGTTTATGCACCGCACGCAAGCGACACAGTGCAACTCAAGGTTATGGGTAATAGGATCTCATAAGATCGTCATTTTCGGGCGCCCATCTCTCCAACACTGTTGCACTGTTACATTACTGTTACATTACTGTTACATTGCAACAGTGTTGGAGATCTTATGATATCCTATTACCCATAACCTTGAGTCATGTGTCCTTGTGCTCTTAGATATCTATTACACACCTATACTTAAGTAAGATTTTATTGAAAATATCGTAAAATCGTCAGACTCGTAAAATTCGTAGCAATCAAAACTTAGTTGGAGAATACTTTTATCATTCCATAAAAATACTTTTGCAGTAACATTCGCTATTTTACGCGTATCGTAAAGTTAATGTGTCTTAAGTATCATGCATGTTGAATGTAATAGAGTGAAAATTCTTAGAACTTCTTCTCCTTCTTCTTCTTTTCTTCTTCGGTTAGAACCGACATTTCGGATGTTAGTGAACTATTGTAAATAACCACAAAGCTTAGGTTGGCCGTTCATCAGAACATCGTTCACAAATTAGTGTTCTTATTCTTATACAGGGTGTAACAAAACACCCTAGTAATACTTAAGGGGGTGCTTCAGACCATCAATCTGAACAACTTTCACTATGGAGCAACGTCGAGAAAAAAAAATCTGCCGGCCCATACATTTGAGTCGATACGATAGGTACCTACTGCAGTTATGTATGAAAGAGCGGATTTTTTTTTTGCGATTTCGATGTTGGTTCCATTGTGAAAGTTGTTTAGTTTGATGGTCTGAAGCACCCCTTAAGTATTACTAGGGCGTTTTGTTACACCAAGGTGTTACAAAACACCCCAGTAATAAGTAGACGCATTACCATTCTTTTGCGTCGCGCAGTCGGGTAAAAACACATGCATACGAAGTGAGAACCTCCTTTTTGAATTCGGTTAAAAGGAGCAGTGCTCGACAACTCGACATGCCATCAGAATGGAAATGGAGGAGGATTATACAACGTGTTAATAAATTAGCGCAAAACCTCAAACACGCCAACAAATTTACAACAAAATAATAAGATTGAAACAATAATTTCATTATTTTGATAAGTACTTATAAAGCTATGTAAAAAAAATAGGATTCTTCAAAGCTTCATATATCATGAAGTACTAACAGTAGGAGTATGATTTGTGGATATGTGTAAATTGAAGTTTTGATCAGAGCCAAAAAACGATTAAGACAAATTTTCTTGATAGAAAAACAAGCCAAAGTAGCCTCCGTTTTTGTCTATAAACGCTTGTAACTGCTAAACTGTGAATAATAGAAACATGAGACTTGATTTAAAAAATAGAGATTGCTATTATCTAAGTTTTGATTAGAGCAGAATTGAACTTACATAAATAGTACAATCACAATTAAATAAAGTTTGTTTTTTCGCTTGATTCGTTCCAGGCGCGCGCGCCGCCCCATCTCTTTCTCTCGCATCTGGCACTAATATAAGCTATCACACGCCCGTTTCGCTTAAATTATTTTTCGACATAGGCCCTTAATAATTTTATTTTAGTAGTAAGTAGGGTGAGTGGCCCATGCGGTGGGTTGACATCGGGTTCAGTAAATTTTAAATTTTACAAACAAATTATTTAATATTTTGAAAAATTACCAATGTTGAAACCATGATAATTCGATTCTGCTCTTAAACAAACTACTTTCTAGTTTTGCGTTAATTCATTAACACGTTGTATACCTACATAATTATTTCTCCAACTACCCACAATAAGGCTCGTATATGGGGTAGAGAATGATGATATGATGCTAAAAATCTTGTACCTACCCTAACAATGTAAGAATTACTAAAATATAGAACCTCATAATAAAGTGTGACACTATCGCTCTATCTCCTTCCCGCAGCTAGGACTGTAAGACAAGAAATTATCGTCCCTCTCCCGCAGCCATGACTAAGCACCAGCTGATCTGAAAGCCTGCCACTACTCCGCTAACTTGTGCTAAGAATTAGAGGAAGCGCCTACAAACTGAATTAGCTTCAAACTTTAAGCTTCTTTGAGTATTTTGACTAGTCGAATCAAATCAAAATAATGTATTGTTAAGAGGGCTATTTCAAGCTCAGTGGCGCCCTCGTCACAATAATAAAGATTTCTCAATAAAAAAAGCCTACATTAAAAAAGTACCCAACAGATAAACTACAAAAGCCTTCAAGCTATTTTCATAGAATACTTTTATAGGTTTTTTAAAGGTCTAAACATACAAATTTTGAAAAAAAGAAAAAAAACGGCCGCTTTTGTTTTTATTCGAAATTATCTAAAAGTGAAATGTTTAGAACCTATAAAAGTATTGTATAACAATGGCTTGAAGGCTTTTGTAGTTTATGTAGTGGGAACTTTTTTAATGTAGGCTTTTTTTATTGAGAAATCTTTATTATTGTGACGAGGGCGCCACTGAGCTTGTAATAGCCCTCATAAACATTGACATACAAAATAATGGACATCGGGTCTAGTACAAAATTCAAAAAAGAGTCCGAGACTAACCTACAAAAACCTAAGACCTACCACCTACCAAACATGTACGCACGGCGACACATCAAGCTATACAAAGTTTTGACCCCATCACAACATGACCGAATAACAGCAAGTTTTAATAACTGGGCTCACCTACGCCCACAAAATTACTGCGTAAAAAAACCTTGTCCCTTAGTCGACTCGTATGACACGCAAGGCATAAAAATGTTGGTAGTTCGAGTATAAAAACAAGGGTGATCGTCCCTATTTGGTTAAAATGGAACTGAAGTTAAATCTCTAAAATGGAACGACGCTATTTTTGCAGTAATTTTTTTTTATGGAGTCTGATAATGGATTTAGGCTATAAACCATACTAATAGTTGGTCCATATATTATTCTGTCACAAGTTTAAACTATTAAACTACGATGAAACTTTTATATGCGCAATGAAAACCAAACACTTTCAAAGCTTCACAATATTTGAACTTTGAACTTTAAATTTTGAAGTCGGATTTAGTTTTGTATAAAAATCTGTGGTGAAATAATATTGGGATAATAATAATAGTGTAAGTACAAAAATCCATTTATTGATCAATTGATTGAAGATTTTCACCAAATTAAAATGATGCAAACTTGGCGATAGCTCCTTCTGAATAAAAAATAATCATGAAAATCTGTTAAGAAATATCGAACTGCGTAACATACCTATAGTATCTAAGTAATAGATATTCTTTCTTATATGTGCCTATAGAGTCATGTTGCAGATTCTGACTCGAGCACTTGTCTCGCATGGTTTTCGCGCGTTGCGTTTTTGCCTGCCACGAGGCTCCGCAATCCTCAATCTCTTCTTGTTCTTGACCAAAAACAATCCCTGAGTTTGGGATAGATAGGTACTCCCATAAACTACTTGACACTGGCGGAAATACAGTGCTAACGCACAAGCCAGAGTCCATTAATCTACATCTACACTTAATATTATAAAAAGGAAAGATTTGTACCTATTTTTGTATGTTTGTATGTTTGTAATGAATAGGCTCAAAAAGTACTGGGCCGATTTAAAAAATTCTTTCACCATTAGAAAGCATTCACCCTGAGTAACATAGGCTGTATTTATTGCTAGAAAAGATTAGACGTCCACCCGTGCGAAGCCGGGACGGGCCGCTAGTTATAAATAAAATAAAAATACCTACATATATTAAAAACTACAGATAAAGATAACCTCTTCATTTTTATAGTCGCTTAAAGTAAATACCTAGGAAATAAATAAATTCTATTTCGCCAATCCAGTCCTCTTTACGCAAGTGCCTTTGGTTCCTGATAATACAAACTTCCAAACTTTTCCTTCACCTGTGCTGAATAAAGTCTTCTACCATTTTTACCCCTCTATTTTTCCTTCAAATGCCAACACATTCGTTATCCCGAATGCACGTTTTATTGAAATTTTATTGTTATAATTATAAAAAAAGCGTTAACGCAAAGAATTAATAACCTGTTTTTTAAAGTCGGTTCAAAATCATGTAATACTTTATTTTGACCAAAACTATTTTTACCTGTACTATGTAGTACTGGATACTCTTTCTTATACTGTGCCTGTACTCTACCTACTTGAGCGGAATTGACGAAATGGGAGTGGATGAACTCTGTGTATTGGACCAGGTCATTTTTTCATTCTGGTTTTCTACTATGTGGTCGGCATCAGAGAAATCTAACCCCCTTCCGCTTATCAAGTCAATGTTTACAAACAAATAGATGTAAAATATCTATGCGTCATTTTTTTACTTAATTTCGGCTTGAATGTAAAATTCGCATCTAGAATTGGCAATGTACCCCTCAAACTATTTTCTGAGCATTTATTTTTGTTTTCTTTTGTTGATTTTTTTATTCCTTCATTAATTGTTAAAGTGTATTATTGTAGTGTTACTTTTGTAAAATTTTTTCTGTGCATGAGGTGTTCATCTCTAAGTGGTTGTGCATTAAGTTAAGTACTCGATGTAATTGTAAATTGTACCCATGTATCATTGTAACAGCTGTTGATGAACCTGATAAAATAAAATAAAATAAAAATAAATATTAAGATAGAGTTCAGGTTTTTAAGCTGACTGTATACAATATTATGCACTCACGCATTTTTCGGTGATTTTCCAAACTTTTAAATTCTCTTTGAATTGAGCTTTTCAATTAGGCACCCACAAAGCCTACTTATTCACAACAATAGCTTACGTAGCCGGTATTATACCCCACAGTGTACGGAATCAACAATTACTCACGAATATAAACGTCATGTCAGAGGAATTAACTCTGTTAGCTCGTAAACATGTCGTGACATTGATTTACAGCATTAATTCTACCGGCGCCGGCCCATAATCATCTGGAAACAAGTGTTTTAATAAATCAATTTAAATTGTTTACTTATTTGTGTGACCTAGTGAGAATTCTTTGAAGAAATGTTTGAATTACGTTACTTACGTTCTTACGTTCAAACAAGAAAAAGCAAAGATCTAACCATTAAGAGGGCTATTCGAGCTCCGTGGCGCCCTCGTCACAATAATAAAGATTTCTCAATAAAAAAACCTGAATTTAAAAAGTGCCCACTAGATAAACTACAAAAGCCTTCCAGCTATTTTCATAGAATACTTTTATAGCTTTTTTAAAGGTCTAAACCATAGACATTATTATTCTACTACCGTGAGTAGACCTAGTAAGTGTGTGAATGAGATTCCGATCATAATGAAAAAAGCTACGTGTGCGAAAGAGATTATAATATAATTGCCGTAAAACCATTTTGAAACAAATCGGAGTCTTTTGGAGCCCTGTCAAAAAATTATTTCTCGTTATTTTAGTGATTTAATTTAAATTCATTTTGTGTTTCATTAGAGAAATATAAAAAATCATAATGGTGTCGTGTTCCGTGTTGGAATGTAGTGTAACTTACACCAACAACCCAAATAAAGAAACGTTTCACAGGTAAATACGATCAGTACAATACCACTTTCATGAGGCTTGTTTTCACATATGTTTTTATTAAAATGATTTAGTAATACATTCATTAAATGCAGTAAACATCCTATTTTCTAAATAATGTGTAATTTTAAATAATTATGTGTAAGATAAAAAATTATTGTGTACGTGAAAAAGGAACCGTTTCGCATAGATATTGCACAAAATCTATCGATATGTCGATATTTTTGAAATATGTTTTTCTGTACTACCACCTAGCTCCCTCCGTTCATGTCTCGTCAGATTCTGGTATTGTTTTTAAACGTAGGTATTGAAAGGCTGATTTATAGCCCAGTCATTTTACGGTTGGAGCCGGGACTAATTGATAATTGAATTTTTTTTTTTGCTATAATATTGAAGAGCTAATTTGAGCTTGGAAATGTACCAAAATTAAAAAAATATCACGACAGCAACAGTTCCAATTTTAAAATTTAGATATTACGAGCTTTAACCCGTGACTTCGTCCGCATAAATTATATACCAGATTTTGAGACTCGAGAGTTTCGTTTTTCAATGTGTGTACGGTTATTGATTTTAAGTCAGATGATAAGCTATCAAACAAATAAAGTTTCATCAAAATCGGTTCAGTAGTTTAGCGAGATAAAATACATACCAGTTTTTTAGGTCTAATTATTAGATTTTAAACTCACTCAAGTCCAATTTTTTTTCTTCAAAATAATGTATTTTTGTTCAAAATAATATCAAATAGCTTTCTGAAGTCATGTTTTTGACTCTACCACCGCGTCGGGAGTGTTTCGCTGTAGAGAAGATGCGGCCTGAAACTGAACAACACATTGGTTTCACACAATAAGTTTCATCATAATCGGATGTAACATCCCCGTCATATTGATTTTGTTCGTATAAAATGTATCCTCTATGTCACCCAGACCATAAACAATAACGAATCGATTGCCACCTCATTCATCAACATCGGCTCAGTAGTTTAGGTGCTACGGCGGAACATATACGTAAATGCATGGAATCAAAATCAGCATAATTTATCATACTTAATCATGAGAACCGTGGTTCTTTTCTCTTTGAAACGCTGCTAGTTTCAATTATGTATCGCAAAATTCTTCGAAATTATATTGCACCTGTACATTCTGTGAAAAAACAGGATAGGTTTTTAAGTCCTGGCTACTACAGCAGGTTTTTATTATTTTCATAAATTCGATTCCATATCAAAAATAAAGAAATCTTTGATTCAGGGACCCCTAAACACTATAGTCATATGCTTTTATTACAAAATATTTTCAATGCTCAGACACACATTTCAGTTTTATAATAAGTAGTGTATGTAGACAAATTATAACCCAGCAGATTAAAACCTTATAGAAGTCGGTGTGATTATGATATCAATAATGCGGATACGTCAATGTCACATCACAAAAACTCACACACATACCAATTTCGCACATACTGACATTTCGGTTTCGGTGATGCGATAATGAGGAGTCACTTGAGCCTCTAGCCGCACATTCGAACTTCGCAATTCCGGGAACATTTTCATTCCAAATTCAACTCTATTACAATGAAGCGCGGACCGAAACAGTGGCGATATAGCGAACATCGAAAGTGCGGGTACAGGGCTTGGTCTACTCGGTAGTATCTTTTAAATCGAAAAAACGGCACACGCACGTGATGCGCGCACTTTTCGTGGGGCTGGGCAATTGCGTTTTTCATAGAAAATATTCGTCGACCTATGACCTATGACCTAAGTAACAGTTTTAAAGCAGTGTAGGTAGATGGATTGTAAGCCTAGCCGATTTAGACTTCGTAATATTAAAATATAATAGTAGTAGTGACTACTATAAATTAGTGATGTAACATTGACATATTCGCTATTATCGGTATCAAAATCACATCGACTACTAAGTAGTCGATAATCTGATATCGATGATTTTGATATCGATAATCGCGAATACGTCAATGTCACATCACTAGAACTCACACACGTATCAATTTCGCACATATTGACATTTCGGTTTCGGTGATGCGATATTGAGGAGTTCCTCAGTCTACTCGGAAGTATAATATGTTTATGGTCTAAACATAAAAATTTTGAAAAAAGAAAAAAAACGGCCGCTTTTGTTTTTATTCGAAATTATCTAAAAGTGGAATGATTATAACCTGTATAAAAGTATTGTACGACAATGGCTTAAAGGCTTTTTCTCAAACATGCTTGGAAATGTGAGCATTATTTTGACAACCTTCTTCGAGATAAATCGAAATTGCTGTACTGGCCAAATACATGCGCGCAGCGGCCGGCAATGTTTGTATGAAAATCCATATCTGTCGTGTTTAGCGACCAAATAAATTCATAGTAAATTAATATTTCTATGAATAAATTACATACTAAACTCATATCTGTCGTGTAATTTAAAAATGGAACGATCTTTTACTCCGAAACATGGCGACCAAGGAGGTAACTCATCAAAGGTTTTATTTAAATTTCGAACTAGCTTGCTGCGAAAGCTGTTTATTGAAAAAAAAAACAAATTGTTGTTCGTTGTTCGTCATTGATTTTGAAAAGAGTTTTAATTTCCGCGAATTATTTGAGAAAATTTATTGTTTTCATTTCCGCGCATTATTTGAGAAAAGTACTATACAAGCCTTGGCCACAACTAGGCATTGATGGACTTACGTATGTGTGCCTCGGCTTCGCCTCGGCCCACATTTCCACGTTCGTCCATCAATGCCTCTGTTGCTGGCCGCTGCAGTAATGTACTATTGTAGTTTATCTAGTGGGCACTTTTTTAATTTAGGCTTTCTTTATTGAGAAAACTTTATTATTGTGACTAGGGCGCCACTGAGCTCGAATAGCCCTCTTAAACTAATTATGCATCAGTACATTTTAGAAAATGTAAAATCCTTAAATTCCTCGAAACAAAATCGATTACATTAAAGCTCTCCAGAAAGAAAATACCATACATCAACGTCAATCGTGTACTGGGGAGAAGTGATTTCAGGAACCTGAACGCTTAGGAATGTTAAGCGATTTTAAGCGTTATTCACGTAGATTTAGACTGCCAAACTTTTATATTAAAGTGCTTATAGTTTTCGTTTTATACAGGGTGTTAGGGTAATCAGTTGCATTACTTTAAGGGCTTGTACCCATTGATACTTAAAAACGTTCCCTAAGAAGCCTTCGCAAAAAATGGATCGGATGGATGTTTAAGATTGTAACGTATAAAATTTTACATTCTTTATAACAATATTATGGTATGATAATACCGCCTTTTATAAAAATTTGGTTGCCTCTTTTTGTATGTTTTTAGTGTGCAAATGGAGAATAGGTATAGTTTTGTATGGTGCACGTGTGTATTCGTGTTGGTGTCACAGTTAGTTTCCATGTGACAATGTTTTTTTTTTTTGTTCACAAGAGAACTAGTTTATTATATTTTATTTATCTATCCTGATCTTGTCTTGTTCTCGTTGTGAAATATGTGTTTAACTTCAAACTTCAAATAATGTCTAAATTGGCCTGTAACTACCTGGTAATCGTACATAACTGGCCCTCATATTACAAACTTTACTAGTTTGAGGACCATGAGTAAATTGTAATACTGAACAACATGGAACAACATTTTTACTGTCAGCAAGTGTGTTATTATTAGCAATCTAAACTTTTGTAAAAATGTTGAATAAATATATTTGTATTTGTATTTGTGTAAAGAAATTAAACTCCGTCTTGTATTTGTATTTGTGTAAAGAAATATTCAAATCATATACTTTAGATAGCCAATAATGAGACGAAATTCCGATTATTTGATTTTTTCGTGTCGAAATTTTTAAAAGTACTTACTTATAAATAAGTGCTAAGATTTAATGCGATCGACGCAATAGCCCCCCGAGTGTGTACAGTGTGAGCAAATCTTACGTGACCCGTACGTAAGATGTTGCTACCACATCGATTTGATTGGAGTAACACTGTACCGTTAAGATGATTAAGATTTAAGACTATTTACCATCCATTTGCATACTCAGTCACTTGTAAGTAATCCATACAGCGAAGGACCATCAAGTTTACCGATGATACGCCGCTACACAGCAAATACCAGCTAATCAGATAGTGCCCAAAAGCCGAAGTACAATACCTATACAGGGTGTAACAAAACACCCTAGTAATACTTAAGGGGGTGCTTCAGACCATCAATCTGAACAACTTTCACTATAGAGCCAAGGTCGAGAAAAAATAAAAAAAATCTGCAGTCCCATACATTTGAGTCGAGACGGTACCACAGGTCCGGCACTTCAAACAACGTTTTAGATTTGACATGTTGACGTTTGCACATGCGCACTTTGTAAAAATTGTGCATGACATATGTGTAGGGTTGACTTAACACGCATCGTATGAACTACATTATACATTTCGTTACTTTTTATAGCTCATTCTGTTATTAAAAATAGTTTTTAAGCTAAAGAATCATAGAAAATGTGAATTTAGCGTTATTTTCCAACGTTTATTTTTACTGTGAGGAGAAAATAAAATATATTTTATGTGGTCAAATCCAACGGGTATGCGCGGCTGACTGCATTCCCTTGCTCGGCTTCCCTCATGTTACCACAGAGAGTGTGAGGGGAGGTGAGGTAACTGAAGTCAGAGGGGAGCGGGGAGTGGCCGTTCTGTATGTAGAACTATATACTATTACCTATTCTGTGACGGTACTGCAGTTTTGTATGAAAGAGCTGATATTTTTTTCGCGATTTCGATGTTGGCTCCATAGTGAAAATTATCCAGTTTGATGGTCTGAAGCACCCCCTTAAGTATTACTAGGTTGTTTTGTTACACCCTGTATAGCTTTGAGATAACTCAATTCAAAGTTTACTGCCTAAAAACGATTTATTACCAGAAATTGGAAAATAATGAGAACACAAAACGGAGTCTTTCTAGGCTTTGAGTCTTTCATCAGACTAATTAATAAAAACGTATGGCGCTTTTAAATTTATCTTGAACTTATACAGGTTTTTAAGCCTTGGTACATCTTCTTAAGCATGTAACGCATCCCCCCCCCCCCATACCGTATAGTACAGGTCACGATGCTTCCCTTTATCGTTTCATAGCAGTCAATTATTACGTACAATATTAGAAAATCACATTCTACAGGTGTAAGGAAAAGTATCATTAACCTTTAAACCACATACTCTACCCATCAAACTGAACAACTTTTACTATGGGAGTAAACTTGTCCGACAAAAAAAACAAAACAGCAACTTATACATTTGAGTCGATCGTAAGGGTACCTATTGCAGTTTAGTATGGAACGGCTGATCTTTTTTTGCTCTGACAGGTTTGCTCCCATACTAAAAGTGGTTCAGTTTGATGGGTAGAGCATGACAATTTAAAGGTTAATGATACTTTTCCTTACACTCTGTACAACGCTTAACATATTTTGATCGTTAAAAGCTAAAGTAGCATCAATAATAGCCTAAAGTGTTTCTTAAACAAGCCAAATTCCCGAAGACCAAAACAATCAGTAAAACAGAAAAGATAAAAGCATTGTCGCCTTAGACGGTTCACGTTTTTGCCAAGGGCCCCTCGTAAAACTTTATTAGAGGCATTAAGGTCGTGGTTGAATCCTGTTTATGTAATCGCCTCCGGAGACCTTTAGCGGGAAAAATATTAAGTGAAAAAAGAACATACAATGTCACCCTAAACATAGATCGTACTTATAGTTATAGCCCTGTACACTTATTTGACCCCGGAGTCTGTACATATAGTTTATCGATAGGTACGCAACGCAGCGTATAATTATTTTATTATACAGAGTACATCGGTTTTGGTGTAAGTTAGGGTGTAAGTATATTTATTTACAAGGCTTACCAATACATACGCACTTTCTTGGAAATCTGTATTACCTATACATGCTTTTTTTAAGAGGATGATCAGACTCTCCGAGGCCAACACTGGAATCGAGAAAAAAATATGCTGTCCCATACATTTGGTTCGAGTAAGATTGGTCTGATCATCTCCTTATAAAACCGTCAGCATATTGAGAAGGACCATATGCATCAAAATTATAGGTACCTAAGGCTTGATATTAATTGTTTTGGTGTTTTTTGTTAATTTAAGACCTCAATCCAGTCTTAAGGACAAAGATGGGGTCGAAGATGTAGCGAGCTTACCCAGAAGAAGCCTATTCACTCGAACTTTAAAAGAATTCGGGTTGTAAGCGCTCGGAAATGCTGACGCAGGCAGGGCATTCTACTCCCTGGCTGTTGTGTTGTTGGTATTGCTAAAAAATACAGATAACATTATTTCATAACTTTTAATTTGATCGCCTAACACATGAAGAAAAAATACTAGTCTTGTTGTATAAGAAAAGTCTAAGTAGGTGGCAACTCTACAAATTATGTAGATGTAACTTACTAAATGTGTCCTACTGAAATATCTTCCTTCGACAGCACTGTGAAATCTGCGGTTGAAACAATTGTTAACGTTTCCCTAAGTGAAGACCAGTGGATCCAGGCATCTCTACCCATCCGCCATGGGGGTTTGGGTGTGCGACGTGTGCGGGATTTGAGCCTGCCTGCTTTTCTCGCATCGACTCACGGGGTTGTCGGCCTCGTCTCTAAAATTCTGTCACTCAACGGAGACGAGGCTTGCATACCTTTTGCGGCTGATGCACTAACGAGGTGGACGACTCTCTTCCCGACCGCGTCCCCGCCCAGAACCCCAGGGGTACAGCGAGCCTGGGACGACGTGGGAGCAAAAGCGGCGATTGACCAACTGATAGGTGCAGCTACTGGCCCAAATTTGGCCAGACTCAGGGCGGTGTCAAGAGCAGAATCGGGTGCGTGGTTACAGGCACTGCCTTCACCACACATGGGAACCCTGCTCGACGGTGACTCGATGCGTGTGGCGGTAGCTCTCCGCCTGGGCTGCGATGTTTGTCAACCACATCAATGCATCTGCGGTTCAACGGTGGAAGCGAGCGGCCATCATGCGTTGAGCTGCCGTCGGTGCTCGGGGCGACACCCACGTCACCACACACTCAATGACATCGTCCGGAGAGCATTGATTTCAGCCAACATACCATGCAGGCTGGAACCGCCAGGACTCAGTCGCACGGATGGGAAAAGACCTGATGGCCTAACGCTGGTGCCATGGCAGAGAGGAAAGTGCCTGGTATGGGACGCCACGTGCGTCAGCACTTTTGCCGCCTCACATCTCAGCCGCACGGTTCGGTCTGCCAGAGCCGCCGCTGAATTAGCGGCTGACAAAAAGCGGGACATTTACTCGGCCCTAGTGCAAGATTATTATTTTGCGCCACTGGCCTTTGAGACCACGGGCTGCTGGGGGTCGGACGCTTTAACTTTCGTTAAAGAGCTCGGCCGTCGACTCCGGGAGAGTGGGAACGACGCTCGCTCCGGGTACTACTTGATGCAAAGGTTGTCCATTGCCATCCAACGCGGAAACGCGACAAGTGTCATGGGCTCCTTTGCACCGGGTATGACCCGGGGAGGGCTCGTGTAAATATTATTGTAAATATTTTATTACGCTAGTTTTATTTTATTTTGTTACTTAGTTATATTTTAGTTAGTTAGTTATAGTTTAATGAGTTATATTTTAGTTAGTTATATTTTAGTTACATAGTTATATTTTATTGTTATTCATTTATCCCTTCAATAAACAGTATACACACTTACTAAATACCTACAATACGATAAATTCAACACCCGCTCCATCAATTTTTTAATGCTCGAATAAGGAAGGAAGAATATAACAATAAGTATTTCCCATTCATACGATATTTGAAAATTTTACTCGTACTTTTGTAATGTAGTATAAGTCATGGTCTGACTACAAAATGTTTAGTTATAATAGGTACGAGTATGAGTACAAGAGCACATCAAGGCATCAAGATTTACACTTGCAGTTCGATTGTAACGCTTATGGCGCACTAAATAAGAACAGTACAAAGTCCAAAATGTCAAGCTTGACGTGCTCTTGACTGTACATTGACCAAGAATCGTCAAAGTCAATAAAGATCAGATACCATAACCAGATATAAAACCATAGATTTTTGTAAGGTTTGAGCAGGGTAACAAAACGTTTTCTGTTTTGTATGGAGACTGCTAGTTCATGGTCTCCTGTGGTTGATGGTTCTAAACATATTTCTGTCCACACCGAAAGAGAATACCTACCTGAGTTCTTTTTTTTTTCTTAGCCTATTTCATCCCACTGCTGGGCAAAGACCTCCCCCTTTATCCTCCATGCCTCCCTGTCCTGAGCCAGTTCCATCCACTCTTTGTCGAATGTATCCAGTTCGTCTCTCCACCTCTTTCGGGGTCGACCCTGACGGCGATGTCAATTCTCCGGGATGTGTTAAGACTTTGGCCCATCTTTCCGGGTGCAATCGACAGACATAGCCGGCTCAAGCCCACTTCAACTTGGCCGTTTTCTAACCGACATCGGCTATTTTCGTTTTTTCAGGTTTGCGCTTGGCTTCAGCTTACCTGATGGAAAGTGAAGATGAAGCTGAGGATGTAGCGCGCTCACCAAGAAAGCCTGACTCTTCTTTTAATAATATCCTGACTGTATAGTTCATTATATACTGACATAATAATTATATACAGACCCCTTTACTCATCACAGGCTGCTTCAGCTTGGTGGTACGAATAATTTCCTTATTGCTCCGAGAAATCTTATTCAAATAATCACAAGTTCGTGACTCCAATCCGGGAAGATGCAAATTGCGAGCAGCCTGCCTTATTAATGTCTAACTAACTATCTAGGCGCTGCAAACTGACACTTTGATCCTAAAATAGGTATATAATTACAACATTTGGTATGAATGCTTCGTTATCAATATGCAACCGCCATATCTTCGAGACAAGAGTGCATCTTCTGGGTAATTGGAGTCTAAGGCCACACGCAAGCGTATTTTAAAGAGAAATTAATCTCAAAATAATCGTTATTATCATCATCGGCCTATACAACGTGTTAATGAATTAACGCAAAACTAGAAAGTAGTTTGTTTAGAGTCGAGAGCAGAATCCAATTATCATGGTTTCAACATAGGTAATTTTTTTCAAAATATTAAATAATTTTTTTGCAAAATTTTAAATTTTCTGAACCCGATGTCAACCCACCGCACGGGCAAACTCACCCTACTTACTACCAAAACAAGATTATAAAAATGTATCCATGAGTACGTTAGCGCTTTCTTTCATTGCTGAAATAATAACAAATCATTTTTGCCTCAAAACTTAAAATGCGATCAACTTTAAATTTTAACTATCACAATAATTAAATTATTATTTTAATCTAATTATTTTGTTATAAATCAGTTGGGGTGTATGAGGTTTTGCGCTAATTCATTAACACGTTGTATACGTCCAACTCCCAGTCCCACTCACACTGCAGGGCACAGGCCTACCCTCAGGGAGGTGTACGGGCGTCAGTCCACCACCCGTACCCAACGCGGATTGATAGACTCACATTCAGTTGCAGAAACGCTCATTAAAGTTAATCCTCCATTAAATCTCTTGCTGTCACTTTTTGTCTTGTTGGTGTAGTTAAAGCTAGCAAGAGATTTAATGGACGATTAACTCTAATGCGCGTTTCTGCAACTGAGTGTTAGCACACGCATCTGAATTTCTTCTTCAGTGTGTAACAAAGTCCCCTCGTGACGGGGTGGTCAGAGGGGCTAGTTAATATAAAAATATCCCTTCGAGGAGGGCTGACCTAGCTAGCTAGGTATTTCCTATAGCAGGGGTTGCAGAAATGATAGAGGAACTACAAAATAACACAGTCTTTATTCACTATTACCTATTCTCTTACAGGGTGTTCCCTAGCTAATATATATCTATGTCTATGACTGAAACCCTATCTTATATCTAACACTGAATCTAGTGCCGCGAGGTGCCTGAGGGGCAGGGGTTGAAGAGGGCTGCTGTCCGCCTGAAGGATTACGACACGGGCCGGGTTTCTCCAGCCCGCGCTGGTAAGCCTTCAGGTGGCTCCTGAAAAGCTGTGCCCTAGAACTGAAAGTTTATCACACCGCCCGATATCTTCAAGCCGCGTAAGTAAACCTTCATGAGGAGGGGAGGGGTGAGGGTCATCCACTGAGCTCACCTCCAGGACTGTAAGGCGCACGGCCCGATATCTTCAAGCCGCGCGTTCTTACAACCTGGGCGCTCGCCCAGCGAATGATGCCTGGCTCCCGCCGGGCCGCCTTTTATAGCCGGCTCGCCGCTGCGTTCGCATGGCAACCGGTCGCTCGCTGTGCCGCGGTGCGTCGGCGCTCTGTCGCCTCCCGCCCCGCGTGCCTCCTCGGTCCACCTTTGACGCCTTTTGTTGTTACGAGCTTGCGCGCTCGTTACACTCCCCTCTTTCTTCTTTGCGGTTTTTACCTGTGTAAAAATCGTATGCTGTATCTACATGTCACACACTTGGTACCCCTACCTTACATGTGGGGGAGGGAGAATTTTTTTTTTAAAAACATCTCTTTATATCATGACTTTGTCATGCTAGGCTCTCCGTATTATGACCGGACCGTTTTGGTCTCAGTTACCCTTTTTTCCCTTCCCCTGATTAGTTACTCATCAACAATAAAAATAACGATATAATATTTATCAACAATATTACCTATTTATTTGATAACTAAATCCTAATTATCAGCTTTCTTTAAAAGAATAACAAAACATATTCATAAACAACTCAAGTATCTATTCCGCTAAAACAGATTATTATCTTAAATGAATCCGATGCGTCCGTTTTTATTCTACACCACATTCATAACTACCTCCATAAGTTGGATTTGCAAAGCGCATTCCTGATGCGGACGCTCGGTTACAAAATGTAAACAAACCTACAGTTACGCTAGAAGCGGCGTTATGGCGCTGACATAAGGTCTTTTACGCTTTTGCTTGGGAGTTTAAATTTTATATTTCTACTATAGCCTGCTTACTATAATTGTACCACTAACGATGCAGATATAAAAATTCTAACACAAAACAAACTAAACATAATTTTGCGAGTTAAAGAATTGGACTACCGCTAGGTACTTAACTTATTCTCCTTGTATGCAGGCACCCGTACTGCGCCAAACCTCTTCTTTTTTCTTCCTTCGTGGGGGGTACAGCCATCGTTGCTGCTGTTCTGGGGGCGGCCAAATATATTTGCCAAGGGGCGCATTATTTGCCCATACACCCCTGGCTGCTGCTACCGGTGCTGGCTTCGGGGTTGGCGATGGTGTCGGGGTGGGCGGGGTGTGGATGCCCACTTCCGTCAGGAACGTTGCGTAATCTTTAAGGTCTACGCCTAGCTCCTGCCCTTTCTCTATGTTTGGTGCTGTTGACTTTATTTTATGCTCCACCCAGGTGTTTCCTTTCGGGCTGTTCTCGCATTTACTGAAATCTGTATGTAACATGCTTCCTGGTTTCGTCTTCTGTGCCTGGGACAGCCCGCTGTCTGGGTCTATCCTAGCCCCTTCATGTTGATTCTTTTCCTTTTCTCTTTCTTGTTTCCAGTCCCAAACTATTCTGCATCCGGTTTTCTCCAAAATGTCCATTCCTAGGATAATAACTGCTGCGTCTGGCAACAGGCTCATCTGTTGCGTTACTTTGTGACCTTTTATTATTATCTTGAAGGGTCTGGTTCTCTCGGTTATCGTGGTCCTGCCGTCGGCCAGTATAACCTCTCGCTTGTCTCCGTTTTCTATCTTTATTTTGCACTCCTCGCACACTTCTTTGTTTATGTACGAGGCTGTAGACCCTGTGTCTATTAGTGCTTCATACTTTCTTCCCTTGATTTCTATCTCTGTAAATATCCTGTTGTCTTTCCCGTTCTTGTTCTTTGCCGTATATGTTTCGTTCCTTCTCTCATTATTCCTGCGGTTGTCTCTGTAATATTCTGGACCTCTATTGCCCTGTCTTAAACTCTCTGTTGCTATCTGTTCGTAGTCTGCCGCTAAACAGATCAATTCTCTTATCTTACTGAAGTCTTTTCTTTTAATATAAAATTTATGGTAGTGATTCATATTTGTATAAATCCTATCTAGTTTCTCCTCCTCGCTCATTTTACCTTGCCTCCTCATCAGCGTTTGTAAGTCCGTCAAGTAATATATGAATTTTTCTCCCTCTCCTTGTTTTCTTGCGATTATTTCTTCTATTAAACTTTCCTTGTAGTTTTTCGGGAAGAAATACAACTTGAAATCTTCCAGAAAGTCTTCCCATGTTTTCCAACCGTTACGGTTATTTCTGTGCCATAGCAACGCGTTTCCTCTGAATAATTTTGGTAATACTTGCAGTAATTTGTCTGGTTTGATGTTGTTCACGGTTGTCATGTCTTCGAGTCTCTCTATGAATTCGATTGGGTCTTCCTTGACGTCATAACTGATCTGCCATGAGTCTATGTTCATATTACTTGTGTTCGCTGTTGATCCCCCTGTGTTCTGCTCTAATTCTCCCTTGGCCTCGTCCTCCATTTTTAACTGTTTGATTAAGTTTTTCCTTAATTCTTCAACTTTCAAGTTCTCTGTTTCCAGATTTCTATTACTTAATTCAATAATTAATTCCTTTTTCTTCAACTTATAAACCCAATTTGTTGACATCTATCTTCTTTAAAACCTCGTCACAGCTGTGCGCTTAGCATACCGATCGTGGTTTTGTTGAAGTTGTCGCGCTATACGCAGTCGCGATTTAGATGAATTGTCAGTCTGTATTAGGTATTTGTCTCCTATTCTATTATGGGGGAATTGATTTTAAGTTATTGCAACCCTAAAAACTATAGGATTTGTGGATTATTCCGTTGGGCGCCATTGTAACAAAGTCCCCTCGTGACGGGGTGGTCAGAGGGGCTAGTTAATATAAAAATATCCCTTCGAGGAGGGCTGACCTAGCTAGCTAGGTATTTCCTATAGCAGGGGTTGCAGAAATGATAGAGGAACTACAAAATAACACAGTCTTTATTCACTATTACCTATTCTCTTACAGGGTGTTCCCTAGCTAATATATATCTATGTCTATGACTGAAACCCTATCTTATATCTAACACTGAATCTAGTGCCGCGAGGTGCCTGAGGGGCAGGGGTTGAAGAGGGCTGCTGTCCGCCTGAAGGATTACGACACGGGCCGGGTTTCTCCAGCCCGCGCTGGTAAGCCTTCAGGTGGCTCCTGAAAAGCTGTGCCCTAGAACTGAAAGTTTATCACACCGCCCGATATCTTCAAGCCGCGTAAGTAAACCTTCATGAGGAGGGGAGGGGTGAGGGTCATCCACTGAGCTCACCTCCAGGACTGTAAGGCGCACGGCCCGATATCTTCAAGCCGCGCGTTCTTACAACCTGGGCGCTCGCCCAGCGAATGATGCCTGGCTCCCGCCGGGCCGCCTTTTATAGCCGGCTCGCCGCTGCGTTCGCATGGCAACCGGTCGCTCGCTGTGCCGCGGTGCGTCGGCGCTCTGTCGCCTCCCGCCCCGCGTGCCTCCTCGGTCCACCTTTGACGCCTTTTGTTGTTACGAGCTTGCGCGCTCGTTACAAGTGTATGCAGCCTTGAAAATACCACCCATAATGTAACGAAGTGCAGACCTCTCCGCAACCATTTGGCAGATCCTCTATCTTCACTCCACATCATATCTTTTGCCATCTACGCACCTGTTAGTGTAGTAGTGCCAGTGTCTTAACGAATATGGGCAAAATGCAATGACGTTTAACAGATAGACGCGTTTCATTGCACTTTATAACGGCACGATAATTAGTTACGTGTAATAATAGTGACACTAAAAGGCGCGCGGCGCGTGACTCTGCGAAAGCCGAGCAATTACCTTGCTTTTTTATTGCCTTTTTGGAGCGCGGGCAATGCATCTAAAACATCTTAGGGCAAATGATACAGTGTGGATTCAGCTTTTTTAAAATTCTTTGCAGTGTGACGAGTAGTGACCCTGTCGCCACTTTTAATGGCCAGTGGGCACAATACACGCTTCGAAATTAAAGCATGTAAATTACCTTTTTCCTTTTAAAGTTATTTAGCTAATAATTTGAGCAGCATCTCCTTAGACTGTTACATATTTGTATTTTACTTATCAAGATGCAAGCAAAACCCACTCAAAATCCGCGGAAGCTAATGAATCCAGTCAGAAACCGTAAACTCAATCAAATAAAGATAATATTAATCATGTAGGTACCAGGACCGCAGCGACTGCGGGAGCTGCAGTCGACACAGACAAGTGATCTGTCACTCGGTGCCGCATCGTCTTACCCGAGACGTCGGGCTTACACGGATTTGAGGGAGTAACCGACTGACGTCATCCGACTTGACGGATTGTCTTGTCTTGCCCGCATTTCTTTGTTGTCTCCATAATTGAGATGAAATCGGTTTACTTTTTTATTATAAAAGAGGTAGGTACTAGAGTTTAACAAAGGTCACGTGTAGTGCGGTTTAAAAATGATCAATTGATCACCCCATTTCTTCGTGTGTAAAAGGCGACTAAGGTATTAGATGTTTTTGCAATAACCATAGAGACATTCATGGAGGATTTTTTTAGTTAAGTCAAAGACATATTCCGTGTTAGGTGCCGATATATTGAATGAATTAAAACTAGTTACAATGAGGTATTTCTAAAACTAACTAACTACGTCATATGTGCAGACGCAGCGCGTGACCCATTTACCATTTCCGTTTTCACTCTTTGACTGTGTTTTAAATGAATAGTTTTATCTATCTATCTATCTATAACGTCACACCTCTTTCCCAGTGGGGTAGGCAGAGACCAGGGCGCGCCACTTACCACGATCCTTTACATACCTCTTTTGCCTCATGCACATCCATACATCTCTTCATACATGCCCGTCGGTTTCGAGTACTCCGCACCTCCCCTTTTTGTAGGGTGCAACTGATTTGATCAGCATACGTCCTACGAGGGCGCCCTCTGCCGACACTTCCACTCACATTAGCAACATATATCTCTTTCGTACATCTGCTGTGACTTATCCTCTCCACATGGCCAAACCAACGAAGCATACCTTTCTCTATTCTTGTCACAACATCTTCTTTAAATTTACATCGATCTCTTATTACACAATTTCTCATTCTATCTCTCAGCGTGACACCACACACGTGAATAGTTTTAAACATTTTATTTTATGTTTTACGAGCTTTTACCCGCGACTTCGTCCGCATAAATTATATACCAGATTTTAAGTCAGATGATAAGCTATCAAACAAAAAAAGTTTCATCAAAATCGGTTCAGTAGTTTTGGCGTGATACTCGAACAAACAAACACCCAAACAAACAAACAAACAAACAAACAAACGAACAAACAAACAAACAAACAGACAGACAAAAAATTCAAAAATTGGTGATTTGGAATCAGGGACATCTAAAAATCATATCGTAATCTTTTTTTTGTAAATATCTTCAATGTACAGACACACTTCTGTTACAGTTTTATAATAGTTTAGATTACTACAACTCTCCCGAAAAGAGGGCCTTTACATTTTTGTGGGCGAAACGCTAGCTTATCACCTCATTTCAGACGACATTCCATCTTAAAACCTTCAATATAGGTAACAGCAGGATGTTTTTTACTATTTTCGCTACAAAGCTATATTGACTTTTTATCGACACAGACATTTTGTAATAGAGAGTGACTTTAAAAACTATTCAAATTTTGCGAAACTGTATTTTCTGGGAAGCACAAAAAATTTCCTGTTTGCAACACATTTTGTGCCGCTTTGAAAAGTCTATTAAAAACGGAACTGCGACGTACAGAAAGTTGGACAAACGAATTTGAGTCGAATTTTACGTTTTGCACTTACGCCATATTCACAAAATGCTGTAACAGTACCTAAGTTTATGTATGGAATATCGAGCTCAAAAAAGAGTTCTATCTGGACCCTTTCTATAAGAAACCATAATGGAAGAAGAGATTAAAATAGTAGTGGACACAGCTTTCATTTCATACAAATGGAAAACTCATTCGTTAGTAAAGTTGTGAAACAATTTGAAAGAAGATTGGCAGATTTGGACCCAGCCATTTTTTACGAAAATTAAAAGCCATTCAGAACGGCGGTTCTAATTATTATAAACAGAAAAAATTAAGGCATTTTTAAAAAAAACTTCCACATCTCCAGAAGTCCGGATTCAAAAGTAGAAATGACTAGTAAAATAGACAAATCGTCCAAAAAGCAGTAGCAAAACGCAAGGAACCACGACAGCTATTTTCATCTAATATTATCACTGAGGTATTTTTGGTCGTTACGGAACGTACTTGTCTTGGTTGAACAGATAGTGTGTGTGATTTCGTTTTCTTCCATTATCATAATTATGGTACGGTTATCGTAAATTTTCATTAAAATAAACACAATGAATGCGTAAAAGATTGAGTGGACTATCTAATAAGAAAGATTATGAGTTTCACACACTTCATACAAAAGGTATCACAAGGAAAAATACCTTTCCCCCAGCTTCTACAGATTACAACCAATTTACATTGTTGTTAGTTTTGTTTGACTCTTCACGTATTACTAAGTTTCATTCATGTATGGGACCTCTATGTCTGGGTCTTAAATTATATGGCTTTCCGCCAAACTTCTTTTAAACAGTTTGTCACGAGGGCAATGTCTTTTGACTTTGTAGATGATGAAATACCACTAATGCGGACACCCATCCAAAAACTGACCGGACCTGACGTCGCTTAACTTCAGTGATAACACAGTAAAAGACAGTAATCTATCTTCATACAATGGTGCCAAACGCGGCTTTTATGTGTGCTCGCTAGTAAGTACGCCTCGTAGCACGCACCCACTGAAAATATGTCAGACTGACAAGAATGCGCCAGAAGGGGCGACGCGGAGATATTGTCAGTGTGTGCGTGCTACGAGGCATACGCCGCGTTTGGCACCATTGTATGAAGATAGATTACTGTCTTATACTGTGGTGATAATTTCCAACATCGAAGCTTCAATACGCAAACGAGCGGCTCTCCATTTATTTGCACCTTCATTCTAGAAGTACCTACACTAACATTTACGCTTCGTAGTCCGTCGGTAAAGTTGTCGCTAAAGATGTGACAGTTAAAGTTTGATCAGTGCCAGTGCGAAAGTTTTAATTGCCACTGAACGGCATTTCCAGTGGGCTCCGTCTAACTTCATTCTCAAAGTATTTTATTCCTTCCGAAGATATAATAAAACTATAAGTAAGTATAGATAGTCAACTGAGAGGAGCAAAGTACTTAAGAGCATAGGCGGGCTCTAGAAGAAATTTGGAGAATAGGTCACTTTTCCGACTGTATACGTATTTGTCCGATCCGCCCCACCCATACACTCCGCCAACTAGAGTGCGAAAGAGACAACTGCAGCTCGGACTGATTTTATCTACATACAATGGACGAAAAACTAAACTGATTCTGCTATGTCTGCATGAATGTTTGGTTTTTTTTTTCATCAGAAACGGGCGGTAAAATTTGTATTTTCAATTGTTCCTAGTTCTTACAGAAATTAATTTATGCAAAAAAGCCAAACATAGCAGAGGTAACATAGATTGTATTGTATAAAATTCATCGCCACTATGGAGCCTACCTCAGGAAACGCGAAAAAAATCAGCTGCTAGAAGTTTACCTACTCGACTAAAATGTATGAGACAGCTGATTTTTTTTTTCGATTTTCTTGAGGTAGGCTCCGTATTGAAAGTTGTTCAGTTTGATGGTCTGAGTTCACCATTTCAGTATTTGCTAGGCTGTCACTTACACCCTGTATAATGGACCCATTCGCATTTGGTGCCATTTGTATATGGGTCCATTTGCATTTGGTCCCATTTGCAAATGGTTCATGAGTTCATGACTGGACATCGATATTGAAAAAATAAACTCACGACCGTAATCTCTATAAATACAGGGTGAAATTGATATCATTGGCATCCTTTTAAACTAAGAGTCTACCCATCAAACTGAACAACTTTCACTATGGGAGCAAATTAACCGATCGGAGCAACAAAAAAATCGGTTGTTCCATACTAAAATGTATGCAACAGCTGATTTATTTTTTGCTCCGATCGGTTTGCTCCCATAGTAAAAGTTGTTCAGTTTGATCGGTAGATTCTTAGTTTAAAAGGATGCTAATGATATCAATTTCACCCTGTATACTTAGACAAAAACACTTTAAAAAAAAATAGTACATATCCCTTATTACTAACCTTATAGGAGATACCGGAAGACAAAAAGGTCTATTTGAAAACGAAGTAAACAATCCCAATAAACAACTTCATTTTCAATCAAACCTAGTAATTTCATTAGCCCCTCGTCTCAAACTTGGGACGTACTCGTTGAATACATCCACATACCGCATTCGATTTGTATTCAGAGTTCGTTAACTCGAGCAATGATTAGAGTAGGGATGCAACGATACAACACTTAGTATCGATACTTTTTATCGGTACTCGTATCGGAAGAAAGTATCGATTATAATCAGTATCGTCGAATGAAAAGTTTCGATATACAGGATGTAACAAAACACCCTAATAATACTTAATGGGTTGCTTCAGAACATCAAACTGAACAACTTTCAATATTGAGCCAACCTCGAAATCGCGAAAATAAAAACAGCTGTTTCATACAAAACTGCAGCACCGTCACGACTCAAATCTATTGGACAGCTGATTTTTTTTTTACGATTTCGAAATTGGCTCCATAGTGAAAGTTGTTCAGTTTGATGGAAGCACCCTCTTGAGTATTACTAGGGTATTTTGTTACAACCTGTTTAAACACTCGACCATAATTATACAGGGTGTACAATAAAATAGGACAGCTACTTAAAGAGGTTCTTCAGACCATCAAACTGAACAACTTTCTCTATGGGACCAATATCGAAATCGCGAAAAAAAAATCTGCTGTCCCATACATTTCAGTCGAGTTATGTTTGCAGTTTTGTATGGGAGAGCGGAATTTTTTTTCGCGATATCGATATTGGTTCCATAGAGAAAGTTGTTCAGTTTGATGGTCTGAAGCATCCCTTTAAGTAGCTGTCCCATTTTATTGTACACCCTGTATAAAAACTTAACTCAACTTTTAACATGAGAGTTTTAAGAGGGCTATCGCAGTCCAGTGGCGCCCTCATCACATTAAAAAAGATTTCTCAATAAAGAAAGCCTAAATTAAAAAATTAATTAACACGAACACTACTAAAGCCTTCAAGCCATTGTTATACAATACTTTTATAGGTTCTAAACATTCCACTTTTAGACAATTTCGAATAAAAACAAAAGCGGCCGCTTTTTTTCTTTTTTCAAAATTTGTATGTTTAAACCTTTAAAAAACCTATAAAATTATTCTATGAAAATAGCTTGAAGGCTTTTGTAGTGTTCGTGTTAAGCACTTTTTTAATTTAGGCTATCTTTATTGAGAAATCTTTTTTAATGTAATGAGGGCGCCACTGGACTGCGATAGCCCTCTTAAGATGGAATACTGATTCGTATTCGACAATAATATATGGTCCTTCTCAATATATTAAAGGTTTTTCAAGGCAATGATCAGATCATTAAATGATGATGATGATGTATGAAGGATTGGACAATATACATACGGCGACACATCAAGCTACGCAGAACCAATATAAGCTGGCCGCGCGACGTTATACATTACTCGACCTACGCGCGGCCAGCTTATTTTGGTGTCGCGTAGCTTTATGTTATGTTTCACCGTGTGTACTTACATATTTAATTATATATTTATTTATTTATATTTCTTTTATTTGGAAAATCTATTGCGTTTTAAATGATTAAATTAACGATGAATTAAACAGTTTAAAAGAAATCTAAGATCTAGAATCTAAGAAATTAACCTAGAGTTATTATCGTTAAGGTAGGTATGGATTTTCTAAACATTAAATCACTAAAGGCCTTGGCACAGCAGTGTGATGGTGACTGTAAGCTATATCTAAACTATTATAAAACTGTAACAGAAATGTGTCTGCGTACATTGAAGATATTTACAAAAAAAAAATTACGACATGGTTTTTACCTGTCCCTGATTCCAAATCATCAATTTTTGGATTTTTTGTCTGTCTGTTTGTTTGTTTGTTTGTTTGTTTGTTTGTTTGTTTGTGTGTTTGTTTGTTTGTTTGGGTGTTTGTTTGTTCGAGTATCACGCTAAAACTACTGAACCGATTTTGATGAAACTTTTTTGTTTGATAGCTTATTGTTTGACTTAAATTCTGGTATATAATTTATGCGGACGAAGTCGCGGGTAAAAGCTCGTAAGAAATAAAATTGACAAAAATATTTAACTTTCCTAGCACACACTAAAAACAAAATCATGTTTCGTTACATTCTAGCCGATTTGTAAAATTTTTACGTAATGTTTTGCTTTGGAAAAAACTATTCACACGGAACGAATGGTGCAACAATAAATATTGCAAAAAAGTCACGCTTTTATCCATACCTAACAGCAGTGGAATTACATTTCTAGTTACTAAAACGTCCTAGTTAGTAAAAAATCCTATTACATACCTATTACTAAAACGATTACTTTTCACCGACTGTTCGACCGATGCGATGGCGGTCGAAAAGTATCGATACGAAAACTTATAAACATAGTGCAGGGAGAAAAGTATCGAGTATCTAACGTTTCATTCCTAACAATGATTGCCCTGAGGCGGACGCGGTGTAACATAAGGTGTACACAGCATTATATCTGTACAAGTATTTAATAAATATAGATAGATAGACCGAATGTCGACGGCAATGAGTCAAAATTGGGGAAATCAAAGGCTCAAAAATATATCTACCTTCTATTTTATTGATTACTAAATGTGTCCGCGACTAGATAGGTACGCTGATTAATGACTGCTGATTGACAGAGAATTGATGGTAATGAACTAATGAAATAAAAAACTCGTCGGTAAATGTTCAGATGATCACGCGCACAGCGCCACGCGCCTTGTTGTAGTTTACGTATTGTAGTGCGATTGTATGACGCTTTGTCTCTGTGAATTATTTTCTCATGTAACGTAAACACGGAACTCTCAAAGACTGTATTATTGATACTAATTAAGAACTTTAAGGACTTGACAGAACAGAGATTGAACAATTTTCAAACAACAGTTAACTAATTACCTTGGTAAAATACCTACTTAAATATTAATATTATAATTCAAACAGATTTTCCGGACGGCAGTTCATTCTAGGCTAATTAATAATAAATCAGTGTGCGTTTGATTTTAATTGAGTTTTAGTAGCGTAAAAGATTCTAAAAATAAAAAATATTAAAAATATTAAAATTTTTTTTTTACATTATCATCTGCAACAGATGAAAGCCCTATGATGATGGTAATGACTAATGATAATGATATAAAATATGTATATAATATACAACGTGTTAATGAATTAACGCAAAACGAGAAAGTAGTTTGTTTAGAATCGAGAGCAGAATCGAATTATCATGGTTTCAACATAGGATTTTTTTTTTTCAAAATATTAAATAATTTGTTTCTAAAATTTTAAATTTAGGGGTAAACCGGGATGCTTGAACAGGTGGGATGGATGAGCCACCTCAATTTTTCGATTGAAAATTTCGTACTATCGATTCGGTTCATGGGTCATTGCATGCCCGCGAACCACATCTACCACCACAAGCGCCATCTAGGTTGTCGGCAGAGTAGTTTGACTTCGAGCTGAGTTTATGTGTTTTTGATAGTAAAAAGTGAAAAAAATGTAAGTATTTGGTTTATTTGTTCGTTTCTGCGTTATATTAAAAGATACGTATTATATTGAACTATTGTTATATTATCAAACTAGTGTAGTTTGTTAAATGCAAAGCCTATTTAACCTGTGATTAAGAGTTTTTCGGAAATCTAAACAAAGGTTGGAACGGGTCGATAGGGGATGGTTGAGCCACCCTCAGAGGGATGGATGACCATAGTCAATAATAATATTTTTCCTCGATTTTATTTATCTTGCAGCTTCAAATGCCGTTCAAATCCAAAACTAAGTAGAATAAAGGCCCCCAAGAAAGAAAATAAAAAAAAGAAGAAATTTGCAGATTCGGACTTCCGAAGCTTCTAAGGCCATATACCAGCTTTTTGTTTTTTTGCCATGTTTTAGTTTAAAAATTTGTTTCTCTTATTAAAGTTATCTTAATGTGCTCATTTTATTAAAGAATAGTGTTCATAATGCTAAATTAGACATTAAAATGTTTTCTTTTTTTAGTAATTTTCTTCATACTAATCAAGAAAACAGGTAGTCAAAGTTTGCAATGTTCACATGCCGTTATTTTTTGTTACATTTTCAATCTTAACAACTTTAGATTGTTCCTATTTAATTAATATGAGATTTTAATATAATTACAATGAATTTTGAACGCTATCTTGTTTAATTTTTTAAATATAAGGGTATGTACAACCACCCCTACCCCCCTGTTCAACCATCCCACCCATTGGGGATGGTTGAGCCAAATCTCATTTTTTGTAAAAAATTGTCTAGCCTAATAAATATTATACTCACAAACATCTTAGTACATATCATTTGTAGCCAAATAACTGTGTTGTCTAATGCCACTAAAGTGACATCACTGCATCTTTGCAATAAAAAGTGGTGCGAGTTTAAGCAAAAGGTGGTTCAACCATCCCGCACTCCCCTACAGAACCCGATGTCAACCCACCGCAAGGGAATACTCACCCTACTTACTACCAAAACAAGATAATTAAAATGTATCCTTGAGCACGTTAGCGCTTTCATTCATTGCTGAAAAATGATAACAACAAAAAACTAAATAAATAATAAATAACAAATAATTTTTGCCTCAAAACTTAAAATGAGAATAACTTTAAATTTTAAGTATCAAAATAATGAAATTATTGTTTCAATCTAATTATTTTGTTATAAATCAGTTGGGGTGTATGAGGTTTTGCGTTAATTCACACGTTGTATATGTACTTATACCCTTATACTAAGCTTTGGGTCTTTTATTAGACACAAAATGACAAATATACAAACGGGAAATAAAATGATTACATAATGATTGACAAAATAATCGGAATTCAAACCCGCGACCCCTGCGGCATATTATAATTTTACAAAATCAAAATATTATCTGCTGGCTGTAGAGTAGGTAATCTTCAAAAATATACTTTGTAGTAATTGTAATAGAGATAAAACTAATACCAACCATCCATACCATCTCTTGATGATATTCTGCTCCCAAAAGCTTGAGATCAGACAGGATCTCCATTTATGTGCATTCATTTTATAGCCAAACTAAACACTAGCGTACATTACACCAGCGGAACCACCTCTCGTTCTCGGATTAAATCAAATAAGTAAACCTAAATATTCAAAAGCAAAATAATTATCGCTGCGAAAATTACGTTGCCATTTTTAAAGCATACTTCTAATAATAATTAAAATGTCAAAATTTATTTTTCGTTACTCTTAGTGAACTAATTAATAATTAATGTCTTCTCTCTTTTGATGTTATTAAAAAATCTTCAGCCTATAATGTTATGCCCCACTCAGGGATAATATTCTCCTTTAAAAAATACAAAGAGACCCTTAATCAAATTGGCTGGCCCAGTGTGGATTAGTGCAGGCAAGTTAGAGGTCAACTTCTCAGAGTAATTTTAAGCAGCCTCAAAAACAAAATATATCACCACAACCAATTTTTTTTGGTTGACGCAGTATTGCAATACTAGGGTCCTACTTAATATGCAGACACTTTTTTAAGAGGATGATCAAACTGAACACCCACTTTCTCTATGGGACCTACATTGTAATCGCAAAATAAAAACCAGCTATCCCATACATTTGGCTCGAGTTGGCTTGCAGTTTTGTATGGAACAGCTGTTTTTTTTTTCGCGATTTCAATATTGGTCCCATATAGAAAGTTATTCGGCTTGACGGTCTGAGCATCCCCTTAAAAAAATTGTCAGCGTATTAAGAAGGACCCTATACAACGTGTTAATAAATTAGCGCAAAACCTCATACCTACACCCCAACTGATTTATAACAAAATAATTAGATTGAGACAATAATTTTATTATTTTGATAATTAATATTTAAAGTTATTCGCATTTTAAATTTTGAGGCAAAAATGATTTGTTATCATTTCAGCAATGAATGAAAGCGCTAACTTTCTCATGGCTACATTTTAATAATCTTGTTTTGGTAGTAAGTAGGGTGAGTGTGTCCGTGCGGTGGGTTGACATGGGGTTCAGTAAATTTTAAATTTTTCGAATAAATTATTTAATATTTTGCTGCAACCAAATACAGATATTTTGAAAAAATAATCCTATGTTGAAACCATGATAATTCGATTCTGCTCTCGATTCTAAACAAAACTACTTTCTAGTTTTGCGTTAATTCATTAACACGTTGTATAAGTATATAATTACAAGGTTGTTTTGTTCCACCTTTTATTCTGAATACTATAATATTTCCTAGAACCTACGATATACCTACAGAATATCTCTGCCTAGCCTACCCCCTCTAAGAATAGTCTGTAGCATATTCTATCATACACTAAAATAAATACGATCCGGCAAATAAAATAATAGTCCCAAAGAAGTTTAAAAAAATTATAGTTCCACTTCAAGGACGAATCGAACCCCAAAAAATCAAAGATAGTCCCTCTGGGCCAATGTTGTCCACATTACTAAACTCCTGTTACAAACTGCGACGCGGGAGTGACATCGACAAGGGCCATAATGTTCGTACGGTGAGCTCGTAAAATTTTATAGGCGGCTTCCACAGGATGTATCCTTGGGGAACGGTTCCACCCCTCACGGCTCTGAAGACACACTTAGCTAACCGTGATTAATTTGTTTTATGTACTATAAGCGGAGGCTGATTTGTTTTTCAGTTCGTTGGTTGATATTAATGAAAAGTATGTTAAGAGGATCAGCGCACTCCATACAAACGAAGCGCGCGCTACTTCCGTCCGCGCTCCTTTAGTCTACAAATGACAGATAGTCATTTCTAGAATCTGTCATTTGTAGACTAAAGGAGCGCGGACGGAAGTAGCGCGCGCTTCGTTTGTATGGAGTGCGCTGATCCTCTTAACATACTTTTCATTAATATCAACCAACGAACTGAAAAACAAATCAGCCTCCGCTTATAGTACATAAAACAAATTAATCACATACTCAGACGAAGTTTTGTCCTATTTTAAATATTAGCTAATTAAAGTGAGTGATTTTTTTTAAATAAATAAAAAAAAAACCTTTTAATTTCTTGCCATAGCAATACACAGAATGTGGATGTGAGTGGTGTACTATTACCTTTAACGAAGCCTGTTGTGGATGTGAATGTTGTACCTATTGCCTTTGACGAAGCCTTTCGTGGATACGCACTTTGTACTTTTCGTTTTAAATAAATACACAGAAAAATAGTTTCATTTCATTCCATACATTATTTAAGTAACTTAATTTTTTAAATATTATGACCTAGAAACTAATCTCGTCAGATTTCCGTTAAAATGTAAAGTTTCAAAGTTACCGTGGCTGAAAGATTTGACAAAATCCTTTGTCATAGAAATCATTGGGAGAAGTCTCAAAACAGTCGTCGCAAACATTATGATAATAATGATGATCTCTTTTGGGTAATAGAGTTTTTATAACTATGATTTAACTTCAAGAACAGCACGTATGTAAAAAGCGAAACCTCTAAAATACAATAAAGGAATGTAGAACCCTTATGACGCTCTACAAAAAACTAATGAAAAATCTAATTAGCGCTAGGTCATTGCTGTTAGCCTGTAACATAGTTACCTAGCATTTGTTTTATAAATAGACGCCTAGCAAACTGCAAAAGCAGTGTAGGTAGTACAAACAATAAGTAAAGTACAGAAACTCCAAATCATAATAAAAATGCATGATGTTTACACAGTTTTTACCTACGTGTAAATATTTACAGTAAATTGTCGATTACTAAATTACTAAATTGCCACAAAGTTCAGCCTTGTGATACACTAAAATCTTATCAATTATTATTAGACTTTTTTTTATTATATGTAAAGTCATTAAACAAATCAAATCATCGCCCATTTTTGGACAGGCCTGTGTTCAGCCGGACCTACACTTATATAATATGATAGGTGGTAAAAGTAGCGATTATACTTGCAGTTGAACTTTGATTTAAGCATACATTGCCTGATTAGTTTTCTCTATTTTAAACTGTATAGCGATCGAAACAAGCATTGTATGCCGAACCGGATCCGAAATGTTGGGTAATGTAATTGCTGCTTTTCTCTTTCTGCTGAAGTAATGATGATGGCAAATAAATGTATCCTTCTACTTCAGTATAGCTAGGTATTAACACTGCCATAAATGATCTCTGGAATTGGCTCTCTAATAGCCATGCTTCTTTCTTATTGCTGTCTCCCGTTTGCAATGGAGGGAAGTCGGATATTAGTTTTTCCTACTCCTCCTATCTTCTTTGATTAATGCATTGCAGGTTCCAAGACAGATTAGAGACATCCCCCGGGCTCGCTGGACTTCATTGTCGAGTGTTATTGGTCCTGGTTTACAGGACTTACAGCGGTGGGAATGTGTGGTGGACCTATGCCCGATACAAAAAAAAGTATAGCTACCTATTTTAGTTTAGCCGCCGCGCCAGTTTTACAAACAGCTGCGTTTGTATACAGGGTGTACAATAAAATGGGACAGCTACTTAAAGGAGTGCTTCAGACCATCAAACTGAACAACTTTCTCTATGAGACCAATATCGAAATCGCGAAAAAAAAATCTGCTGTCCCATACATTTCAGTCGAGTTATGTTTGCAGTTTTGTATGGGAGAGCGTATTTTTTTTCGCGATTTCGATATTGGTCCCATAGGGAAAGTTGTTCAGTTTGATGGTCTGAAGCACCCCTTTGAGTAGCTGTCCCATTTTATTGTACACCCTATATAGTACAGATTTTTTTTTTTTATTATTTATTTCCTTTTTGGAGAACTTACAGCTAAATAACAGTTCGGTTTCTACAAAGACAGATTGATAGTCAGATGCTGACAACAAGTTCCCACTAAGTTCCCACAGATGGATGAAGTGTCACTTCTGTTGTCTAACTATTATGTAGTGTGGTAACACTCAATGTCTGTAACATGCGTGTCGGTGTGTCGGTGTCACCCCAGCGTCCAGCGTCCGGCTCGCTTCATTTATACGCACTAATGACGCAACATGTTTATGTTGTATGGCGCAGATAATAGATTTACGTCATTTATTATCCGTAGCTATGTACAGATAAATGAATTGTCTCTTCTGTGGTCTATCTATTATGTAGTGTGGTAACACTCAATGTCTGTAACATGCGTGTCGGTGTGTCGGTCACCCCAGCGTCCAGCGTCCGGCTCGCTTCATTTATACGCACTAATGGCGCAGATAATAGATATTTACTGTTTAAGTCATTTATTATTCGTTCCTATGTACAGATGAATGAAGTGTCACTTCTGTGGTCTATCTATTATGTAGTGTGGTAACACTCAATGTCTGTAACATGCGTGTCGGTGTGTCGGTCACCCCTGCGTCCAGCGTACGGCTCGCTTCATTTATACGCACTAATGGCGCAACATGTTTATGTTGTATGGCGCAGATAATAGATTTACGTCATTTATTATCCGTAGCTATGTACAGATAAATGAATTGTCTCTTCTGTGGTCTATCTATTATGTAGTGTGGTAACACTCAATGTCTGTAACATGCGTGTCGGTGTGTCGGTCACCCCAGCGTCCAGCGTCCGGCTCGCTTCATTTATACGCACTAATGGCGCAGATAATAGATATTTACTGCCCTGTTTACGTCATTTATTCCAGCCGGACATTTTTCTTAAGTCGATTTATAGAAACGAGAAACAATTTGTAATTTGGAGAGTGGGCTCGAGCGCCATTTCTTAATGTCTGTTTTTAGAGACCATTTTGTGTTTCTGTGGCATATAGGTACCTACACGAATCGGAATCAGGCGTGTGTGTATTTCATATTAGATGTCCTGGAGTGCGATTTTTGAATCTCATTCGCTGAGTTCTGCTTGAAAATGTCAAAATTACTGTGTGGTTTCTACTGCTGATTTGACTTTCAAAAAAAGCACTCGTGAAGTATGATTTTTGAAAGCCAAATCAGCAGTAGAAAGATGAATATCTCCATAGTAATTTTGATATTTTCAACTGCTGAGCTCAGCGAATGAGTTTCAAAAATCGCACTCCTGTTGCTATTTGTAGTGAATCTGTCGTTTCTATATTTAACATTTGAAAAGTTCATAAATCAAATACAGGGTGTTAGGGTAAACAGTTGCATTACTTAAAGGGGTGATTTTACTCACGATACTTTACAATCTAAGGAAACATGGAAAATTCACAAGAAAAAGTCAACTTTTCATACAAACTTTCGATCAGCTGATTGCATAGAAAGTTCAAAACTTGTTTTTATAATTTCCATTAGGAATGTTTGCGTCGTTCAGTATCATTGGTATCACCCCTTAAAGTAATGCAACTGTTTTCCCTAACACCCTGTTGGTACTGATGTATACCGGATGATTTTTTTACCGTTCCGAATCTTTCGATGATCTTGTACCTAACTCATCTGTTCGGTGTAATTAAATTCAGCAGTTAGGTATGACCATTCATCATCATGCGGTTGACATTTATACAGGGTGTAATATAAAATAGGACAGTCACTTACAGGGGTGCTTCAGACCATCAAACTGAACAACTTTCTCTATGGGACCAATATTGAAATCGCGAAAAAAAAAATCGGCTGTCCCATACATTTCAGTCGAGTTAAGTTTGCAGTTTTGTATGGGACAGCCGATTTTCTTTTTCGCTATTTCAATATGGGTCCCATAGCGAAAGTTGTTCAGTTTGATGGTCTAAAGCACCCCTTTAAGTAACTGTCCCTTTTTATGTTACACCCTGTATACATGCACCTGCCTTCATGACACTTCACTTTTATTCAGCGAATGCAATATTTACCCAGTCCACAAATAACAACGTAATAAAACAAACAACCAATAGCGCAGTGTAGCGCACCCAATTTATGTTTTTTTAGCCATCAGTTATGTTTTGATATAAACTTGTTATCATATACACTCAAAGCTTAACATTGGTATTTCAATTTTAACTTTTATGGCAACGTCATAAGAACGGGGGGAAATCTAAAGTACCTATTAAAATTGTACATAACATAATAGACTCTTTATACGGCGGCGGTGTACCTTTATATCAAAATCGCAATCATTTATCATGGTCTGTGACGTGTGATGTAGCTAAACGAAAACTGAGTCTGAACTCATTCAAACGTTTTATGAAAAATGGATGACCAAAAAAATATGGATGAATTATGTGAAAAATATTTAATTTATGTTAGAAAGGATGAGCAGTAAAATGACGGCCATAGGAGAAAATTTATGGACGATCATGAAATTTTTCGTCAATCCCAAACAATGAATGAATGAAATAGATTTTTTGTCACAGCACAAAATAATATAATAAAGGCATGATGATAATTTATAAACGATAAATCATGTATAAGAATTGCTAAACTTATGTGGCAGTGGGCGGGACACATTGCTCGCAGAACCGATATAATAGCCGATGGGGCCAAAAAGTTCTTGAGTGGCGACCACGTACCGGAAAGCGCAGCGTGGGTAGGCCCCTCACACGGTGGACCGACGACCTGGTGAAGGCAGCGGGAACCCGTTGAATGAGGGCAGCGCAGGACCGGTCGTTATAGCGATCCTTGTGGGAGGCCTATATTCAGCAGTGGACGTCCATCGGCTGAGATGATGATGATGATGAAATCATGTACCCATAAACAAACAGTATCTTAAAACAACAAACATAGCTAGAGAAGAAGTATAGCAAATAACCACTTAGCAGTGCACTGAACGGCATGGCAGTCCAATGCAGCCAATTAAGGATTTTTTAGCAATGAGCTTTCAAACAAATCGCATCCACTGTCGGACTCCGGCGAGCTAGTTCAGTCCGGTCCTTAACTTGGGTCTACATCTGCTAATTGCTTCCCAACTTGTTTTTGAACATAATTTTGGCTAATTGCAGTGCACTCGGCAAGGAGCCAAGTTGAAGTAACACGGGAAAGACAACCTTAAATCAGGCACGTTTAGCTTTTACAGCAAGTTTGTAGTCTGCACTGATTTGTATACCTTTAAAGTTGTGCAAGATTTTTCAATTAGCAGTTAGATTCAATCTCTTTACACACTGTTTCACTTTATTTAAATTAGCTGTATCTAAGGGAAGTACGAGTTTATACTATCGAGTAGTCATCGTATTTGTAGTGTTTGGGAAAGGAGTCCAGGACGTAATTCAAACCACACCATGTGCTAGTTAAACAACAACTGATTTATTTCATAAGTACCTACATATTATGAAGATGCATATACAACAGTATTGAATACGACAAATTAAAATGCGTTTTACTTAAACATTAGACAGTTCAATCAAATTGTTTAGTTAGGTATTTCGAAATATTTTTGAAAGGTTAGTGTTGTGTGTTGGGTTAGTGGCAAAGAGTAATATAAGTATATTAGAAAAGAGAACCCACTCGTGGCAACATTATGCATCCACCTTATGTCAAATTGAAGGCTAGCTAGCGCCATCTGTGTTTCTCTGAAAATAATTCTACCTATACTATACATACCTACTTATATGTATATACTTATATACTCATACCGTTGTTTGAATGCTAGTTTTCGTTCAATCCCACACCGATCGAGTGAAATTCCAGTATCCTTACTATTCCTGTAATCTGTACATTGGTAAGAGAACAACTGAAACTCCAGAACATCACTAAATCGGCACAAAATTGAACAAAAACTACAAACAACACGCACATTATGCAAGGTAGGTCGCCATTTTGTAAATTTGACAATTTGACATTGACATAGACAATATAATCTTTTTTTTTCATAGTAAAAGATATATTTAACAGATGGCAGCACTTTCTATGCAAACTGAATCGGAAAAACCACCAAAAGGCAAATGTCCTCCGCCTGGTTAGTGGGTTACAAGGTGTTATAAAAATAAAAATCACCAAGTGAAAGTTGTTCAGTTTGATGTTCTAACTACCCCCTTAAAAGTTTTAAATGTATATTTTTCTTTTGTAACAACCTATACGGGGTGTAACAAAACACCCTAGTAATACTTAAGGGGGTGCTTCAGACCATCAAACTGAACAACTTTCACTATGGGGCCAACATCGAGAAAAAATTAAAAAATCTGCTGTCCCATACAAAACTGCTGTACCGACTCGACTAAAATGTATGGGATAGCAGATTTTTTTTATTTTTTCTCGATGTTGGCCCATAGTGAATGTTGTTCAGTTTGATGGTCTGAAGCACCTTTAAGGCGGTTGCAGAGGGGTCAATTTTATACAAAACTTTGACGCACAATACGCGTAAAAGGTATTAGTATAAGTAACTTTGTATATTATAAGTAACTTTGTATATATATAGAAAAATAGTTTAGAAAATCTAGTTGTCACTTATCAAATAACATTTGCAATTTATAATATAATTACGAAGATGCGTTTTACTTAAACATTAGACAGTTCAATCAAATTGTTTAGTTAGGTATTTCGAAATAGGGTAAATAGGGTTTTGAAATGTTTCATACAAAATTTTCAAAGCTTTATATCTTCGTAATATTATTATAAATTGCAAATATTATTTAATACGCGACATCTAGATTTTCTAAACAATTTTTCCATATATAAAATATTACTTTTATTAATTCCGTCTTCGCGTATTGTGCGTCAAACCTTTGTATGGACTGAAACCACCTTAAGTATTACTAGGGTGTATTGTTACACCCTGTATTGATTGATTTGTTTCTTTTTTTTTTTTGTATAATAACAATATGTTTTATTTTAGATATAAATGGTTTACAATAACAAACCTCATGGGTTTGCATTTGGTTTTTGACAAGTGTCTTTCAAAATTCAAATTCAAAATAATTTTATTTCAGACAAAGTCCATAGATTGTTAGTATACATAAACTTAAAAACTATATTAGTACAGTATTATCAAATTGGACAACAATAGTCCTATATCTACATAGCCTATTTTCTGATAGAGGGGGCAGCGGAGAGGTGTAGTTTCGTCCAGTGCCTCCAGAAGGGACAGTGTGGCCGGTTTGAAATGGTGTTCAGGAGACTGTTGGTGCTACTTTGGACGCGACGCATCAGGGAGGCGACTCTACTGCGTATTATGGCGTGAAAGGAAGTCACACTTGCCGCCGCGAACATCCCTGACGCGCTGCAAAACCTCGGAAGCCCCATCAGCATCCTGAACCCATTATTATACTGGATACGCAGAGCATTGTAGGCTCTCTGCGTATAGCTGACCCACAGGCTGCACGTGTACATCGACTGGCAAAAAGCTCTGAAAAGTGTACGCTTTACCTCTTCAGTGCATCGGGCAAACCTGCGTGCCAACATATTACAGCGCACCGTCAACGCCCTGCACTCCCGCTCCATGTCTTTGCTTTCTTGTTTTAATTATAGCTAGAAATATTTATTTTTTAATTTTTGTTCGTGAAATTGTAGAACATGTAACTGTGTTCAATTAAAAATTTTAAGAATGAAACATTAAAAAATAAAAAAGATTTAAGTAAGTCATTCATTATGATACCGAAAACATTCACTTTAATTGAACAAAGGGATGCGAACAAGCCAAAAAGAAAAATATCAGATAATATTTTCGGTACGTAAAAGTGGAGAGAGATTCGAAGCAAATGAAAATGACAAAGCGCTCTTGGCGGGTGCGGTGCGAGCGGAGCGCACGCAGCATGCACCGGCTTCCTTCGCTCCGTGTGGCTAAGCTACAAAATACAGGGTTGTCAGTTGCACGATATTTTTAGAATCTACGTCATTATATCTATGATAATATGTAAAGCGATATTGACACAATATACAGGGTGTAAGTGACAGCCTAGCAAATACTGAAACGGTGAACTCAGACCATCAAACTGAACAACTTTCAATATGAAGCCTACCTCAGGAAACGTGAAAAAAAATCAGCTGTCCCATACATTTTAGTCGGGTAGGTACAGCAGTTTTAAAATTCCGGAATATTAAGAATCAGATGATATCAATCAATCAAATATTCTTTATTTTACACCAAAACATAAACAGTGAAATACTAAGGTGATATTTACGTTTTACATAGGTACATTTAACAATCACAATCCCAGGGTTGGCATAAACTTTGCTACAACTATTAACTATGTATCGTGCTGTTGTAACAAATCTGATTTTTGCACTGAAAGCCTTAACTATTACAAACCTATTCACCATAATGCTGAAAGAAAATTTTATAACCTTAGTGGGAGAGTGCATTTTCAGTACCTAGTTTGGCTGGTAACCCTGAGAAAATTACCCCGGGATATTGTTTTGTATTGCACTTGTTTCTCCCCCCGCTGCTCTCGCTAAACTTCAGATGGATTTATAGAAGAGTAAAATTCCCACACCCGTTCCTTATTGCTTCCAAGAATCGTGACAAAGCTGCAATTGGGGAAGTTTATTCTTTAAACCCTGTTGTCTTCATTCCACATTAGAGATCAAATGATATAAAACTTGAAACATATTTTAACCAGGATCAAATCGTTTGGTTTCTTTAATCGAGTAATGAATTTTTAATCACTCTATGTATTTCAATCATGAAGTGATAGGGTTGATCGTAATATTGAAGCCCATAAAAAGCAATAAGTAGCGTTTTCAATTCTTTTAATAATATTCAAATGGAAATTAGGGTATAGCTCCCAGTTTTAATAAAATATGGTCCCGTATCAACGCTATAGTATAATTATCTAGTAATAGATACTCTTTCTTATACTGTGGTATAAGTATAAGTCAATGTCTCGTAGCTTAGGTCTAGGATATACAGGGATTGTGCCTCAGATCATTAAACTAACTACGGAACTACTTTAACTACGGAGCCAACATCGAACTTGACCCAAATGTAATGTCACGACATACCTACAAACAAACTATTCTTCTTCTTATCGTGTGGGCAGAGCCCTGGTGTCAGAGTTTTTTCAGACCGCCTTACGGCCTCTGACGTGGTTTTTATGTAACGACTACTACCACCAGAGATAGTAGCCGGGACCAACGGCTTAGCGTGCCATCCGAAGCATGGAATCATTTTTCTTTTCGGACAATCAGGTGATTCAGCCTGCAATTTCCTAACCAACTGGGGAAAAACGCACAAAGTGACATATCAGTAGGTGTCCCCCGTGGGAATCGAACCCACGACCTCCGTATCGAGAGCCAACGCTCTTAACCGCACTAGACCACGGAGGCAGTTCTATTAAAATAATAATATTAGCTTGATGCCATTTTCAGAAGAATTCTCACAGAGAGAAAGCGCAGCGTACCCACGTAGACAACCCCCCACAAGCCACACGACGACCTGGTGAAGGCGGCGGGAACCCGTTTGATGAAGGCAGCTCAGTACCGGGCGGTGTGACCTATGTCCAGCAGTGGACGTTTATCGGCTGATATTATGATATGCCAATTTGCAAGATAAACCGATCGGAAAAAAGCATATTTAACGCTCAAGCAGCTTTCAAATAGTCTCCAAACTTTATCAACGTAGAACTACAAGTTTTAAAACAAATGGGAGCGAATTTATTTGCAAAACGAAGAGTTTTCCATTGTGTTAACTTTTTGCCAGAGCTGAATTCGCGTAGCAAAACATTGTGATCGCTTCACGGGTCATGTTTTGATAACGCCATGACATTGTTATCTCGTTTGATGAATGGACTTTTTGTTACAAATGGCCGTTGTTATTTTGCTAGTGAACTCGGTTGGTCGCCTGAAGTGTTTTTGGAAGGGAGGCTGTAGCCGTCAAGGATGAATTATGTTTTCATTATTATCTCTGTTAATAATTGAACGATTTCTTCATGAAAATATAACATCAAACTTAGGAATTATATTATGGCACTATTATATTGAAAATGTAGGTTTTAGGAAAGCTTTGTTTATCAAGGTCGTAAACTTTTCTTGCCGTGTTACTACCGGTTAGAATCACTGCACGCGACCCTTTCTCTTATCGTAGGGATTTCCTGCTCCATCAGATTTCAATGTATCCTGCGCACTTGACTGCTTTTGTAAATGCAATTGAAATCTTTATCCTCATTACAATAAAAAAAATCTTAGAAATATCGTTACAAATAAGTATTTTAAATAAATGAACAATAAATAGGTATATTTTATTAAAAAATAAATTTTGTTTGTAAAAATACCGTAACAATTTCTTATATTGAACCTAACTGTTCACACCTTAGATTAAAAACTTTTCGCTTACGCTGAAAAATTGAGCCAAGAAATGAGCGAGATAGCCAGTTATGAAAACTTATGTGAACAAAAAAGACAGAAATATTATTTTTTTTTTTGGTCACCGTGGCCGGTTTTTGTGTTTGGCAAGATGTCAAACCATTGTCAAACCTATGAAATGTTGATGACATCTTGCCAAACAAACCGTCTTTTTGTATGCAAAAGTCACACTATTGCTGTTTCATGTGCGGCCACGGTACGGTTTCATCTAGTTACCTACTATATCTATGGTTCACTCAATGGTTTTGAGATTTTTTTTTAAAAACACAATTTTATATTCACTTGCCAACAAAAAAAATACATGGAAGTCATAAATGAGACGGAATTATTAATAACAGAGTCAATTTGCTTTTTATTCTACAGGGTGTAAGTGACAGCCTAGCAAATACTGAAACTAAGACCATCAAACTAAACAACTTTCACTATGGAGCCTACCTCAGGAAACGCGAAAAAAAATCTGCTGTCCCATACATTTTAGACGGGTAGGGACTACTAGGGACAGTAGTTTTGTATGGGGCAGCTGATTTTTTTTCGCGTTTCCTGAGGTAGGCTCCATAGTGAAAGTTGTTTAGTTTGATGGTCTGAGTTGACCGTTTCAGTATTTGCTAGGCTGTCACTTACATCCTGTATAAGATCTACGCTCATTGGAAGAAAATGTTTTAGGGAGTTTAGCACTATAAAACAAAATAGCCAAGTCAAATGCCAATAATTGCATCCTTGTATTGAGTGTTTTAATTCGATTTAACAGTCGAATTTCAGGTTTTGTGATGTAAACTTCATTTAAACGGGAGCTAGTCGGATTCTGAGTTAAAATTGGCATGCTTGGAACTTTACTTCAGGAAAGGATTTCCAGAGAGGAAATGAAAATTGTTGAGGAAGTCACAGCATCAAAGGAAGGCTTCCAGACAAAGTGTCACATTGCTATCTTTGATATTGCCAGAGTGTTTTGTCGAAGCGAAATATCATTACGACGTTTTGCTTTGTATCTATTGTCATGAGATTGCGTAACGGTTTAATTTTAAGGAATGTGAAATTTTTTGTTGACTCAACAAAAAATAACGTGGTTATAAAACGTTATAGGAAAAAAAGGATCAGGTCAGTTACGACCTTTTCCCCGAACGTCCATCGCCCGAATTCCTTGTACGACCTTTTCCCCGAACGGACATTGCCTAGTACGTCCATTTACTTGTACGGACATTTCCCCTTACGTCCCTTTCCTTTTATGGACATTAAAATTTCCCCTTAGTACATTTTGAAAAAAACATTGGCCACGTCACGTGAAGAAAGTGTATTCGTTCCGGTCGTTACAAATCGTATGATAGCTAAAATTATACACAGGATAGGAGGAATATCGTGCTTTCCAAGGAAATGAAAATTATCGTTTTCTATCGTGGCATTTCTTATAAAATTCAAATTCAAAACCAGTTTTGAGGCGAAACGGGATTGGGCGTTTTCCTTTGGAAAGCGTATATTGTGTCGACATGTAGGTATCTAAAGGTTTAGGGTGCGGGTTTAAATAACTGTTCTTTATCAAAAATGTTCAGTCTTTTATTTTAGGAGTAGTGAAACTAGGGTCACTCTGAATTTTCATTAATCCGTTTAGTTAGTTACTACAAGTTTTAATAAACATTCTAAGAAAAATACTATTTCGGTAGACAAATAAAATAAAAGCGGTCAAGTGCGAGTCGGGCTACTCGCGCACCGAGGGTTCCGTACCACACCACTACAAAACACAACATTATTAACTTAGAAAAAAATCTTTTTTTGTCCGGGACCTTTAGCGCGAGAACGACTCACACTTGGCCGGTTTTTAGTAGAGCTTGTTCTATAATCACACTAAGTTTGACGCTTGTATGCATTACCGTTTTTACGATAGAGCGCGAAGAAAAAACGTTGATAAAAACTAGTTTCTTATTGAGAACCCCCCTTAATTTTTAACTTTTTGTCATTTTTATTATTTGTTAACAAATCCGCCGTAATAACGCACATTCTGTGAAAATTCAATTATCTAGCTCTTACAGTTTAAAAGTTACAGCCCTAAATAGGTCGGACAGACGGACGGACGGACGGACAACGTAGGCTTAGTAATAGGGTCCCGTTTTCACCCTTTGGGTAGGGAACCCTAAAAATTAAAGGTTCTTAAAAACTTAACTCTACAACTTGAATCAGTGTATCGCTTTTTTTCTTATTTATACAGGGTCTTAGGTTAAACAGGTGATTGTACCCATGATACTGAACAACTTTCCCAAAGAAACCTATAGGAAATCAGCTGATCGTACGTTTGTATGAAAAGTCGAAAAAAAATGCAAATTTCCTATAGGTTTCTTTGGGAAAGTTATTCAGTATCATGGGTACAATCATAGAGTAAGAAGATATGGCATATCGGCTTGTTTCTATAGAAAATGTTGTCGCCAACAAAGGGGGTGAAAAACGGGTGAGGGGAAGGGTTAACATTTAAATACGCTACTTCCCGCTATTATGACGTCAGGCCCAGTTGAGTATCTGTGCACAGTTCGATACAACATCTCTACCCCAGGGGAGCGCGTTATTTTCTCTATGGGTACAATAACCCCGTAAAGTAATGCAACTGTTTACCCTAACACCCTGTATATTAATGGCCTTCTGCTTGTGTCTTGTGTAAACATAAGCACTACATTTCTGATAATGTCGAGTGAAATTTGGGAGTATCGTAAATTCGTAATCTTTAGGAATGTTTTAGGAACAAAACCATATTTGAGGTAATACAAAATAGCGGATCCACCTGCCATCAGTACCTCGTAAGTATTTCAAAAATATTATCCAAACTTCTGCACAAGACAGGGTAATGTAAACGCAAATATCACGAGGTCCTGAATTACCCATCTACACCTTTACCATTCAATCCCCCATGACATCTGACAAATCGCACGGTTTCGGCCGCTCCAATTTCCGATGACAAGACCTACATTAACCTTAAGGGCCCTCTGTCAGGGAACCCCCAACACGGGGGAAGAATAAATCCGATCCAAGAATAAATTAAGCTCTTTGTGTAATAGAATTGAGGAGAGTTTTCAATGGAGTTGGGTACTTCATTTTATAAGCACACATAATATGATTACATATAAAAGACGCATACATCTTTGTATAGGCAACCTGTATGTAACAAATCATCCTAGTAAAATTTAAAGGGGTGTCAAACCGAACAACATCCACAACTGTGTTGTAGAGTTTCTGGCCGCATCTTCTCTACAGCGACAACACGTTCCGACGCGGTTGTAGCTTCAAAAAAGATTTGACGTTTAATAAGTGTGCTTCAAGGTCCTATATTGAATAAATTATGTTGACTTTGACTAGAGGCAAAATCTAATACAAAACTCCAATACCTAATTACCTACTCGACTCAAATGTATGGGACAGCAGTTTTTTTTCGATTTTGTCTCCATAGTTGTTCATTTTGGTGATCTGAAAATGTCATTGAATTCTAAATCACCCCTTTGAATAATTACTAGGGTGTTTTTTTACACCTTGTAGAGGTGCCATAAAAAAGGGCCTCCATCGATGAAATTAGTGCTGTACGTAAGTCAACTAAGGGATGACAACTGCACGGACTGTAGACTGAACCAACTTCGTAAAAACAGGCATTCATCATTGTTGTATTATTGAGCCGAAGACGTCGAGGATGTAAAGATAATTGTATAAATTAGTAAAACAGAGATGTTACTGACACAAGTGTTTATATTGAAGTGAAGTAACTAAGCACATAATCAACTTTAAAATAGGCATAAGAATATGTCAATATGATTATGCATAAAGAAGAAAATAACTTATAAAGAGTCTACACAACAAGAGATTAGTATAGACAGTATCTACAAAAATCATCTTCATCATTTTCAGCCCGAATCCACCCACTGCAGGGCATAAGCCTCTTCCTTATTTTGCTAATTTTTTCGGGCCCGTGCCAGTCGCATCCAGGTCTGTCCAATACTTTTCCAGATGTCGTTAACCCACCTGGCTGCCGGACGACCCACTCCTCGGGCAAAAACAGGCATTAGGGTAAGTATTTGACAGGTTTTTATCGTTCAAGAAAATACGAAAACAAAAAATATTACATTATTTTTATATATCCCGCAGAAACGCTTTTCTTGACAATATGTGTGGCTACATGCAGTCGACGTCATCGTGACGTCACCTGCTTGTGGCATTTATACCCTACACCAATGACATTAGTAAACAAGAACCCTACACGCAACTGTCTACATGCAGTTGACGTCATCAACCATTCGGCCAATCACAGTCGTTTACGATCACGTGACTAAAGAAGACAAAAAAAAATTTTCTTTGTTGATTTTCTCTTAAAATATCCAGTATTTTTCTTAACTGACTAAAGAGTTGGTTTCAAAAATTCATATTCAATACGATCAGTAGATCCTATATTTTACATGCTGTCAAATATGCTATTATCTAAATCAGTTCTTACCCAAGCGTTCTACACTTTATTAGGAATCACATACGTTGAACTCAGCAGTTGAAAATGTATGGAGATACGCATCTTTCTACTGCTGCTGATTTGACTACCTACCAAAAATCAAACTCCTGGAGTATGATTTTTTAATGTCAAAATCAGCAACAGCAATAGAAAGATGCACGTCTCATTGACATTTTCAACTGCTAAGTTCAAAGAATGAGTTTCAAAAATCGCATTCTAGGACGCAAATATATCATTTCATTATTTCTTTAGAACTGAAAGAAAATGCTTAGCTGTTATTTTCTACAAAATAAATATCAAAACAAGGCTATCGTCGCCTCACTGGGCACACGTTTCATCCCATGATTCTTCCCCCTCACTTTATGAACGCCGTCGTATTATGGATATAAAATTTTGGGCGCTGAGAGTGAGATTTTATGCCAATTTTTATGGTATTGTCTTCGTGAATGTTGTCCGAGTTTTATTGGCCACTAAAAAAAGATGTAAACCAAACCTATAGGCATTATGATTTCTTATATTGTAATACAGAGTGTTATTCTAACTATGTTTGTTACTTTTAGGGTTTCTTCAGTGTTTTGTTTTGGCAGTAATTTAATGCGATGTCATTTGCTTAATTACAGGCATTGGCTTACAAACTACTGGACGTAGGGTCCGCGCCCAAAAGTGTCCGAACCAAAAGAGGACCAAAACGTAAAAAGAGATCCAATTACGCGACAGTCTTCTTTTGATCGGCCGAATAAGAGGTTAAGAGGACGCGCGGGCGTGCGCCCGCCGTGCCCCGGTGGGATGGAAAAGAATTTCAGCATTTTCAATGTTTGTAGTTGGTTTATATTACTACAAGTACTTAGGTTTGTGTCTCGGACACTTTTTTCGAGAATTTTGTACAAGACCCGGTGACCCCGGCGTCCGGACGTCCAAAATATTATACGTCAATGTTTACAGATGGAAAAAAAGGGAAAAAATAATCATCGAAAACATTTTCTGTTTTGAAGTTACAGTTGAAATACAGCTGAACTGGTTGATGCCCGTCGTCCGCGTGGACCTGTGAGGTAGGGAAACATAAACACAATAATCCTTCCTTAGGGTCCTTCTTAATATTCTAACGGTTTTAAGAATGATCAGACCATCAAACTGAACAACTTTCTCAACAACATCGAAATCGCAAAAAGAAACCTCGTAGCAGTTCCATACAAAACTGCAAACCTACTCGACCCAAATTTTTGTTTTTGTGATTTCGATTTTGTTTCCGTTAGAGACAGTTGTTCAGTTTGATGATCTGAATATAAAAAGGCTGAAAGTCACCCAAAGGGCAATGGAAAGGGCTATGCTCAGAGTTTCCCTGCGAGATCGAATCAGAAATGAAGAGATCCGCAGAAGAACCAGAGTAGCTGACATAGCCTTAAGAATTGCTAAACTAAAGTGGTAGTGGGCGGGGCACATTGCTCGCAGAACTGACGGCTGATTGGGCTGAATAGTTCTCGAGTGGCGACCGCGTACCGGAAAGCGCAGCGTGGGTAGGCCCACAAGGTGGACTGACGACCTGGTGAAGGCGGCGGGAGCCCGTTGGATGAGGGCAGCGCAGGACCGGTCGTTATGGCGATCCTTGGGGGAGACCTATGTCTAGCAGTGGACGTCCATCAGCTGAGATGATGATGATGATGATGATGATGACCCTATTGTGTTAAGTTTCCCTGACTCATATCCACGCGGACGAAGCGTCGTCGGCGCCAGCATCAACTAGTTCAAAATAAAAAGCCTCGATGACCCCCACAAATTACCAAACAAGTAACGATACCTACACAAGTCGGTAGATGGCGCTGTATGATTTTAAATCGCGCTATCTGTGTAATTCTTGTAATTGTATGTGTGAGACTAGGTAGATAAATCTACTGTTTTCCTATTTCCTATTCGATTATATTATGGTTTTTAGTAGGTATTATTAGCTGGGTCATTATAGGACAACACCCATATTTTTCGGATAGAAGGATGAGCCTCGGCACAATTGTTCCTTAGGTGGTCTAGTGTGAAAAACGCCCGGAGGACTCCCTCTATTACCCCGCCATGGGGGTGGAGGGGGGGTTGAACTTTTCAGGTACCGCACTCACTGTGATTCGTCTAACTGCCAATTTCTAGCTACTAGGGCATGTTTGGTATCGTTTTTGACTAAATCAAAGTAGCTTAGTTGATTTCTGAAACACAAAAAATTTATTCCCATACAAAAAAATTGAAAAACAGTGAAAAATAAAAAATAAGAAAAAATATTTTTTTTTGCTAATTACCATAAACTTAAAACCGGTAGCAATATCGGACTTTAAAAAATATATTTGGAAAGCTGCTTTTATACAGATTTCAAAAATATAAGGTTTGTTGAGAAAAAAGCAAAAACAAAAATGAAAAAAAAAATTAACGCAACTAGGCAGGAACAAAAAAAAAAAAATGAAATGCAGGAGTGGACGTAGAAGTGTCCAATTTTGTATACAATTAGTAGTTACTATAAGCATTAAGGGAAAACTAAAATATTTTACAATATTATACCAGTTTTCTTGATACATAAACTGCACAAATAACTTGGTAATCCTGTGTATTTATACAGGATTACAAAGTTACACTTGCAGTGTACCTTTATATTGTCATGTCTTGTTGACTGACATATCAACGCACAGCCCAAACCACAGGTATAGGTTCTTTATATAGGACGGTTTACAAAATGAAAGGAAACATCAGATGACATCATCAACATCATATATTTACAATAAAACAGATTAAAATATTATTTTTCTTCTTCCTGTATACATTTGCCTTCGCAATGATACAACTCTGTGCACTTTAGTTGCCGTTGCAAACACCGGCACCTGTTGGTGCCGCACCCCGTTTTGCATCTACACCTAATCATTTCGATGCAGGCTTCAGCAGCAACAGGCAAGTCTGTCCATGTAGGTTGCCAACTATCGCCGACTTTTGTCCATCCCCAGTTAGATGGATCAGGAAGATCTTGAATCGGCGACATTTGACCCCATACATGGACAGCTTGAAAAACTGCCCTGAAGAAATGTTGATATAGAGCCGCTTTTGTGGGTGGTATATGCTCTAGTTGGCGGTCTTTTTTGGTAAATAAATGTTTTCTCGCTTCGTTTACTGTAGTACAGGAACTGGATCTAATAAGGAAAAAATATGTACCGTTAAAATGTTGCTTTGTTACTTATTAGGTGCCTAGTTTTATGAAGTTACCTACCTGTCATATAAAATTATAACAAACTTTTCAAGGATGGCAAATGAGTCGTTGCTCCTGCCTTCATAGGCTGCCAAAAAACCATCTGTGGCGGTAGGGAAAACTGAAAAAAAAAAAAGAAACTGTGTCACACCCCGTGAATGCGTGGAATAAAGGAAGGACCTGTCTGGGCTAGAGGAGCTATGGGTGCACGTAGGCACTGGAAAGCACCACCAGTATCTACCTTGTCATGAGATAGCGAACGCTCTTGGTAAAAGCTTGTTATAATAATACCACCTTTACTTCTAAACACGTCATCTTGATTTAGCAATTAAAAAACTTTCTTCTTACAGGACCACAAAAAACAAAGGTCCTCCCTTTATTCCACGCATTCACGGGGGTGACACAGTTTCTAGTTTTAATGGGAAAGGGAAAAAAAGTGCAATGGAGACATGGAACGTTTTCCCTACTGCCACAGATGGTTTTTTGGCAGCCTATGAAGGCAGGAGCAACGACTCATTTGCCATCCTTGAAAAGTTTGTTATAATTTTATATGACAGGTAGGTAACTTCATAAAACTAGGCACCTAATAAGTAACAAAGCAACATTTTAACGGTACATATTTTTTCCTTATTAGATCCAGTTCCTGTACTACAGTAAACGAAGCGAGAAAACATTTATTTACCAAAAAAGACCGCCAACTAGAGCATATACCACCCACAAAAGCGGCTCTATATCAACATTTCTTGAGGGCAGTTTTTCAAGCTGTCCATGTATGGGGTCAAATGTCGCCGATTCAAGATCTTCCTGATCCATCTAACTGCGGATGGACAAAAGTCGGCGATAGTTGGCAACCTACATGGACAGACTTGCCTGTTGCTGCTGAAGCCTGCATCGAAATGATTAGGTGTAGATGCAAAACGGGGTGCGGCACCAACAGGTGCCGGTGTTTGACTAAAGTGCACAGAGTTGTGTCATTGCGAAGGCAAATGTATACAGGAAGAAGAAAAATAATATTTTAATCTGTTTTATTGTAAATATATGATGTTGATGATGTCATCTGATGTTTCCTTTCATTTTGTAAACCGTCCTATATAAAGAACCTAAGTTCAAAATCTCTAGAACCTGTGGTTTGGGCTGTGCGTTGATATGTCAGTCAACAAGACATGACAATATACAGGCACACTGCAAGTGTAACTTTGTAATCCTGTATAAATACACAGGATTACCAAGTTATTTGTGCAGTTTATGTGTCAAGAAAACTGGTATAATATTGTAAAATATTTTAGTTTTCCCTTAATGCTTATAGTAACTACTAATTGTATACAAAATTGGAAACTTCTACGTCCACTCCAGCATTTAATTAAATTTTTTTTGTTCCTGCCTAGTTGAGTAAATTTTCTTTTTTCATTTTTTTTTGCTTTTTTCTCAACAAACCTTATATTTTTGGAATCTGTATAAAAGCAGCTTTCCAAATATATTTTTTAAAGTCCGATATTGCCACCGGTTTTAAGTTTATGGTAATTAACAAAAAAAAATATTTTTACTTATTTTTTATTTTTCACTGTTTTTCAATTTTTTTGTATGGGAATACATTTTTTTTGTTTCAGAAATCAACTAAGCTACTTTGATTTAGTCAAAAACGATACCAAACATGCCCTAGTAGCTAGAAATTGGCAGTTATGACGAATCACAGTAAGTGCGGTATCTGAAAAGTTCAACCCCCCCTCCACCCCCATGGCGGGGTGATAGAGGGAGTCCTCCTGGCGTTTTTCACACTAGACCACCTAAGAAACAAGTGTGCCAAGGCTCATCCTTCTATCCGAAAAATATACCCTCCCCATACAAAAATGGATATAAAGTCTAAGCTATATTAGAGGTAGTGCCATTCAGGGTAATGTTGCGAATATTTGTGTGATGAATATTAATATTTGTATTCGATTCATGGGTGTTTGTATATTCATCCATCACACAAATATTCGCAACATTACCTGAATGGCACTACCTATTCCTAACTTACACATTTTTTGATACATGACATGCATGATTAATTTGATCATTTTATCATGTTTAGAATATAAAACTTTGTCAGTAAATTCCTCTGTAAGTAGGTATATTTCGTTCAGGCAATGAATGATTCTAGATGGAAAAGTCGAAAGCATCCTGCTTTCGGCTTTCCGTTTGACTACGGAACATTATTTGGACTAGTTAGGTAGGAGACAAAATACATTTTGGTTCTTGTTTGGTAGTTTATGGTAGTAGTTTGGTAGTTTTTGATTCTTTTTGATAGATTTGGTTTCGTGATTTGATTGGTCGTTTTTCTTAGATTTTGGTTTTTTCGTAGATTATGGAAATTTTTGGTTTGTTTGTTTGGTAGTTTTTGGTAATTTCTGGTAGATTTTGGTAGTATAAATAACAAAAAATCAAAAACGATAAAAAATGAGAAAATCAAAAGAACTAGGCAGGTTCTAGAAACTACCAAAAATTATTAAAAACTACCAAAGAGTACCTATCAAAGTACTCTAGATGTTTAATTTAGTTTGACTCCGATTTTTTAACAAAAACAACATTAGTTCAAGAAGTGTTGCTTCATTCAATGACTATTCATCAATAAATAAAGTTCAGTCTGCGCAACTCACGGCCACGCAGTGTGATGAAAGTATGGACGCCTTCACAAATTGCGTTCGCACCCAAATGGCACATGTAGCATTATAAGAGACCACTTTTGGTGTACGGAAACTAAAGGCTGTATAAGATGGTGTTACAATGGTGTTAACAGCGCTGTTAACACCGATATAACTCTTAATTGGGCACAAGTTATACAGCCTAAGGTTCTATATTGGAATTATAATGGCCACAAGGCATTATATCGACTGCTTAACAGAGTACAAGTGTCTTGTTATACAGACTAAGCCATTATATTGGGGTTACTGCTATACTTAAATAACGCTTGAGGTTCTACATTATACTTCTAGCATCAGCAGAGTGTGTACATGAAAACCTGAATTTATTTTAATAAATTCCGTGAGTGTTGGTTATTAATGGCGTGAAGTGAAGTTTTATTGAGAATTTGTGATAACCTAGTTAAGTACACTTTTATAATATTAGCCTGTGAAAACATTTGGGAATGCAAGTTCATTGTGAATGTTTATATGGTTTTATAGCAAATTTTTTACGCGCCTCTGAAATATTTCGTTTTTAATTAAAAATATTGTGAAAATAATTACACGTCAAAATATATGTGTACATTTTTTGTGTCTGATTTACATTTAATCATACAAAGTTTTATTTTATATTATAATAAATATGTGTTTTACGTGTAAATAAAAGCAGAAATCATTAGTAAAACATAAACAACACCATAATTTTATTTATCATATGGTTTAGGTTATAAAGTTATAACAAAATGGCGCTTTCTTAAGAAACCTATGTGAACTCTTATAATCCTGAATTAACGACTATGGCTGTACAAGAGTACACACCGGTTCCTCTATAACGCTTATTGCAGTAAATAAGAGTTCAAGTGAACCAATATGCAGCCTGTCGGCTTATATTAGTGTTATTATGGTTCACATCAACGCTTAAGCCATTCATGTGAACTACTTAAACGCCATTATGCAGACTAAAGCAATATAGTGGTATTTTCTGTAGCCATTTTACTGCCAAATGCTGTATTTCTGAGTTACAAGAGTATCTCGGAATACCTTTGGTGTTCACGAGTGCTAATATAACACCTTTAAGCAGCTTTGAAAAAGAGGCTAATAACAGAGTTGAGGTGAACCAATATAGAACCTTAAGCGTTAAATCACTCTACGTGTACACCACTTTACTGCCAAATGCTGTATTTCTGAGTTACAAGAGTATCTCGGAATACCTTTGGTGTTCACGAGTGCTACTATAACACCTTTAAGCAGCTTTGAAAAAGAGGCTTAATTACAGAGTTGAGGTGAACCAATATAGAACTTTAAGCGTTAAATCACTCTACGTGTACACCTCTTTACTACCAAATGCTGTATTTCTGAGTTACAAGGGTATCTCGGAATACCTATGGTGTTCACGAGTGCTAATATAACACCTTTAAGCAGCTTTGAAAAAGAGGCTGAATAACAGAGTTGAGGTGAACCAATATAGAACTTTAAGCGTTAAATCACTCTACGTGTACACCACTTTAACTCTATTGGCTGTACAGTAGTTCACATTGACTCTTTTAAGATGCTAGCATTACAGTGGTATAATTCTACACCTTTATACAGCAATAATCATATTTTACTGCCCCTATAATGCTCTTAAGCAACCAATGCGATATAGGCTGTAAGAAGGCATTTTTACAGCTGCTCTAACTCTGATCCCGTTACAATAGTATCCGTTCCTGCTCTTATAATGCTATTATAAAGACTAAAGCGTAATAAGCAGCTCTAAGTTCTCAGTTGAACCTTATTAAGTGTTAATTAATGCAACAAGTTCCGATTTACACCAAAAGTGGTCTCTTATAATGCTACATGTGCCATTTGGGCAATTACTTGCAACACTAAATATGCAGAACTGTCAGGCGCTCTCTCTCGTCTGACACTTGTGTGCTGCGTCACGTACTGTATTCGTTTTCTTTATTAATAAACATTAATTAACAGTTTTTCACAGTTTGGAACAGAGACGTGGTCGTTCACTCAAGGCCTCATAAAAAGGCTGAAAGTCACCCAAATGGCAATGGAGAGGGCTATGCTCGGAGTTTCCCTGCGAGATCGAATCAGAAATGAAGAGATCCGCAGAAGAACCAGGGTAACTGACATAGCCCAAAGAGTTGCTAAACTTAAGTGGCAGTGGGCGGGGCACATTGCTCGCAGAACCGATGGCCGTTGGGGCCGAAAAGTTCTCGAGTAGCGACCGCGTACCGGAAAGCGCAGCGTGGGTAGGCCCCTCACACGGTGGACCGACGACCTGGTGAAGGCGGCGGGAAAACGTTGGATGAGGGCAGCGCAGGACCGGTCGTTATGGCGATCCTTGGTGGAGGCCTATGTCCAGCAGTGGACGTCCATCGGCTGAGATGATGATGATGAACAGTTTTCCGCCCTTGTTATTATTCTATCAGGTTATGGGCCGTCTCATACCTGCCGTCCAGTGTTATTTCAAAGATCCGAATAGTATTTCAAGTAAAATAAGAAAAGTTAAAAACCGCGTGTAAAATTATAACCTCAATCTTATCGCGTTTGCGAGTGTTTTACAAAAATTTTCAGCTTATACCACTAATCGAAGTGAAATATGGCTAGCAACAATATAATGTCAATTGAGAAACTCACAGGAAGAGACGAAGAACTTTGCATTGATTTTTTATATTGTTTTCACTACGACTTTACATAAAATATTAGTACTGGCAGAGGCACTATTTCAGGGACTATTTATTTTATGTAGTTTTAAAAAAGAAACGTCTCCTTCTGTAAGAAAAAAATTGTTAATTCGTGTGTACGCCAGCGCAACGCCAGCTCCGTGGTTTTTTTTTACTTATTTATATCTCCGCTCCCTGAAGACCTAGCCTCATGAGATTTTGGATGCCTAGGGCACTATTTGAGAACTATTTTTTGAGTGTAAATTCGATGCTGCAATGCAAGCCGTTTTAGCCACAGAAAATGTGTACGCTACCTTGACGTCAAGCCAGCGTACCAGGTAAAAAAAACGATATCACGTAAAGTATAGAGGCACTATTTATTTGACCTAGGTACTAATTAGGCACTATTTATGAACTATTTATTGGCACTAGTCCCAGCCAAATCCCTTTCATGTGTACGCTAGCTATACGGACACATGAGCGCTGTTTATTTTTGGAGCGCTGCTTTACGGTACCCACAAAAAGTCGGTAGATGGCGCTGTATGATTTTAAATCGCGCTATCAGTGTAATTCTTGTAATTGTACGCTTGTGTGAATAGTTGAAACTACTGACTAACGATTTTACCAAAGAGATTAGCACAACTTTACCTTCGTTTGCCACTGTTATGGTGGGTAAATGATAATACAATTTTTTGATGCATGGTCACTTTATTGATCATGTTTATGTTTATGAATATGAAATGATGATGATGGATGATGATAAATAAATATAAAACGGTAATGTAACAGGAGTTTGTAGTTACAGTTTGTAATTATTGAAGATATTTTTAGTGTTCCGTACCAAAATTGGCAAAACGGATCACTTATGGAATCAGCTCGGTGTCTGTCCGTCCGTCCGTCTGTCACAGGCATTTTTCTCAGAGACCATAAGTAAGACATAGGAAGTTGAAACTCCGTACAGATATAGCAATTTCTGGTCCAATATCATAAATGAAGTAAAAAAGTAGAAATGGTGAATAAAAAACATTCTACCTTATGGTGTGGGGTATCAATTGAAGGCTTATCAAAATACGAGTCTAAAAATATAGGTACTTTTAAATTTTTTATTAAAACTTTGTTTAACAAAATGTTCAATTAAATCCGAGAAATTGCTGTCCCCACCTCTATTTCTATATCTATACTAATATTATAAAGAGGAAAGATTTGTACCTATTTTTGTATGTTTGTATGTTTGTAATGAATAGGCTCAAAAAGTACTGGGCCGATTTAAAAAAATCTTTCACCATTAGAAAGCTGCATTCACCCTGAGTAACATAGGCTATATTTATTGCTAGAAAAGATTAGACGTCCACCCGTGCGAAGCCGGGACGGGCCGCTAGTCAAAAATATAGCCGTATAAGATCTGAAAAAAAAAATCATGAACATCAGAAATAAGTTGAAATAACGTATAAATGGCGGGAAAATTATCATGGTGGCTCTAACTTGGATAGTTTTTTTTTCTACACCGTGTAAAAAGACATCTCCCGAAAACTTTAAGAACATATCACTGAACCTATATAAAAATTAATGGCGCTAAACTTTTAAATTTAAAAAAATTATTCGTGATTTTTCCATTTTCTTGCCACGCAATGTAAAGCGTACATCGCTCGGGTGAGCGGGCAGTGACCTTACAGCTGTGTGGCGCGCGACCGTAGCTTGGCGACGAGTTTGATGAGTGCGTTTTACATTGCGGATTTTTGCTATTTTCGAAATGCTTGTGTTTAACAATTAAAATTGTATTGCATTATGTCACTGGTAGGCTTTAATGTTCATAATTGTAGAAATAAAGGCCCGAAAAAAAATTTAATTTGTGAAAATAAAAAAAATAAATTTCAGTTCCAAAGTGTTAGGTATCATGGTCTGAATCCATAGTTTCAGTTTTCGGGAGTAGTCTTTTTACACCCTGTATATCCAAAAAACTAACACCATAGAGACCAGTGTAAAATGATCTTCAGTTACTATGTGACCACATACTAAGTAAGTGTCAATTTACAGTGGTTTAATCAATGACCCATGCTAAACAACTGGTAGTACGGAACACTAAACTCGTACTTGGCCCGTTTTTATTTTAGGCTGTTGTTTTGGTTTGAATAAAAAAAGTTACACTATGGCTCAGATTATAAGAACAAAAGGCAATATCTTAGTTGTCCTTAATATCACCGTTTTTTTTTTATAAAATGTTTATTTGTTTGTACGAGCATCATCAGATCATCACACAAAAGCTACTAGACCAATAATAATTATTGATTATAATTTATTGTTTACAAGTGCATTAGTAGACTTAGAAACTATAGTCGAGCCGTTTCTAACGGCACTTTCGGGAACGGACCAGTTAATGACGATGTCAATGAAAATTTTATTTTAATTTCGAATAAAAAACTCTTTATCAACCTATAGCCAAAAAATTTATTCGATTGTCATTTGTTTTAACGATTTGGCGGCAATTTGAAAAGAGCGTGTCGCGAGGCAAAACGAATTTAGCAGGGAAAAATGTTTTCTCCCCAATTTATTACAATTTTCGTCGTGGTCCTAGTCCATAACAAAGTTAATGATAAACTTCGATAGGTATTTCATGATGAAGCCCTGTCCCTTGATACTTGTTTACAACTGGTTAAATGAGTTTAGGCATGATCGGAGCAATCTCAGTGATGATCTACCTGGGAGATGTCGTTCAACGGCGACATCTGAAGAAAACGCCAATGCTGTGCAGCTCATGAGAGAGGCTGATAAGAGAGTGACGTTCCAGCAGATTCAGGCAAGCTTCAGCATTGATATGAGTCAAGTGCAAAAGATCCTACACGAATATTAAGGCGTAGGGAAGCTTTATACTAGATGAATACCCCATAATTTAACCGATTTCAATATTTTCATAGTAAAGCAGAAGGGGCCACTGCTTCTCACAGAGGTTCCATTGAACGGGACGATACATAAAATGGAATGGAGGCCACTTCTAAAAATATTTGAAGTATTCCCAACCTCCTACTTCTATACCCTTTTTATTGTCCTGAAACATTCAGTGTGCCCCACGTATAATAATAACTTGAGTCAAGTATTGATGATATAAAGGCTTGATGTTGAAAATATTACCATTACGTGCACTTCAAGCCTTTATATCTCAGTTTGGACTGAGTTCCGCGATACTGTAATAATAACAAGTGTTTTTAACTTTATTCTGAACTATAATATTCAATTTCAAATATTAAGGATTTTAAACATGTTAAGCCATGTTGTGCTATTTCGAATCAAATTCACGTCCCCTCAAGACGCAAAACATTGAAAATTTCCGGTTTGGAAGGATGCGGCTTCAAGTCTCGCCCGAGACTGAATTTTTCAATCTTTAATTTGATATAATATTCAAGTTTGATTAATGGCCGCACTAAAAAAAGAAAAAAGGCGCCATTTTTAGGCATAGGCTTTTGTCACCCTATTTTATACGAAAATGTTACCCATATAAATTTAAGTTAACGTTAGTCAAATAAAGTAAAATAACACCAAAAATAATATCATTTTCTCACAATTAGTAAATGTTAATCAAAAGAACCCCCCAATTTATTCTGAAATGTTTTCTAAATTATGACGATTTTGTTAAGTACCCTAAAAAATATCTGCTTCTAAAAAAAGTGTTGTTTTCTCAAAAAAAGTAAATGTTCACCTTTAGTAGGGGTAAACCGGGATGCTTGAACAGGTGGGATAGATGAGCCACCTCAATTTTTCGATTGAAAATTTCGAGCTATCGATTCGGTTGACAGGTCATTGTATGCCCGCGAACCACATCTACCACTACAAGCGCCATCTAGGCTGCCGGCAGAGTAGTTTGACTTCGAGCTGAGTTTATGTGTTTTTCATAGTACAAAGTGAAAAAAATGTGTTTGGTTTATTTGTTTGTTCTTGCGTTATATTAAAAGGTATTTATTATATTGATGTATTGTTATATTGTCAAACTAGTGTAGTTTGTTGAATGCAAAGCCTATTTGATCTATGATTAAGAGTTTTTCGGAAATCTAAACAAAAGTAGGAACGGGTCGATAAGGGATGGTTGAGCCACCCCACAGAGGGATGGTTGACCATAGTCAATAATAATATTTTTCCTCGATTTTATTTATCTTGGAGCTTCAAATGCCGTTCCAATCCAAAACTAAGTAGAATATAGGCTTCAGCCCCAAGAAACGAAATCAAATAGCAGAAATTTGTAGATTCGGACTTCCGAAGCTTCTAAGGCCATATACCAGCTTTTTGTTTTTTTGCCATGTTTTGGTTTAAAAATTTGTTTCTCTTATTAAAGTTTTCTTAGTGGGTTCATTTTATTAAAGAATAATGCTAAATTTGACATTAAAATGTTTTCTTATGTAGTAATTTTCTTCATACTAATCAAGAAAACCGTAGTCAAAGTGTGCAATGTTGACATGCCGTTATTTTTTGTTCCATTTTCAATCCTATCAATTTTAGATTGTTCCCATACATTTAATATGAGATTTTATTATAATTGCAATGAATTGTAAACGCTTTCTTGTTTTATTTCTTTAAATATAAGGGTATGTTCAACCATCCCTACCCCCCTGTTCAACCATCCCACCCATTGGGGATGGTTGAGCCAAATCTCATTTTTTGTAAAAAATTGTATAGCCCAATAAATATTATACTCACAAACGTCTTAGTACATACCATTTGTAGCCAAATTACTGTGCTATCTATTGCCACTAATGTGACATCACTGCATCTTTGCAATAAAAAGTGGTGCGCGTTTAAGCAAAAGGTGGTTCAACCATCCCGCACTCCCCCTACACCCAAGTTACACGTCATAACCACTTTTGACTGCAAGAATCAGGTAAAAGTGGGTTTGACCCATTCCCTTCGTCAAAATTACATTTTTGAGGTTATATTAACAGGTAAACAGTAGCCATTCGGTTCTGTGCGGAGGTTAGTTAGCGAGGAGCGAAGCGACGAACATGTTACTAGCATGTTCGTCGCTTCGCTCCTCGCTAACATGTTCGTCGCTTCGCTTACTAACTAAACTCCGCACGCTGCCGCCACGCCGCAGTTAGATCTAGGGCTCAAAACCTGTCAAAACCACTTTTGCCTGATTTTTTACCAGTTATGAGTTTTGACTGTAGGTACTATACAACGTGTTAATGAATTAACGCAAAACTAGAAAGTAGTTTGTTTAGAATCGAGAGCACAGTCGAATTATCATGGTTTCAACATAGGTAATTTTTTTCCAAATATTAATTAATTTTTTGCAAAATTTCAAATTTTCTGAACCCGATGTCAACCCACCGCACGGACACACTCACCCTACTTACTACCAAAACAGGATTATAAAAATGTATGCATGAGTACGTTAGCGCTTTCTTTCAGTGCTGAAATGATAACAAATCATTTTCGCCTCAAAACTTAAAATGCTAATAACTTTAAATTTTAACTATCAAAATAATTTAATTATTGTTTCAATATAATTATTTTGTTATAAATCAGTTTGGGTGTATGAGGTTTTGCGCTAATTTATTAACACGTTGTATAAGTTCTAACAAAATTATCTAAAACTATCTTAAGAGGATGATCAGACCATCAAACTGAACAACTTTCTCTTTGGGACCAACATCGAAATCGCCTAAAAAATCAGCTATCCCATACATTTGGGTCGATTTGGTTTGTATGGAACAGCTGATTTTTTTCGGGCTATTTCGATGTTGGTCCCAAATAGAATGTTGTTCGGTTTGATGGTCTGATAATCCCCTTAAAATAGTTTCACCAAATTTTGTTAGACCTATTATTATACAGTACCTACATTTTATTGCAAGCGATGTAGTTTATTTGGGTAGAGTTAGCGCGTAAATTGGTTGTAGGTAGGTAGTTAGGTACAATTTTTTTTTTGGCTGTACTCAATTTGGTGAACATTTACAAAATTTGGCTGTGGTTTAAATATTTAAGTTCAAGTATCACTTTATCAGTTATTAAATACTTCTTTATTTGCAATGCAGATTTACTATTTTATACATTCATGAGAAAACTGCTAAGTTGAAGTGGGATTGGGCCGGCCATGTCTGTCGATTGCACCCGGAAAGATGGGCCAAAGTCTTAACACCTTGGATCCCGGAGAATGGACGTCGCCGTCAGGGTCGACCCCGAAAGAGGTGGAGAGACGACCTGGACACATTCGACAAAGAGTGGATGGAACTGGCTCAGGACAGGGATGCATGGAGGATAAAGGGGGAGGCCTTTGCCCAGCAGTGGGATGAAATAGGCTAAAAAAAAAAATACATTCACTCTTTGGTCCACGTTTCTTTTCTTGGTGCTCTTTGTAGTTTTATGGTTAAAGTGTTTAGGGAGTCAAAACTTATTTTGGTAAACAATTTTTTTTTTTCGATGTTGGCTCCATAGCGAAAGTGGTTCAGTTTGATGGTCTGAACTGAACCAACCCCTATTAATATTACTAGCATGGTTTGTTACAAGCTTTTGATATGTGGTGTTGGAGGAGAATGGAGGGGATAAGTTGGACGGAACGAATAACAAATGAAGAGGTATTAAGAATGGTTAAAGAAAGGAGAAACATTTTGAAGACAATAGAAAACCGGAGGGGAAAGATGATCGGACACCTGATACGAAACGACAACTTCTTTAAAACCATACTGGAGGGGAAGATAGAGGGGAAGAGAGGCAGAGGAAGACCCAGACAGAGTTATCTAGCCCAAGTGAAGGAAAAGGTTGATGTCGTGTCGTATCAGGAACTCAAGACACTAGCTGAAAGTAGACAGGATTGGCGAATACTCCACCGACAAGAGCGTAGCTCTTAAATAAGATAATGATGGTTTGTTACACCCTCTATACAGGGGGTGACAAACAAGGCTTTAGACGATCAAACTAAACAACTTTTACAACGGGAAAAAGTCTGAAATCGCAGTAAACAAATCAGTAAAAAAATCTAACAAAATTAATGAAACAGCAGATTTTTATTTTTAAATGTATTTTTTTTTCTTTTTTTTTAACTTTTAATCCTGAGGTGGTCCCATTCGAAGTTCAACCCGAAGCTACAAGACGAGGATTTTCCGCACAACCACCGCAGTGGGCACACCTTAGACCATTTAACTAAGGAGGAGTTTTTTTTTTTTTTTTTTAATTTATTTAACTTTTACAAAAAAAAATTTAATCTAGAATAAACAATTTCTCTCCAAAACTCCTTAAAGAGTTTAGCGGGAGATTCACAGTTGCTGCGTGACGTTAACTAATTCAAAGTACAGTTACAGGTCTGATTTTAATTTTTGACTACAAAACAATTTTAATTTAAAACAAAACAACATTTTTTTAAAAGAAATTAGTTTAAGTCTTTATCGATAACAATACCAACAATAACAACAATGAAGGCATGCACAGAATAGATTTAACTTTCTGGTATTAATTTAACCTCCTGCCTAGCCCTTAGACGGAGTCTTGGGTTCGGATTACACAGGGGGTTATACTGGACCACTAGGCAGGAGAATTCAAATATGGCATAACAATGCATACATATATACATACATACGCATACATTACATACATATGCATGCATTGCAATACAGGGTAACACCATAGTGCTGTTACAGTATGCATAGGTTTAGTAATCCAATGGCCTTGATTCGGAGTGTACCACGACTAAACTAAACTAAATGTATTCCTGTCACTTTCTAAAATAAGATTAAGAAAAGAGACAGAAAACCAACAGCTGACTTTAGTGCTGTCAAAGTGACGTTAAATGCGCAAAATAAGTCGCCATCATAATGTACGCCATCTTATTTAAGTTGTTTTTGGGCGTTTAACGTCACTTTGACAGAACTAAAGTCAGCTGTTGGTTTTCTGTCTCTTTTCTTAATCTTATTTTAGAAAGTGACAGGAATACATTTAGTTTAGTTTAGTCGTGGTACACTCCAAATCGAGGCCAATTTTAGCTTTTATAGTTTCTGTAGTCCCTTTTATACATTTTAAATCAGATGGTAGGTTATTAAATATTGTAGGAACTATGTATTCTTTTGTCCTTTTTCCGTATACATTTTTGGTTTTGCACACCCTAAGGCTACCCTGCGCTGCTTTTCTGGTGGGATAATTATATTTAATAGGTATTTTATATTCACTGCGTGTGTGCTCTTGCAGCGCATGGTACAGTATGAATTTATGTATGTATTTTTTTTCTATCGGGATTACATTGCATAATTTAAAAAGAGGTTCATAACTATCACATTGTTTACATTTTTTGCGTTCTTTGGGATGCACAATAAGTTTAAGAAAACGGATTTGTAAAGATTAAATTTTATTAAGATGAGTTGCGTGTGTAGTGCCATAAGTACCCGCGCCATAGTTTATTATTGATTCAACCAGGGCGTGATAGACAGCGCACAAGATCCCTTGGGGTGTGCAATAACACAGCATTTTAAATCTGCCTAATATTTGTCTTAGTCTAGTGCACAGAGCGTCTACATGTAATGTCCAGTTAAAGCGCTCATCTACTGTTAGACCGACATACCTATAACTACTAACTTGCTCAAGGGGCGGACAGGTACACATGACACCGCCATGTAAACATTCAAATGAGTGACCTACAACTTTTAGTGGTTGCAATGTTTTCTTTTTGTGACTGGAACTAAGATGCATAAACTTTGTTTTGCTAACGTTAAGGATAATACCATTATCGTGTGCCCATTTAGTCAATTTATTAAAATCTTCTTGAAGGTTTTGTAATAATAACTGAATGTCGTCGCCGGCACTCATTATACAGGTGTCGTCAGCAAACATATAACAGTTGCATTTTTTTATAACATTAGGCATGCTATTCACGTGCAAAATATAGCACAAGGGACCGGTCACGGATCCTTGGGCCACACCGAATTTTACAACTTTGGGCTCACTCACACATTTATTTACTTTAACAACAAGGGTTCTATTCTGCAAGTAATTTTTGAACCAATTGAGCAGGTTTCCACGTATTCCACTAGCATACATGGATTCCAGGAGGGTGGGGTGATCCAGAGTATCAAATGCTTTTCGAAAATCTATGAATAAGACCAAAACATGGTGTTTATTATTTAAGCTATTATTAACGTCATTGCTAAACTTAGACAATAGTGTATCTGTGCTCTTGCCCTTCTGGAATCCATATTGCTGATTGTTTATTACGCAATTTTTTTGGATATACTCGGTGACCTGACCAACAATCGCTCGCTCCGCTATTTTATTCAAAGAGGATAAAATGGCAATGGGTCTATAGTTACTAGGGTCATTGACCTTTCCACTCTTATATATGGGGCGAACAATTGATATTTTCAAGGTATCCGGGTACACTCCACATTTTACCGAAAGATTTATAAATTTAGCCAGTACAGTACTAATGTCATTTTTAATTAGTTTTAGGTCACTCATTCTTATGTCGTCTATGCCTGGAGATTTAGAACAATTTAAAGAGCTAATTATTTTTTCTACATTACAGGGTGTTACATTTTTAAAAAGCATTGATCGATTTAACTCATGTACATAACATTTGCGGTCTAGCAGGTTTACGTCACAGTTATGTTTGATTTTTTCTATCTCCTCAGAAAAGGTACATACAAAATTATTACATATTTCTATTAAGCTACTCTTACTACCCATGTTTCTCATGATGGTGTCGTCCAGACTTAAGTTTTCTTTACCGAGCCATTTATTTAAGATATTCCAAATTTTGCGGGAGTCTTTCCCTGCCTCAATTAATTCATGCTTTTTACTTATGTTCTTAGCCTTATTTATTGCTTTGTGTGTCTTATTTCTCCACCTGTTATATTCTAGTCTAAGTATATTGTTATTACGATCCTTTTTCCAGCGTTTAAAAAGTTTATCTTTATGTATTATCATGTTACTTAATTCTTTAGTTACCCAATTGCAATTAACTCGTTTATTTGTTTTAATAATTATTTGTTTTTTGTTTGTATCATAAAAGTTACGCGTGTCATTCTACTAACAAACTTTTCTGACACTTTTTGCGGGAGACGAAGTAGCATGAAATACGCAACTTTGGATTTTATTCCGTTACTTTAGTGATTAATTTTGAATGTCAATAATCATGACAAATAGGGCGCACGCGTTGAAAGTTAGCTGTTCATGCTAAATATTATTCCAAACAATAATCACATTAAACACACATTGATAGTAAAAGTATCAGTTTGATGGTCTAACTCTGTAAAGTAACAAGCTGTAAAATTAACAACACATAACATAACATAACATAAATATTCTTTATTTGCACACCAAAAACATACAGCAACAAAAACAGAATAAAAAGAACGTAAGGGTACAAATGGCGGTCTTATCACTAAAAGCGATTTCTTCCATACAACCATGGGATGGAAGAACTTTATCATTTACTAGCTCGGCGGTGAAGGAAAACATCGTGAGGAAACCTGCATTCCCGAGAACGAAAAGAAAATACCAAAAGTTCGGAGGTATGCGTAAATACGGGTGAGCTTGGGGCGAACACAAAAGGACCAGCGCTGGTCTCCGTGTTACAACGACCCTTGCTTGCAATAGCCCAACCACAAATAATAATAATAATGGGACGGCCGGGATTTTTTTGGCGCGATTTCAGTGTTGGTCCCATCGTAAAAGTTGTTTAGTTTGATGGTCCCATTTAATTTTACACCCTGTATTTATGTTCACACCCTGTATTTTATCTCTCTACGACGACAGTTCATGCGGATGAAGTCGCGGCAAAAAGCTAGTTGTAATTGTAACGTAATATATTTGAAGATTGAATGATTAATTCTTGTTAAAATAACACAAGCTTTATTAAATTATGCAAATTATACGTTGTTTGATGTTACAAAATTAAAATAAAATGATATAGCAAGCCGGCTGCTGGCAACAAGCGATTTAATTAAGTTTAAACCAAACAGGCCAGGAATCTTTTATATGCTCACAGTTTTTACGTAATTAAAGTCCAGTAATTTATTAAAAGAAATCATCCGTTTTGGTCCAGTGCCGGCCAAAAAAAAAATCATTTTCTGTTAGGACTTGTACGTCTAAAAATTTATTACTATGACAGCAAAGCTGTAGTTCCATTACCCTTGGTATTATTTGGGTCCGAAAATTCTGCGTATTAATACATTTTCGATGAAATTAGCTAAGGCTCTCAGCATTTTATTACTAGGCATTTTAAGTAGGTTGCTTGCTTATCGTGTCGACTTCAAATTCTGAACAAAGTAGCTAAATAGTACCTTGCCAGAATTGGGCAACCAATACTGCACCGTCGCACAGTGGTTTACAATAATTAAATCAGGGACATAGGGGTACCTGAAACTAATGTTTAAATCTAGGTAATCTGATTTATGAAATCTGTAGATCTGTACTGTAGTAATACAAGATAAATATATAAAAAATCAATCTTATCAGGAACATGACAAAAAAAATTGTATAAGATATTTTTGTATGGAGAAAATTACATTTTTAGGATTTTTTCATAAACTACCCCAAACTTCACGGAGTCCATAACAGGGTTGCTAAGTTGTCATATATTCTACCCGATATTGAACGATTTTCATTTCTAATCGTACACCTTTAATTATGCACGCTTAGACGCCAAATTCTTTTAATAATTGATAGAGTCAATGCTCATCTAACTACCATATAAAGGATTCTGTGAAGTTTGGAGAAGTTTGTGAAAAAGTCCCAAAAATGTAATTGTTTCCGTACTAAAAAATCTTATAATTATTTTTTTTGTTATGTTCCTGATAAGATGGATTTTTTATATATTTATCTTGTGTCACTACAGTATAGATCTACAGATTTCATAACTGAGATTACCTAGATTTAAACACCAGTTTCAGGTCCCTGATTTAATTATTATGAACCACTGTGCGTCGCTAGCGGTCATGAGCTCCTCCTGCGTGCAGGTATTAGGGCACGCAGGGCACGATGTGAGGTGGGCCGTCGTTTGTGGAGCTCCGCACAAGCAAGTCACATTTTGCGCATCCGAGAATCCCCACCTGACCATGTTGTCCTTACTGCGAACGACCTGGGTTCGAAGTCGGTTTAAGGACTTCCAGGTCGCCCAAGGCAAGACATGTCCAGGCGGGAGGCTCTCAGACGGCGGCACAAATGGAGTTGGGAGGGACACTTTTAGTCTCCAAAGAGTACACCTCGCTTGCACTAGGCCAGTATTCAGTGGGTCGACACACTTCATAAAGCTGGGTCGGCTTGGCAGCCTTTGCGGCGCAGTAATGAAGCCGTGCATGGGATGTCGTGTGTATTCCACCATTTTAGCCCTCTCTGAGGAACCTGGCACAGCCCTGCGGACATCTGGGGGCGCTATGCCAGCCAGTGGATACAAGTTTATCCGCCTGTTTTGCCCCTCTAGAGGGCACATCTGACTGACTGTCAAATTAGACCAGCTTGACAGCGACTGGTTTACCTTGAGGCAACTGACTCCCAACTGCACCGGATAAACTGATAAAGCAACTGTACCGGGGTCGGTTTCAAGCAACCAGTTATAATCCGGCACGTTTCATTTAGTGCCGTATCCACCAGCTTGGCGTGGGCAGATCGGCCCCACACCGGGCACGCGTATTCTCCAACGGAGAACGCGAGCGTCAGTCCAGACGTCCTCAAGACCCGCGGTGAAGCTCCCCACTTGGTGGTAGTAAGGCGCTGTAACATGTTATTGCGAGAGTGTATCTTCTTTTTGACATTTTGACAGTTCTTGCGAATCTATGGTCCCATACATTTGGGTCGAGCAGCGATTGACGTTTTCTATGGAACAGCATTAATTTGCATTTTTTGCGATTTCAAAGTCTTTGGGCTATGTCGGCTACCCTGGTTCTTCTGCGAATCTGTTCATTAATTCCTGGACATGTATACTATATGTATACCCGTATAATTTAATTTAATTGGCTAATTCCAACAACAACAGAAGGGTTACTCCTTAGCAGGATTAATGTTTAAGCGGAAACCAAGAACGTCTGCGAGAAGCGGTCTGAGATCCATCACCGAAACCACAACTCAGATTGGGCTGTCAATTACGTCACAGCTATTCCGCCCTTCATCTGTCATCTAGACACCAATTAAGGGGAGAACTGCCGCGATGAGGCGCTTGTATAATTTGTCTCCTAGAAAAATCAACTAATCCCAAATAATACAGTGTATTTGTGAGGAACTGTTTATTCTTACTTTTTCGAATTATTTAGGTATCTAATACAAGGTGTTACAAAAATACAAATATACATTAAGGGTGGTGGTTAAGACCATCAAATTGAACAACTTTCACTACGGGACCAATATTGAAATCGCGAAAAAAAAATCGGATGTTCCATACTAAACTACAAATCTACTCGAGCTAAATTTAATTTTATTCGCGGTTTCGATGTTGGTCCTGTAATGAAAGTTGTTCAGTTTGATGGTCTCAACAATGCCCTTAAAAGTTTAAAAGTCTTTGCCCACGTGACGAACTGTATTCGTTTCAAATCGTTTCACAACTAACGAATGAGTATAATCAAAGAACATGATTAATACAAAGAGTATAATACCTAGCTAAAATTATACAGAAAATAGGAGGAATATCATACTTCCCAAGGAAATGGAAACTATCCTTTTCTATTGTAGCATTTATTATAAAATTCAAATTCAAATTTTGTAGGCGAAACAGGATTGGGCATGTCTTTTTTATTTTTTTACTTTTGTAACACCCTGTATATTCCGTGGTAGTTGGTCGCGAAACCATAATTCATTATCTTCGTAGGCCTTATATCATCTATTCATCATCATCATCTCAGCCGATGGACGTCCACAGCTGGAAATAGGCCTCCTCCAAAGATCACCACAACGACCGGTCCTGCGCTGCTCTTATCCATTGTACTTAATAAATAAAAATAATATTTTCATACCTATCTTTAGAAGTATCCAAACTCTATCTAACAGTGAACCCATTACCATTACCATGCTTTCTTTCAGAGAAATATTTAAAAAATATGATAGAGGTACGAGTACATTACCCTTCTCATAGGACGTGACCTCATGATGGGGCCATGTAGTGTAGTACGGAACATTTGTTACTGTCTCAGCAAATACAACGTAAATAAAGAGATATGTTACCTCGCTGTTTGGGTTGACGCCAAGTCGCCTCGGTTGACAAAGACACGATGTTGTAAGTAAAGATGTGTCCACACGTCTCGAATCAAGGCTGGAAAATAACGCGCATCTTGTCACACAGTCAGGACTCTCTTCAATAATTTTGGCGCATTTTTACACATAGAACACTTAGAAGCGAGAGAAAAATCGACCCTATTCCACCAAAGCCTAAAAATTAGCCTAGCATATGCCGGACATGCCAGAAAATGACTCGACAAGAAAATGACGTACATCGAAAATGACCTACTTCTCCATAATGCCAATTAAGTATGTAAATATAGGGTTCTTTTTAATATGTTGATACTTTTTTAAGGGGATGATCAGACAATCAAACTGAACAACTTTCTCTATGGCACCAACATCGAAATCGCGAAAAAAAAATCTGCTCTTCAATACAAAACTGCAAACATACTCGAGCCAAATGTATGGGACAGCAGATTTTTTTTTCGCGATTTCGATAGCGAAGAAAAACAGCTGTCCCATATATTTGAATCGAACAGGTACTGCAGTTTTATATGGGACAGATGATTTTTTTTCCGGATTTTGAAGTTGGCTCTATAGTGAAAGTTGTTCAGATTGATGAGTAGACTACATGCTACAATTTATCCGAAGTGATATAAAATTTACCCTGTATTAACATACTACTACTCACTATCCCTAATAGGAAAAGCAGCGCCTCAGGTGTACAATAATTAAATGATTATTTTGTAAACCGACACTTGTCGAACAAAATTGGCATGGGCTAGTAGGTAAGTTGTTAACCTGATGTATGTAATTAATGTTCCCTATAATTGAAAGTTATATAATTTAGATCACGATTTGATCATTCCCTCAGTTGACTTTTAAGAATTGCGTAGTATCGTGCCTTTTAAAAACCGGTAAGTACCTACTTTAACTGTTTCTTACGTTAACATTTTTCAAAAAATAAGGTTTTAGACTTATCAAAAATGTGTGACGGGACATTTTTTTCAAGATATCGATATTTTGAATATACCAATCGATGAGTAGAAAATTTCGAATCCAATCATAATATAAAAAAGTAATTTTCGACCAAACGTCCCTCACGTTAATTGATACTTCTGATATCGACGTGTGAACGCAGCATAACATAGCGCGATTTGGATTCACGGCGTACCTATTGGTAGGAAAGGAACCGTGAAATTCTAGGATCGAGCCCGTGAAGGAACGGTTACAAAAAGTTCAGAAGGTCCACTTATTATAAAAGCTTGGTCAAAAATTGCAGTTGCTTTACCTAATGGTTGCCAAGATTTCACAAACTTGTTTAAGTATTTGAGATAATGGATCCAAATCAATCGATCAAATCAACCCACATCAATCCACTTGACCTTTAGTCCTCATTGTATAACGTAGATAAACGCAGTGAACGCATCGTCGTCGTTAACACTCCGGGTGTTGGGCTCCCTGCCAACCTCGCTCCGACACCGACGCGTGTTGGAGCTGCTAGATACAACAATGACTTGACCTTTAGTCCTCATTGTATAACGTAGATAAACGCAGTGAACGCACCGTCACCGGTAACACTCAGGTGCTGGAGATGGCTCCCTGCCAACCTCGTTCCGACACCGGCACGTGTTTGAGGCGCTAGATACAACAATGACTTGACCTTTAGTCCTCATTGTATAACGTAGATGAAAGCAGTGAACGCATCGTCGTCGGTAACTCTCCGGGTGTTGGGCTCCCTGCCAACCTCGCTCCGACACACCGGCACGTGTTTGAGGTGCTAGATACAACAATGACTTGACCTTTAGTCCTCATTGTATAACGTAGATGAACGCAGTGAACGCACCGTCGCCGGTAACACTCCGGTGCTGGAGATGGCTCCCTGCCAACCTCGCTCCGAGATCGGCGCGTGTTGGAGCTGCTAGATACAACAATGACTTGACCTTTAGTCCTCATTGTATAACGTAGATGAACGCAGTGAACGCACCGTCGCCGGTAACACTCCGGTGCTGGAGATGGCTCCCTGCCAACCTCGCTCCGACACCGGCGCGTGTTGGAGCTGCTAGATACAACAATGACTTGACCTTTAGTCCTCATTGTATAACGTAGATGAACGCAGTGAACGCACCGTCGCCGGTAACACTCCGGTGCTGGAGATGGCTCCCTGCCAACCTCGCTCCGAGACCGGCGCGTGTTGGAGCTGCTAGATACAACAATGACTTGACCTTTAGTCCTCATTGTATAACGTAGATGAACGCAGTGAACGCACCGTCGCCGGTAACACTCCGGTGCTGGAGATGGCTCCCTGCCAACCTCGCTCCGACACCGGCGCGTGTTGGAGCTGCTAGATACAACAATGACTTGACCTTTAGTCCTCATTGTATAACGTAGATGAACGCAGTGAACGCACCGTCGCCGGTAACACTCCGGTGCTGGAGATGGCTCCCTGCCAACCTCGCTCCGACACCGGCGCGTGTTGGAGCTGCTAGATACAACAATGACTTGACCTTTAGTCCTCATTGTATAACGTAGATGAACGCAGTGAACGCACCGTCGCCGGTAACACTCCGGTGCTGGAGATGGCTCCCTGCCAACCTCGCTCCGACACCGGCGCGTGTTGGAGCTGCTAGATACAACAATGACTTGACCTTTAGTCCTCATTGTATAACGTAGATGAACGCAGTGAACGCACCGTCGCCGGTAACACTCCGGTGCTGGAGATGGCTCCCTGCCAACCTCGCTCCGACACCGGCGCGTGTTGGAGCTGCTAGATACAACAATGACTTGACCTTTAGTCCTCATTGTATAACGTAGATGAACGCAGTGAACGCACCGTCGCCGGTAACACTCCGGTGCTGGAGATGGCTCCCTGCCAACCTCGCTCCGACACCGGCGCGTGTTGGAGCTGCTAGATACAACAATGACTTGACCTTTAGTCCTCATTGTATAACGTAGATGAACGCAGTGAACGCACCGTCGCCGGTAACACTCCGGTGCTGGAGATGGCTCCCTGCCAACCTCGCTCCGACACCGGCGCGTGTTGGAGCTGCTAGATACAACAATGACTTGACCTTTAGTCCTCATTGTATAACGTAGATGAACGCAGTGAACGCACCGTCGCCGGTAACACTCCGGTGCTGGAGATGGCTCCCTGCCAACCTCGCTCCGACACCGGCGCGTGGTGGAGCTGCTAGATACAACAATGACTTGACCTTTAGTCCTCATTGTATAACGTAGATGAACGCAGTGAACGCACCGTCGCCGGTAACACTCCGGTGCTGGAGATGGCTCCCTGCCAACCTCGCTCCGACACCGCCGCGTGTTCGAGGTGCTAGGTGCAACTATTGGATATTGTTTAGGTTACTTCGAATCCCAATGCAGAATGCACACGACATCAAATACCTACTCGATCTTACTGTGATGAAGACTGACTTGGTAAACATTTTCACTTCTTTAGTTACAAGAAACGTATTTAAACCACCTGATACATACGTCGTTATCATCAGCCTATGCGTCCCACTGCTGGGCACAGGCCAACTCTTAGGGAGAGTATATAGGCATCAGTCCACCACGCGTGCTCGTTACTTTACGTAGTAACTATATTGAATACTTATTGAATAATAAAGTAAGTATAATTGATTGATTGAATAATTTGTTTTTCCGGCGCACCCTGGGCAATCTGAATGCATCAAATGCTGGTTCCCAAATAAATTCTTTAAATTATCATCGCGGCAATTTCAAAATACGCGGGTTGTTTCAGACCATCAAATCGAATAACTTTTACTACGGTTCCATACAAAATTGCTGAAAAAATACATTTTTTTCATACATAACAGTGGTATTTTTAAATTTTTAATTTTCATATTATTTAAGTCTAGTAGCCAATAGCCGGGTCCACACCTGACGATCCATCGCGCTCCGATCGCGCGCGGCACATCCAAACGCCTGCAATTCGCTCCTGCCGCGCGCGATCGGAGCGCGATGGATCGTCAGGTGTGGACCCGGCTAATGGCCTCGATTCGGAGTGTACCACGACTAAACTAAACTAAATGTATTCCTGTCACTTTCTAAAATAAGATTAAGAAAAGAGACAGAAAACCAACAGCTGACTTTAGTGCTGTCAAAGTGACGTTAAATGCGCAAAATAAGATGCCATCATAATGTACGCCATCTTATTTAAGTCGTTTTTGGGCGTTTAACGTCACTTTGACAGCACTAAAGTCAGCTGTTGGTTTTCTGTCTCTTTTCTTAATCTTATTTTAGAAAGTGACAGGAATACATTTAGTTTAGTTTAGTCGTGGTACACTCCGAATCGAGGCCATTGACTGTTACTATGAAACAAACACTTTTTTTTTCACGGTTTCCTTATTGGTCCCATATAGTGAAAGTTTTTTAGTTTGATGGCATGAAGCGCCTCTTTGTAAGTGTATACACCCTGTATGTATTAAGTAATAGTTAATATTAGGTAACTAAACATTTAACTAAAAAATACATTATTTATCCTTCTAAACATGTAGGTACCTCCATAAATAACAAACTTATATATTTCACCAACGAATTATGGCTAAAAGTTGTAAATAAATGAATTAATAGGTATAATGGGGAGGCTTACCCTGACGAGACACTTGGGAAATTTTCAACAAACTCCACGACCAACATTTTGAATTCTGTTTTATTAAAACTTGATAATAGAAAAATGGACTTAGTGGTTTTCCTTTTATTACTGAACTATGCGTTCTCTGCCAGCAGGGATAAGGTTGAGATTGTCTTGTTTGAATCTCACTAATATTATAAATGTGAAAGTTTGTGAGGTTGTAAGGTTGTATGTTTGTGTTTCAATCACGCATAAACGGCTGAACGGATTTGGATGAAATTTGGCACGCAGATAGAATGTGTTCTGGATTAACATATAGGATACTTTTTATCCCAGTAATGGGTTCCTGTGGGATAAGTGGGAATAATTTACAATGATTTACTACGCTGACTTGTGCTGACATATGTATTTGGATAGATTGTAGTGGTAAATAGAAGTTGCTTTTTTCATCGCTTCGCATAGAAGCCGCGTAGCGCATTTAGAAAATGGTTAGATTTTCATACATTAGGTGATAGGTGAAGGTTCGATTCTTGGTCTAGAATCTAGATGTTTTTTTTTTTCATTTACGTTTTTTAAATAAAATTACCTACAACTACAATACTTTTTTAAATCTTTTACAAAATCTTTCAGCATTTTCTTTTTTTAATGCAACAATAGGTAGTCAAACAAGATATTATACACAAAAAAGGGTAAATATTAAAAATGTACAAATAGGAAACCAATCTTAGTGATCGGTAAACAACTATAGATAGAAAGGTATAGCAGAACCCTATCAAAGATCAATAGCTGTAATCTGGACGGATGCCCAGGATGCTTAATACTCTTTGGATGGTGACGCGTTTTCGCTGACTGAGGTACGCGCCAGCCTTCTGGTTACCTGTAGCGTCGACTATCCTAGAAACTATTTTCTTTAATAACTAGCTTCCATCTTCCGGGCATCTGGACCCTAGACCTCTACACCAAAAGGCTGTGCCTAAGACCGGTATATAACCTACCTACCTTTTGAGGAGAAGTTTCCCGTTCTGACCAGTACATGTACAGTACACGTATGTAAATTTACGTTTGTAATTACTTTCGGGGTGGTCACGAACATTGCTAAAAGTACCAAAGCATAATTCGGAAGCTTCAGCGAAAGGTAATACGTAGCGATAATAGTTTATTTCCTGATACCTATTGACTTAAGTAGTAGTCGCCATAGTTGAATCGGCTCTCCCAAACTATACCTAAATTTCTCTTTAAAAAAAAGACATAATACATTACCTGCATTAGGTACTCAAACAAGATATTATACATAAAAATAAGTAAACTATTAAAAGCTAAATAATATGAAACCAATCTTATTGATCAGTGAACCAACTACGCATAGATAGCAGAACCATATCAAAGATCAATGGCTGTCAAGGGGAGGGATGTCCAGAATGCTTTACCTACTCTTTGGATGGCAATGCCTTTTCGCTGACCGAGGTACGCGCTAGCCTTTTGGTCACTTCTAGCGTCGACTAACTTAGAAACTATTTCTTTAATAAACAGCTTCCAACTTCCGGGTATCTGGACGCCACAGGCCCATGGTCTCTACACTAAAAGGTGCAAGTACGTAGCTTTTGTATAAGACCTGCATATGATCTAGCTTACTTTTGAGGAGCGGTTTCCCGTTCTGAGCAGGAATGTAGGTACCTACATGCTAAGTACATGCACACGTATGTAAAACAATTGTAATTCCTTTCGGGGTGGTCAGGATCATTGGCACCTAAAGGTACCAATTACCTTTTTAAGCCTGCACCTGCAGTAAAACTTACTTTTAGTATAATGTTGAGGTTTTAGCGAAAGTTAATAATGATAATAGTGTATTACCCATAAAGTTACTATAGAGTGTCTAACAGCTCAAAGAGCAAGATGCTATGTGTAATAGAAAGAAGTACGTGATGCGAGGCAATAGAACCGTTTTTGGGGATCTTATCGCAGGGTAAAAATTTGGTTTCTGTGATTATTTGCGAACCTAAAGTGAAATCGTAGATAATTTTGTGAAATACACTAACACTATTTTATTAAATTATCCACTATTTCACGTTAGATTGAGAATTATACAAAGAAATATAATTTTTACCCAGCCGATAATCTCCTGAAAACCTCCAAAAACGGTTTAATTTGACAACTCAAGTCAATTATTCTACTACTGTAAGGTTTAATAACTTTAATGATACAGCTACTGTACTGTAGTCGCTATAGTTGAATCGACTCTCCCAAAATATACTTTTCTCTATAAATTAATGAAAAACTTCTACACCTGTTCATCTTGACGCTTAGGTCAAGATTCAGAGACGTTTATTGAATTAATTGTTTCCTTATCTCAAAATTCATCCATTTTCAACGATACTTGGACTTAACTCAAAACGTCTCTGTTGTGTAAGGTGAATTGGAAAAATACAAAAAAATCCTCTGTCTTTTAACCTTTTCTAGCGTTCTTCTTTTTAGCGTTCTTTAATTTAATTGTAGTATCGTTTTCATCTTAAATTCTTAATAGATGGCGTTAGTCGTATTTTTAAAGCAAATGTGCAACAATTATTAATTCCAATACCACCGCCTTTTTTTGTTTTCGCTGAAAAACCTTGAAAGCATGAGCATAAAAACTTAGTTTATTATCGCGACATTGTCGTTGAAATTTAGATTTAGCTAAAGTTTATTCATGACCTTCTTATTATCTTATCTCATTATGGGGGCTGGCATGCCAGCAACACATCGACCCACTGGTATCTTTTGTGTTTACCCCTACATATTTATTTTCTTCACCCTTAAAAAATTTGGAAAATGAGGGAGAAAATAGCATTCAGGGGAAAAAACCTATAATCTCCCAGTTTTGAATAACCATCTCTCAGGAGACACATACGTTTAGCCGCGAAAACATCGCAGTCACACAGTATTATGTATGTTCCATGGTTTCCTCCTCATCTCCGCACGCTCGGCAAATGGGATCTAGGGTGAGCTTTATCGTGCCTGTGGCGTACTGCCCGGTGAGGACTCCGATGATGGCACGAGCTTTGCTCCTGCTGTTGTCCAGTATGACCTGTGAGATTCGTGGTGTTATATTGCTGATAGTGTTGCAGACCCAATAGGCTAGACCATTCTAGCCGTGTCTTTTATCAGCCCATTCCTTAATGGCCATTCTAATGTTACATGCCGGGATTCCTAAACTTGGTTCTGACCATGATCTTAGACGAGACATGAAACAAAATCACTTGTCCACGCTGACGAAGTTGCGGGCAACAGCTAGTATAATAATATTGGAGGATTCCTGGCGAGTCATTCATCAACGCCGCCTCTAGACTACTACTTGTGGCTGAAATTCGCGACTATTTGTAGGTAAAAGCTTTAATAGGATAATATCTCTCGGGCGTGTTTAATATCTGTGGATAAGATATACTTATTATTGCTACTAAGGAAAACATGAACAAAATTGGAGCATGTTAGGGCTCGTAGATCACGTTTCGTCAAAGCCGAAAGCTTTTTGGTTCTAATTGGAAATAGGTGTACATCGACGCAGTACCTATATTTAGTTTGTAATTGTATTGATGGTTCATTTATGTACTTATTATAATACAGGGTGTTAGGGTAAACAGTTGCGTTACTTTAAGGAACTCTTTCTTACAAGCAAACTTTTGCAATTAGCCATCCCGCTTCAATTGCGCGGCTCCGGTCGAAATTTTTCGTTTTCTTTGAAAACCTGTATGATTTTATATGAATTTTCAAAAAACAAGAAAACCACATCATTTTATATTGTATTGTGAAGAATATTGTAAATTGTCATATTCTTCTGATCAACAATGTAAGAGTAAAACGGTTACAACTGGAAAAAAAGAGGTGACTTTGGAGTCGTTTTTCTTCAGTTTTATTAAATAAAATAGATTTCGAGAAAAACCACATCACTTCTCATATCCTGTAGATTGTTCAGTTTTGTTTTCTGCTTAAAAAGTGCCATAGTTAATGTATAAAATGGTTACAAAGTTACTCAAAACCGGGCGGACGCCCCTTAACATACCCATTAGATTAGATACCCTTTTAGATTGTACCCATGATACTGAACTTCGAGAAAACAAAATTTCGACTTTTTACACAAACTTTTGATCAGCTGATTGCATTTAATACCTATGGAAAGTCCGATTTTTTTTGCGAATTTCCTATAGGTTTCTTAGGGAAAGTTGTTCAGTATCATGGGTACAATCACACCTTAAAGTAATGTAACTGTTTATCCTAACACCCTGTATGTATTTAAGAGCGTCGGTGGCGCGTTATGAAGGTCCGGGTTCAAATCCACACGGATGACATGCCATGTAGCAATGAGTAGATAACTTATATAATTCCGACTGCTCTCAAACGTCGAAGGAAAACATCGTGAGGAAACCTGCATACGCTGAAGAAGAAATTATATGAAGCCCAATGCGGATTGGGCATATATGGTGGACTCCCACCCTTCCCGAAAGTAGTCATGTGCCCTGTTGTAGGAAGTAGGTATGCAGGACGGTGGTCATAATTATTAAAAACAGAAAAAATTAAGGCATTTTTTAAAAAAACTTCCACATCCCCAGAAGTCCGGATTCAAAAGTAAAAATTACAAGTAAAATAGACAAATCGTCAAAAAAGCAGTAGCAAAACGCAACCACGACAGCTATTTTCATCTAATGTTATCACTGAGGTATTTTTGGTCGTTACGGAACGTATTTGGCTTGGTTGAACTGATAGTGTGTGTGATTTCGTTTTCTTCCATTATCATAATATGGTACGATTATAGTGAATTTTCATTAAAATAAACACAATGAATGCGTAGAAGATTGAGTGCACTATCTAATAAGAAAGATTATGAGTTTCCAACACTTGATACAAAAGGTATCAATAAGGAGAAATACCTTTCTCCCAACTTCTACAGATTACAACCAATTCACATTTACTACACGTATTACTAAGTTTCATTCATGTATGGGACCTCTAAGTCTGGGTGTCACATTACATGGCCTTCGGCCAAACTTCTTTAAAAACTGAACTCGAAACCCACCGCACGGGAACACTCACCCTACTTACTACCAAAACAATTCTTAAAATGTATTCATGAGCACGTTGCTCTTATTCATTGCTGAAATGAGAACATATCATTTCGAATGACTTTAAAATCAAAATAATGAAATTATTGTTTCAATCTAATTGTTTTGTTATAATTATAACTTAAAATCATTTGGGGTTGTATGAGGTTTTGCGCTTATTCATTAGCACGTTGCATGGTTTGATGATGACAGCACAGTACTAGACATGAACAAACAGTGAACGAGGACTGAACAATGATTGGTACGTCCTCGTTAATCGATCTTTGTGGAAATACGTAAGAAATACAACGTACAACAACACTTAAAAGGAAGCTTCCAATTTCAACCGGACGTTGATTGATTAATATTCATAGTAGATTTCGACTGGCGACTGTTTTACGAACCGAACGATATTGAACCTGTCAATAGTGCGTAGGATTTTCATTAATTCTTAATAATTTCAATATGACGAGCCGGCCGTCGCGGCGCCGGCTCCAATCTAGATATCGAGCTGTTATTCTGGATGAAAGTAAGATCTTTTAGAGATTGTAAACGTTATTTATATTCTACCGTTTTACGTTGGTACCGTTGTATCCATTTCTGATTCGATTTCGCGAAGAAACTCCGAGCATAGCCCTTTTTGAGTGAGTTTAAGCTGTCCGTATGTCATAACTGGCAGTACACACTGGTCAAAGACTTCAAAAACATTCAAACTCAACAACAACAACAACAACAACAACAAATATACTTTATGTTGTATACTCAACATGTTTTATTTAAAATAATATCACATTATTCGTCGAACGCTGGTGTCCGCCAATGTTTTCTGTACCACTGAGCCGCCTGGCTTGAGCTGTACCGACGGGAAGAGACCGGACGGATTGACCCTTGTGCAAAAGGGCAAATGTCTTCTGTGGGATATAACGTGCGTACGTACGCTGCATCTTACTTGAGAGGTTCCATCCGAGCAGCAGCCAGGTCGGCGGCGGAAAGGGCAGCAGTACGCAAACACCAATGGTATACAATTTTGGAGCAGAGCTACTGTATTCGTGCCCTTTGCTGTGGAGACGGCAGGCCCATGGGGTCATGAAGCAAAAACTTTTGGAGGGACCTGTGCAAACGTTTACGGGATGCTGGTAACGGTCCTCGTGCTGGGTCATACCTGGCCCAACGCATATCATTCGCGATTCAACGCGGAAATGCGGCCAGCATTATGGGCACCTTCGGGCCAGGTATGTCCTGGGGCGGGCTTTTCAATTAAGTAGAATTTGTAGAATTTTTGGTTTAGAATGATTTAAGTTTAGGGTAAGTTTTGTTTGTGCTTTTACTATTTCATTCTTTTAAATAATTTTTCAACATCTTATACAAATACCTTAAGATTTAAAAAGTAGAGGATTTTATCCACAAAATATGGAATAAAAGTATATTTTTTGTAGAGTACAACCGGCAACATTCAATCTTAACTAGAAACACCTAAGAAAATTCAAAAGAAACCGTCTTATATGATAAAGTATTAGCAGAACGTTGTAAATCGAGTTAGCTTGTACATTCTGGCCACGTTCGTCCGCCTTCATTCACGCGGCTCTAACGGCCCAGATAATAGAGACTTACTGCGCACTTTACTTCTACATACCTACAGCAATAACTCTTCGCTTTTCACAACTTTACTCCAAGAATAAGCTTGTTTATTCGTTAAAATTGAATTTAACAATCCAATAGGATCCAGAAGGATTATAAATATTTTTGTTTTGTACTTGTTACATACACCTTTAAAAAACCTATAAAAGTATTCTATGAAAATTGCTTGAAGGCTTTTGTAGTTTATCCATTGGGCACTTTTTTAATTTAGGCTTTCTTTATTGAGAAATCTTCATTATTGTGACGAGGGCGCCACTGAGCTCGAATAGGCCTCTTAAGCGGGAAGTTGCAGCACACCTTGGAAACTTGGCTGTGACTTCATACAAATGGCAAAAACTGACAAGTAGTATCTACCTCTTCTTGTGCGAGTGCGAGTAAGACTGGGATACACCATTGCCTACTATATTCTGCCACGATTCCTACCAAGAGGGGGTAAGGTAAAAATGTGTAGTGTGCAGGCGGCACTCGCGACACAAGATGACTTTACTATACGTGCCGTCCCGCTTGCACGCTTGCGCCTCCTGTATGTGCTTCTTGCTCGGCTCCCCTTAAGTCTCCCCCGAATGTGGGGTGAGGGCAGGGAGTGTCCGTTCTGTATGCAGAACTATAAAGACACTACACTATATTTAATACTATTACCTATTCTGTGGTTCAGGGCCAGGGTGTGGACGGAAACCTGTTGGATGAGGGCAGCACAGGACCAGTCGTTGTGGCAGAGGATGTCCATCGGCTGATATGTTGAAGGGTGTGTCCGTACTGTGTGTAGTATCCACCATACTCTTTCTTCTACTATGTTTGTAGGAAAGCAAGGCTCCTCTGTAAAACATATTTTTCAGGCTTGAATGACGTGTCGAGTACATAGAAATCTTGAAATATTAATTTACTACGTCAAGTAGTAAGCAATGCAATTCACTAAGCGAAAACCTCGTCACAACTCTAAATTCGTCGTTGAAACATCGGCGAGCTGACGATTCGGTATTCACTATGGTTATGTCATGTGTTAAACTCATATAAAAACTTCGACGATCTGAAGGATGCAAGAAGCATGTTACATTTGTGAGCTAGTTGATGTTTTTGACAGCGATGTGACACAGTGAATTGCACTCCTGTACTTGTTACCCTTAACAATTCACAGAAAGAGACGCCACACAGCAAATGTGGGCCATACTTTGGGACATACATTGTATTCTCATAATGTAAGTAACTCACTGAACAAAAAAAAACAATGTCCTTAACTTCGCCGAACTTAAAGCAATAACTCCTACCAGAATATTTTTCAGAAGAAAACTAAAATAAAAGAATCGACCTACTCACAGCCGATACATAAAAGTTAGTCTTTCTTTTATGAAGTTTCACAAACATTTAACAAGGGCGAGGGATGATTTCGATTATTTTATGAAACAACAACTTTCACTTGACCTTTTATTCGTTTTTTTTTTCCAATCTTCATTCTTTACCAACACATTTTATTACAACAACTAGCTTATTTAAGTGACTCAGTGAGTACCTACTAGAAACTACGAAATAAAATAAAGTACTAGAAATACAGTAGGTATACCTACATTATAATAGAAATACGAGTTCTTATGGGTTGGGTGGTTCTTAAGCCGGCTTATAAGGGGATAATCAGACCATTAAACTAAACAACTGTCTCTAATGAACCAACATCGAAATCACATCGTTTTTGGGGATTTAGTCTCCTTTAGTCTCCGGGTAAAAAATCCATTTCTGTGAATAATCGTGAACATAAAGTGAAATCGTCGATAATTTTGTGAAATATACTAACACTGTTTCATTAAATTATCCACGATTGCATTTTAGATTGAGAATTATACACAGAAATCGAATTTTTACTCTGTCGATAATTTCCTGAAAACGTCTAAAAACGGTTTCATTTGACAACTCGTGTCAGTTCCTCTACTACTGTATGATTACACTGCTGGTATTCTCTTCCGATCACATGACTGACACAAGCCTACGTCATCATACCCTTTTACCATGTTTAGCGGCCATTTTTTTGTGACGTAGGCTTGTGTCACTCTGGGAATAGAAGACCTTGTTTTTTTAGACTCTGATTACACTGATTGTACTATCTTTATGATGTCAACATGACTGTGATTGACAGAAACATCTGAGTTATATGTCAAACGGCTGTCATGAGCTGTCAAATGATTAGTGCTATACAGAATGTGTAAACAGTTTTGATTCGCATGCGGTCCAGTGATGTTTCAGTGGAGATTTATTTACCGCGATCGGCCTCCTGGCTTCAACTGCATGTTTACGAGGCGGTTCATAATTATACTGTACTAAAGTTTACACCACTCCACAAAACGGGTTAAATAATGATATAAAAATTATGTTCCCGGGTATCCAGACATTTTGAGAATTTGTCGATTTGCGAAATAGACGTTCTGCTATGCAGACCATCTGAGAATTTGACTGTTTGCTACATGGACTTTTTCCTAATTAGGCTTACTGCTCATTAGACGTTTTGCGCTGTTGGACGTTTTGCTGCTTAGACCTTCTGATCGTGAGGCTTTGAAACAATTTGTATTGAGTCTGTGACAGTCTACAGGGTGAAATTATTATCATTGGCATCCTATTTAACTAAGAGTCACCCATCAAACTAAACAACTTTTATTATGGGAGCAAACTGATTGGAGCAACTAAAAAAATCGGGTGTTGCATACATTTGAGTCGAGTAGGCATTGCAGTTTAGTATGGAACAGCAGATTTTTTAGTTGCTCCGATCGGTTTGCTCCCATAGTAAAAGTTATTCAGTTTGATGGGTAGACTCTTAGTTTAAAAGGATGCTAATGATATCAATTTCACCCTGTATATTCTGAAAATATATCATGTCTAAATCTATTTAAATATCCCATTTTTCAAAACAGAGAGTCATTTGTTTCTATAACTGAAACTAAATCCCAGAATAAAATAAAATGTAAAAATAATGTTAGACATAATTTCGTTTAAACACCAAACAGTCTCAGTAAATTATTTACGTTGATCCTAGGATGAACCCTCTTGACGTATGAAAACGGAGGATTTGGCCACAAAATATATAAAGTACACAAAGTCCACTTCATAATTGAATACACCCAATCTATCACGTGCTCTCACGGATGCCCACTGTTGTAGCGGCTTGCAGTTGTGGCAGAGTGGTGAAACAGTATGGAATGAGTGCGGAGTACCTAAGTTCTAATAAGCGATTCACTGTCCAAGTATAAAGTATCAAATATCCACATCGTCGACGCTGTATATCTACCTATACCGACCATACTTCATGGCAATATGGGGTAACAAGAAAAATATATTATTTTTAAGTACTCGTTTTGAAGTCAGATAAACATTGGTTCATTTGACTAGGTTGACAAATAGTCTATTGGTAGAACTTTTGACGCATATTGGAACCGACAAACTTGAGTGTGTTAGATTCTAGAGATGAACAAAGTCGACACGTATTAGGGCGAGCTTTCATCTGAATACTATTTCCTTATCTTAGTTGTAGCCTCATGAAAAGGGACCATCGTAGTTCGCTTTTGTGTCACCACAGTACTCCAGGCCACTGTACGGTATTTCCCGATTTATACTGGCCTTTAATGCTGCTTCGGTAGTTTCTTTGAATTCTATTTAGAATGTATAAAATAAGTGGAACTTTTATACTCTATGTATCTTGTGGTTGGTAAGATGTGGCGTGGCGTCTCGCGGAGTAGGTACCCGAGATTCATTCCGACCCCCGCCTGCATCGCTCAATGCCGCCACATTAATCATCGTCTGTGCCCAATTAACTGACTCCAACCCTACCGGGGGGTTCTTAAACCCGGCGCTTTTTGAGTGCTGTTTCTGTTCCTTCAAGAATGGTCTTAGTCGTGTAATGAGAAAACTCATTAAGAAATGATTGAAATAAAATAAATGTTTAGTTGATTTTGTTACGAATAAGAATAACTATTCGTAGCTTCAGAGTACAAAACACTTATACCTACATGAAATCAAATTTATTATTTTTTATGTAAGTATTACAAAATATGAGTAGGTACCATTTATATTAAAAGTACAAAATTAAACTAACCTATATACCATCTTTGACAACCAATAGCCAGAGATTGCCCAAAACAGGAACGAGTGGAAGAGCAGGGGAGAGGCCTTTGCCCAGCAGTGGGATGAAATAGGCAAATAAAAAAAAATATATACCTACTGTAGAAAATATGACAGAGTTGACTGATCCTTGTAGTTGCTTATCGCTAAGTAGCAAAACTAATCTATTGAGCAAAGAACAACGCCAAATACTCACAAAATTCCTCTATTAAAGTCTACAGGCTTCGAATTTAGCACATCTCTCCCGGCTTCTGTGTTATGTTTTAGTAAGGATTTTCCCTAATTCGATCTCAAAAGGAGAACAAATGGAGATGGAAGATTGTATGGGAGTTTGGAAATGATGCGAACGATTTATTTTATTTATTTTTATTTTAACACTTTATTGTACACACGGAAATATACATGAAAACAACATAATAGACAATTACAAAAGGCGAGCTTATCTCTAAAGTGATTTCTTCGAGCAAACCCGAAATACCACCGATACCACGAGAACCACGATGTATATCCCTAATATGGGTAGGTAGGTCATTAATTTAAAACGAAAAGTACAAAGTGCGTATCCACGACAGGCTTCGTCAAAGGCAATAGGTACACCACTCACATCCACAACAGGCTTCGTCAATAAATACATCCCATATATCTGCAACAAGCTTCGTCAATTTCTATACCTACAATCTATAAACCTCCTCCAAAGCCTCTCCCTGCGGGACGGTCCCTAGAACGCTGGCAGCATTCTCCCTTTGAATCGCCAAGCTTATACGCTGACGAAGGTAACTGCCAGCCCTCTTATCACCAGTGGACTCTATAAGGCGCGCAGATATGTCTCTTACAAGCTGTTTTGCATCAGGTCCCCATGGTCCTAGGGTCTCAACTCCCAAAGGTACAAACATGTACCCCTCGCCTATATCAGCCGATGCCGCAGCAGCACCCACGCGCGACGATGTCCGACTAATATGCGACGCCGCTAACGTGTCCACACAAGTTGCGTCCCATACCAAAGACCTTCCCAACTTCCAAGGCCCTACAGTCATGCCATCAGGACGCTTTCCATCAGTATCCCTAATATTATAAATGTGAATGTAAGTTTGTTTGTTAGGCTTTCACGCGAAAACTACTTAACCGATCATCATGAAACTGTATATATTGTATACATATTCTTGGAGGTATTAGAAGTAACATAGGATACTTGGGGTACGCGGACGAAGTCGCGGGCAAAAGGTAGTAGTTAAATATATCCGAACAATAATATTTAGCCAAAAAATCATCCAAGTCAGTTCTCAACTTAACTCTGCGGGTTGTACAGCGTACCGAAGTAGGTACCGTAAACCGTAGCTTGTAAATATTTAAGTAGAACCACGGTAGAACCACGTTGAACCTAAAATTTCATTATTTCCTTTTTAGTTTTCCTTGAGCAAAATATAATAAACTCGGAGCATAATCCGTATAAAATCCTGCAAGGAGCGTGAAAACGCGTGGTTTTATTCACTGGCTTTACTACCTTCTTAAACTTTTTCATGCACTACAATATACTATTTCTTACCAGGTATAGTATACTGTATCTTAAGAGGATGGTGAAGTAGTAATCTTCAAACAAAAAGCAAAAACGTTTATTACCCCATTCAATATTCACAGAAGTTTATGGTTTTGATCCCATTTATCAGTGTACTAATTAGAATAGAATAGAATAAGAATAGAATAGAATAGAATAATATTTATTAATCACAAATAGTCATTTTACAGATGGATTACTATTATAATTTTGATGCTCTATATTAAAATAATAGGCTAGGCGTATTGGTACATTGGTAGGTACAGTTGATGCCATGAAAGGCAGGGACTACCTGCCTGAGATATTGACAATAACTGTCATTTCTTATTGCACATTAAATGAGAGTACATACTTTATCTTTGAATTGTTCAAATTGTGTAGTTACTTGTAAGATGTGTGGTTTGTATTTGTGTGTGAATAAGTAGGTGTGTGTGTTTATGTGGGGGTGTGTGTATACTACAATAAATACCTACAAAAAAATTAAAATAGGTTTCGATATTTTATTATTTATTATTTTATTAGAAATGAACCTATCCAAAACAATGACAATGACTACATACATACATACATATTCTCACGCCTGTCTCCCACTGGGGTAGGCAGAGACAACGGAACGCCACCTGCTACGATCCTGACATACCTCTCTAGCTTCCTCCACATTCATAAGACCTTTCATGCATGCTCGTCGGTTTCGGGTAGATCTGACCTGGCCCTTCTTAAGCACGTCGCCAATTTGGTCCGTATATGTACGTCTAGGCCGTCCCCTTCCAACATTTCCACTTACGCTTGCCTTATAAATTGCCCTCGTCAATCTGCTCTCATCCATTCTTTCCACAAGACCAAACCATCGCAACATACCTTTCTCTATTTTTGTCACTACATCCTCTTTCAGACCACAGCGTTCTCTAATAAAACTATTTTTCAATTTATCCATCACATTTACACCACACATACTTCTCAATGAGCGCATTTCCACTGCGTTAATCCTACTTTCATGCGTCTTCTGCCATACCCAAGATTCACTTCCATACATCAATGTCGGGACTAACACTCCATTATGAACTGCCATCCGTGCCTTTTTGGACACGTGTTGGCTTTTCACAAAGGAATTCAGAGCTCCATTTACCCTATTTCCGGCATTCACTCTTCTCTCAATATCACTCTGACACTTACCGTCTCTGGTAAACATGCATCCCAAGTACACAAACTCATTCACCTGTTCCAATTTTTCATCACCAATCATAATACTACATAAGGTACGGTCGTCATTATCATTCCTCTCTAACACCATAACTTTTGTCTTACTTACATTCACTTTCATTCCTTTCTTTTTAAACGATTCATTCATGCAAGTCACCATCGCACAATGACTAACAGCACAAAAATTCCTATATACATTGAAAATGAACCACTGAAATATACAGAACAATATATTTACTTAGGAAAACAAATCGGATTTGACAGGAAAAACAATGAATTGGAAGTAGAACGAAGGACAAAAAATACTTGGTATAAATATTGGAGTTTAAAAGAAATATTCAAGAGCAGCATGCCAATCAAGTGGAAAGCGAAAGTCATGAATACATGCCTCCTTCCGTGTTTGACATATGCCTGTCAAACATGGAAATTTTCTACTAAAATAAAAAACGACATAAACACCTGCCAGCGAGGAATGGAACGTAGCATGCTAAATATAAGAAAAATACATAAAATACGTCATACAAAAATCAGATCAATTACCCAAACAACAAATGCTCTGTGCTACGCTCAAAAATTAAAATGGAAGTGGGCCGGACATGTGGCGCGACTTCAAGACCAAAGATGGACAAAAAAGGTGACGTCGTGGAAGGGACCACTAGGCAAACGATGTATAGGAAGACCCTACGCGCGCTGGCAAGATGACATCAAGAAGATTGCTGGCCCGCACTGGATAAATGAAGCGAAAGAGCGAAATATATGGTTGTCTTTGGAGGAGGCCTTCACCCGTGAAGGGGTTCTTGCTGAAACATAAAAACCAGTAAAAAATATATAAACCTATTCTATCAACTATTTATAACACGCATGCAAAAACAAATATCAATACTAAAGTAAAAAAATATTAAAGTAATAGCTATATTATGTACTGTATAGAAAGCTAGGTAAATAAAAACAGTTTATTAAAGAAATACAATTGTAAAATAGTTAATTAAGAGAAGCATGCAATAAATTAGATTAAAAATGTTTATATCAAATTATTATTAATATACTTATGCGAATCTCAAATAGAATTTTATAAAACTAACAATTAATTTAGTATAATAAAATAACTACAAATGTTAATGAAATTTAATGGGAAGCAAGAAATAAAAGGCTTTTTTATTTTATTTATTTTATTTATTTTATTAATATCATACCTTTCGCCATTTGGTGTCGACTTAGGTCGTGTTTGTGGTGGAGGTATCGTAATAGGCGATTAATCCCTTCTGACATCGTCAACATCTCAGATGCCCTCACCGTTTGGCTGCCAGTTGTAACCACTGCATCCGACCTCTGATCGTCTCGGTTTCCAGTTCTACCATCTTAGGCGGGCAAGGAGGCTTTCAGGAGGACAAGAACGAGAGAGTGCACGTGTTTAGCGCTCAAACATATGCACTTAAAACTATATTTACAATATCCTGCGTACCTGACTGATTTTCTAATAAAACAATCCCTGTAGTCAAAATTTGCTATGAGTGTAAAAACGTTATCACTTTTTGTATGGAGATTGGCAGCTTCTCAGTCGTTTTAAGTTGCACCCGTCTTAAATTATAAACCGTAAACCCAACTTTAAGCTTGCATGGGGTCGGGAGAAATACCTTATTAGCGAACCCCAAGTGAATCTTTAGGTATGGGATTGAGAAAAGTAATTCACAAATTATAGTCAGATTTAGGCTAATTACAAGCTTCCACGTAAAGATTTAGTTTACGTTTTAATATTGGGTTTACGCTCCAAAATTATTATACTTTTGAGGTATATTTTATTTATTTAATGTATTTTATAATTATTATACAATATTTTTACGTAAAGCTGTCGAAAGAAGTTTCAATAGTGAGAGAACCAGAACTTAATATATTAAGTATAATGAAATATTTTTATGATTGCACCTGGTAGTTGCTCTATTTTTCTTTATTTTGCAGGGAAGCGAAATCAGTTTATTCATCAGAGAATTCAGATGCAAGCGTACTCAAGTCGTTCCGATAATTTCTACCACAGTTTCCCAAGTTTTTGTCGCTGAGAAACCATTAGTTGTCGCCCAGCGACTAGTCGACAGTGCGTAACAGCTAAACGAACGAACAAAAACAAACCAAGCAATTTTAATAAACGATCCCGCAGTTCTTGGAACGTGTGTACAAATGTGCGGAGACGAAATGAGAGGTAAATCCGTTTTAAACCGCAGTAGATGGCGGCCGACGAGCGCCCGATCCGTCACGCGTCGCACAACCATAATCCCTCATCAAATCCAGATTAATTAAACCCGAGCCGACCACGATCCCCGCCTAGCTGGGTTACCACACCACTTTAATTCTCCTCACTTTTGAGGAGTTTTGGCCCGATGTTGGGAATCTATCAGCGATATCATGTCTGGACAGTTCTATACATTTTAGATTTAGTATAGTCTTAGCACAAACAGATGTCGCCTCTGGCCTGAACGAGAGATAAATCTTAATTAAACGTTATTATATCACTATTATCTATTATTTGAGTTTTGTTCCACGGAAATAAATTATATAGATTATTTTCTTAAAAAATTTAATAACAAATGTGTTTAACACTTATTTTAACGTAATTAAACATTGCTGTAGTACCGGTTACTCACCACCGGCGCTGTACTTGCGCGAGTTTTCATATATGAAGGTGGCAACTTTCTTAGTATAGGCATTGACCATCTGTTGTGTATAATTTATTTACTCTATGGCGACATCAAGATGAAACTACTGTAACCAGTATTTGCGTTCACTGACTGTAACTAAAACGAAACGCTATCGTCATCGGCTCGACGTAGGGAGACAAAAGCGACGGTCGATGTTCAGAGACTCACTTTTGGGAGACGGAGACGATGACGTAAAGCTGATTGGTTGTTGGCATAGTTCTTAGGCCCGTACTGATAAACAAATCCGAAGCTCACTTTTTAGTATACGTCAGGCCGTAAGCGGCAGCGCTTGAATTTTAAATTAATACGACTTTAAAGTTGAAAATTTGAAATGCAAATGAGATGGTCAAAAATCTATTCAGTCACCAAACCTTTTAGAATAAACGGGCTCTGACGTTGAGACTACATTTGGGCAGATGTGGGTGGGATGAACACTTCCCTAGATGACAATGAATTGGGTAAGGTAGTGGAGAGAACTGGATACAAAAAGCAACGAGTGAGGTAGCGTGTATTGAATAGCAATGGACAATAATTGGCTGATCGTGAATTTGTGCTAGCTATCCCTACAAAAACGAAGTGTGTCGTCTACGACGAATAATATTATTTGATTTAATATTTTATCAGGGTATTTATTTTCAGATGTGGTAACCCTACCGCCAAGCCAGCACATTATGTACACATATGTAAACTAAGTTTAGACCATATCATAATTCTTGAGATACACAGCGGCATTAGGGGGACTTTGTTGTCTTAATATTCTGATGCAAATTGCTGTCAACTTGGGACGTGGAGTCGGACTAGATTTTAGGAGTTAATTCTAGTATGCCCAACGTGATTAGGGTATTTGAGGAGTGATCTTGAAACACGTTCGTGGGCAGTAACCGAGACGTAGTAGTTTTTTGTTATCATTATTTCAGTTGTTCACCCTCTAATCGTTAATTTTTAACTCTTAAAATATTTGTTTTTTTAATGCTATTTGTAAATTGTCATTATTTTTACCCGACTGCAGCATATAATACACTCTGCAGCGTAAACGGCTTGACAGATTTTAACATAGGTACCTACGGAATTTGTATTGCTGGGGGGGAGGGGACAAACCAATAACCAACAAATAGATATGATACTTTTTTTTTGCCCCCGTTTGCGATACCTACCTAATAACATTCAAATTGAATTTGCTCAAACAAAGTTCAGCTAGAGCTTATTAAAAGAGCATGTTTTTCTCTTTTTTCAGTTAATATTTTTTTATGCAGTCGGGCTTTTTAACACAAACGTCATCGAGGCCGGAATGTGAAAAAACAACGGTAAAATTTTTACAAATATTGTGCTGTTTAACATTACAAATATTGTTATTGTTACAAATATTGTGGGTTTAGCCATGTTGTGCTGCTAATAATATTTTTGACTCGTGAGTCAAAAATCTATCAATCAATCAATCAATTACATTTTATTGCACACCAAAAACATTACAACGCTTAAGACAACATTACAATACTTGAGTTTATGTAAATTTGTTATATTTTTTTCTAATTAGGCAACTAAGAATAACTGTGATGTCATGTTAATTAAAAAGTTAGAAGTTTCAAAAGTACAATAAAATATGGAAATTTTTTCCAAAGTTGCATACAAAGTTTCAAAGAAAGAAAACAAAAAAGTGACAAAAGATTAACAGCTATTCGAGGCGGAGTACGTAATACAATCAAAACTTTTGATGAATTTCTGCAAAACTGTCTTTTGTTTCCCCTTTCTGTCCAAGTTAAATAATAAAATCTACTGTGAACCTCCCCATCTGAGTCCCACAAAAAGTTAGCAGAAAAATTTATGTGTCATAAAATTATGTTTTTAAAATTGCGGTTCGAAATAAAACATTGTTGGAGTTTATCAACTTTGTTCTTATTGTTGCTTATGATTAAATCTAATAAAACATTAATTTCACGAAAATAATTGACTCACTATTTTTATAATACCTATTCACATAATCTGGTGTTAGTATAGTCGTGCTTAAAAAAAAATATGTTCATTAATTGAGAATACATCTTGTGGAAACCTTAATGATTCAATTTCGAAGCGTGTATTGTGTGCACTGACGATTAAAAGTGGCGACGGGCTCACTACTTGTCACATTGGAGATTGTCTGAGCACTGCTAGCACATGAATAAATATCTCGAGGCTACGGCCGCTGTAGATAGACTAACACATAGCACGCGCACATACCCCGAATGAGTATGTGCACCTGTTCGTGCGTATGCACGCTATGTGTGAGTGTACCCACAGCGCCCGCTTGTATAAAGCTTTCGTTCTGTAGGGATATATATTCAAGTGCTTCTAGTAAAATGTGCATATTTCGAATTTGGTACAGGTATTTAACTCTGAATACCCGGCCACCCATTTTTTGACTCGAAACTCGTGAGCATAGCCCATTTAAATTATTTGAATAATCTGTTGTCAAATATTTTTACTTCATAGATTTTAATAGTACCAAAATTCACTCTTCCAAGTTTAAATGCAAGCCACCGTATTAGAATCTTGTCACTGCAAACTATTTGCAATTTGCTATGTTTGACAAAAGCTTAAAATTACGTTAGTGCAGGTGTTTGTACTTAATAATGTTCTAACGTAGAGGTGGCTTAGATTTCAAATTGGTTGATATTATAATTAATTTATCATGGTTACTGTTTCTATTTCAACTACATACTTAAACAGAAAGTGGGTACTTAGTCGTTGCAATAATTTGGACCACCTAGAAAAGTAAATAAATAATTAAAAAAAATAATGTAATAAATTAAATTATAAAAGACATTGCCCACGTGACATAGTGTATCCGTTTCGGGTCGTTTCGCAGCTTGCGAATGTGTATGATTAAAGAACAAATACAAATCGTATGATAGCTGAAACTATACACAGGATAGGAAGAATATCGTGCTTCCCAATGAAATGGAAATTATCCTTTTCTGCAGTGAGATTTCTTATAAAATTCAAATTTACCAGTTTTGTATGGGAAACGGGATTGGGCAATGTCTTTTTCAACTGCAAGCTTTTATATCCGCTCGGACTGAGTTTAGATCCCTAAACTCGAAAGACGTACAAGTAGGTATATCCATACTTGTCATGTTTTGTTTGTTACTTTATTCTGAACTAACAATAAAATATTCAAGTTTGTTTGCTGGCCGCGCCAAAATCAACAGCGAAAAATAAGGCGCCACCTTTCATAGAAAATCCCGCATTGTCTTTTAGAAATAATTTTTTTCATCACAATGCTCTACAAACGCTTTAAATTAAATTGTAAAAGAGTGAAAATTGAATAATAAAATAAACCAGTTAATAATAGTTTCTCATGACAGCTGGACGTCCTTTAATTCTTCATAATATTAATGTAGTGGCCCGGCGGCATCAGCAGTGGGCTCACGTCGCGGGCATTCCGCCTCTGAAATCACTTCCCCACTCTCCTGGCACCCTGACAGTGACGTATTGTTACTCTTCCTTAACATTTACGTAATGGATTTTGTTTCATGTTCCGGAAGTTATCGCATATTTTCACGACGTGCGTAATTTTACCATTAAAATTTTCATTGTTGGAAATAAAATTAATTGTTTGGAATTTTTGAGAAAAATTTATGTGTTAAGGGTGGTGTTACACTGAAGCGATCGATGTTACATCGATGTCATTGATCGTAGACATTTTCCCGCGAGCTCTTCTTTATCTGTCGCCAGTCAAAAAATATTTTCTGCGTTGGCGATTTTAATAAATGTCAACTCTATTCCAAGGGTGCAAGGAAAGAGCCTCCCCGATTGTCATACAGCATGGGTCATTCTGACACGAAAAATAGGAAAGAATTTTTATATTCCAATAAAACTGATCACAATACAGGGTGTTAGGGTAAATAAAATAGTTGCATTACTTTAAGGGGTGATTGTACCCACAATACTGAACCACTTTCCCATAGAAACCTATAGAAAATTTGCAAAAAAAAAATAGACTTTTCATTCAAAACTTCGATCAGCCGATTGTATTTAGTATGAAAAGTCCAAAATTGTTTTTACGAATTTCCTATAGGTTTCTTAGAGAAATTTATTCAGTACCATGGGTGCAATCACCCTTTAAAGTAATGCAACTGTTTACCCTAACACCCTGTATATCTAAAATCTAAAGTCTGAGTTTAGGGCTTGATGGATCTCTGATCGCGGCTTGAAAACATTTTGCACTACCATCGATCGAGATCGTGAATATTTCAATTGATCGATGGAGGTCGCATCGATATCGTGTGTGGTTATATGCTAGATCGATTTAAATATCTCTCGATCGATGATTGATCATTCGTCGAGATCGATGGTGTGTCGATCGAGAGATCGACGTCGATTAAGGCAAATCAGTTTGATGTTATAGCACACATCGGTTAAAGAGATTCGATCTCACCGATACGAGACGTCAATCGCGTCGGTGTAATAACACCCTAAGCTCTACGCCGTAGAGGTGCTACGTTGCTACGTCGCTACGGCGTAGACGTAAACTTGAAAGAGTTTCCGAGCTTGTCGTAAGTATGCCAGACATAGACAAAATAAAGAGGTTGAAGTGAAATTTTGGACGAACTTGGTACAAAAGAATACTAGTAGAAAGTTTTGGTTCGTCTTCTAGGATATATTGTCATTGATGTGTAAATTGATAAACAAGGAAGCGATGATTCTTCATCCTTATCATCTCAGCCGATTGACGTCCACTGCTGGACATAGGCCTCCCCCAAGGATCGGCATAACGACCGGTCCTGCGCTGCCCTCATCCAACGGGTTCCCGCCGCCTTCACCAGGTCGTCGGACCACCGTGTGAGGGGCCTACCCACGCTGCGCTTTCCGGTACGCGGTCGCCACTCGAGAACTTTTCGGCCTCATCGGCCATCGGTTCTGCGAGCAATGTGACCCGTCCACTGCCACTTTAGATGCAAGCAATGATTGTGGAACTTCAATTAAGACTATACATAATTACTAAGCAATGATTATAATATTATAATCTAAGCAGTGTCAAGATATATATAATTTTATATAGGTATATAAAATCCTCGAAACTGGTAACGAAATCAGTACCAGCCTTACAAAATATTTAAAAACACTAGTTAAAGTTCAAGCATCGGAACCGTTTGAATTTTCTGTTTGATTTCCGTAAAATATTTGTTCACTAAACGGGCCTATTTTTTGTGACATAAATTGTTTTTTTTTTAGAATTTTACAAAATGGGTTCGTTTTATAAACTTTAACATCAACACACAGTATCTTTTTTAATACTTTGCATACTAAAATATATATAGTGTTTTTAAACGCATCTTATTCGCCTCATTAAACAACATTTCTAAACAAATAATTAAATTAATCAAAACCTCGTACAACTCCAGCAGTTAACTACAGGATACAGAGTGGCCTTCAGAATGTTTCCCGGTTTGTGTAACACGAGTCCGCACTACACAGGAAAGTATCTCGCAGTGAGCTCGCAGGACGAGACGCGCGAGATTTATATTGTACAAGTTCCTCATTTAATTGCTTCTAAAGTGGCTTTATTTATTAGCTAAATAACGGAATAACTGTAACCTCAGATTATTAATAGTTACTACATCATACGCTTTAAGAGGATAGACCTGTACGGTTTAGTCCATACAAACGTATTTCCCCTGTTTTCTCCCTAGATTATGACACTAGAGTAAATATTTTTTTACCATACAATCTATGTATCTAGTAATCTATCTGGAACTCTCTCCCATTTAATATAAGAGACTGCCAAACAAATGCTTCATTCAAAAAACAAGTCAAAGATCACTATCTCTCTCTCTTCAATAAACTAGTAGGTATATTTATTTATTTATCATACCGTATATATTTGTATGTATGTAAAATATGTAAGTATCTTTATGTAATATGTATTTATTAGTCATAAATACTGTTTTATTACTTAAATGTGCACACTATGCCTGCCTCACTTTCTATGCTATCTCTCTGTCTCGAGTTTGCTGGAAGAAATCTCTTTAGAGATAAGCTCGCCCTTTGTAATTGTCTATTATGTTGTTTTCATGTATATTTCCGTGTGTACAATAAAGTATAAAAAATAAAATAAATAAAATATGTCACCAACTGCCATAAAGATAAAGAAAATTTTATTGTTCTCCCATAATTACAACAAATACAGATATGTAAAACTAAGAATACAGGTGTTCAATTAATATTGTAAAGGGAGACAGGAGTCCAAACTAGGCATTGCCCTTGCTTTGGAAGACCTGGTCTCTCCTCTCGAAAATAGTACAATTGCTTACTAGTGTTACAATCAGTGCTTTTGGAAGATTTAAAATGAAAAGTTAACAATAAATCTTAAATTAATTCTGTAGTCTGTGCGGATATTTCGTGTGTATGTGTGTGTATATAAGGATGTGTGTGTCCCATGTCCCTATGTTTTGCTTTTTTGCATTAATTAATTACTGTAAGAACTAGGGACCTTCGAAAATGACAAATTTTATCGCCCGTTTTCGCACGCAGTAAACAAATTTGACGAAAATAAACAAAAAAAAAACAAAACATACGGACATAGCCAAATTCTTTCACATCTTATTTTTGAAAGAATTATTAAAATCAATTTAGTTTTGGAGGAGGAAACAGGGGAATACGAAATTCTGATTTCGTCGATTTTAAGTAGATAAAATCAGTCCGAGCTGCAGTTGTCTTTGTCGCACTCTAGTCGGCGGATGGGTGGGGCGGGGCGGATCGGACAAACTTATTCTAAAACGGCAGGAACAATTTCTTTTTACTCCTTCGTTGCTTTGCTATGGCGTAGCCAAAGAATATATGTCGGCGTAGCATCATGATTTAAAAGGCTCCCCATAGGTAAACGCTAGCTCGGGCCATACTTTACTGGTTTTTAGAAGCTATCTTCTCGTTATTTGAAAGACATAATTTCAAATAATTGAAAAGTGTAGCAATATTCTTCAACATCTCGGCTTTATTTGCTATAGATCATATTTCTTATTTTTCTATAAAATACATATGAAACCTGTGTTCAAAGGAAAGCCTAAATATTAAAAAAAAACTGTATTATGTGCATATACTTTTTAAGTTGAAGTCACATTTACATGAGACACACACCTTTGTGTAGACAATATAAAGATCTAAAATTGCTATTTAGGATAAAAACTTAAGACCAATATTTAATGAGTTAATGAACATTTTTCTATAGTAAAATCTAAATATTATTTAGAATACTTCAGACTACAGCTCATTTAGGCTGGAGCATAAAAATTTTGATACTTTGAAATATTCTAAATTCCTTATTTATCTATTATACAAAGATATTTAACATCTAAATGCAATATTTACATAAGAATTTGTTAATGAGTTAATTAGATAATTGCTAAATTTGGGGCGATTCTTATGATTTTAGAATGTGATTTCCTTGGATTAGAAGGCTCCACTGTGACATAATGAAGGACAAGCTAGTCAAAAATAGGTATACCTACTAAAATGACGTTGTTTAGTAGAGGTGAGGTGGCTCGGAAAGAGTCAAGGTCGTTCGGTCAGGGAAACCCCTTAAGTTCAATATATTAATCAAGTAGTATGGACGCAAGCGTGGCATGATCACGATTCAAGCAATAAGGGATTTTATTGAGTAAGATGCTTTTGACGACAAGTGGCCAGAGCTTGCCCAGGATAGAGATGGTTGGAAGATTAAAGGGGAGGCCTTTGCCCAGCAGTGGGATGAAATAGGCTAGAAAAAAAAAAAAAAAGCTTTAAAAAATCCAGATTCTTTAGACATTATTTTGAGACAAAAAAACTACCTTGGAGCACTTGGTCCAATAAGTAGGTTAGGTGGTCCAGTTTGTTCCAAGTACTTGCAGATGAAAAAAATATAAAGTTGGCCGTCACGGGACACCCGGGCAGAAGTGAAACTTCCGCAGCTGTCAAATTTAAATTTCGAACTTCCGCCACACGAAAAGTTTGCGGATCAGAATTTTAAAGCCCTCTCATAAAGAGTTCCACTTGAAAAAAATCTATCATAATATTAAGAAAATTATTTTCAACTAATTTTTAGGTAAATAAGTGGGTACAGGTACCTACATTATTTTTTCCGACCGTATTATCGCTACTGCTTACTAAAAGAATTGAGACTAAAGTCTAATTGACTTTAATAATGACAGATAATATAAAACCCAAGACCACAAAGGAATTGAACAGAAAGAAGGTACGGCCGGATAATAAAACCTTGTTCTACAATTTAGTTTGGATCCGAACAACGGCCAAGGAATTTAAATTTTCCCTCCCTCTCGCTCCATCGGAGATAATCAAACAGCTGGCGGTGACGGCATGCTTTGAATATTAATGCTTTTGATGACGGGCCGAGATTTATGCGTGTATTTTATTTTTGTGACCCTAATAAACACTTGGGTTCATATTTTTGGTATTCTGTACGTAAATTTGGAAAACGGAACACTTATTGAATTTATTTCTTGTTCATCCGTCTCATATAGCCTGTAGAATCCCACTTTAAGACCATACTTCACCACACGTATTGGTGGATGCAGGAAGGTGGCATAAGTCTACCTATTACCTTACAAGCTGAAAAGAAAGTACTCCTTGGTGTTCGGTAGTGTTCGTCCTTCTTTCGTAAATTCGTTCGTCGTTGTTTCCAACATTTGGGTTTCTAATTTATTTAAAAAAAAGAAAGTTTTTATTTAATTTTTGTTCTGATAGAAAGGGACGAACCTTACGTTGGAAACATCAACGACGGAGATGAACGAAAGAAGGTCGAACATTGCAGACCGCCATTGACAGTTTTCTTGCTTACACGGTTTCCTTCCACGCTTGTTAGGAGGTTATGGCATATGGATCCATTGTCTTAATATCCATGGGTGTGGAGGCAAGTTACTGGTCAACTTGCTGTCGGAGAACATTCAAGCCGTCTGAGGCCTCGAGTCACAGACTATTATATGTACTACCCTCGAGTTGCGTTGCAGGTCTGCTATTGGGTGGTCACGTCGCGCGGCGGTCGTCGGTTGCAGCTTCCCGGCGTACAACAAAGCTCCAGTGGTTGCTCAGAATAGTGTTATTTTTCTAAAAGCAACCCCTAGAAGTCACTGAGATTAATTTATAACCGTAAAACGTCAAGCATTTTTGCTACTAAAATTAGACATTGGCTAAATCATCTAAAAGACTAAAACCTAGATGGACGCCATTATTTTAAAATTCAAATTAATTGGCCTCTGACCTGGCTTAACGAATAGTTACACCGCCATCTGACGGAACTATCCTGGAACAACTGCTTAACAAGGCTTCCGGAGCACGAAGACGCTTGAGGTGGAATACCAACGGTCACCCATCCAAAGACCTGACCTGATGTTGCTTAACTTGGTGATCGTTTCCAAGCACCACTACCCCAACGAACGCCTTCTACTAACTCCCATACATACACTTTTTATGTAGATATAAAGCTAATTCACCTCTTCGCTCCACGAGCATGATAATCACAAAGATATGAGAGACAGTAAAACATTACGATCCTCAAACAGTAATAGTTGAGAGCAAGCCTTCAAATAAATTAGTTATTTTGGCGGGAATGGCATCGTCACTGCGACGGCCATAAAGACATTTAGGATTGAGTTCTCCGGCGCTGGAGTCGTTGGTAGGTGGGTAAAGCGTTATAATAATGCACATAAAATTCCCAAGCGAGAGCACTGACGTGAAATACTGAAAGAACAGTAGGTGCACTCCTTTGAACTGCCTGTCTTGCCTCTTTGATGAAAAATTAATGTTTTTTTATCAAAGCTCAAGCTTTTGGACACGACTTTGTTCATGTGAAGGAATAATTTGCATACATGTTTCATAGATAAAAGAAGAATTTAAATAGATCGTTATAGAAATTAATGAGGGCAAGAGCCAGAGAGGAAGTCGTTTTATTCGTCAGCAATTGTTTTCTAGGTACCACCAGTATCTAAGTGGTGCTAAAGTTTCATGACTAAATAGTAAAGTAGGAAGCAGGGTCAGATTAAGTTTAATAGGTGATCAAGCTTGGGGGAGACCTTTGCCCAACTATATTGTGACGAAATAAGATAAAAATAAGATGAACAATGCTTGAGTTCTGAAATCCATTCACCTAATTTCAGACTAGAATGCACAAGATACTTGAGAAATATTGTACATTTTTTCGAATAGTAAATTAGTGACTTCATTTCGATCTCAGTATTTGGATAAACAAAACTCCTATACTTCAGGCTAGCAAGGGCGGATCCAGGATTTCATACTGGGGGGGGCCCTCGGCCGACTCAGGCCACGTATTAAGATATAAAAAAATTAAGTTAGAGACACAGAACCGAGATTATAATGAGACGACTGCAATACGATCTTAAACCGAGAGCGAGCGAAGCAAGCTCAGATTTCGTCACTGCAATATAATGAGATGACTGCAATGAGATCTAACTGCAATATGATTAGGTCGAGTCAGAAATTCGCAATATGATCGAATTCTGAGATAGGTAATTTCAATACAACAAAAAAACCAAGAGCGAGCGAAACGAGCTCGATATTTCACTGAAATATAATGAAATGACTGCAATAAGATCTAAAACCAAGAGCGAGCGAAGCGAGCTCGAGATTTCACTGCAATATAATGGGATGACTGCAATACGATCTTAAACCAAGAGCGAGCGAAACAAGGTCAGATTTCGTCACTGCAATATAATGAGATGACTGCAATGAGATCTAAAACCAAGAGCGAGCGAAGCGAGCTCGAGATTTTACTGCAATTATGATTAGGTCGAGTCAGAAATTCGCAATATGATCGCATTCTGCGATAGGTAATTTCAATACAACAAAAAAACCAAGAGCGAGAGAAGCGAGCTCGATATTTCCCTTAAATATAATGAGATGACTGCAATAAGATCTAAAACCAAGAGCGAGCGAAGCGAGCTCGAGATTTCACTGCAATAATATAATGGGATGACTGCAATATGATCTTAAACCAAGAGCGAGCGAAACAAGCTCGAGATTTCATCACGCAATATAATGAGATGTCTGAAAACAGGAGCGAGCGAAGCGAGCACGAGATTTTTTTGCAAAATTCTCAAGTCGATGCAATATTTTTCTTCCATCTTGATTTTGGCGCCCCCGAAACCTGTCGCCCGGGGTGTGTCCCCCGGTTTGCTGTTAAATCTTTAGGATTATATTATGTGTATAATCCTAAAGATTTCTGACCACAGCCTTGTTTTAATTATTGTACCTACACAGGTACAATAATTAAAACAGAAACATAGAGCGAGCGAAGCGAGCTCTAATTTTCTCCACTCTACGAATTGGTTATGGACAGAGCTCAATCAATCTATGCCCTAGTAAAGTGCCGCCATTACTCAGCCTCGAAATTCAATGCAATCCGCAGAGGTCCGTGGGGGGGGCCATGGCCCCCTGGGCCCCCCCCCTGGATCCGCCCTTGCAGGCTAGTAAAACGTATGATATATTAATAATAAGATTCCAGTAGTCCTTGTGCTTTCCTTTCTTCGTAATCAGTGCGGTAAACCCAACTGCTGGATACAGGGCCTCTGCATTTCCAAACCCACTGCTGGGTATAGATAGGCCTCTTCCTTTCCACACCAAATAGAACGATCCCACGCGTATTGTCATACACTGTTTGCCAGCTACTCTACAGATATCATCCAACCATCTGGCTGCTGGTCTGCCCACGGACCGTTTCCTCTCCTACGACCGCAACTCTATCGCTGCTTTTATATCCGCTACAAAAATCGTCAATGGCAACACCTAGAAACAAATTCCGCATGCAAGCTTCGGCGGTCGGCTGCTTGTAGCCCTTCTGTACTAACTATATTCAGTTCCACACGAAGGTTCCCGGTATTACGTGCCTGAGTTATTCCGCGTCACGTACACAAGACCTCGAACGTCAAAGAAAATTTATATATTATGTGCCAATCCGTATGAAAACGAACTTTATTGTGAACGGCGCTTCCGACGTTGTGGTATTAACCACCATATCTTATTTATATTGAGACACTGAAAAACGTCTTAAGTAACATTGGATATAAGGTTTACGAATGTAAAAAGTGGCCACCGTGTGGCTTTGGATCTCCACGTATCTTCCTGTGGATGTCGTACGAGGTGATCAAGAGAATAAATAAATGAAATGAATAGAAATTAAATGATGACATTTCTGTTGCAGTCTTCAAACTTTATATGATATTATGGTTATGAATTGATTATGAATTGATCAACGTTTGAACTAGGTTCTTATTCTATGGTTTGGACACACTGAAATATGCTACGTCAAAATGGTTATCAGTTTCTGCCTGGATTTCTGAACAACTGAAAAACAGTCACCAACTTCAAACAGATCAATAACAAACAACATTTTGACTCACCATTTCGGTTTTGTTCGTAAAAGTTGGTAAGGTTGTCAAGTCGTATCCATCATCTAAATCTAACTTTAGAGTATCACACTTCACATTAGTAGCTGAAGCTTGTAAGAAAAATATCTATAAAAATGTGGAGTGGTACAAATGTCCCTTCTATAATGCGCCTTTGTATTGAAGGCGCGTCGTCACCGTGTCGTCGCGTCGCCGCGTTCTCTACTGAATTACCTGTACGTCGCGAGTCCCATTTGCGTCTCGCTCTCTATTGACAGTCATTTTGAACGTACGATACTGTCAACAGCAACTTGTCGTCGATTGTATCTGTTGCCACCGATAAATAACTAAAGGAAAAGGTTTCAGAGTCAAATTAAAATGTTTTTTCTTTTGAGCACAATCATAAATCAATATTTATGATGTGATCAAAGCCTATTTCGATTACAGCTACTAATTCGTCACATAAACATTTACCCTTCTAAATCTGATTGAATGAGAAACCGCTGCAATTTAAGGTGGTGTAGGATGCAGAGACTGGTGCCCGCCCACACCTGCATGCTATCTTGTATACAGGATAACACTCGTCTATTCTATTATAATCTTAACAATGAGCTCCATCGGGGTGTCGATAATTTTGACAATATCCAAACCTGCTAGGTACTCGAACATTCGAACTTTGCAATTGCGTAAACGTTTTCATTCCAAATTCAACGATAATCGAAAGTCGGGGTACAGACAAAAAAGCCACAACACTCGAACGGTTCTGAAACTAGAACTTCAAATGAACAGTAGGTACCTATCTTAAGACGGCATCGACTAGTGCACCAAAATGACTAAGATCAAAAGCACAGTACGAGAAAGAGCATGGGTACTATATGATTAAATTATACTTGATAGTGAAACGGTATCAAAGTTGGAATAGTCATATTTATAAGGGAAATAGATTTATTATGAGCCTCTAGGTTCAAAGGGACGACGAACCTCCTCGTCTCTTGTAACTTAGAGACTCATAAATGAACGAGGGTGTAAAAAAACACCTCTGTAACATTCAAAGGAGTCGTTAAGACCATGAAACTGAACAATTACCACTATGGAGCAAATAGAGAAATGTTTTTATACAAAACTGCCGAACCGATGTATGCAAATGTATGGGACAGACAGCAGAATTTTTTCTTCTTCATGTTTTCTCTATAGCTAAAGTTTTTTAGTTTGATGACCTAAACCACCACTTTAAATATACCAAAGGACTGTTGTTATACCTTGTATAAGGTGGATATATTTATTATGAACCTTTACGTTTACGCCTGCCACACACATACGGAATTCTGATCCGCAATTCCAAATCAGAATTACGATTTCATATGGATTTATCACCTCTCTAATTTCGTTCGGAATTACGGGGGCATCAAATTATATACAGGGTCCTTCTTAATATGCTGACACTTTTTAAGGGGATGATCAGACCATCAAACTGAACAAATTTCTCTATGGGAACAACATCGAAATCGCGAAATAAAATTAGCTGTCCCATACATTTGGCTCGAGTAGATTTGCCGTTTTGTATGGAAGAGCAGATTTTTTTTCGATGTTGGTGCCATAGAGAAAGTTGTTCAGTTTTACAGTCTAATCATCCCCTTAAAAAAGTGTCAGCATATTAAGAAGGACCCTGTATTCAAAATGCTAATTCTGATTCGGAATTCCGGATTTCCGTATGTGAGTGGCAGGCATAAAGGGACGACGAGGAGGTTGTAAAGTTTCCTCAAGTGTAAAATAATATATCTGGTTGCAACGTGTGCATATGCAATTGTTTAAGATTCTGGCGGTGACGTCAAGGTGCAAGTTAGATTCAATGCTAATCAAGTTAAATGTTTGTGAACGTTAAATATTTGAGTTGGAGTTAAGTGGTAAGTAAGTATAATAAAAACTCTACTGACACAACTTATGAATTAGATGTAACAACTTTACTAAGATTTCTATTTCGGGAAAGTAAAATATCCGTTTTTACGTTTAAAATTGGGATTTATTAGAGCATTTTGAGCCAGCAATGTGTACAACCCGGGCGAATTAACTTGACACCTGGCTCGAACGACGTTGGTGTAAACAATAACAATTAACAGCAAAAGAATTACTCGAAAATTCTAAAGCGTAGGGACACGTGCAACGGTAACTGAGATGCTATCGCTTCTGGCCACGATTTAGAATTTTCGAATTATTTGATGTTATTTGATATTGTTTGTACAACCAACGTCGTTCGAGCCAGGTGTGAAGTTAATTCGCCCGGGTTGTAGGATGGGAGTAGAATATCATTGTTGTGGAGCGTGGACTGTAAGTAGGGGTTTCTTTTCTTCAGTGAAAATGCCGATGCTATCTTCGAAATGTGAGCCAGGCTGGAGGGTGGGGTAGAGAGGGCTAGTGGTCGCAGAGAGTCTTCTTTCTTCAAGATGTTTTCTTCTCGAGTGCTGGATCCGGAATGAATCTGCGCCGAATCGGCGCTTCTTATATATGATTTTCGAGCGACCACTCCCGTTCACCCCGCACTCTTCCCGTGTACTCAAATCTCTTTATTTTCATGTTAAACTTACATTCTACAGTACAGAAACAATCTTCATTACTTACATACTTATTTTCTAATATCTAAACATGTCATTCGCATCGTCTGCCGGCGCAAAACGAGGAGCGCGCGCGAAAGATTTCAATATTTATATGACCCCGTCCCCCGCTTCCTCACACCGCGGATTCGCGGGAGTCGGGGCCCCCCTCGCTCGCCTGTATGCGCCGACAGGGACAGTTGCACTGTCTCTTTCTATCGTTGATTTCTCTTAAGTTCCTCCCCTTGTAATGAGATACTAAGTCTAATCAGAGTAAATTCTAACTGGAATTATGTAAGCTAATCGTGTTATTTACTTTAAAATCTGATGAAACTATGTGCTAATTTAACTAGGGAAATGTGTACCTATCTAGCTGGGGTAGGAATCTCAAGGGAAATCACTTAAGGAATGAAATACAAGCCCTATTCTAACTATTTACATAACTTATGTCCTAGGCCCTAATCCTAATAAGGAATTACGACTTTATTAAAATAGAAACTTATCCTATAACTAAAACAATACAAAACAATGCAAAGTAAAGTAAATTGAGATAAAAACTATGTACAAATGGTCGATTCATATTCTGTCGTGCACATTTCTCCCGCCGTCGCAGCTCTGCGATCCAACAGGTAGCACGACGATCCTCTTGGTCGGTCTTCGGAGGACGTGCCCGTTGCTGGTCTCGACGTCCACGATCCTCACCTCGCCGTCACGTCCTGGGTAGACTGCGATGATGCGTCCTCTCGGCCATGTGTTGCGCGGCAGGTTGGGGTCGCAGATGAGCACCAGGTCGCCGACAGCGGGTGGCGCGCCGGTCGTGCGAGGCTCCCGCCGGTGTTGGAGTAGCGGCTGGTACTCCTTGACCCAGCGGCTCCAGAAGATGTCTGCCAGGCGTTGTGCGCGCCGCCAGTGCTTTCGCGCGGTGAGGTCGTCTGCGGTGAACTCGCCAGGTGGTGGGACGTGCGAGTTGGGTCCCAACAGGATGCGGTTGGGTGTGAGCGCCTCCGGTTCATCTGGGCTCACCGCCACGTGGGTGAGTGGGCGGGAGTTGACGGTGTTCTCTGCCTCGGCGATCAGGGTAAGCAGTGTCTCGTCGCTAGGGTACTGCTCGTGGAGTGTGACGCGCAGTGCCTCCTTCACGGTGCGTACCATGCGCTCCCACGCGCCGGCCATGAAGGGGGAGGCCGGGGGGACGTAGCGCCAGGCGATGCGTCGCGCCGTCGCCTCCTCGCCAATCGCCGCCAGCGCGGCCTCGGCGAGCTCCTTCTCTGCAGCTTTGAAGCACGTCGCGTTGTCGCTCCACAGCTCCATAGGCACTCCTCTTCGTGCCACGAACCGCCGCAGGGCGCAGATCGCCGAGTCGGCGCTCAGCGAGGCGGCGACCTCCAGGTGTACGGCTCGTGATGTCATGCAGGTGAAGAGCGCGACCCATCTCTTCTCGTGGTGCCGTCCGACGGTGACTTCCACTGGCCCGAAATAATCCAGGCCTGTAAAACTGAAGGCCCGCGCGTGGTGAGACACACGCGCCGGGGGCAGGTCGCCGGTCGCCGGGGACGTAGGCTTCGCTCTTCTCAATTTACAGCGCTGACAGTGCTTGATGACGTCACGCACCGTCGGCCGTATCTTCAGTATCCACATTCTCTGTCGTAGCTCGTTCACTACCGTCTCGACGCCGCCGTGGTGTAGCCGCTCGTGTACGTGATGTATGTACAGTCGCGTAAAAAGATGTTTCCCGTCGAGTACAGTCGGGCTGGCCGTCTCTTCGTCAATGTCAGGCGAAGCGTGGATTCTTCCCCTGAGGCGCAGAACTCCATCTTCGCCGACCGCTACTGATAGCGCCGATAGCCTGTCTCCAGGTTGAGGCGCCGCGCCACTCTTCACTCGACGTAAATCTTCGAAAAAACAATCTTCTTGTACCGCTTTCCACCACAGTTTTTCGGCGCGAATGAGATAGTGCGCTTCGATTCCGACGATATTGCCATCTCTTTTCTTCGCGTGTGTCGTCTCGTTCTTGCGTGTTTTCTTATCAGTCTTCTTATCAGTTTTCCAATCGGAGTCGTTTTTCTTGTTTTCTCGCGTTCGTTTTCGCTTCGTAGCCAACACTGTTTCATTTTTCTTACGCCTACATAGGTCTACGAACTGTAGCACGCGTGCCGTAGCTCGTAGCAAGCGTGTGAACGACGAGAAGCGCTCGACTCGAGGGAGGTGAGCGTGGTCAGGTCGCTGGTGGGTGACGTGACATGTCTCCCTCTCTTCTCCTGTCTTCGGTGATTCTATCTTCGTTTCTTGCGGCCAATCTCGTTCGGGTTTGCGCAGGAAGCTCGGCCCGTTGTACCATCGGTGCGTAGCGTTGAAACCGGCCGGCGTAGCGCGCGTAGCGTCGTCGGCTACGTTGTCAGCCGTAGGCAGCCATCTCCACTCGTTTTTCTTCGTGAGATCTTCTATCTCGGCCAGGCGGTGCGCTACGAACGTTTTGTACGCGCGCGGTTCTGACCGGATCCATGCTAGCGCCGTCCGCGAGTCGCTCCAATAGTACTTTCTTCTCGCGTCGAACTCGTGCTCGCGTGCGGTGGTTTCGGCTAGGCGGACGCCCAGCAGTGCGGCCTGCAGCTCCAGCCGAGGGATGGAGATGGGTTTCAGTGGTGTGACTCGACTCTTCGCCGCAGCCAGGGCCACCTGCACGCTCCCGTCGGCTCGTTCGATCCGCCAGTACACGGCGGCGGCGTAGGCTTCTTCGCTCGCATCTACGAACGTGTGTAGGTCGCGCGCGCTCGCCGGCTCGACGTCGTAGCAGCGCGGGATTCGTAGCTCTTCTATGTTTCGTAGCACTCGTAGCCACTCGTACCATTTGTTCTGTAGCTCGACCGGCAGCGGTTCGTCCCAGCTTGTCCCGTAGCGCCACGTTTCTTGCATTATTCGTTTCGCCGGGGTTGTGACAGGCGAGACGAGTCCCAGTGGGTCGAATAGAGACATTATTATGCTTAATGCCTCTCTCTTTGTCGGCGGTCGCTCGGCGCTGAGAACTTCTCTAGGCGTCTTGAGTGTGTTTAGCTTGAAACCGATGCAATCTGTCTTGACGTCCCACAAGAGACCGAGTGTCTTTTCTGTCTCGCTCCCGCCGATGGCGACGGTGGCGCCGCCCGGATCGGCGGCGAACTGCTGTACTACCGAAGTTGTATTGGACACCCATCCGCGTAGCTCGAAGCCGGCTTGCCGATGTATGTAGTCGACTGTTTTCGATACTTCTTTCGCTTCATTTTCGGTTGGAAAACTTGTTATGTAGTCGTCCATGTAGTGATTTTTCTCGATGGCTCGCGCGGCTGCGGGGTACATCTCTTTGAAGTCTGAAGCGTTTCTGTTTTTCACATACAGCGCGGTGCACGGTGACGACGTTGCTCCGAAGATCACCGATGTCATGCGGTACTCTCGCGGTCGTCCGTTGCCTCTCTCGTCGCCTCGCCATAGGAACCGTAGTGCGTCTCTGTCTTCATTTTGAATCCTTATTTGCATAAACATTTCCTTTATATCAGCTGACACGGCGTGTTGATGTTGACGGAAGCGCATCACGACTCCCGGCAGCGACTGCAGCAGGTCTGGCCCGGAGAGCAGCATATCGTTCAGGCTGCGTCCGGCGGTCTTCGCAGCGGCGTCGTGCACGACCCTTATCTTCGGCTTCGCGGGGTTGATGACCGCGAAGTGGGGTAGGTACCATGTTTTATTTGGTACCGGCGGTGAAGTTGCTTCCTCGGCGTAGCCCGAAGTGAAGAGGTTTTGCATTTTTTCTTCATATTTCATCTTCAGGTCTTCATCTCGGTCTAGTTTCTTCTCTAGGTTGTGCAGCCGTTTGAGTGAGTTTTCGTAGTTGTTTGGAATCTTCACGTCGTCTTCTTTCCATAGAAGTCTTGTTTCGAAGCGTCCGTCGGGCAGGCGGCGACTCGTATCGTTCAATATTTTCAATGCGCGCTGCTCTGGATCGCTCTTCTGTATTCGTTTTTCTATCCCGATGGATTCTAACTCGAAATAATTCTTCATCATCTTCTCCATGCTGACTTCGCTGTCTTCCTCGAGGCTGATGTGACCGCAGAAGGTGACTGGATACGCCATAGACGAGCGGCAGCCGTGAAGAACCCATCCCAGTTTTGTGTACGATGCGACGGGTTTATCTTTCCGTCCCGCTCGCACCGCGCCCGAGATAATTAAATCCCAGTTGTCTTGACCGTTGAGTAGCTTCGGATGCGCCTCTTCGTATACGAGCTCGGTTTGAATCTGATTCAAGTGCGGGCAATCTTCGATGTCTCTTCTGCCGACCCTCTGAGTAGCGAAGTCGAGCCCTCGCACGGTGCGCGCCCCGCGTAGATCGCAAGATTTGTCTGCGTATTTGCCGCGGATTTTCAAGTCGACGCGCTTGCTTTTCTGGAACTGTAGCTCTGTCCCGCTCACACCACGGACGCGCATTGGATCGGTGGGCCCGTCGACGTCGAGTTCTTGTGCGATTTCCTCGTCGATGATGGTGATTGTAGAGCCCTCGTCGAGTAGCGCGAACGTTTCTACTTCATTTCCGTTGGCTGCGGTGAGAACTACAGGAACGATTTTCAAATAAGCGCGCCGTGCGGTGCCGTTGCTCGCAGTTTTGTTCGTGTCTTCGTACGTAGAGCCGACTTTTTCGCGATGCGGCGGCTCTTGTGTGCGACGCGGTGGTTCTTCGCTACGTGGTTCTTCAACCTTCGGTCTTGACTGATGAAGAAGCTTGTGATGCGATATGGTGCAGCCCTGATGAGCACATACCTTGGCTCTGCAGTCGGCGTGGCGGTGGTTGTTGCGCAGGCAGCGGAAACAAACACGACTTTTCTTGACTATTTCCCACCGCTCGTCCGTGCTGGCAGCTACGAATTTCTTGCAGTCAGGTAGGTTGTGTGGTCCGTTGCAGGCTGGGCAGCGTAGCGTGTTCACGTTGAATGTTCTTTCTTGCCTTTTCTTCGATTTTTCTTCTGTGACGGTCTCAAGTGAAGCGTAGGCGCCGCATTTGTCTGCTTCTTCGTTCAGGAAGGTGGCCAGTCGCTTCAGCTCAGGAACGTCTTCTTTGTTTCGGGCGGCGAAATCGAACCATTTGCTTCTGATGATTGGAGACAATTTTTCAATCACGTTTCGCGCCATTTCGGGATTGTACAGGTAATGGATTTTCTTCAGTGCTTCTACGGTCGCGACGATGTTCGCTATCTTGTTAGCGAACACGATGAGATCGCGTGGGTTGTCTCCTATCTTCTGAAGTGTTCTGATCTACTCCATTTCGCCCATGACGATAGCTTCAGGGCGACCGAATCTTCTCTCGAGCGTGGCGATGATGACGCTCGGCTCCGGGTTGGATAGGAGCAGGCTCTGGACCGCTTCTAGCGCGATGCCTCGGAGACTTTTTCTTAATCTTGCTATGTTCTCGGTGTCGGAGAATCCTCTTGCCGTGTCTTCGTACGCCGCTTTGAATGGCAGCCACGCGTTCGATTGTCCGTTGAAGATGGGTAATTCTTGAATGTACTTCGGCGCCTCCCTCGTAACAAATCTCATGGCCTGGGTGATGGCCGCCGCCAGATCAGAGATGTCTTGACGCGCAGGCCGGGGCTCTTCCTTGCCCTGTTGATCACCGCGGTGATCGCCCTGTCCTCGTCCATCCTTCCGTGGCGCTTCCCGCTGCGTGCGGGGCGGGGGTGACGTCGCTCTTCTTTCTTCTTCTTGTTTCTTCAACCATTCTTCGACTCGAACGGAGGATTCTTCTTTTTCTTGGTTCTCTTCTTCTTCTTCATCATCAGACGACTCCATCGTCGCCTGGATCTTCGTTAGTCGAAGTCGTGCTATCTCTCTGTCCAGCTCCGCCAGGCGCTCCTTGGCCTCCAGCTCCGCGAGGAGTTTCTTGCGGGAGGCGGTAGAACGACGTGACGGTGCTCTCGACGGCGCTTTCGACGGCGGCTTCATAGTTTCTTGCGACGTCGCAGCGGTGCCCGACGACGTAGCGGCGGTGCCCGACGACGTCGTGTTCGTTGCCGTCGTGGTGGTTCCGGACCCGGTGGCGCTTGACTCGGCGCTCGTGGTGGGGTTTGACGCGTTCCGCGACGTGGTCTGCGACCCGTCGCCCTCTCTACCAGACTGGCTGCGTGTGGTAATCGGCATCTTCGATTCTTCAAAAATCTCTTCAAAATCTCTTCAATATCCGCAGATTCTTCTTTATTCGGCTACCGGAGGACCAAAATGTGGAGCGTGGACTGTAAGTAGGGGTTTCTTTTCTTCAGTGAAAATGCCGATGCTATCTTCGAAATGTGAGCCAGGCTGGAGGGTGGGGTAGAGAGGGCTAGTGGTCGCAGAGAGTCTTCTTTCTTCAAGATGTTTTCTTCTCGAGTGCTGGATCCGGAATGAATCTGCGCCGAATCGGCGCTTCTTATATATGATTTTCGAGCGACCACTCCCGTTCACCCCGCACTCTTCCCGTGTACTCAAATCTCTTTATTTTCATGTTAAACTTACATTCTACAGTACAGAAACAATCTTCATTACTTACATACTTATTTTCTAATATCTAAACATGTCATTCGCATCGTCTGCCGGCGCAAAACAGAGTGAGGAGCGCGCGCGAAAGATTTCAATATTTATATGACCCCGTCCCCCGCTTCCTCACACCGCGGATTCGCGGGAGTCGGGGCCCCCCACGCTCGCCTGTATGCGCCGACAGGGACAGTTGCACTGTCTCTTTCTATCGTTGATTTCTCTTAAGTTCCTCCCCTTGTAATGAGATACTAAGTCTAATCAGAGTAAATTCTAACTGGAATTATGTAAGCTAATCGTGTTATTTACTTTAAAATCTGATGAAACTATGTGCTAATTTAACTAGGGAAATGTGTACCTATCTAGCTGGGGTAGGAATCTCAAGGGAAATCACTTAAGGAATGAAATACAAGCCCTATTCTAACTATTTACATAACTTATGTCCTAGGCCCTAATCCTAATAAGGAATTACGACTTTATTAAAATAGAAACTTATCCTATAACTAAAACAATACAAAACAATGCAAAGTAAAGTAAATTGAGATAAAAACTATGTACAAATGGTCGATTCATATTCTGTCGTGCACAATTGTATAGCCTTAATTCAAGAAAAATACTTATTCAGAATAGGTATTTTTCTTTCAAAAGTAACAGTGTTTAGGTACAATCCGCCCCTAACTGCGCCGCTGTCATCTCGGTGTGATTTGATCCTAACCCTGCCAAATCCGTTTACAATTTGTGGAAACGTTATCTACGCGATAGGTCCCGACACATTCTTGGTCGGTTTTTTAATCTAAATAATCAATGAAAATTTAAACAGGCGTTTGTTCCACCGCTATTAGGCCTCCTAAACGTCTTCGTATGTATATCTGCTTGTGATAAAACAGACTGTTTTAATAGGTCGCCTGTTACGATGGAACTTTAGTCAATAAACCGAGTTACGTTCGAACTCGTCTGATCGTGTTTCACGTCCCGACTTTAAGCTCAATCTCGACAGCTATTCATGGTTATACAGGGTGCTGGAGTGATGAGATGAGATATAAGGTTCGCATTAATAAACCGGTCTTAAGAGCAGGCCCACTGTAATTTAACTATTACTTTCTATTAATATTTTACATGCACAATAAAGCATTGAAACTGATATTTATTTGACAACAAACTTAATAAATTCTTCTAGTCCAGTAGTGAAATGTCAATAAAAATTAGTAACAAACTGCCAAATATACTAAAAGACGAAAAATAAGATAAAAAATTTCTTACAAAATGAAAACAGTTCTTTCTTATCAATATAAATGAATAATTCAATGATGTTATTCATACGTCTAATGAATAGAATAGAATAGAATTTCATAAATTGTAACACCTTTGAAAGCTCGCGAGCTCTACTTTAGTGTGTCGGTAGTAGGTACTAGTACTTATTCTGTGTAATTTATTTATTGCACATCATAATGTTACAAAGGCTTTGCAAAATTATGATATGCAATAAATAAATTGAAATTAAAATAGTAAGAACATTAGAACAAACAAAACTGAACCACAGAATAAATACTAGTACTACCGACACACTAAAGTAGAGCTCGCGAGCTTTTGAAATTTCCTCCTGTATCTCAATCTCACATAATAATATCAATTAATTGTTGTGACAAACTTCCCTTGTATTAACCTTCTTGATTCTATCAATAGCCTCTCTTTTCTTGCATCAGAAACCACATCCCTTAGTCGTCGCGTACGACAGCGTACGACACCCAAGGCGCAGTATAAGAAAGTGTAGGTATCTCTAGTACTACATACCCAAGGGAACAAAATGGCATGATCAAACCCGGAACGGTATTCTAAGACGGAACCAATGTGGAACCCAATGGCATCTTACTTAAATAGCTATGGAAGTTTTTACAGTTACTATTTGATAATTTTAAGACACTATCAAAATGGCGTTCCAGTTTCTGTTTCTACTCTTACTCTATTTTACAAGAATGTCATTCTATCAAATAATAAAATTTCATAAACTAAGTATGTTACAATTTCAATATTGTGTACAATTGGAAGGTGTTATTGTTTGGCATATAAAATATCTTATAGATAACTGAAAATTTTCTCAATGTTATGCTAGCAGGCAATACAAGGGTATCGGGCATATATCTAGCTAGGCCAAGAAAATTATATCTAGGTAGAATAGGAATGTTATTTATGGCAACAGTCGCAGGAAAAAAATATAATAACAATTAGCAGTATTTTGATAAAAACAGCCAAAAGGGGTTATCCACGCGGACGAAGTCGCGGGTCAAACGCTCGTATCTTCTATTAAGAATCTTTCAATAATTCGCATTGTTTTCTTTTCTCTTTACTTCGTCCATTCCTTACCAACCCCTGTTTTTATCATTTTCAATATTACACACAATTTGCATTGAAAACTTTCCAATAAAGCGATTAACGTTTAATAAAGTAATTTACCGCGTAATTGAGTAAAACCGAATGTAAACTGAAAATAATCCGCAGTACTGTGGCAACTTTTTGACGTCATCGTAGCATGTTTGCATCCCGTTAATTAAGTCTCTTGTCACCAACGCAGCACGTCGCTTTAATACTTTAAGCTGACTACAACACTTTAGTATATCGCATCCTCTTAGCGAGCTTTTTAGAGCTTACTTCAAATTTAATTTAATAGGTAATTTTGCTACCTACAGTGCATTTAGGGCTTAGTTACTGAAGTGTTAGCGTAATAAACGCATGAAAGGGTGTGCTATAATCTGCCACGTAGCGGTGCGAACCATCTCTCATCCTTTTTGGTTCGTCGGCTGCCCTGCAGGACGTGCAAGCTTGTGATTAAACTATTACTGTGTAGGTACTTAATGCAGAAGTATATTAGAGGAAGTTTGAAAATAGCGCCTGTAACCACTGATATATAGAATCGGTAACTGCAAAAGATCGTGGCAATCGATTATCGTGATAATATACGGTCTAACAAAATTTGCTAAAACTATTTTAAGGGGATGATCTGACCATCAAACTGAACAACTTTCTCTATAGGACCAATATCAGCTGTCCCATACAAAACTGCAAACAAAACTCGACTCAAATGTATCGAACAGCTGATTTTTTTTTAGATATTTCGATATTGGTCTCATAGAGAAAGTTGTTCAATTTGATGATCTGAACATCCCCTTAAAATAGTTTCAGCTAATTTTGTATAACGGGCATGTGGAGACGATTAGGACCGATGACTGCATGAAGAAAGGATAAGGTTTTTAATTGCATTTTTGCTCGAGTTTTCTCGAAGGGAAAATTCTCGAGAAATCTGGCCTCACACTCAGTTGCAGAAACGCTCATTAAAGTTAATCCTCCAATATATTTCTTGCCGTCACTTTTTGTCTTGTTGACGTAGTTAAAGCTAGCAAGAGATAAGGAGGATTAACTCTAAAAAATTCTCAACAACTGAAGAACTCGAGAAAATAAAGAAACATGCGTGTCACGTTTGTGTTTTGTTTTATTTAGGGCCGATTTTCCAAGTGTCCGATAATTCATATGAATAAAATATTTGTAGTCACAAATAATATAATTTACCCACAGACTTCTGTATTAATTTACCCCTTGAATTTACGAACACCAGCAGTCCAGTTTGGAACTTAGGCACCAAAGAGAAATTATTCGGATTTCGGAATAAAAACTTTTTATTGAATAGTTTTTTTTTAAATGTACACTGGCAATATGTCTTGGAAAAAAAATATCAAAAGCCATAAAAACTAAAAAAGGAAGAAAACATTTTTCTTTTTAATTGAAGTATTTGGCTTAACGTCAATTTTTTCTGACAAATAGCTGCCAGTTCTGTATTCCTTAGATGTAATGAAAACTTTTTGGTTGTATGAAAAATATTTAGACGAGAAATAAAAACTTTTTGGTTTCCCAAAATATTTTTTTAACTTCACTTGATTTATCAAATCCCAATCGTAGGTACTAAGTAGTCCAGTCCACCATAAAGGCTAAAAATGCGAAAACCTCGGAACCCAATTACTTAAACTTTTGTGAAACCTTCTGAATTATGTTAATTGCATACCTAACATACGAAACTATATCCATTTTTTTCTGCCGCTATTCATAGTCCGTCCGAGAGTTCCGTACCACCAAACAATACAGAGTTCTTTGTTTTTAATAAGGACATTATGGGGAAAGCCAAAGTCATGTGAGATACTGAAAACTGTCTTAGGAACCCTTAGTTTTTTTTGAGTGAACACTATTTTGGCGCGTACTGTACTGTACCAGGTGTTATGATTGACTAAAAGCTTATAAGCTATACAACGTGTTAATAAATTAGCGCAAAACCTCATACACCCCAACTGATTTATAACAAAATAATTAGATTGAAACAATAATTTCATTATTTTTATAGTTAAAATTTAAAGTTATTCGCATTTTAATTTTTGAGGCAAAAATGATTTGTTATCATTTCAGCACTGAAAGAAAGCGCTGACGTACTCATGGATACACTTTTTTATTCTTGTTTTGGTCGTAAGTAGGGTGAGTGTGCCAGTGCGGTGGGTTGACATCGGGTTCAGTAAATTTAAAATTTTGCAAAAAAATTATTAAATATTTTGAAAAAAATTTCCTATGTTGAAACCATGATAATTCGATTCAGCTCTCGATTCTAAACAAACTACTTTCTAGTTTTGCGTTAATTCATTAACACGTTGTGTATACAGGGTGTACAATAAAATGGGACAGCTACTTAAAGGGGTGCTTCAGACCATCAAACCGAACAACTTTCTCTATGGGACCAATATCGAAATCGCGAAAAAAAAATCTGCAGTCCCATACATTTCAGTCGAGTTATGTTTGCAATTTTGTATGGGAGAGTGGATTTTTTTTTCGTGATTTCGATATTGGTCCCATAGAGAAAGTTGTTCAGTTTGATGGTCTGAAGCACCCCTTTGAGTAGCTGTCCCATTTTATTATACACCCTGTATATTTTGAATAGCGGGGCTATTCCGGCATTTATAGCCAAATGCCGGATTAGCCCCGCTGCCGGAATAGTCCCGCTTCACCTTATACCACCGGGCTATACCAGTAAAGTTACTGCATCCGACTCCTTTTCTGATGAAAGTAGTCTCTTCTCTGTTTGTTGCCTTTAAGGTAACGCAGGATGTCGTTCGCTATTGGCACAGAATAGGTAATAGTATATAGTTCTGTCTACTATGGATATAAGTACCAAAGTTAGTTAGTTTAACTTAATTTACGTTATACAAGATCATATCGTTTATTTTTCAATATTTTTCAGATAATTCTGTGATCGATCACTGAATCTGACTACTCTTGTAACTATTGTAGTCACTGAAGTTGAAACTAAATGTCAATGTATTTTTTCTTTCTTATCGTGTGGGCAGCAAGCCCTAGTGTCAGAGTTTTTTCAGACCGCCTTGAGGCCTCTGACGTGGTTTTTATGTAACGACTAGTACCACCAGAGATAGTAGCCGGGACCAAAGGTTTAACGTACCATTTTCAGACAATCAGGTGATTCAGCCTGCAATGTCCTAACCAACTGGGGAAAAACGCACAAAATGACATATCACTAGGTGTCCCCCGTGGGAATCGAACCCAAGACCTCCGTGTCGAGAGCCAATGCTCTTAATCATTACACCTCAGAGGCAGTTGTCAATGTATTCATAGGCACTTAGTTTTGCCTCTACCCACCGCAGCGCTGCCCGCAGCACCGACTCCTGAACAATCCATCATCCCAACTGGATCTATTAAACCCGAGGCCCGACCACCTAATGTTGGCTACTCCGAATTAAGATGGCTGATTAATGCCTTGTTAATTGCGGCCTTAGGGCCTATTCGGTAGTAAACGTATACGAGGGCTGCGGGTTTGAGTCCCGCCTAGGGAAAATATTTGTGTGCTTATTATGGATTATAATTATATACTGTGTATTTATAATTATTATGTATTCAATATTGTTATTTTTATAACAGAAAACAAGTTTCTGTATAAGAGTACCTACAAATAAAATTAAATGTCATACTCTTAAACCTTTTCACACAAATTACCTATCCGGTCTTCCGGAATTTAGTCTACGCAAGGTCTACGCTTGTAAAACCTTCGTCTTTTCATAAACAAAACGTTTATAGAAAAATTGTTTTCAATTTTCCGCTGGACCTATCAGTTAAAGTACGGTGGAAAAAACGGGACACTCAAAAAAATTGAACCGCAACTGAACGAGATGGTACGAAAAAAAAGTATTTCGAGCAAGCGCCCAAAACACAGTCTGTTTACAAACAATCTAAATTGTAGCTAAAAAGTAAACAACAAGCAAATGCAAATTGAGAGCGCAGTAAACAAGATCTTGACGGTAAATATACTGGGGCTGTTCGTGGCATCGCCCTACATAAATATTCGGCATAAGTTATGCGCGCTATGCGCCCGCAGCCCGTAGCGTAGCCGCGACAAAAACACCTCCCGAACGGAGCAGTGCTGCCAATTCCGGGGAATTTCCCCGATTTTCGGGGAATGTGGGGTGCGTGCGGGGAGAGCGCGGGGAATGATTCAAATCGGGGAATTTCGGGGAATCGACTATTTGTAATAAATGTTGAACAAAGGATGTCTAAAGAAGAGGGATTGTTAAAATTCGAACCGAATCGGACTATCCTTAGATCGAAAATGTGGGAGAAATATAAATAATAAATAAAACTCATTGTATTCTAAATATTTAAGTAGATTTTTTGATAAAAATTAGAAGACAAAGAAGTTGATAAGCTAATTTTGTGAAACATTAAACTACATTTTGCATGAAAAAATGCTTTATTTCTTGAATATTGCAGTGTCGGGGAATTTTCGGGGAATGCATGATTGGAAATCGGGGAAATTCGGGGAATTGAGCCTACTTAAGCGGGGAATCAACAAATTTACATTGGCAGCACTGGAACGGAGCTTTGATTTTAAATTCTAATTTTATGATTCGTCTTGTTTGCATATCACAACGTATTTGGTAGTTGCGAGTTTTGCTGCCGTTAATTCATAAATCATGTTGTTTTGGTAATAAATAACGAGTGTGTATGGTTTTTCGATGTCACTGGGAGCTTTAGTGATATGATAGTGTTGTTATGTTACTCAGTTTTCGGGGTATTTCAGTAGTAAGAAGTGAAATCCCACTGAAGTTGTCACCCATAATGAAGCATTCCGCTTGATTTTCCAACGTCAACAATCAATTAAGTTCCTTTACGTCACGAGAGGTTTACGAGCGCTTTTACAAGAATGTTTTATCTTGTCGGTTTACCGACAAATAGCGAAAATATATAAATTGAGAAGAAAATTCCAAATAAATTCAATACTTACACAAAGATACTGGAAACCTAACTTTTCTGCCCTAACCACCACTAAGGCCTACACGCTCGAGAGATCCCGAAAAGTACCTACGCCAGGCCTGTCTCACTCCACAGCTCAGGTACGTTTGACAGCCGGACACCTCCGAGGTGTAAATCGCAATAGGTTGCCACTCACCCCTTGGTGGTCACCAAAAAGATTAAAATAAGGTTCAGCTTGGCCAAAAACGCCACTGTCACTTTACATGGCAACACTACACTACAACCTAAACTATTTTGATACTTGCTGTATTTACTCCAAAAGTTTATGCAAAACGTTATCTATATTTAGCTAAATTTAGCTCTGACAGCTGCGAGGCTAGTACGTCAACCCGCGATAGCGACATTTAACTGTAAAATGTAGTCTTTTATCTCGTTCGTTCGCGCGCAAATAGAAAGAGAGCGGAAGCGTGATAGCGCTGTATCACGCTATCGCGGGTTGGCGTACTAGCCCCGCAGCTAAATTTTACACCTTGCAGAAATTTGAAATTTATGCAACTGCATGGCTAGCATGGCAGCGAGATATAGAACTATCACACCTACTTGTATTCTAGAAGAAAATAATGAAAACGCATAATAATATGGAAGTAATAAATACACTTTATATTGTACTTTCAAATTATTTGTTTCTGAATTTTATCAGTATACGATTGTCATATTTTCGAAGGTCCGATATTTGCATTTCTTCTTTTTACGATTTCCATTTCCTAGCATGGCAGTTTTTTATTTATCGATGCATTCCGGGCGAATTAATTTTGCGGTTTAAATGTTTTCCTGAAAACAATAGAGAAAAACCATAAAAAAGCAATCGAAAAAATGTTTGTCGCAGTTAAGGTAAACTAATACCAAAAATATCACATGCGAGAATGACATGCGACGGTCAAAGTTATGCGGTCCACGCATACTTACTTGTACAATTTGGAACCTCGTGCGATCCAAACTCGAAAGGAAATCCCCTAAATGATTATTTTTCAGATGATAACTTACGATAATTGATATAATTTATTGACAACTATTGTTAAAATGCAATATTAGAGTAAATAAATACCTACCATATCAGCTAATCACTTGTAAATAATATACAATTTGTTCGAAGTTTCCCAGCATGATATACCTCCAAACTTAACAGAAAATAACATACTGAATTACTAGACTAGCACCACTTTTTGTTGCTTTATCCATTTGAAATAATAATAAGGACAAAACTAAAGATTTTACGGTAAATTTTGATTTGAAACGCATAAACAAGGAATATAATACTCCCTCGCATAAAACTGCACTCGATGTTTGACAGTTTGACGTTTTCCATGATGTTGTCATGATAATGAAAAGAGTTTAGTTTCGATTTATTTAATTTCTAGACTTAACTGTCAAGCTTACCAAGAAGTTTAAAATATCTACAGAGATTGAGTCTGCATTACAAACATTTTTTTCAAAAAAATGCCTCTCCCTCTCGCCGATTAGGTACGCCGCCTCCGATAAAGTACCCATCGGCGCACACCTTTAGAGCGCTTAATAAATAAAGCTGATAGATTCAACGTGGAATTAAATAATTTTGGTTTCGTGACGTTTCTCGAATGACAAATTCACCACCTTGTTGATTTTGACCCAATAACTTTTACTTTTTCTCATAATATTTGCAAAATTAAATAAGCTGCCAGCTCCTAGACTAGTTGGCGCCGCGTGCACAGCGCGGCGGCTTGCCGGTTGCCCGGTTGTTCCCTTTGCTTCTCTAGTTCTACTTAGGTCGGCCACATCCATGTGGGATTATTCCGAATGGAATTACGATTTCGTATGGATTTTTCCTCTCCAGAATTCCGAACAATACCTACCTACTATTTCAAATCCATACGAAATCGTAATTCCGTTCAGAATAATTCCGCATGTATGTGGCCTGCCTTAGGCCCGTATTCATAAATCACTCTCAAAACCAATGGTACAGATACGGTACTTACCTATTTTAAGTAATAATAAGGTGAACTGGGCCTAATTCACCTATTTTACAAGTTTCTGTTTCAGGTTCGTATTGTAATCGGTTCGTAATGACGTCACTTTTTAAAATGGAATTCTGTTGACACAATCTTATCTTGTTACGATCTCGATCCGATGACTTTTCATACCATTTAATGACATTTGGTATTCTATTGTAACGTAATGTGATTGTAACGGGGGACCGATCGTACGTAAGAACATTGTAAGCAACTTTGACGTTTATTTTATCCAATATTGTTACGATATTTTGACTTTAGAGCTGTCAAAATAACAGTACCTCACGAGGTACTTTTTCACAAACGGTTTACGTACGTTAAAAATAGTTGGAAAAAAAATTTTTTTTTAATGCTTTCCCACCATCTGCATCAATCAGCCACTTAATAAAAACCCCGATTTTGGTACCTAATTGAAAGCCATACCTTTTAGTTTTCATCATTCCAGCCTCTTCTAGCCCCCACTATGGGGTCACCTATCTAAGACTGGCCTAATAGTGAAGGCTAAAGCCCAACAATCGCGCCCAATTCACATAATATGCCTCAGAATATTTTGTCTGTAAAATAAATAACGCTCACAGGCACACATAGGTACATTGTAATGATCCCAAATTAAGCCTTAGGCTTTTTGTTATGGGAACCATATACAACAACGGCACACACATATAATATCCATGACCGAACCGGGATTCGAACCCAGGACCCTGGCTTGGCAGTCCGGCGTGGTACCTGGACCGCGTGGACCTCTACACCAATCGGGTCGTTAAGTATCTTGGTATCCTCGGAGAACATTGCATGATATCTACCTATTCTTTTATCCTACGTATCTTATTATTTGCATGCCAAGTCATGGTGAAATGGGAGGACTTATTTTATAAGTATACTTTCCACAATGTTAAACCATGTTTCAGTAAATAAAATTGTCTGGTTTCTGATTTATCGCAGCGCGGATTGCTATTGGTACATGAGATACCTTACGTGCGGATGATTTGAATAGGTCCTTTAATTATTGAAAATCTCCTGTAAAACACAACTGACGCTCCGTAAACCGACGGGCATATTTGTAGATAGTTGTATGGATGTAAATGAGGCGAAAGCAATTCATCAAATTCAAGGTCGCTCAGCGAGCTATGGAGAGAGCTATGCTCAGTGTTTCTCTGAGAGATCACATCAGAAATGAAGTGATACGTAACAGAGCTTAAGTGGTTGACATAGCACAGAAAATTAGCAAGCTGAAGTGGCAATGGGCTGGTCATATCTGCCGAAGAACTGACAACTTATGGGGTGTCAGAGTTCTAGAGTGGAGACCACGAACTGGCAGGCGTAGTGTGGGACGTCCTCCGGCCGCTACACAGACGACCTAAAAAAGGTTGAGCGACTGGATGAGGAAGGCTAAGGACAGTCTTATGGCGCGTGTTGGGAGAGGCCTTTTTTCAGCAGTGGCGGATGATGATGATGAAATAAGGTGATAGATGCATGTCGGGGTCGTAGTATTCATCCTGGAATCGAGATCGTTTTGAAACCGGAAGAGGGGGTGCATCAGACCATCAAAATGAAACAATTTTACTATGGAGCCAAAATCGAAATCGCGAAAAAAAACTTCTGTTCCATAGAAAGTGCTAATAGCATCTTGATAAAAAGGTATGAAACAGCAGATTTTTTTTTAGATTATAAGTTGGTTTGACTGTGGTAAAAGTTGTACAGTTTGATTGTATAAACACTCTGTTCCGACTTCAATACGGCCCTAGTTTTATGGTGTATAATGGCGCATCCTAGTCATCCTGTCTACCCCTACCCCAGTAGGAAAGAGGCGTGATGTTATAGATAGATTAATGTTATCATTATCATTAAAGTTGAAAAAAGAGGTTTTAAACGTTTTAAAACAAAAAAGATAAATTCTTACAAATAACATCTTTCCCGCAAGAAGCTTTATGGTTTACACTGGAAAAAAATAAAAGTGAAGTACGTACGTCCAAATGTCAAAAAGTAAAATAATGATTTTTAGGGTTCCGTACCCAAAGGGAGAAAACTGGACCCTATTACTAAGCCTACGTTGTCCGTCCGTCCGTCCGTCCGTCCGTCCGTCCGTCCGTCCGTCCGTCCGTCTGTCCGTCTGTCCGTCTGTCCGTCTGTCCGTCTGTCCGTCTGTCTGTTCGTCCGTCTGTCCTACCTATTTAGGACTGTAACTTTGGAACCGTAATAGCTAGATAGTTGAAATTTTCTTAGATTATGCGTTATTACGGCGGCGGATTTGTCAACAAATAATAAAAATGTTAAAAAGTTAAAAATTAAGGGGGGTTCTCCACAAGAAACTAGTTTTTATCAACGTTTTTTTCTTCACGCTCTATCGTAAAAACGGTAATATACAGGGTGTAACAAAACACCCTAGTAATACTTAAGGGGGTGCTTCAGACCATCAATCTGAACAACTTTCACTATGGAGCCAACGTCGAGAAAAAATAAAAAAAATCTGCCGTCCCATACATTTGAGTCGAGACGGTACTGCAGTTTTGTATGAAAGAGCGGATTTTTTTTTTCACGATTTCGATGTTGGCTCCATAGTGAAAGTTGTTCAGTTTGATGGTCTGAAGCACCCCCTTAAGTATTACTAGGGTGTTTTGTTACACCCTGTATACAAGGGTCAAACTTAGTGTGATTATAGAGCAAACTCTACAGAATAACGACAAATACTAAAAACCGGCCAAGTGTGAGTCGGTCTCGCGCTAAAGGTCACAGACAAAAAAAAGATTTTTACTAAGTTAATAATGTTGTGTTCTGTGGTGGTATGGTACGGAACCCTCGGTGCGCGAGTAGCCCGACTCGCACTGGACCGGTTTTATTATGTAAACCTCAGATAAAGAATAAAAAATTTCTTTGAAGAATAATTTCTAAATAAGCTCAACTATTTATGATTTTGATAAGAAAAGGCAAGGCATTTGAACCAATTTACAGACAAGTTTACTATTCGATTCTCTGTTACCGAACATACAGTAAAATAAAAATCAAATATAATAAGAAATGAATTTTATTCAATAAATACAGAATAAAATAGTCAAAGATGTCAAAGGAGCAAGAACATTCAACGGAGATTCCTAAATATGATATTAACGCGAAGATTTAGTCATGATTAGTTTGATAATTGATCTTATTATCAAGAAGTGGTTTGTGTCTTTATCAGGAGTTCCATCGTATCTCGCAACTATCTTGGTGTACCATTCTTCATCCTCAAATCATTTGGATTGGATTGCAAATCTTCAAGTGCATTCAATACCGCCGCCCTTAGTGTCGATTTTGAAAAATGCTGTAATTAAAAAATACTAAATAAAACATAAATGAAAGAAGTTGGATTGTTTTATTTAATCAATCCCATGTCCAAGATACTTATATTTTATTACAATTGTAAACACTGTCACTGTTTTCCAATTTTTTTCATAAGTATTCTGTATACTTTACTTATTATACAAAAATATGGGTAGGTAGGTACTGTTTAATGAGCTGTAGGTTAAGAGGTGATTCACAGTGTAAAAAGATCACCGAAGTTGGATAGGTAGGTCTTTGGATGGGTGACCGTTTTAGTGTTATTTAATTTGTGAAGCCTCCGTAGTCTAGCTAAAGGCCCACCACACTTTCCCACCGCTGTAACTCCTGTAAACCAGGATCAACAGCGGCGACCATTCACAACACTAGGCAATGAAGTCCAGCGAGCCCAGGGGATGACTCTATCTGTCTTAGAACCCGCAATGAATTAATCACAGAAGATAGGAAGAGTAGGAAAAAGAATTATATCCGTAGTTTAGCTAGAAGGTTATTTATTATACTAAGCACACAACTCCCCATGTTCCGGATAGTTGCAAATAGACGACAGTAGGTATCTATTGAAGATATCATGGACGGACAGAATTAGCAACGTGTTGGTCCTGCAGAGGATGAATAAGAAAGTAGAAATCCTAAAAACTATAAGAACTCAGAAATTACAGTACCTCGGTCACATTAGACGTGATAAATACCACCTTCTCCAGCTTATTCTGCAGTGGAAAAATTTTGGGAAAACGAATGGCTGGTAGAAGAAGGACGTCCACATTACACATAACGAAAATTACCTTTTCCGGTATATTAAACTGTAGTCTTTGAATTACCTATATGAAATAATTTTATCAAAATTTTATCTCACGCTTTGGTTTTGACTTTTGACACAAATTTGACACAGAAGGCATGTCAAATAAAATAGCAGGGATAAGGAACATTTCAACTTCGAGATAATATTTTGGAAACATGGGAAGTAAGAATTTTGTTATTTTGTACAATGTTAACAGTTAGTGTGTTGTGTGTGCATTTTAAGTAGGACCTAACTTTTTATATTAATAAAATTTTATATAAATAAATAAATAAAATAAATAAATAACTTGGACAATGTCACACAAATTATCTAGTCAAATTTATAAATTAAATAGCTTTCCAAAAATTCAAAATCTGACTAGAATATCGTAAGGCATAAAATAACATGAGTAACATTACATTACTAACTCAATAAAAATGAAAAATGTTTATATTATTTGGATTTGATTGAGGTAATCAGATTATTTTAATTAAAAGTTTGTTATACAGGGTGTAACAAAACACCCTAGTAATACTTAAGGGGGTGCTTCAGACCATCAAACTGAACAACTCTCAGTATGGAGCCAGCTTCGAAATCGCGAAAAAAAACCAGCTCCATACAAAACTGCAGTATCGACTCGACTAAAATGTATGGGACAGCTGCATTTTTTTCGTGATTTCGAAGTTGGCTCCATATTGAATGTTGTTCAGTTTGATGGTCCAAAGTCCAAAGCACCCCCTTAAGTATTACTAGGGTCTTTTGTTACACTCTGTAAAGTTATATTTTATTGTTATTAATTTCATTTTCGTATGAAAGATATAAATATTTAAGATTAAAAATTTGTAACAATTTACGTAGGTACCTACCTAATGTAATTTTTTTTATTAATCGAGTAGTAACTCTCCCCACCATTTCATGTTAACTGCTGCTTGGTTCTACGATTCTTTAAGGGTTCCCGTACCCAATAGGTGATGCCAACAAGTCTGTTCTAAAGGAAATCGCCCACGTGACGAACATTCCACGTTTCAAATCGTTAAACAACTCACGAATGAGTATGATATCTACAATTCTACACAAAATAGGAGCAATATCATACTTCTAAAGGAAATAGAAATTATCCTACTTTATCGTCGCATTTCTTATAAAATTCAAATTCTAGTTTGTAGTTTTGAGGTTATGTAAGATTAGGATAGAAGTTAGGCCCTAAACACACGGGGCGTTTGACGGCGCAGACAAGACAACGCGCTTTTTTCACGACCACGCGTTTACGGCTACCTAGAGATCCAAAAAGCTGTTTATTGCATTTGTATTGATACAAAAGCGATACATATTTAATCGTGTGGGTTGTTAGTATGTAAGAGCGTTCACGGTACGGCGACAATTAAAGGCTTGGGCCTTCGCCGTAATACCACTGGTTTGGAACCAGAGGTATTACGCGATACCGCGTTTTGAAGCTGTTGATGAGTCTAATCAAAACACGGAGTTAAATAGCAATAAAAACGCGCCACCACAAAATGCGCGCTGATACGTCAATACACGTGTCTGTATTGACTTCAGCGCGTTGCGCAACTCGCTTCCATTATGCCATCTCATATGTAGCGCGACCAGCGTATTAACACGCGTCGACTGAGCGTAGAAAATACGCCATGTGTATAGGCCTATGGAGGTGCTACTGGGAATGTTCCTCCATTGAAAAGGGAAGTACTTCCGCCAGGCTAGTTGTGCTGCCTGGGGACCGGCCGTGGTCCAATAGTTCTTAGTTGGACCTTGTATATATATCGAATCTCTGTGATTATTTCTTTTGCGCGATTTATGTCTCGCATTCGATTGTGAACCTTATGTGTAGTAGGATACGAGTTACGTATTTACGATGAATGTTGTCTTTGTATGGAGCATATTTCCGAGAGCGACGGTATCGCCATCTGTTGGCATCTTTGCTATAACTTGTGGGTAGTAGTTCCCCACAGGCCCTTAGCGTTCTTACAGACGAGCGACGCTTTACCGTCGCCGTGTGTCGCAAAGAGACGCGCAAAGGAGACGCGCACATAGACTTTACGGTCGCAGTGGGTCGCGCGACTGTCGCGCGACCCTCTACGACCGCAAAGTGTCGCTCGTCTGTAAGAGCCCTTAGATTGTATAGAGGGTACGAGCTACCATGTTTTGGTGAGACAAAAATTTTGATAATAATGAGTTAAAAATGTAAGATAGGTAATAAAAATAGTTCACTGAGTAATTACAACAAAAACGCCTCATTAAAAATAACATTTTACATTTTATTATTTTCGTAGTGCGTTCCACCTCACTGTTTTATATTTGGTTTAAACAGAAGAATTTCCGGAAAACATACTATAGGTACTATCAACATAGTTCACGCTCGACCCTTTTCGAACATTTTTCCTTTGCAAGTGACCATCACGGCTAGTCCCGCCCTTTATCTTGCTGACCAATAAGCAACTAAAAAAACATCTGTAAAACAGATGTTGTAGCGAAAGTTGGTTAGACAATTACAGTTCACAACCGATCCTGCTGACTACCTGCTACAAGCGGGGCCTACTTGGATACTTGCTTTACTAGGATAGTCAGTTCCCGACATATCGAGCTTTGAAGACATGACTGAAATTATAACAAGTGCGAGTCGGACTCTCGCACCGCGGGTTCTGTATACACTTTACCAAAAATATTGCGATTTGACTTGAATTCCTAAGAATTCAAGTCAAATCGCAATATTTTTGGTATGAGCGGGTCGTGAGCCGGACTCAACAGTTGGCTAGTTTTGATTATTTGTTTTACGTTAAAGTATGCATTATAATTACACCAAGTTTAACGTTTATTTGTGTTACCGTTTTTTTGTTTTTTTCAATAAAAAAAAATTAATCCAGGCCCATGAATTTTTACTTTTTGTTAGACCCTTTGGGTACGGGACCCTAACAACTAAATATTGAGTTCTTAGCACAGAAAATATTGTTTTAGTTTATTCCTATTATAGTTAGAATACAACCAACGTAAAAAGGGACGAAGCAAAAAAACTTAATGGTGCTACCGTGACGCTATTGGATGTCATACGCGAGGTAGCGGACGGGCGCTACAAGCAAAATTAGATCTTAGTGGGGTCCAGCGTGAACTATGCTGATAGTACAAGCACAGTAACCAATCGAACAACAAATTGTAGATACGTGCTATAATTTAAACACAACAAAAATATGTTTTTCTATCTCTTATTTTTAAACTTCTAAAAGAAAATTAACAATTACTAAAAAATGTTTCCACCCCTGCTTCGGTATTGTTTCGTGATCGGATGGGGATCGTATGATGTTTGTATGTAAAACAACGCTAAACACAAAGCTCATCCATTTCCCTTACGATCACGTTAGAAAAAAAAGAACGTCTTTTTTTAACCCGAAAACTGTCAAAATAATGTCAAAATTAACGGAACGGCTTCGTATCGTAACAAAAATTTGTTAACAGAATTAGGCCCCTGGTGTGAACGATAAAGTATCTTTATGTAAAATGTCTTACATATTCTTCTGTATATCCTCCATAATATATACCTAACGTTTAAACTTCTTGGTCAAACAAATAATCTCATTAGACTTGCCGTCATTTTGTGAGTACTGAAAACCCTAGCGATGTCACGCTGTCAGCACGTGAAAGAATGAAAGAAGGAGACTTTGTAAAGGAAGCTGTCATGCCTAATCATTCGGTTCATTTTTGTTTGCACGCGCGCCGTTGTGACAGTTGGTAGGTTATTCGCGAGTTGTGCGATAGGACGGGTGCGAATAACTTTGCACCTTATTGCTGTGACGAGAGAGTCGTTATTTATTTAAATCTGTTTTCAAAGTGATCCTTCTGTACGGGTAGTACTAGTATTTATTCTGTGCCTACGCTACGTTGCATGCTATACAGGGTGTAGGGAAAAGTATCATTAATTCATCAACCTTTAAACCACGTACTCTACCCATCAAACTCAACAACTTTTACTATGAAAGTAAACATGTCAAAACAAATGAGCTGTCTCATACATTTGCGTCGTGATCGGTATTCCTTGCAGTTTAGTATGGAACAGTTTTTTTATTTTGCTCTGACAGATTTGCTCCCATAGTAAAAGTTGTTGAGTTTTTATCTCTTCTTCTTCTTCTTATCAGCATGAATTACTTAACATCGCATTCACTCATGCTGCAGTGTAAACATTAATCTTAGTTTATTTTGACTTTTCCTGACAGGTCACTGTACCTTAAAGTTTGGTCGCAAGCACCTCGCAAAACAGTACAAAAGCAAAATTATATAGAGCTGCGAGGGTAGAAATCCCGTCAATGCTTACAAAGCCTTCCAGAGTAGAGGCATTAAATAGTAAATGTAGCCTAGGGAAGTTTACAACTAGTTTGAAGCCATAAACCGATTGCCACCGTTTCTACGAAGCTACGTCTGTACTGCATACAGTATGGGTTTCAATAGTTCAGAATTTTCTGATTTCATTATCTACTTATTTTATATCGACTGCAGCCAGAAGTGCGATTTTTGAAAATCATACGAGCGACTTGGTAGTAGAAAATGTCAAAATTACTATGGAGATTATGCATCTTTCTACTGCCAAGTCGTCCGTATGATTTTCAAAAATCGCACTTCAGAAGACAATCTAGAGAACTGTATTTGTATTTCTATCGTATACAGGGTGCAAGTAACAGCCTAGAAAATGCTGAAACGGTGAACTCAGACCATCACACTTTCACTATGGAGCCTACATCAGGAAACGCGAAAAAAAACCGTCTGCCTCATACATTTTAGTCGAATAGGTACAGTAGTTTTGTATGGGACATGGGTATTTTTTTTCGCGTTCCCTGGAGCCTCCATAGTGAAAGTTATTCAGTTTGATGGTCTGAGTTCACCGCTTCAGTATTTGCTATAGGCTGTCACTTACACCCTGTTTAGGTACTTGTAATACTGAATGGACGAGACCACATTCTCCAATAAATTCTTTAGTTCTCTAGCATGTTCTAATACTGATCTTTAGGTTTTGTCGTAAAGTCGTAGGTACGGTATATTTTTGTTGTACAACATTCTTTCAGTAATTCTTCCGGTCTTTCTTCTTGCTTCATGTTATACCTATATTCTGATGAGTATTTCCCATAAGAAACGAGACCGTAGTCGTAATCACAGAATACATTGGATAATTATAGCACTTTAGCTCTTATATCGGTTTTCAAAGGAATTTAGAAAGTATCAATGAAATAATCAAATGGACAAGTAATCAAATCCTTAAATACCTACCTACGGTCTCATATCTAGCTAACACGGGGCTTTGCTTTCAGTCAATGAAACCACCGACACTGTTGATACCTTCCGAAGAGGTGGGTATTCCACGCAGAGCACCAATTTTGAATAGCAGCACCTGAATTTGAGCACCTATAAGCCATTCCACGATGACTTGATTACGTTCCAGTCCCTTCCTAATCACGGTTGTCTTACCTTAAGGATTTTAAAATCTTAAAGGACGCCAGTATGGAAACAAGAAAATTGGCTACGACCGTCGGTAAAGTTCGACCTAAGTATACGTCTCCGTAGTCGATATTTCCAACGTTTTTGAGTCCCTTTCTATCAGAACAAAACTTTATTTTTAATTTTTTTTCTTTGGATTAGAAAGGGACAAGGTTGCGTCGAAAACAACGACGGGAATTTACGAAAGAAGAACGATCATTACCGACCACCAAGGAGTATTATCATGTTTCACCGCTTGTTAGGTACTGCAAGGTAGGTATAGACAATACGCATGCCAGCTTCCTGTCTTACCCATAAAGGTATTATACTACGTAAGAGAGACGGTGACAGCTGAGAGAGCGAGATGTACCTAGCGGCATGCCTGTATAATAGAAAGAGATACGTGACGCGAGGCAATAGAACCGTTTTTGGGGATTTGGAGTCCTGGTAAAAATTCAGTTTCTGTCAATAATCGTGAACCTAAAGTGAAATCGTACCTAAAGATAATTTTGTAAAATATACTAACACTGTTTCATTAAATTATTCACCATTTCACGTTAGATTGAGAATTAATACACAGAAATCGAATTTTTACCCTGCCGAGGACTCCAAAAAACGTCCAAAAACGGTTTCATTTGACAACTCATGTCACTTACTCTACTACCTTGTTCATATCAGCTAAGTTTGTTTAAGGTGAAACAAACGCACAGACGTCAGTACAATTTAGGGTGATTCGTGTCTTACAAAGCGCAATTTCACAGGATTACTTTCAGCAAGTTACGTAACTAATGAAGTAACTTGTGACACGGGTCGGCTTTGGATCGACGTAATCAAATTAATGAGAAAACTTCACTTCAATTTAGGGTTTCCTGCCTCAATCTGAAGGTTTGGCGGTCAAGTGATTTAGTATGCAATGTAGTTTTAAATAATGTTTTTTTTAATTTTTAATCCGTCGACCTGGACTGAGATTTTTCAAACTCATACTCAGCAGTTGAAAATGTCAAAATTACTATGGAGATTATGCATCTTTTTACTGCCGATTCGCTCGTATGATGTTCAAAAATCGCACTTTAGAGCCTCTGTGAAAAACGTTCTACCATAGAGCAAGTTGAAAAAACAACCGCACCCAAAGTTCGTGAACGCAGCCCAACTTAATGACTTTTTTTTTAAACTTTTTTTTTAAATTAGGTACTTTTTCTTCACGCAGAAAATAAAATGCGTATAATTTATACAAAAGTATTGAAATGCTACTAATTATTGTTATTATTACTAAATTCCAATATTTTTGTTCATAATAATTATTAAAGTGAAGAATTTTAATATAATGTTATCGAAGTGTGGCTGTATGTGGGCTGTATAGGTTTCTGCCTTGTTTCTGCCTTTGCTCAGTATAGAGTGAGTAGAGAGGATTGCATGTATAGACGTAGATTTTTATTTAAATTACTTTTCCGCCCTAGGGAAGAAATGTATCACTTTCAACCCGCTTCTTAGATAAACAATTACCTACTTTCAGAGTATGAGTGATGACAAATATTCTTTATTTGCACACCAAACACAAAACATAAAACAATAATAAACACAGAATAAGTAAGGATACAGGTGGAGGTCTGATCACGAGACAATAGATAGCCAAAGATATTTTAACGCTGTCATAAATAAAATAAATCAATCATTTATTTCTTGGTAAAGAAGATTAAAATACCTACATACTGCGCCCGCGCCACTTTTAATGGATAAACACTCCTCAAATGGAAACACGTAGGTTCTCTTACGAAGTTTTCCTTCACAGGGAAACCTATGATTCCTATGAACTAATTAGTAAAGAGTGTGTCTAGATCCATTCTAGGATCGAATCACGCTATACGGATCACGCACGATATTTATCAAACGTCTAGCGTTAGCCCAATTCTGTAGGACTAATTATGTAAGTTTCCGATTTTATCAAACCGAAACTGAAAATGAATTTATGATTGTTCCTATTTGATATTTTTAAGTATAGGTATTCTATTTGGTATTTTAAAGTATACATCGTGTTAATGAATTAACGCAAAACTAGAAAGTAGTAGTTCATGGTATCAACATAGGTAATTTTTTTCTAAATATATTTTTTTTTTTGCAAAATTTAAAATTTACTGAACCCGATGACAACCCACCGCACCGGCACACTCACCTTACTTAGTACCAAAACAAGATTATAAAAATGTATCAATGAGTACGTTAGCGCTTTCTTTCAGTGGTAAAATGATAACAAATCATTTTTGACTCAAAACTTAAAATGCGAATAACTTTAAATTTTAACTATAAAAATAATTAAATTATTGTTGCAATCTAATTATTTTGTTATAAATCAGTTGGGGTGTATGAGGTTTTGCGCTAATTTATTAACACGTTGTATATTTCCCCGATCATGGTCTCCATTGTCAGATATTTATCAACTAAATAGCCATGGACAATCAAAAAGACCGCTATTTGATACTAATCGAACCGAGTTGTTATTGTTACACAATAGCACCCCTGGTTCTATACAAACACAACTATAAATATAACTAGCTCAAGATACAGTCCCTATCTTTCTTGTACGATTAGCAGCACGCATAATAGCCCAGTCATTTTACGGAGTTTTGTTAGGAAAGGTGGGAAGCAATTATTAATGACGGATTTTCAAAAAAAAAAAAAACTAGTTCCTAATTTCTCGATAGATGGCTTTGACCAGAGAGGGATCGATTAGGTATGAGCAAATATATTTATTAATATTATTAATAAAAAGACACGGTACAAACCCTTTCATATTATTGTTGGTTTATTATTAACAATTTCGGTGTTATTGTCTGTCAACAACGAATCAATTATCGGATGTGGGTGTATGGGCTTCGTATCCATTTCGAATATACGAACAATAAATGAGAAACAATAACAAACTACAAAAACCTAACAGAAACTGACAATTTCAACAAAAATAAAACAGTAAACTTGTAATCGCTACTTCTTCAATGGATACGTCTGATTCCGTGAATGAAAAGATGAAAAGCAAAGCCATAAACGAAAAATTTCGCTCTCCAAGCAAATAAAATTTAAAAGTGAAGTGACCAATTTAAATATTATTCGTAATCGTAACTATAATCAAAATAGATACGAAGCCTATACAGCCATGTCTGATATTTTATTCAATGTTGCCAAACAATAATTGATTGTTAAGATAAGAATAAGTTTGTAATAATAAACCAGCAACAATAAGAAAGGGTTTGTACAAACACAGGGTGACACATCAAGCTACGCAAAACCAAAATAAGCTGGAGTAGGATTTTTAACATCACACGTTCAAACGAGTAGTAGAAAGATGCATAATCTCCTTGTAATCTCCATAGTAATTTTGACATATACGTGTGATGTTCAAAAATCGCACTCTTGGTCGCGCGATACGTTATTCACTCTACGCGCGGTCAGCTTATATTGGTTTTGCGTAGCTTGATGTGTCGTTGTGTGTACTGTGTATTTTTATTATTAATATTAATTAATATATTTGCTCATACCTAATCGACAATCGACCCCTCTCTGGTCAACGCCATCTAGCGAGAAATTAGGAACTAACTTTTTCTTTTTTTTTTGCTTCTGGAAAATCCCTCATTGTACTTTTAAACTGTAACCGGCACTATTTAGTGACAAAAATACTATCTGAAAACAAAGTTAAAAAAAATCGCAACGCAACATAGAAATCAAAACAGCGAGTCCCTGAAGGCTTTTGAATTAATAATATTAGCACTATGCACTCATTTGAATAAGATTTTACAATATGAATTATTTTTGAGCAATAAAATTTTATAGGCATTGAAACTTTTAAAATGAGGCTTTTATTAGAAAATACGAACTTATTTTTCAAAATTTTCTAAGTACTATCAGTTTAAAATAACAATGTGCATGACCTCGCCTGCAAATGTGACGTCACTCAATCACACGAACTTCACTTGAGTCATTCAAATGATTACTTCCTTTACATAGAGTCTATATTCCTTTACAACCGAGTGAAGCTATCGAACGGCCCTTCAAGGTCATGCACATTGTTATTTTAAACTGATAGTAGGTACTTATACAAAAATATTTACACCATATTTGAAGTATGTATAATGATGATGATGATGCCTTAAATATGTGCAAAAAAAAAATTACCATCCGGTTTTTTATAACAAGATAATAGCTAAATTTTAAATTTGGAACTGCTGACGGGATTTTTTTTAATTTTCGTACATTTCAAAGCTAAAATTGACTCTTAAATACTATACCGAAAAAAAAAATCAATTACTAATTAGTCCCGGCTCAAACCGTAAAATGTCGAGGCTATAAGTTAATAGTTAAATTCCTAAACTAGTTACCAATCAACTAAATGGAGAGCGCGTTAAAGTGGCATAGTATGGACAAAAGTACAAACATATAAGGGTTGTAAAGCATTTGAGTTTCCGGATACGGATATGGAAATTTATGGATATATATACTGATCAAATGTTAAATAAAACTTGGCTAACAAGCGGTAGTCAATGGATGCCCGAGAACGGAAATCAGCGTCCGGGCAAACACAAAAAGCGATGGAGCAATGATTTGGATGTTCACCAAATAGATAAAGGCATTCTGAAATGGAATAGATTATGTTTAAAAGGCTTGGGACATTTTCCCAATAATAGAATTATACTAGAGGTTAAAAACAAACACAAAACAAACTAAAACATTTTTTACTGTTTGACTGTGGAATTAGACATACATACAATACATGCAAGAATGGGGCCATGGGGATTCGAAGCCAAAAGTTTTCTTTAGGGACCTGGGACGCTTTTGTCGCTTAAGAGAAAAAAGTTGCGACTCCCGCTTGGCCGATCTTCTCGAATAGAATCTTCTTTTTCTTCTAAAATAATCTTCTTTTCCATCTGTTAGTTATTTTGTTCTTTTTTTTTTTAGTCTAGTTATATTTTAGTTTTAGGATATTATGTTCATTTGCTTTATAAATTGTTTTACTAAATAAATAATGATTCCCAAAAAAATACAGGAATGTCTTTATACTTATTACTTGTTTAACATTTGATGTAGAACATAGGTACATATTTTATTTTTAAGTATAAGTTCGGAAAAATAATCTTTCGGAATCTGCCGAAATACGAATATTTCTTTAACCGAATAAAGATATAGATGTAGATATTTCACCACCCAACCGAACTATAACTAAGTATCCTATATTATATTTTTAAAACCAATTTTATAATAGTAAGCTATGGTCTTTGGCATAATAACGGATATATCTATTTCGGATACGTTATCCTAAGTAAGGTACATAACATCCCTACAATAGAAACATTAGGGAAAAGTAATAGAACTTTGATGAGACTAATTCAATTAGTGCCCGATTGAGAGTTAGATAAGGACTGAAATTAGAAGGACTGTGTAGGGACGTTATCTAGCAAGTAGTTCCCTTATATTCGAGTACTTTAGGAATTAAGAAGGTACGTGTTCTGACTATTTGTAGGATTCAGCACCTCAAAAAGGAAAAACGGAATCTTTCGATCACCTTCGTGTCTGCGTTCATATACACTTTTCGCTGCAAATATTACAAGCGACTTAAGAGGGCTATCACAGTCCAGTGGCGCCCTCATCACAATAAAAAAGATTTCTCAATAAAGAAAGCCTAAATTAAAAAAGTGCTCAACAGATAAACTACAAAAGCCTTCAAGCTATTTTCATAGAATACTTTTATAGGTTTTTTAAAGGTATAAACATACAAATTTTGAAAAAAGAAAAAAAACGGCCGCTTTTGTTTTTATTCGAAATTGTCTAAAAGTGGAATGTTTAGAACCTATAAAAGTATTGTATAACAATGGCTTGAAGGCTTTTGTAGTTTATCTGTTGAGCACTTTTTTAATTTAGGCTTTCTTTATTGAGAAATCTTTTTTAATGTGATGAGGGCGCCACTGGACTGCGATAGCCCTCTTAAAATTCGGCATAGAAGTATTTGATGACCCAGTTTTGTAATGAGAACAATTTTTCTTTTCAGTTCCAAAAACAGGCATAGACATATATACAATCCTTTTCAGGATAAAAATAAATTTTGCTACAACTTACCAGCTCATCAAATTAAAGATTGAAAAATTCGTCACGGACGGGACTTGAACCCGCAACCACCAGCTGTCTACCAGCTAATAATATAAAGCTTGCAGGTTTTGCATAGCTCACTCTTAGCATTGTATCAAGTATCAGGAACAAATGACCATGTCATCTGGTGATATATACCTAAACGTCCCCTCGAAGCCTTCCTTCAGTCACCTCGATATCACACAAATAAATACCTAAAAAATTTAAAATAATTTAACTCAAGTCATGTTATCAGAAGCAATAGATAATTATTGTGAATGCCTGTGTAGTTAAACTAATAATTCTTTGTATCTATGTTAGTACATTATTTGAAGAACTGACATTATTTTTGTGCAGTAAAGAGTATTCAGCGTTCATATTCTCATTATACAGGGTCCTTCCTTATATGCTGATACTTTTTTAAGGGGATGATCAGACCATCAAACTGAACAACTTTCTCTATGACACCAACAACGAAATCGAGAAAAAAAAGTACCAACTACTTATACAGGGTGTACAATAAAATGGGACAGCTACTTAAAGGGGTGCTTCAGACCATCAAACTGAACAACTTTCTCTATGGGACCAATATCGAAATCGCGAAAAAAAAATCTGCTGTCCCATACATTTTAGTCGAGTTATGTTTGCAGTTTTGTATGGGAGAGCGGATTTTTTTTTCGCGATTTAGATATTGGTCCCATAGAGAAAGTTGTTCAGTTTGATGGTCTGAAGCACCCCTTGGAGTAGCTGTCCCATTTTATTGTACACCCTGTACAGATTGTAAGGAAAAGTATAATTAACCTTTGAAGAAAAAATGAAAAAAAAATAATGAAAAATAATTTATAAAGGTAAAGGTTATTAATAAAGGTATAAAAAAATGGTTACATAAAAATCTTAAATTAATATTAACTAAAAGTATCTACACTTGGGGTGAATGCAGAAAAAAATTATGTATACCGAATTCATTTACCAGGGGTTCCCATCGTAGGCAAGCGAAAGCCTGCTTGTTTCTAGGGAAACCAGTTTCTAGTTGATTAAAGTTACTGTTTACAGGTTTAAAACATAAAGCTGATCAAAAAAATCTGCTGTTGCTACCTAAACTGCATGTCTACGCGACACAAATGTATGCAAAAGCAGATTTTTTTTGCTCTGATTGGTTTGCTCCCTTAGTAATAGTTGTCCAGTTTGATGGATAGACTCTTAGTTTAAAAAAATGCTAATGATAACAATTTCACCCTGTATATCAAATAAGTATATTATATCCACAAAAAACACTAAAATTCTTTACAAAAATAAATATAAAATACAAACACTGGGTAGGTAGATAAGAAGAAGCATGTTATGCAGAACCACAACATTCTTCTTCATATATTTTATCAACATTAATTAAAATCTACAACCTTAAATCTCCCCTAAAACCTTACCAACAAAGTCTATAATAAAAGAAGCAATTCGCTAACAGTGGGTAAGTAATTGAATTCCGAAGTTAGAGCCGACTGCAACGACTTCTAATTATAAATTCTACTGTTATAGTAACAAAGTTTCCTGTCATCTGCAGAAATTGGCTTCACTTCAATTTCACTTCTTTTACTCTTTTTTATAGAGCAGCTGCCACTTTGTTTACTAACAATCAAGAATTAACTGTTTTTATTGAGGAAACTAACAGGGTGCTTCGTCTTCATGAGAACAAGACCACAAAATTCGTTACTGTGGGTAGGTAGGTAGATACGAAGCGATTAAGGGATAAGTGTTTTCTTTTCGTGCGTGACCTTGCCTGCCGTGCAGGAGGCGATGGTTCGATCCCCGTCCAGGCCGACTCGTACCAATGAGTTTTTCGGAATTTATGTACGATTTGTAACACTTTTCGGTGAAGGAAAACATCGTGAGGAAACCGGCATGCTTCAATTTCAAGGCATCTTATCTTATCTTGTCTTATTGTGGGGGCTGGCAAGCCAGCAACACTTCGACCCAGTGGGATCTTTTGTGTTAGAACCCAATACTTTTTACTTACTTCACCCTTCAAACACATGGTCAATGAAGGAGGCAAGGCAATTCAAGGCATGCATTGTACCCACTGTCCATTACAAGTGGCGACGGGCTCACTCCCCGTCAAACTGGACAGAGTTTCGGTACTACTAGTGAAACGTGGATGTTCTGAAGTTTCAGAATATCTCTGAATTCCCCCTCGGGGAATATAGTCGTAAGCATATGCTTATGTTTTCTTTTCGTGTAAGCACAAAGTAGATAATACTATACAGAGTGTAAGGAAAAGTATCATTTCTAACCATCACACTGAGCAACTTTTAGTATGTAAATATACAGATCGGAGCAAAAAAAAATCTGCTGTCTCATACATTTGCGTCCAGTAGGCATTGCATTTTAGTATGGAACAGCAGATTTTTTTTTTTTGCTCCGATCGGTTTGCTCACATAGTAAAAGTTGTTCAGTTATATGGTTTAAAGGTTAATGATACTTTTCCATACAACCTGTATAAGTATACTGAAAAAAATGATCAACCAAACTAGTGTTAAATATAACCAAACTGAGTGACTTCCCAACTGTTTTCAAGTAGCATATAAACAAACTTTCGGCTATAAATAGCAACACGTTTTGCTATTTATAGCAACACGTTTTGCTATTTATAGCCGAAAGTTTGTTTATGTTTAACACTAGTTTGGTTGATAATTTTTTTCAGTGTAGGTAGTAGGTACTAAATTCTGAATGACCCCTTCCTGCCGCTTACTAACTTCAGATACCGCCTCACCTCACCGCTCACCGCACCGCACCGCACTTCGAGGGTAACTTTAGGGGATCCAAGCAAAAAGCACATACAGCTAAATCTAAATTATAACTATTTTAAAATTGCCAAGGACCCGCCAAGGACTGTTAAAAACATTAATCAATTCGATTGTTGATCGATAGCACCCTCTTAATCGAGAACATGGAACCTTAAATAACGATCTTAAAATTTAATTATCGCGACGCTGAAATAGTAAGACTATTAATTGAAGTTAAAATCATCAAATCGACTTCAGTCTATTATTATTTTATAACAATTGGGTGAAAATTAACTGACTTATACAGTATCATTAATTAACATCTCTAAGTATATTATTATACTCAGAACTCTATTTTTCAGTTAAAATAACGTTTAGCGTTTGTTAAATTAGTAGTAAAGTAGTAGGTAGTAGGTACCTAAAGGCTTAAATTGAAAGATTTTATAAAACGATGCAATTTCTCTTTAAAATTCATAATATTATTAAAGATGACTGGTACTTATGTAGTTCTTTGAACCCTTACCCTTTGAATCGGCTACGGTTGAGTTATCTAGGCAAGACCTAGGTACTCAAGGGTACAAAGTTCGTTGAGGCAATCTCTAAGAATGTCTAAAACAATGGTTCTTAACCTGGGGGTAATTACCCACGAACGGGTACCGAATATGCTGAGGAGAAATCAAGAGTTGGTTGGTTATACAACTTGTTAATAAATTAGCGCAAAACCTCATACACCCCAACTGATTTATAACAAAATAAATAGATTGAAACAATAATTTCATTATTTTGATACTTAAAATTTAAAGTCATTCGCATTTTAAGTTTTGAGGTTAAAATGATTTGTTATCATTTCAGCAATTAATGAAAGCGCTAACGTACTCATGGATACATTTTAAGAATCTTGTTTTGGTAGTAAGTAGGGTGAGTGTGCCCGTGCGGTGGGTTGACATCAGGTTCAGAAAATTTAAAATTTTTATAAAAAATTATGTAATATTTTGAAAAAAATTACCTATGTTGAAACCATGATAATTCGATTCTGCTCTCGATTCTAAACAAACTACTTTCTAGTTTTGCGTTAATTCATTAACACGTTGTATTAAATACAGGGATGTGAGAAAAAATATCATTAACCTTTAAACCACATACTCTACCCATCAAACTGAACAACTTTTACTATGGTAGCAAACCTGCCAGCACAAACAAAAAATCGGTTGTTCCATATACGTTTGAGTCGACTAGATATTGCAGTTTAGTATGGAAAAGCTGATTTCTTTCTTTTTTCTGACATGTTTGCTCCTATAGTAAAAATTGTTCAGTTTGATAGGTAGAGTATAAACTTTAAGGGTTAATGATACTTTTCCTTACACCCTGTCCATATTAACAAAATAGCATGTAAAAGAAATACTGATGGCAATTTATTAAGATCTTAATGTGCCTAATAGATTCCTAATTTTATTCTACATTGAATTTAACGTTATACCTATACAAAAGCTTATTGCTAGAATGCATGCATGCATGCATATGCATGCATATGCTCACGACTATATTCCCCGAGGGGGTAGTCAGAGATATTCTGAAACCTCAGAACATCCACGTTTCACTAGTAGTACCGAAACTATATGTCCAGTGTGAAGGGGAGTGACCCCGTCGCCACTTATAATGGACAGTGGGTACAATACATGCCTCGAAATTGAAGCATGCAGGTTTCCTCACGATGTTTTCCTTCACCGAAAAGCCAGTGGTGTTACAAATCGTACATAAATTCCGAAAAAAATCATTGGTACGAGTTGGCCTGGACGGGGATCGAACCATTGCCTCCTGCACGGCAGGCAAGGTTACTCGCCACTGGACCACCATGGCTTTTTTAGAATGAATGTTTTTTGCTAGAATGCAAAGCATGTATTATAACAAAATAATTCGACGACCCGGTTGGTGTAATGGTTACCACGCCGGACTGCCAAACCAGGGTCCTGGGTTCGAATCCCGGTTCGGTCATGGATGTTTATATGTTTGTGCCGTTGTTGTATGGTTTCCATAATAAACAGCCTATAAATAGTGCTTTCTTGGGATCATTACAATGTATGTGCCTGTGAGCGTTATTTAATTAGTAGATACCAACCGTCCCTGATCATCATTATATCACCCGACAGTCGTCCACTGCTGGAGTGGAGTACCTACCTACCTAAACGAATATTTAATTCATCTTAATTATTGTCATGTTAGTAACAAACATATAGGCTGATGATGATGATGAAGTAACACCTAGTTACTTTTATCGAAGCATTCAATATTTTGTCAAATAGGTAATTTTACTTTTATTGTTTCTTTATTTTAGAAACATCAAAATAAAATCATATTTTTTCGTTCCTGAAAAAACACTCTCCATTAAATGTTTTTCTTTTGTTTCTTATTACTACACTCACAAAAATGTAAATAAATTCGTGAGCACACGGCTACGCCCCTCCTGTTAAGGCGGGCATTGGGGTGTGAAATTCAAAAATCAACTAACATTTTCTAACCCAGTGAATCATTCATCCCCCAGTAGTCTTTTGCTCGAGTCTTGTTTGATTTCCACTGAAGAGATATTTCCCTTCAGATAAATTCATCGTGTTTATTCTACATTGTTTACTCTTCAATCCTTTTAGGTGATTCTGAACTTTTGTTTTGATTATTTTCTTTATAATAAAAATTTACAGTATATTTTTTTTCTTATAGTTTTTATTGATAGTTTATTTTATTTGCCGAATTTAGTAAATACAAATGCAAGTCTGGGTAATTTAAGTCTATGTTAACTGAAATAAAAAAGACGCAAAACATCAAATAAAAGAAAATGATTACAGATTTGTTTGTATAAGTACGTATTACAGTTCAAATATTATTACCTAAATATTGTGTTATTCTGAATGATGTAAGAAGTTTGTCTTTAAAATTATTATTTAATTTATTTTGTTGTACATATTGAATAAATACGTTTTATAAACAAAAAATAATTAAATTATATTAAAGAACAAAATCAAGAAAAAATAAATAAAGTTAAAAAAGATAGTTAATAAAGTTTTTCTATTCTATTCTATTCTAAAATCAATTGAATTTTCGATGTATCACGCAGGGCAGATACCTATATCTAACATTTATCGCTACCTCGAAAAATTTTCACATAAAAAGAGTAGGTCTGTACAGTACACGTGGATCAGTCTACCTATGAGTGAAAACCGTATCAAAATCGCAACAGTATACTCTGACATTATCCTATAGGTACTAACAGTCATACACACGTCATACAGGACGACAGAAAAACGCTACCCCTTTATTTTATGTTGTACCTAATTAATACCTATAGGTATAAGGAAGTACCTTAAATACCGACTTATTTTCGATCTGTGATTATAATAATTTCCTTGTTGTTGTTTACGTTTTGAAAGTTTTGTTTGTTTTAGTAATTATTAGGCATATTCTGGGTAAGCGTATTATTGCCTACCATATTTATTATAAATAAATTACCCAACCGTTTCCCACCTGGAGGAGCCCAAACTTGGTAGGTATATGTTTTGTGAATACTTTATGGATTTTTTGAAAACTTGTAGCTGAAAGGAAAGGCTCATAAGGCCCTTTCATTTGATACCCCATACACAATAGGTTTCAGAAAAAAAAAAGTATTAATCCAATACAAAAAAATTACGTCATAACATCCCCACTCCACCAATTGTGAAAGCGACACGACACCGTCATTTTTCCTACTCAGGAAACTCTACTGAATGCAACGATACCTACCACATGTCGGTATAAAACTACTCAGTCCTACGAAAATCTTTATTTGACGACTTTATTCAAATTGGCATCTTTACTATTATGGTTAATTTTATGTGAAACTGAGGTCAATCTTAAGCCAATTTTACAATTTAAACAAATCTAAAATCCACTCTTCTCCAAACACATTATTACGTATGCATAATTCATTCTTGCACCAAGCTAACTTCGTTTCATTTTTATTGCACCGTAGTATCATTTTACGTTGCGCTTAATGAAATTTATTCCCAAAATAAACGTTAACGTTTAGCATAAAGTATACAAACCCGTTCCGTTTCATCTAAAAGGCAGTTAGGCGAAACAAAAAGTTGATATTTATGCAGAAGTGTTTCCCCTCTGAGGTTATGGCCTGGCGATAGTTTCGTGCATGACCATTATGTTCTCAGGCGGGCTGTTATTTCCATTAAAACGCTTATCTTCAAGATTCATGGCAAGCCCCGGCAAAAATGATGGTCGTTAAAGAAATTGAATACCCTTTACTCATGCTTTAACGTTGTCGTAGCCCGTTCGTTTTAATTTTGAAAGTATTTTTCGCTATGATATTGTTTGAAGATAGGTTGGAGATAGGCAATATTGCATTATTTGGTTGATGTTTACATGTTTTAATAATATGCGCTTAAAAATGTTCGAGTTTGAAAAAAAACTTAAGGCCACTCCTCCCATTTGCAAGGCTCTCTTTCTTACAAGCAAACTTTTGCAATTAGCCATCCCGCTTCAATTGCGTGGCGCCGGTCGGAATTTTACGTTTTCTTTGAAAACCTGTATGATTTTTTATGAATTTTCAAAAAATAAGAAAACGACATCAATCTATATTGTATTGTGAAGAATATTGTAAATTTTCTTATTCTTCTGATCAACAATGTAAGAGTAAAACGGTTACAACTGGAAAAAAAGAGGTGACTTTGGATTCATTTTTCTTCAGTTTTATTAATTAAAATAGATTTCGAGAAAAACCACATCACTTCTCATATCCTGTAGATTGTTCAGTTTTGTTTTCTGCTTAAAAAGTGGCATAGTTAATGTATAAAATGGTTACAAAGTTACTTAAAACCGGGCGGACGCCCCTTAACGTAACGTAGACCGACAGGGAATTTCCCAGTATAAATCAAACTTAACACGGTTCTTTTTTGTTCAACATCAAGGTGTCGCGCGTAGAGCTAGTACAACATTTTTCTACTGATTATTTAGTTTTTGATTAATTTAGATAGGTACGAGCTTAACTAATGGTACCTTTTTGTAAAGATGGTTTACAGGTAACGCAGGCTAACGCGGCCCAAAATGCCGAAGGCGTGTTTAGAAGTTTTGTTAGAACTTCTTTTATAGCAAAGCTTTCAGACTTTTAACTTTTACCGTAGGTAGGTATAATTATGTAGGCAGTGTGTCCTGCCAGTAATGACCTATAGTGCAGAAATATGGACCCTGACTATAGTTCATCAATTCAAAGTCGATGACCCATGGAGAGAGCTATGCTCGGTGTTTTTCTGAGAACATAATAATCAGGAATAAGGTGATACGTCAGAGAACTAAAGTTATGGATATAACTCTGAAAATTTGAAAGCTAAAGTGGCAATAGGCTGCTTGTTATACCTGCTGAAGAACTGTCAAACGATGGGGAGCCAGAGTGGAGACCACGAACTGGTAGAGGGGGCTAAATTGGACAAAAGCAATTGGTTTGGAAGATTGCGGGTTCAAGTCCCGCTCGAGACTTAATTTTTCAATCTTTAATTTGATGTGTAATAATACCTATTATACAACGTGTTAATGAATTAGCGCAAAACCTCATACACCCCAACTGATTTATAACAAAATAATTAGATTGAAACAATAATTTCATTATTATGATAGTTAAAATTTAAAGTTATTCGCATTTTAAGTTTTGAGGCAAAAATGATTTGTTATCATTTCAGCACGAAAAGAAAGCGCTAACGTACTCATGGATACATTTTTATAATCTTGTATTGGTAGTAAGTAGGGTGAGTGTGCCCGTGCGGTGGGTTGACATCGGGTCCAGAAATTTTTTAATTTTGCAAACAAATTATTTAATATTTTGAAAAAAATTACCTATGTTGACACCATGATAATTCGATTCTGCTCTCGATTCTAAACAAACTACTTTCTAGTTTTGCGTTAATTCATTAACACGTTGTATAAAAGATTACAAATTCACCTGAAATTAAATGAACAAATCTATCTGAATCCATAAAACACAACTTACGGAAACGTTTTTCTCCATGTCTCGACCATCAAGATAAATCTTCAAGATAGGGGTCGTCGGGAGCACATTATGTGGAAATATGGTTGGTGATCGCGAAGATGAACTCGTGTGTTCTGTTCGAGCGTTATTTATTACTCTTGAGATATCAATCTCAAGGATTTGTCGTTTTCTGATATTATATTCGAGTTTGATTAAGTAATGCTCCATTAATTATAACTGTGGGCAAATAGCCAACGTGGGTATGAAAATAACTGACAAAACTTTCTCTGATTTGTATGTTATACTTACCTAGTACGACTAGGAAAATAATTAACCTCATCGGCAACCTTCGTTTGCGCAGAGTCCCCGACAAAACTCGAAGCCGTTTACTAATAAAATGGTGCAAAGTCGGATAGCAGCGAAGAGGGCGTGAAAACAATTAGCCTATCGTGGCAAGGTATTGAAGGTGGCACATCCGGATTGGTCAATGTAATTTCGCGGGCTATTAAAATTTGTCAACTGCGCTGGTACACCGGGGGAACTTATAAATCTGGTACTACTGTAAAACTCTCCTAATTTAGAAAATTACTTAAATCAGGATGGCACTGGTCTATTCCTCTTCCAATATGAATCATCATTATAATCGTCCCGCTGCAGGGCACAGGCTTACCCTCATGGAGGGTGAATACTGCAAAGGCATTAGTTGTAGATGTAGAACTCTTATACATGATGTAGAGGCGTGCCCAATGCGGATTGATAGACTTCACGTTACGCATCAGAATTTCTTCTTCAGTGTATGCAGGTTTCCTGACGATGTTTACCTGCACCGTTTGAGAGCAGCCGGTAATATGATATAATGAATATGAATATTCGGTGGTCAATGTTTTGTCGCTATTGAGGATAAATATGTACTTAGGTAGTTACTAAATTTTTCTATTTACAGTGATAATTTTGAATGTAACTTATGCATGGATCCATTTAAAAGAACTACTGTAAAATTGATTAAAAAATAATCTGAACTAGAAATCATAATTATAACGACCAATTTAAATCGTGATTTCTAGTTTTACTTCAAGGAATGAGTAGGTAGGTATCCTATGTAGGTATTTTCTGGATAACAGTAGAAAGAAAGAACACAGTCCCTATTCCCACCACAGCCTCATCAGGAGTCATATCTTACCGTCAGGTAAAAGTGAAGCCAAACGTAAGCCCATTTTACTTTAACAAAAGCATTAAAAAGTTGCAAGAATGCAACACTGTTATGATTTTCGTAGAGTACCTACCTATAAAGAAAGGCTCAACATTTTCGTTCGTCGCGAAGCATTGTAATAAGTCAAGAAACAATAGCAATGACAGACAACAGCACCATTTTACTGCTTCAAGTTCTAAGAGTTCAAAATTTAACATTGCAAAAGGGGAATTTACATTTCTACTAGTCGTGTAGTACGACTTTGTGCGAGTTCAGGAGTGCGATTTTTGAAAGTCATACGTTGAAATCAGCAGTGGAAAAGTATATTATTTTTTAATTCGAAATCATGAGCGAGAATAGACAAACTTCACACTTTTTCACTAGTGATTTCAACATATGATTTTCAAAAATCGCACTGCTGTTCGTTATCGTCAACCGAAGCAGGAGATATCGATAGGAAAAAAACACAATGATATTGGTATTTGTAAATCGTTAATATTTTATCTAAAATTACTTTTATTTTGTGAGCAATGAATGAAAACCGATTTCGACTAAAGCGATACTCTGTTAGGAAAGCAGTCAAGAACGAATTATATTTTCAAGTAGGTAAGTAGCCACTGACGTGTATGCACACGTGTAATTTATGGCCCTTACCACAGTATAAGAAAGAGTATCTATTACTAGATACAGTACGGACACTCCCTTCCTCCCACCACCTTTTTACCTCACCCCCTCTATCGCCCTCTGGTTACTTCGCACTGGTTACTCGTTACCTAAGAATAAGACATAAGGTTCAATTTCTTTGGTTTCGCATGTGCTGACGTCATCTTGTCAAATTCAATTTTTTGTATGCAGTGTCCGGGCTGTGCCCTTACGCTCCTAAATAACACTGACAGTGTTGTCTGTATGAATAAAAAAAATTCTGAAGGAACGGAGAACAAAACCAAGCAATAAGAAATTTTTGGACTGATAGATTTTCATTTTCTAGGAAGCATTGAAATGTGTAGCGATTTTAGAATTGTGAAAACCCACAGTAGTAGAATTGCATGCTAACCTGGCAAGAAGCGGGAGCATGAAGTGTCCATCAAAGTTGGCAAGTAGCACCAACTTTCCGATGCAAAAGTTACAACACTACTTCAATTACACTCGTTTTCTGTTTTATGAAGCTCTTTTAAAGTTCCCGATTAGGTTCTTATTATTTGGTCCACGCTTCACTTCTATGAAACCATTTTTATTGCTATCCTCGAGTTTTACTATCTGACTGGGAAGGCTGTTATTTGCGGGAATCAAATACAAAACTTTTGATAACCCAAGTTTCAGTGGTCGCCGTTCTTGCTCTAAAATTTTGTGGGCAAGACTTGTTTTGGATGCAAGTGTTTCTTATTGAGATTGATAGAGAAATTCCTCAAGTTTTATTAAAAGTTTTAAAATCTTGAGTTTTAATGAAAATACGATACCACTTACAAGAAAATACTATGTTGTATAAGATTAGTTAGCATCTCGACTTCATCATCAGCCTGTATACGAAAACGTCTCACTGCAGGGCACAAGCCTAACCTCGGAGAGGGTTTATGGGCGTCAGCCCACCATAACTGCCCAATACGGAATGATCATGGTACAATAATATACTGCGCCTGGTATTCTCTTCCGACCACGTGACTGACCACGTGACTGACACAAGCCTACGTCATCATACCCTTTTACCATGTTTAGCGGCCATTTTTTTGTGACGTAGGCTTGTGTCACTCTAGGAATAGAAGACCTTGTTTTTTTAGACCATGGGATTGATAGAATACACATAGGTACTGTTAGTGGAAATATGGTTTTTGGCAGACCCCCCCCCCCCCCCCCCCTGCGTGCTCTCCCCTTTGCCTAGACCCGGAAGCTGTCAATACTGACAGCTGTCATTTACTCCCCGCGCTCGGCACGAGTCGCGTACGCCGATACGATAGTTTTTATATAATAATTAAGGAAAAGTCTATTATAATGTATATTTGCCAGTATCCAGAGAGTTTCAGTTTAATAGTAAGGATCAGAATTTCTTCATCAGCGTATGCAGGTTTCCTCACTATGTTTTACTTTACCGTTTGAAAGCAGTCAGTATCTTCTTCATTCTTTCTCGTATTACGTAACTAGGTACATAAGTTAAAAAAACACTGGTTGTCTCGTCTCGACTTAGATACGATGCGGTGACGATTCATCTCCGCTGATGACGAAGCGAGGTTAAACTTCAGAACTGCAACGTGTCGCTAAGTACCGACTAAGTTGCGGGGCGTGCCGTTGCACGTGTGCTGGAATTTTCGGCTTGCTTAACTAAGTGAGTGCTTTACTAACATTACTGGCAAAACTGGGTCTACGAGTTAGGTTTTAGCCAGCTAAATACAGTGTCCTTCTTTGACGGTTTTTTACAATGTTCAAACCATCAAACTGAACTACTTTATAGGACCAACAATGAAAGCGCAAAAATAAAAATTGCTGTCTCATACATTTGTCGAGTAGGTTTGAAGTTTGTATGGAACAGAAGATTTTTTATCTCGATTTTATTGGTTAGTCCCATAGAGAAAGTTGTTCAGTTTGATGGTCTGATATCATTAGAGTTGGATTCCTCTCACTCACTCATCATACCTAAGATGTATGTGATATCATCTTCTAGTCCGTGTGAGTCCGTTTGAATGAAGTGTCCAGTCCAGGGTAAGCCCCACGGCACAGAATAGGTAATAGTCTATAGTTGCCCACGGCACGGAATATACAGGGTGTAACAAAACACCCTAGTAATACTTAAGGGGGTGCTTCAGACCATCAATCTGAACACTTTCACAATGGAGCCAAAGTCGAGAAAAAATTAAAAAAAATTGCCGTCCCATACATTTATGAAAGAGCGGTTTTTTCTTTAGCGATTTCGATATTGGCTCCATAGTGAAAGTTGTTCAGTTTGATGGTCTGAAGCACCCCCTTAAGTATTACTAAGGTGTTTTGTTACACCCTGTATAAGAGTACAAGCCACGGTAAGAAATAGGAAACGTCTATTCTAAGCCAGAACCCATTGCAGTAAATTCCGAAGAAGTCGTGGTGGTAACCATGCCTGCCGTGCAGGAAGCGATGGTTCGATCCCTGTCCAAGCTGACTCGTGAGTTCGTGACCAATGATTTTTGGAATTTAATGACCAACGATTTTTAGGAATATTTACCACTGACTTTTCGGTGAAGGAAAACATCAACGATTTTTTTCGGTCGCGCGCAGCGAAGGCCAAAAAATCTTTGGAAAACCTCTTGAGGAAACTTGCATGCTTTAATTTCGAGGCATGTTATTGTACCCACACTCTCCCTGATAAGTGGCAACGGGCTCACTCCCCGTCACACTGGACATAGTTTCAATACTATATAACGCCGATGTTCTGAGTTCACCCTCGGAGAATATCGTCGTGAGCATATAATGCTCATGAATTCCACATAAAGGTTGAAGTCCAAGGATCACTTCATTCATTCATACCTAAGAACAAAACCTACAAGGATAACGTTCCTAAAATATACGAATCCCACACTATGGAAATGGAATGCAGCTTCATCTCCATACAGAGATGAAACTTTTGTGCGATTGGAGTCCTCGAGCTCGACTAGAATGCGGTCCGCGTGAATTTTTACCGGCACACGAGTAATTGTCGGTGGAGAGCTTAAAAGCTTTACTTTGGAACGATTTCAACATATCCGCGAAAGGCCTCGAGCACTCTTTGCGCTTTAAATGATTATAGTGATAATTTAGTTTTAATGTTAATAAGAATGCTGGTTTTTGAAACGTTTTTTCCATTTTCTTTTTTTCTTATTGATGGGTTTGCTCTTGACCTCAATCCAGTCCTTAGGACAAAGATGGGGTCGAAGAAGTAGCGACCTAACCCAGAAGAAGCCAATTGCCTATTCACTCGTACTTTTAAAGGAATTCGGGTTGTAAGCGCTCGGAAAATACTGACGCAGGCAGGGCATTCCACTCCTTGGCTGTGCGCATTATAAAAGAATCAGAAAGGCGCTTGGTGCGGATATGTGGGATATGAACGAAGGGGTGATATCCCACGGTGCGTCTGGAAGTCAGATAGTAGAAGAAACCACCAGTCCGCACTTGACCTGCTTGTGGATTATAGCCCACTCCCTCTCACCATTATTAGTGCGAGGCCTTTGCCCTGCAGTGGGATCCAACGGGCTATATATAAAATAAGTTGTATATAGCCCGTTGGATCCCACTGCAGGGCCTGTAGGCAGACAGGCACTGTAGGTAAGCCTACTCCGACCGATTTCTTACATTCACCAAGGCTTTATTTCTAAATTCCTTAGGCGATTCTCTCGCCCCTCGGATTCAGTTTAGGACCTCTCACGTCATGTATATGACGTTCAATCGGTACAATAGAATCGATGAGAGAGCTCTCCAAACTCGATTGTTATCGACACACTCTCAATGGACTGTGTTGCCAGCTGGTCCGTAGTCCTATTCGATTCAATATTTAGCAGAGCCTAATCATAATAATTATGTTTACGACTAGGTACCCAAGGGCGGATCCAGGATTTCATAGTGGGGGGGGCCCTCGGCCGACTCAGGCCACGTATTAAGATATAAAAAAATTAAGTTAGAGACACAGACCCAAAACGTCTTGTATACATACATAGAAAACTAAAACAATCAGCCCCGGATTTACGATTTTTCCAAGGCAGGTCAAAAACAATGAGGCGCCGGGCCCGGGCCTCCTCTACAAGAGTGTAGCAATAATTTTTTCTTAGGGAGGCCAGGTCCAGGTTGAGTGGTTGCGATAAAACGTTTAACATAGAGCGAGCGAAGCGAGCTCGAGATTTTACTGCAATATGATTAGGTTGAGTCAGAAATTCGCAATATGATCAATATTTCACTGAAATATAATGAGATGACTGCAATAAGATCTTAAAGCAAGAGCGAGCGAAGCGAGCTCGAGATTTCACTGCAGTATAATGAGACGACTGCAATACGATCTTAAACCGAGAGCGAGCGAAGCAAGCTCAGATTTCTTCACAGCAATATAATGAGATGACTGCAATGAGATCTAAAACCAAGAGCGAGCGAAGCGAGCTCGAGATTTTACTGCAATATGATTAGGTCGAGTCAGAAATTCGCAATATGATCGAATTCTGCGATAGGTAATTTCAATACAACAAAAAACCAAGAGCGAGCGAAGCGAGCTCGATATTTCACTGAAATATAATGAGATGACTGCAATAAGATCTAAAACCAAGAGCGAGCGAAGCGAGCTCGAGATTTCACTGCAATATAATGAGACGACTGCAATACGATCTTAAACCAAGAGCGAGCGAAACAAGCTCAGATTTCGTCACTGCAATATAATGAGATGACTGCATTAAGATCTAAAACCAAGAGCGAGCGAAGCGAGCTCGAGATTTTACTGCAATATGATTAGGTCGAGTCGGAAATTCGCAATATGTTCGAATTCTGCGATAGGTGATTTCAATACAACAAAAAAACCAAGAGCGAGCGAAGCGAGCTCGATATTTCACTCAAATATAATGAGATGACTGCAATAAGATCTAAAACCAAGAGCGAGCGAAGCGAGCTCGAGATTTCACTGCAATATAATGAGACGACTGCAATACGATCTTAAACCGAGAGCGAGCGAAGCAAGCTCAGATTTCGTTACTGCAATATAATGAGATGACTGCAATGAGATCTAAAACCAAGAGCGAGCGAAGCGAGCTCGAGATTTTACTGCAATATGATTAGGTCGAGTCAGAAATTCGCAATATGATCGAATCCTGCGATAGGTAATTTCAATACAACAAAAAAACCAAGAGCGAGCGAAGCGAGCTCGATATTTCACTGAAATATAATGAGATGACTGCAATAAGATCTAAAACCAAGAGCGAGCGAAGCGAGCTCGAGATTTCACTGCAATATAATGAGACGACTGCAATACGATCTTAAACCGAGAGCGAGCGAAGCAAGCTCAGATTTCGTCACTGCAATATAATGAGATGACTGCAATGAGATCTAAAACCAAGAGCGAGCGAAGCGAGCTCGAGATTTTACTGCAATATGATTAGGTCGAGTCAGAAATTCGCAATATGATCGAATTCTGCGATAGGTCATTTCAATACAACAAAAAAACCAAGAGCGAGCGGAGCGAACTCGATATTTCACTGAAATATAATGAGATGACTGCAATAAGATCTAAAACCAAGAGCGAGCGAAACGAGCTCGAGATTTCACGGCAATATAATGGGATGACTGCAATACGATCTTAAACCAAGAGCGAGCGAAACAAGCTCGAGATTTCGTCACTGCAATATATGAAATCAGGAGCGAGCGAAGCGAGCACGAGATTTTTTTGCAAAATTCTCAAGTCAATGCAATATTTTAAACCTGCCGCCCGGGGCCGTGTTCCCCGGTTTGCTGTTAAATCTTTAGGATTATATTATGTGTATAATCCTAAAGATTTCTGACCACAGCCTTGTTTTAATTATTGTACCTACACAGGTACAATAACTAAAACAGAAACATAGAGCGAGCGAAGCGAGCTCTAATTTTCTCCGCTCTACGAATAGGTTATGGACAGAGCTCAATCAATCTATGCCCTAGTAAAGTGCCGTCATTACTCAGCCTCGAAATTCAATGCAATCCGCAGAGGTCCGTGGGGGGGGCCATGGCCCCCTGGGCCCCCCCCCTGGATCCGCCCTTGTAGGTACCTACATCCCCCGATGGGTTTCTATGTTCCCAAATATGCTAAATAGGTTCAGAATGATCACATTTTACTTGCGATGCTCAAACTAAAGCATTAGATTCATTAAATTTCCTCGCTTCCGCTTTTTTCGATAGGTACTTTGTACATTTTTGAATAAAAATCGTATAGGTACCTATATACTTGCAAAATGTAGGTACCTAAGTACATTATTGTAAGGTAAAAGGATAAGGAAAAACATTTTTTTTTTTACATTAAATCAATGGATTAATTAATAATGCCAAACGAAAGGTAGATTTGAAAATTCAATACGTTATACCTATCTAAGCAAATCGAGAAAAATCGTCAAATGTCACTTTTCCAGTTTTCATCTTCAGTTTTCATTTATGTAAAGTACCCACCTACATAAGTTTACCAAGTTTTTACAATTTAATGCATTATCTTGTAAATAAGTCTTCACATTAAACAGGACGGAAAAATGTACAAGTTCTCTATTAATGCAAGTATTCTCAAACAGGCGTCAGGCCCATGTCAGGCCGGCCGCGGCCGTAAAACTTTTGCCAAAACCCTATGCAATATGGACACATATTGCGTACATCCCAAATATTCGAATAAGGGAGGATGATAAGCCAAAATCTATCAACGATCGTAAGTCCAACAAAGTTTTAGGTAGGTATAGGTAGGTACTCTAACTTATTTGTAGAATTTGTAAAAGCGTAGGTGCTTTCGCCATCTAGAAGGCTACGTACCTAGAATTATTAGAGATCTCCCTCCAAAGGCAAAATAAGATTGATGAAATCCGTGAGACTCAACAATTTACTTTTTAGGTCAAGGGTGACAGCACATACAACTAAAAGATCTGTTCCAGGTCGTAGTAGCTGTTATAACAAAGCTCTGGCCATGAAATAATTATAAGAAGCACGTAGGTACCCCTAGGTTTTGGCTACGTCCAAGATTGTTGTCATGACATGACATTTACATTCAATTTCATGTAAGCACTCTGGAGTGCGATTTTTGAAACTCATTCGGTGAGTTCAGCCGTTGTAAATGTCAAAATAACTACGGAGATACGCATCTTTCTATTTCTGATTTGACTTTCAAAAATCGCACTCCTGAAGTTTGATTTTTGAAAGTCAAATCAGAATTAGAAAGATGCATATCTCCAAAGTTATTTTGACATTTACAACTGCTGAACTCACCGAATGAGTTTCAAAAATCGCACTCCTGGAGTGCCATTTTTTAAACTCATTCGCTGAGCTCAGCAGTTGAAAATGTCAAAATTACTAGCAGATATGCATCTTTCTACTGCAGATTAGACTTTCAAAAATCGCACTCCTGGATTGTGATTTTTGAAAGTCAAATCAGCAGTAGAAAGATGCATATCTACATAGAAATATTGACATTTTCAACTGCTGAGTTCAAAGTATGAGTTTCAAAAATCGCACTCCTGATATGCATGTTTACGGTTTACCATAGCAAATAAGCGAATGTAGGTATGTATGAAACATCTGAAAAAAACTCACAAGGTGTACCTACCTACTAAGTACCTGTTTGGGTCCATAGATACCGAAAGAAACGTTATCGGAAAACAATAACCGGCAGAATATTTCCTCAGCGTTTACACTTATCCTAATTGGGCCCTAGCAATACACAAAACAACCGGGTAAACTGTACAGTTGGCAACCCTACTCTCAAGTAGGTACACATGTTTTCCCCCAGTTTTCCCCTACGATTCGTGTCAACACTTAACAGCATCTTAAAACAAGTGGCGTGGCGAAATGGTTATGACATATTTGTATTGGAAACTTCTTGTATGGACAGGGGGCGATAGGATAAGGCACTTGTAGATATTTATTTTATTAAGTACGAGCTTTTACCCGCGACTTCGTCCGCATAAATTATATACCAGATTTTAAGTCAGATGATAAGCTATCAAACAAAAAAGTTCCATCAAAATCGGTTCAGTAGTTTTTGCTTGATACTAGAACAAACAAACACCCAAACAAACAAACAAACAAACAAACAAACAAGCAAACAGACAGATGAAAAATCAAAAAATTTGTGATTTGGAATCAGGGACAGGTAAAAACCATGTCGTAATTTTTTTTTGTAAATATCTTCTATGTACAGACACACTTCTGTTACAGTTTTATAATAGTTTAGACTTATCTTTTATTTACACCCGATGGGGTGTCAGAGTTCTAGAGTGCAGACCACGAACTGGCAGGCGTAGTGTGGGACGCCCTGCTGCCCGCTGGATACACGACCTAAATAAGGCAGCGGGGAGCGACTGGATGAGGAAAGCCGAGGTCAGTCTTGTGGCGCGCCTTGAGAGAGGCCAATGTTCAGCAGTGGACGATGATAGGCTGATGATGATGATGATCTTTTATTTTGCAGTGTTGTGTCCGGCTTCGAATAGTGTTAATCCTGTGGGTTTGGTAAGAGGAGACTAATCTTATTAGGCATCGTTAACACTTAGGTAACATCTCCGATGTCTAGTGACTACTGGAGTAAAATAAAATAAATAAATATCTTGGACAATGTCACACAAATTATCTAGTCACATTTAAAGTACCAGAATCTAGCCTGGACTCGTATATTATGATGACTAGACAACGATATAGAATACACATATAAATACAAACATCCATGACTCGGGTACAAATATTACTACAAACAAATACAAGTATTCATTATTCATCATACAAATATTTGTCCCTTACGGGATTCGAACCCGCGACCCTCGGCACAGCAGGCAGGTGCTACCGGGCCGTCATCTCTGCTGCTTCATCAGATTCAAGAGGGCAAGGACCAGAGCGCGTACATGAGTGTACTGACATGGTACTGATGCACAGTCGGCCGCAATAAGTTATATACACTTTAGTACTACGACGTAGAACAATAGTGTATACAATTTATTGCGGCCGACTGTACTAACTTGTTTACGTAGGTACTTAACTTAAAATATCATGCTTACCTAGCTGCAACACGGTCGCACGACAACAGAAATCGATTATGATAAATCTAATCGAATCTAATTTGTCGGCCTTGAGGAAGAGCAACTCGTATTTATTATTTATTTATTAAACTAGGTAAGTAGGGTCAAGTCGTACCTAAGTATTTATTAAACTAGGTAAGTACACGCTTACAAAGTTAAAGACGCAAAATTTCTGACAACCGCGAAAGCAACCATTACATTTCCTATTATTATACCTTAGACAATTTATATAGGGACGAGTTACTCGGTAAATGTTAACATGAAATCCGGAACTTTGAATTTTTGAATGTTAAAAATCATGAAAAGTAGTCTCGTGTGAACCCCAAACGTTCTAAGTTCAAAATTATTGTTTCGCTATTATAGGCTGTTTCGTTTACTGATAGGTATAAAATTGGGTGTAAATGCACAAGATCAATTGTTCTTATATCGTGGCAGAGGGTAAATGCTACCGCAAGGCGAATCCCTATATACATTGTCTAAGTATTATACGCTTTATTCATCATTAGCCTTTATTACGTCCCATTGTCCGCCTTCTTACTGATCTATTCTGAGGCACCTTACCTTGCCTTCCAAAGTACGAAGCTCCATGACGTTAGTACATACGTAATAAGAACGATACTCATCTATGCATATATTTAAATCGAGAGAAGCACTTTAAGTTTAACATTAAGAAGCAGTAACTCCAGATTATGGAGATTCAACTAAACGTTCCACAATGAAAGAATACGGAAGCGACGACAAAGAAAACAGTATAAAGGGAGAGTAAAGCACCTCAGAGTTTCTCTCTGCCTTATTTATTGCCTCCTGAACTGAAAGTCCTGTAGGTATTCTACTGTGTACTTCAACTAAATTTATTAGATTCCAGACCTTCCGCCTTTCTTTAAATCGCCGAGAAGCGTGCTTGATACAGAAATAAATTGACCAACGTGGAGCTAAAATATTTGAGGAAATCTAAAGCTAAGGTTAGTAGGTAATAAAATTACTTACCTGTCAAAACCTCCTGTAGTATTTTAGTAGTAGCACAGAGTTGTTGGGTCGTAAAAGCCGTGGTGGTCCAGTGGCGAGTAACCTTGCCTGCCGTGCAGGAGGCGATGGTTCGATGCCCGTCCAGGCCGACTCGTATCAATGAGATATTCGTTATGTAGGTTATTCTGAATTTATGTACGATTTGTAATACCCCTGGCTTTTGTGTGAAGGAAAACATCGTGAGGAAACCTGCATGCTTCCATTTCGAGGCGTGTATTGTACCCACTGTCCATTATCCATTATAACTTATAAGTGGAGACGGGCTTACCCCGTCACACAGTTTCGGTACTACTAGTGAAATGCGGATGTTCTGAGGTTTCCGAATATCTCTGACTATCTTACCCCCTCGGGGAATATAGTCGTGAGCATATGATATGCTTAAAGGATTAAAATACCACAGCATGGCGCGAAACGTGAACCTTCTTACTAAATTACGATGTACTCGTTATTGCGTTATTGCAAATAGCAATTAGGTAATTTAAGGGCTAACTCCGATGGAGAGCAGTGAAATTATACCAGATTACTTATATTTTGGAAGATATTTTATTTAGAGAGAAAAATTACGTCTTCCTATCGGCTCTAGACCAAAGTAATAATGTAAAATAGTAGCTTATCTATAGTAATAATTGAATAAAACGCGCCCAGGGTTCATTTCGAATTCAAATCCGAAAATGGCTAGTCATTTGTAGCTTACATAAAACCTCATTGCTACAGTACCTACATAGGTATCCTAATAACTAGGTATTACTTAATTTGCCATCATCATCATCAGCCTATATCATAGAGATCTAGAGAGATGCCATCCAACGCGCTGAGTACGAAATCTAGTGTCGCTTTACCACCAGTACCACGCGATAGAATAGTAGATTATGTACCAAGGGGATAAAGCAGTGTCTTTCATCACGGGCGCGATATTGAATCCCGAGCGTAACGAGGGATTCTAGGGTTAACTGCCGAGCGTAGCGAGGGTGTTTAGAGTTAACTCCCGAGCGAAGCGAGGGAGTTAAGACTAGAATCCTGAGTGAAGCGAGGGGTTCAAGCTCGCCCAAGATGAAAACACGTTTATCCCCGAGGACCATACTCTACTTTTCACACCCTCCGCGAGAAAATAAAAAGCAATACTGTTAGAAACCCAGGGGAGCGTGTAAATTATCTATGGTTAGAAACCAATTTATTTTATTAGAGTTTATAACAAAGTATTAGAGTTCAATAGTAGGTATAGTGTTTAGAAAACACTATTTTATTAAATTAAAATTGAAAGTAGATTTTGAAAGTCAAATCAGCTGTAGAAAGATGCGTATCTCCATAGTAATTTTGACATTTTCAACTGCTGAACTCAGCGAATGAGATTCAAAAATCGCACTCCAGTTGTGGAAAGACAATGTAATATTTTTTTATTACTTTGTTCGTAGCACATAGGCAACATAGGTTCGTAGCAATAATAGGTAGTTACAGAGATATGCAGTATTCGCGCCTTTTTTTTTCTTTTTTTGTGTTCAATACTCGTGGTGGCCAGGGCCCTGTTTAATAAACGTTACAATTGTAATTTACAATTACAATTCAGGGTACATTGCTGGTTACTATTGACGCAAAACATGTAGTAGATAATGTATCACTAACGTTATCAGCAATGTACCCTGAATTGTAATTGTAAATTACAATTGTAACGTTTATTAAATAGGGCCCAGTTCAAATTTCGAATTAAGTTCTTTTTGGTGCAGGTCTCCATGATAAGTTTTCATACGAATTTTAAGTAAGGGTCGTAGTAAATATTAAATAATCTGTGGATGCGGTTCCATATTCAAATCTCATTATTGACCAGCGGGTTATAATGAAATTCAGTACAATATTATTGCCCGGCTAGTCCCAGGGCTATAATGACTTGCTTTAGGTTCGAGTTACATGACATATAATGTTCCATTTTCGAGCGGGTGGTGTGAAAAGTATTTTGTTCGCTTGAATATGCTCATTATCCATTGCGGTATCAGAACTCAACGTTCGAATAATCTTTAGTACCTACTACGCAAGCATTGTAAACTATTTACACATAATATCTCGACTGGCTTTCAGTCTCATAATATATTAAATCATTACTGTTGCGACCAATGTGTTCCGTTTTTGCGCACATTGCTGCGACACTGGCCCCGCCCCCTTTTCACATCTAACTTTAGTTTTTGTGATCTGTGGCCTATATAGGGTCCTTCTTAATATGCTGACACTTTTTTAAGGGGATGATCAGACCGTCAAACTGAATAACTTCCACTATGGGACCAACATCGAAATCGCGAAAAAAAATCATCACTTCCATACAAAACTGCAAACCTACTCGGAGCCAAACGTATGGGACAACTGTATTTTTTTTTCGCGATTTCGATGTTGATTCCATAGAGGAAATTGTACAGTTTCATAGTCTGGTCATCGCCTTAAAAAAGTGTCAGCATATTAAGAAGGACCCTGTATACATGTACGTCCCAAAGGCCTACCCTCAGAGAGTGTTTGAGCGGATGTATAGGTACCTACGTCTAATACCTACCTATAGACTGCTCCAAAGAATTGAAGGAAAACATCGTGAGCAAACCTGCGTACGCTGAAGAAATTCGGATGCGTTTGTGAAGTCTACCAATTCGCATCGGTGGGTACCAACCGTATTTTTTGTAAAATTGTAAAATTTTTGTTTCTTCCTCACAACCACAATTTAGCCTAGGTATGTATTTAAAATTTAATTATGAAATGACAGATGTGGCTACGGCCTTCGATCATAGAAACCTTATTCCTTATGTGCTGGTCTATTTGAAGTCGCAAACCACAGCCACCAACCACCCACCAAAGAAAGGACAACCACCGCTCTCCCTTGAAAAAATACCTTGTATAGAAGTTTTGACTGAAGTCAAATTTGTAATAAATTATGGGGTTTTATAAAAACGATTCAGATAGTATCATTTATTTTTATTTAACGAGTTATTTAATCATTTATTATTAATAAATTATCAAAAAGCAACAACCCCAAAATGGCTGTCAATGTTATTTAGTACCTAGGAGGTGTTGCAAGCACAATGTTTTTTTTATATAAAAATGATAAAAACTTATAAATCATTATAAAATAAACTAATGCCTGCAGTTAGTTTCTAGTGTTCCATAGTCCATAATAAACGTAGAAGGACGTTAAACATTTTTTGGTATTATGTGCCGGATGTCCTTTCATTATGAAATGACAGATGTGGCTACGGCCTTCGATCATAGAAACCTGATTCCTTACTAACTCCTAGTTGGGAAGAAATGTGCTGGTCTATTTGAAGTCGCAAACCACAGCCACCAACCACCCACCAAAGACATTTCCCCTAATACAGTCCCTTGTTCAAGTTAACGATCTATCCTCCGGTCATTTACGTTTTGCAACTCCTGTTTACAAAGAAACACCATTAAGAGTTCCCGTTCCGATAACCCTAACCCTGTCTGATCTTAATTGCAAGTAATTCTCCCAACTAGTATCGTTTAAAACTAGGGATGCAACGATTACGAAGCGGTGCATCGTTTTGCATCTGTAATCGTAATAATCACGATTAATAACGATGCAATGCACCGTAGTAAGAATCGTACGATTATTAAAATGAATTAAAAACGTCAATCAGATTGCTCTTATTGACAAATACCACACCTGAATACTCGATTCCAGAGCCGAAAAACAACTTTAAAAAAATCGGGTGTTTCGCTGCCATTTTAGCTCATTTTGAGCAAAATCTGACTTTTTTTGGTCAGATTTGACACTCTTTTTTTTTAATTCTACTGAGGTCTTTGATTTGATTTTTGTTTTCTACTTCTTTTCGTGTCAATGGTTCTACTACTGTTTCTATATTTTATTAGCCAAAGCCACGTAAATCAGACGAGATATCACTTGATTAACGAGATTATACAGAATCATGTTCTAAATTGTGTTTTTCAAAGAAAATTAGCCTCTGCGCAACCAAAAATCAGAATCCTGACCAAGTGTACCTTTGACTTCGATCAGTTCGATCTGAAATTAGTAGAAAAGGATACAAAATCTTGGAATTTATAACGAAAAAATTTGTATGATTTAACTTTCATTGTAATGCAAAGAAACACCATGAGAACTCATTCTGAGGATAATCTCAGCTAAATTTGTTTAAATAATCGTAATGCATCGGTTATCGTAATAAATAACGATTAATATCGTAATCGTAATCGTAATCGTAATGGCCGAATCGTTGCATCCCTATTTAAAACCTATACCTACATGTGGAGAACTTAATGTACCCAGTCACAAGTTCAGTAACCACCGTCGCATAAACTGTAACTGTAGCACTCGGTAAACAAGTCTTAACAAAGTTGTGCGGTTAAGTTGTAGACAGTCTCTTTAGTGTTCCGTACAATTCTATTGTTAAACATGAATGGCTAAGCTTCGAGATAATGTACCTTAATTTATTAAGGTTGTAAAGTTCTTTTCAAGTTGATTTAATATAATCTTTGTTACTTTGAAATAGATTAGCTGGGATGTTTGTAACAAAGTCAGTTTGTAAAATAATTTACTTACAAGACAATGTTATTTTAATGTCTAACTTTGGTAATAATTTAGTTTATCATACGAATCATAAATACTTACCTAGTATTATTTATACCTAACTAAGAATAGATAAGAATTGTTATTCAAAAGAATATTGTTACATAAAAGTAATAAAATAAATACACCACTAGTTTTTAATTACTAACATAACTTTAAGGGTTTATTCAGACCATGAATCTAAACAACTTTCCCAAAGGAACATGGGTCGCAAAATGAGAAATTTTTTTGAACCTTCCATACTAAAGTGCGGATCGGTCGATCGATTTTCTATAATAGGAGGTCCAAAAAAATTCTCGTTTTTCGACCCATGTTTCTTTGGGAAAGTTGTTTAGATTCATGGTCGGAATAAACCCTTAAAGTTATGTTAGTAATTAAAAACTAGTGGTGTATAAGTACATACATACATAAGCTCACGCCATTGTCACAAGGGGGTAGGCAGAGACCACGGACCACACGCTTTTCCATGGTACCACGGAATACTATACATGGTACTATATCGATAACGATATTTGATACCATTCATTGCCCTTGCGGCATTATGATATTATGTGTTCTAAGTACTTATTCTTTTGTTCATTCCGAATAACCCGCAAATATTGCCCTAACTCTGACCTGTCTGACATAAAGTGTCCCGTCGTCGCCTTTAATCGACAATAGACCAGGAGTACGATTTTTGAATCTCATACGTTGAACTCAGCAGTTTAAAATGTATGGAGATACGCATCTTTCTACTGTTGATTTGACTTTCAAAAATCGCACTCCTGGAGTATAATTTTTTAATGTCAAATCAGCAGTAGAAAGATGCACGTCTCCATAGTAATATTCACATTTTCAACCGCTGAGTTCAAATAATGAGTTTCAAAAATCGCACTCCAGTAGACACAATATACCTAAAACGCCTCGAAATGGGAGCATGTGTTTCCTGACGTCACGAGGTTTCCCTTAATCAAAAAGCCGTTGAAAATATAATAAAGATAAGATATACTTATCTAATGTTTTAAAACCTGAAACTACCTACGCCATCTTCCTTATTGAGGAGGAACTGAATTCTATACATAATCCACACAAGGGACAATCCACGTTTAATAAATTGCGCTTCATTCTACTTTGGTTGTGTTAAGTACTAGGTTATTTCTTCCAAGACTCTTACATTATAGTTTTGACATGGCATAACATAGCATAGCATATGCTCACGACTATATTCCCCGAGGGGGTAGTCAGAGATATTCTGAAACTTCAGAACATCCACGTTTCACTAGTAGTACCGAAACTCTGTCCAGTGTGAAGGACCGACGGTGTGGTAGTTTTGACATGGCTAAGTTAGAAACAAAAATAGATAACCTATTTATTCTTATTTGAAAACTTATGGGTGTAACGAAATTTTAAACTCAGATAACATTAAATATTTTAATATTTACATTTGAAACATAAAATATTAATGTTTATGATTAGCAGAGCATAGCATATGTTCACCAATTTTGTTTGTGTAAGAAAGAGAAATAACTACAATAAATAATGTCACCTAAATCTATCACGTAGGTACAGTCGCCATCAGATATATCGTAGCATACAAGGTGTCCAAATATTTGTGAGCAGTGCTAATTTTCATTAAATTTTTTACAGTAAATGTTACCAATTATATCTAAACGTGTATTTTGTCATAAATATCTGAACAGCTAATTTTCAATAATTACTTTACTATGTTATTTAAAATTAAAATGTAAAACAACGGAGTAAGGTTTTTTTCTTGCGTAGATATATTTGATGTTCTAGGCGTTCCTATATTTTTGATTGGTTATGAGTAAAGAAATTATTGAAAATTAGAACGGCTTAGAAATATTTGACCACCTTGTTTGCTACGATATATCTGCTGGTGACTGAACATGGAGCTGTTCCCATCCTTTCGCATCGAAGTAGCATCATACTAATCATACTTTTTGTATGGACAAACCCTCAATGACCGTGTCTTGTTTGACCTCTAACACGTATTGCTAAACTACGATATCACTTGCTTTACTTTTAACATTCAACTTAATGTCAATTTCTACCACCTTCTTAAACAAGTCTATCAAATCACTCCGTACACTAGTCTTTATTTGATGCAAGCGACCTCCACCAGCACCACTTATCAATCTCATCAGCCTTTCCGTAGGACACTCGACTGTCACTGAACAAAGTATTTTGTTCAATTCTTCTATCTCTTCGTAGTATTCTAGTTGTATCTGGACGTTGTATGGGATCTCTTGCGCTAGGAAATCTAGGAATTTAGCTCTTACTGCCTCTTCTATGAGAGATTCTGGAGTTTGGTCAGTCCATTCGTCTGGCGTGTAGTGGAGTGAACATGTCTTCGCATTGTTTATTAGGTAATCCTGTGAATTAAGAAAAAAACAATTAGGTCCTGAAGTGTGACAAATCCTGACTAGACTGTGTATGTATGTATTTACGGAAATGCCAAGGGATCGAGCCCCTACAGCCATGTCACAGGTTTCAAATTATCTAAATCTTCTATACAGACAGGGTGTTAGGGTTAGGATTTGCATTACTTTAAGGGGTGATTGTACCCATGATACAGTACAACTCTGCCTAAGAAACTTATAGGAAATTCGCAAAAAAAAGTTTTCGACTCATCATACAAGTGTTCGATCAGCTGATTGCACTTAGTACGAAAATTAAAAAAAATCGCGAATTTCCTATCTATAGGTCTCTTAGGGAAAGTTGTTAAGTATCATAGGTACACTAACCCCTTAAAGTAATGCAATTGTTCACCCTAACACCCTGTATAAATAAAAATTAATGTATGTTTGTCCCTTATGCGTTCCTAAACTGTTCCACAGATTGCGATGAAACTTTGGTGGGTTCTTGTGCACACACCAGGGAAGGTTTATGAAAAAAAAAACAACCAAGAATTTTCAGGCTGTTGTATTTCATCTCGAGCGCATGCATGCTTCGGAAGACACATTAACAGTAGGTCCCGGGTAGATCCACAGTTGGATCACGGTTGGATCCCGATGGCATCCCGGTTGGATTAACATCAACATTGCACGGCCACCTGACTTAGGGTCATCGCCTTTTTCTGTCGCTCCATCCTCTTCCGTCACTCAGGAACGTCATTTGCTAGACCAAATAAGATAGACGGAACGCGATCGCGCGCGGCGGTGCTGCGGCGTGCTGTCGCTTTCCGTCTACCTTATTTGCTCTAGCAAATGACGTTCCTGAGTGACAGAAAAGGATAGAGCGACAGAAAAAGGCGATGCGGTGCTGCCAGATGAGGTTCAACCCTTAGATAGCCGTGCAACTATTAATTAAGCCAGGCCTATCTATCTATCTTATGGAAATATTTTGAGGTTTTTACCTTAATCTCCTTAACACCATCTCCATTCAAAGCGGATACCAGAAAGACGTCAGAAAATTTACTGTAGCCTCTCTCTGGATCACATTTAGATATTTTTTTGTTCGCTCCTGGTATTGGGTTGCCAGCTATTGAACCATTGGTTAGATTTCTTATTACATCTAATAATTGCTTCTTTGACTTTAATTTATCAACCTGAAATTAATAAGAATGAAAACGGTAATTGGGGTGAGATCAAACACAAATGCGACAATAGTTTTTTGTTATTACATATCTGAAACTAGTCAGATAGTCTTTTTCTTTAGTAGATTAGGTAGGCCTACATGGTACAAGGCGGTAGAAAGTCTATTCTAAGTCATAATACTGGCAGTGCTGATCGATATTGACTTTGACTTTGAATAGGAAATGTTTGATGACTTTCAACATTTCTCTATTTTCAGTTATTAGTCCCAGACTCCCAGTAAACCAAGTCAGAGGCCATAAGGCGGTCTGGAAAACTCAGACACCAGGGCTCTGCCCACACGATATGAAGAGAGTCCCAGTCATTTTGATCCTTATGAGAAGAAGAATCGATTGACATCATAAAAGATAAAGAAGGTATCCTTTCCCTGGACTTCCCTTTTTTCTCGATGATTGTTCTCTACTCGGAAAAAGGTGGACATTATAGACAGATAGAGATGAATGTAGGTCGAAATACCAATATTAAAAAGTGAGGGACAGGATCCCATCACAAGTTAAAAACCCTGTATAGTATACAGGGTGTAAAGAAAAGTATCATTAGCCTTTAAACCACATACTCTACCCATCAAACTGAACAACTTTCACTATAAGAGCAAAGGTATCAGAACAAATAAAGAATCTGCTGTCTTATACATTTGAATTTGTGTCTATGCAGTTTAATATGGAACAGAAGAATTTTTATTGTTCTGATCGGTTTGCTCCCATATAACCCAGTAAAATTAGATAAATCAGAAGAAATAATTTCCGGAGTTTTGAAACTTTTTTTAAACGTTCCTTTGGTACGCAATATTGAAGAAAAAAAAAAGTCCTGGTGAGGGGGGGGTGAGCTCGAGGAAGGGGGGGGGCTCTAAAGGTGACTTTTTTCAGTTTTTCGCTTATTTCTTGAAATCTAAAAGTCGTATCGAAATACTTTGTATGGACAAATTATACCTAACAAAATTTCCTACAAAACAAGTGGTATGCATTTTTGTCATAGAACTTAACCTTTGAGGGCTACGGGGCCGAGAAAGTAACAGCATTTCAAAAATTATGAAATTTGTATGGCGACCCTCATGAAAGTTGAAGATAAAAACAAAATGATTTCATATTCTTAATCAGCAGCCCCAAAACCCCCTAGATACAAATTTTCAGTCGGTTCGGGGAACCCTTAAAAGCTGCATTGGCGTTTGAAATTTCCATGGTAGCTATCTTGGATATCGCAATTTTGGATTTTTATCACCGCCAACCAAATCTGACCAGGGTCCTCTATGATATTTGTTCGAGGTCCATAACCCTATCTGTCATAGTTTCCGCGGGCCGTTGACCTCATCCATCAGGAGTTGACCTTCCGAGGAAATCAAAGTTTTCCCTGTATCACCAAGGCATCCATATGATGATCCCCAAATGTCATCCTTGTACCGTAAGGGGAACGCGGAGATAAATTGGAGGTATCTGGTTGACCCCCCCTCCCCCTCCCCCATAGATATTAGATAAATACCCGTATAATTGTTCACCGGGTTTCCCCCATTCAACGTATAGTAAAATGATTTTAGGGATCATCATAAAGATGCCCTGGCGATAAAAATAATATTTCGACTTCCTCAGAAGGTCGACTCCTGACGGATGAGGTCAACGGCCCGCGGAAACTATGACAGATAGGTTTATGGACCTTGAACAATTGTCATAGAGGACCTTGGTCAGATTTGGTTGGCGGTGAAAAAAATCCAAAATTGCGATATCCAAGATGGCTGCCATGGAAATTTCAAAAGCCAATACAGCTCTTAAGGGTTCTCCGAACCGACAGAAAATTTGTATCTGGGGGTTTTTGGGGTTGCTGATTAAGAATATGAAATCATTTTGTTTTTATCTTCAACTTTCATGAAGGTCGCCATACAAATTTCATCATTTTTGAAATTCCGTTACATTCTCGACCCCGTAGCCCTCAAAGGTTAAGTCCTATGACAAAAATGCATACCACTTGTTTCGTAGAAAATTTTGTTAGGTATAATTTGTCCATACAAAGTATTTGATTACGACTTTTAGATTTCAAGAAATAAGCGAAAAACTGAAAAAAGTCACCTTTAGAGCCCCCCCCTTCCTCGAGCTCACCCCCCCCTCACCAGGACTTTTTTTTTTCTTCAATATTACGTACCAAAGGAACGTTTAAAACAAGTTTTAGAACTCCGGAAATTACTTCTCCTGATTGGTATATTTCAGCTTAATTTTACTGGGTTAATAGTTGTGATGTGAATGTGATGGATAGAGTATAATTATGTGGTTTAAAGATTAATTATACTTTTCCTTACAGCCTGGATACAGGTGAAATTAATATCATTAGCATTCTTTTAAACAAAGAGTTCCCATCAAACTATACAACTTTTAGTAATGGGAGCAAACCGATCGGAGCAAAAAAAAATCGAAATTGCAATGCCTACTCGACTCAAATGTATGCAGCAGCACAACGGATTTTTTTTTTGCTTTTTCGATTTGCTCCCATCGTAAAAGTTGTTCAGTTTGATGTGTAGACTTAAGAGTCTAAAAGGATGCTAATGATGTCAGTTTCTTCCAGATTGGCAATATATTATTTGTACATACTTTGTTGAGGATGAGGAAGCTGGGTGTGTTATCAACTAATTTGAGCATTTCTAGGACAACAGGCTGGAGAGAGTCCTTCGTCCAGCGATTAGACACGTCGTGCACTACGCCGATCACATCTGCACATCTGAGACTCTTCTGACATGCTCCTATCATTGATTCTGGCAATTTGTATCTGAAATAGATAATTAATAGAAGTTGGTTATTTTGCAGTGTAGTTTCTTGTTTATTGTGATCAGTTGAGTATGATTTTTTTCACCAACAATTTTTCAAATCTGGATGTACAGCAAAAAATATTATTTATTTGCAAGTCAAAAACATACAACAATAAAAATAGAAAAATATGTAATGATACAAATGGTGATCTTATCACTTATAGTGAGTTTCACCAATGGCTATGAACTGACATTAATATTTATATTTAATTAATCTTGGACTTGGACTATAGCATAGCATAACAAATGCATCTTTTTTTCTGTCATCTTGTCTTGTCTGTATAGGCTAATCTTCGACACTACAGTGGGTTTTCATTTCACTAATAGATAGACTGATTTACTGAGCAATGATTGTGTTATTTGTACCCGTGTGAAGCCAAAGCAGGTCACTGGTATAGCATATTCAGAAAAATCAACATTTCAATAGCAATGCCTAGAAACAGATTATTTTATAGGCCTAGACTCATGTCTGGACTTTTTATGTAATAAACCGATAAGATATGCTGGCAACCAGCTTTAATGCTCTAACTCATGATCACTGGCCATATGGAGTGAAAGAGGGATTATTGAGGGAAAGAGAGGTAGAGGATGCATGCCTATGAGATGGACCAGAAATTACCGAGGCACCACTATAGGCCAGCATACACCAGGCCCAAGATGAAACAGTTTAGACACAAGCGGCTCATGATTGTCATGTGCCTCAGACAGGTTACGAGAAAGAAAGAAGCTTTGCAATGCAATGATGCAAGACAGAACCATTTTAATCTAAATATTAATCTGATAGGCTTCATCATCATCATCATCTCCACCGATGGACATCCACTGCTGGACATAAGCCTCTCTCAAGGATCACCATAACGACTGATCCTGTGCTGCCCTCATCCTACGGTTTCGCCGCCTGATAGGTAGGCATTATCATTTGTAATAGGTCACCGCTTGTTGTGTTGAGTGTAGCTACACCCTTTATTTTATTTTTGGTGTTGTGAGCTATAGTATAAGAACGAGTATCTAGTACTACATACAGTATATACACTCCCTGGCCCCCACCAATTTTAACCTCACTCCCTCTGGCAGGAAGCGTGGCAGAAAATGTTGGAAATGGCGTACTTCTGACTCACTTGGCATCACACATGCTTACCTCATCCTGTAAATTTTTCCCTTTTGTATGAAATGACAGCTAAGCGTCTACATTGTACCAACAGGTTCTCGCAAGAGTGTAGTGGCTGCTTAATATAACTTACCTCTTTTGTTCCTTATCGGTGACCAAACCAGGTGTATCCAAGAATATTATTTGAGCCTCATTTTGGTAGCATATAGCTCTAGCAAGCTTCGTTGTTGTATGAACTTTGTTTGACGCTGCACAAATCTGAAAAAACATTATTATAGGTAAATGTTTAGTATCCTTTGGCCCGAATTTAGGGGGAGAACGGGGGGAGGGGAGGGGAGGAACCACCCTGACTTTAGGAAAAAAATACAAAAAGTGTGTGGTTTTCATACTCAAGTGTCTTTTAGACAATCTGTTAACAATGGGGTACTATACAAAATCTTGCTTAAAACTCTGAAACCTAACATTTAGTAAATGGCCTGTTTACAGAAATTAAATATACCTGACTTTTATTTTCTATCACATGAACATGACACTCAAAAATATCATAGATATAGGATAATTATCGCACGTCTGGCGATACCTGATCCGAATATCTGATAGTGTTCGGGGCCTATTATTATCTGTGGTTTTGGGCCTTGACAGGCTTGCTAAGCCTGTGCCACGTAGACCATCGCTGGTCCTTTGGCCTGGGGCCTAATACAAAATGTAAACCCCGTACTACACTCTCGCCGAGAATTCTCTTCGAGAACTCTCGGCGAGAACTTTCAAGGAAAATTACTATGGCTTACGACGCCACGAGAACAAGAAGGGCATCCACACTCTCGTTCTCGGCCTGTCTCGCCCGTTCTCGGCAAGAATGAAGAGCCGGCATAAGGCTAACATGCCTTCGATCAGAAAAATTCTGACGTCCGGCTGAGGTGCCGTCCGGTGTACATCAGAAGCGGACGACCGGTCAGAATTTTTCTGACAGTGTGCGGGGTCTAATACAAAATGTATGCACCGAGTGCCTTCCGGCGAGCGTCAGAATTTTTCTGTCAGAAATTTCTGATAATGTGCGGCCGTCCTAAATGTGCGGTGGTGGTAAGCGACCTAAGGCTTACCGCAGAAATGCCAGAAAGATTAAAATATTAAACTTTTAGCAAAAAGTGAGGTTATGTTATTAACCTATAAATATTATTTTACTAACCTTTCTTTCAACGATTTTGTTAATAAGAGTACTTTTACCAGAGTTAGGAGCACCTATAATAGCGATGTTGACCACTTTTCCTATATGTTTTTTATTTAATTGTTCCGGTTGTGACGAATAAAAGATAGCTCGAAGGTATTGGGTTTGCCGATAAGTTAGACGGACTGCACAGGATACTAAGATCAACATGGTTTCGCTGTGTTCACTAATGGTTCACTAGCTGTTTTATTAAATCAAAGTCAAACATTAAATTGTTCGGTCCAAAATAATGCAGAAAAACCGTAGAGAAAAACACATAAAAACTTCAAAACATTTATTGATTTACATTCACCCGATTTTTTTTTTTTTTGGTTCTGTTCAAGGTTTAAGAGATATAATATCCCATATGACCGATGTCTTCAATAAATACTCTAATTTATAGTAATTAAAACGTTGGTGTTCGACGTTTCAACGCTTCTTTGGAGTTTTTGGAGGCAATCGAGAAACGCAGGAAATGCAGAGAAGTCCACAGGAAAGAGGTGAACCGACCGCTTGCCGCGCTACAAAAGAACGGAACACTTTTCCTGTTCACGACCCACACCATCATATTTCACTGAACTGTATATTGTTCACTTGCACGACACTTTGTTACGCAAAACAACACCGATTTTACGAACCAAAACTCACTATAAACAATAAAAATTCGATGAAATATGAGGACTCCTAACGTATCTGTTCAAATCCCGCCAAAAACTCTCCTCATTCACCCGATTGTTTTTTTTTGTTTTTTTTAAGCAGAGATTTTGTATCAAGCAAGAATTTTTAAGGTAAAGGGTATTAGGGTATATCGGTATATCCCATACTCCCATACAACCGATATCTTCAATAGTTCTTTCAAACGTTTTCGACTTTTTGACGCGTCTGTATGTGGAGTTTTAGGCGCAGGTAACCGCAGACCCGCAGAGAAGTCCACAGGAAAGAGGTGAACCGATCGCTTTGCCGCGCTCATAGACGAAGAATCTACAATCTACAAATGACGGAACACTTTTCCTGTTTACGACCCATAGACCATCATATTTCACTGAAGTCAGCCGAGTCAGCCCCAAAGATAAAATATAGGGTCAGCGGGATCAGCCCAGTCAGCCCCCCGGCTGAGCCAGTCTGAGGATGAGCCCCTGTCCAAAGAGTACTTTTGTTTAACTTTGAGTTTTTGGCGGGATTTGAACAGCTACGTTTGGAGTCCTCATATTTCATTGAATTTTTATTGTTTATAGTGAGTTTTGGTTAGTAAAATCGGTGTTATTTTGCGTAACAACGTGTCGTGCAAGTGAACAATATACAGTTCAGTGAAATATGGTGGTGTATGGGCGTAAACAGGAAAAGTGTTCCGTCATTTTTAGCGCGGCAAAGCGCCTTCGGTTGACCTCTTTCCTTTGGACTTATGCGATTCCTGAAGTGTGATTTTTGAAAATCATACGAGCGACTTTGCAGTAGAAAGATGCATAATCTCCATAGTAATTTTAACATTTTCTATTGCCAAGTCACTCGTATGCAAACTCGTATGATTTTCAAAAATTGCACTTCTGCGTCTTTCGATTGTCTCTATAAACTCCAAAGAAGCGTCAAAACGACGAACACCAACGTTTCGAGGCATGTAACTTATGACCATGCTGTAAGGGGTAGGTCCCATTGCATTTCCGAAAGAATAAATTGTTAAAAAAAAAATATTAAATTCATCATCATCTATCATCCTCATCCTGTCATCTACTTTGCTTGTTTTTACTTTATTTATTTTTTATTTAGACGTTAAGAACGGATTTTGCTTGAATTTGCTTAAAAAGTGGTGACATTCGTTTAACAGACGTAACAGATTTACGTCTAATCTAGCTCTGTCGCTCTTATGGCAATCTGTGTGCAACTGTAAGGAATGACTATACATGTTTTTGTACAGTTTGATATTCTGTAGACCTGGCTTTAAAGGACATAGTATCCAGAGCCATAAAACACATTTAAAAAAAACTTTTTAACTTGTTTATATTTTGTCCAAAATAGAAAACTAAAACTATTTCTAATTTGAGAATATTTTTTTATTATACGATTACCACTTTACTGCTGAATAACCATGGCAGATACAGATCTAGCTGAATTGCGCAAACAATGCGTGACAAGCTTGTATTTGTGCACGGAAAACGTAACAAGATACCTGGACAGCGAAAAGGAGACCCAGTTCGGTAAGCTGAGGTCCTACGTGGAAGGTTACTGCGTTTTGGAGGCGCAGCAGGAGGTCGCTATACAAGCCTTGGAAAGGGCTAAAGTAAGTTACACAAGTTGTTAATTCTTATTGTTTTGCGTAATGTAAACATAACCTATCGGTGTTATTGTTATTTTTTTTTATAAATTTATGGACTCTTGCTTGTGCGTTAGCACTGCATTTCCGCCAGTGTCAAGTACTATATGGGAGAATCTATCCCACGGCTGTATCACGTCTTTTATCTCGTTCGTTCACGTGCAAATAGAAAGAGAGCGAAGGTGTGACACAGTATCACAGTGGCATGCTAGAATAAGAATATCTCTGACTACTCCCTCGGGGAATATAGTCGTGAGCATATGCTATGCTTTTGATGAAGTTATACCAGTTAGGGTTTCTGATTTCTCAACCTTTTATTATTTCTCGAGACACAAGATTTCTCTAGTAGTCGGGAATTAATTTTACTATTATTTTTAACCAAACGGTAGGTTTGCTGGCAAATGACAGTTATCAAAGTGAACTTAGCTTTTAACCATAAATTACACTGTATTAACAAATCAAATACCTATTATACAAGAAAAGAAAAATTAAATTTGAAACTATACTAGCGGGCCTAGTACAACAACCTGCGATAGCGTGATATATAGCACTATCACGCTGTTGTAGTGTTTTTAAATTCGGGAATGGATCCATCGGATTTGGATGAAATTTTGATTTGATTTGAATGTTTTTTTTTATTAATTCTAGTTAGGTTTCATCCCTGAGAAAATCCGTGATCAACCAAAAAAAAGAATGAAATGTTTTTATTTAGATTAACTCTGAAGACGCTGAGCAAAGTTTGATTACATAGGTACTACTTATTAACTATAATGGAGAAGATAACAAGGTTACAATATTACACTTTTAAGCACTTAGAATAAAAGTCTAGACCGTACACATTATTCTTGTTTTTATTTCACATTGATTGGTGCAATATTACCGAAGTTATAAGCGTGGGAAGTTGACGTAGGTTTTTTAAATCTCATCAGTGTTCGCGAGTAGCGCGTGACGTCATCGTACCCATACGGCACAGCGGGCGCCTGCCCGCATCATATGTCCATAGTACATTTCGCGAGCAAGTTGTTTGCTTTCATGCCTCTGGTGTTTTGAACTTATAATTATTGTTTTTTCTTGAAATTATAATGATCATTAACCTTGGAATTGTTCAATAAATCGTTAGTTTCAATGATTAGATACTGTGAGTCGAGCTACCTGCTAAAAACCATAATATTACTAGCAATAACCAAATAGGAAAAAGTTTAGTATCCTGCGGCACGAATTTTGGGGAGGGGCGGGGGACGGGGGTTCCTCCTTTCATCCCCCAAAAGGGGGGTGAGGAACCCCCCCCCCCGTTTTTTTAATAAATGTAATTCTGAGGTTATAATAACCCAAAATGAATCATTTTGGTAGGTTTTAGGTGGTCTGGGAGGTCAACATAACCACAGTATAAGAAAGAGTAATACTTACACAGTGCGGACATTCCTGCCCTCCACCAATTTTGACCCCACATCTAGGTGTTACGGGCGGTGGAAGACAGTAACCAACCAACCAACCAATAAATTTATTTTAACTAATGAATGAAAATCTACAATGTTTCCAGAGAGAGACAGACACAACCAACATAGACAGCCTTCAGGAGAGGTTTGAGTTGCAGCTGAGCAACCTTGCGGGGAAGAGACTGAACGTAAACAACCATCCATACATGACGGAGCTCAATAAACGCATTGAGAAGGGATTGATGCAGAGTAGACGTAAGTTATATGCCATTTAGAATACTCTTTATTGCTAAGGAGTACAATAAATTCCTCATCAATATACTAGTCATAGTCATATAATTTATTGCAACCACTACTCTTAGCTTGTCTTCCAACACAGGCCTATTCTTAAGTTATAATTATAAGCCATATGATAAATAAAATAAGTGGTATTAAATTAGCTTAAATTCTTATTATAAGTAGGTACATAAATGTCATGGCAAACCTACTTTGATTACTTACTTACTTTTATTATTATTGGCTACTATGTTATCTAAATGTGAAAGTGTATGTCTGTTTGTTATATTTTCATGGCTAAACGGCAAAAACAATTTAGATTAAATATATTTATGGTATTGCTTGAAATCTGAGAAACGAAGGACATAAGCATGAAATTCCTCACAAAGTAACCAGTAGGTATGTAGTAATGACTCCACCACCAGTAGTCAGCTCTATGTTTCTTAGATATAAAATAAAATCAATAGAATAAAGTGAATATTCAGCCATTCAGTTCAGAGTATACCATGGATATACAGTTTGTGATTTTTGGCTGGTTCTGAAGGTCTCCCCTAAACTTTTCATGATTATTTACTGCGGGTTGGTAGCGGGCGGGTGGATAGGCAGAGCTGCGACTTTTTTTAGCCGGGTGTCCACGAGCTGGTGATGACTTGGGCCCCATAAGATTTTGTTTGGGACCCCTTATTCCCCTTACAAAGCCATAAAAGAAATATAAAACATTGGAAACTAATAATATAATACCTACTCGTAATTGTTTGTTTCAGAAAACCTAGACGAATCTGACTTAGCCATTACAGAAGCACAGGACCAACTTGTAAGTTCTTAGTTTCATTCATTCATTATGTTATAGAAAAATTTAAAGCAAGAGAAAGTTTGTACCTATGACCCACAGATTACCCCCCAATAGATACCGCATGATGACAATTTTGTATAGGCCCGAAGTCACAATTTTTGGCGGTAGGTGCGGGTAGCGGGGCACGAAACGATGCGACGTGATTGGCCATTTCAAGGTCGCACTACGTCGAGCTCGCTCACTCGCGTTGCTTATATCAGTGCAAAATCATAGATGTGTGGCGAGCGTCGGCGGCCTTGTATGCGGTATCTATTGGGGGTAATCTGTGGTATGACCCCACAGTTAAAAGGTGTCCTAGGTAAAGTCCTAAGTAAAGGTACGAAGGTGGAAAAAAGATAGCCATGCTCCGCCATTGAAGATCAGAGCAGAATTCTAACTTAGCAAAAGAAAGAAACTCCCAATCTCAATTAGTTTAGCAGGATATCTAATGGCTCCCACACATAACTGAGACGTTGCATCGCATCGCAAATATCTGCCAGCGCTCGATGACTTATTAACTACGATGTTATAAAACACGGGCGAATTAACTTGGCACCTGGCTCACACGTGGCTCGGATTAAAAAAGTCAAAACTCGGAAAGAATAACTCGAAAATGCTAAAGCGCAGGGACACGTGCAACAGTAACTGAAATGCTATGCTACGGCCTCGCACAGCGACGGCAGGGTCCCGCGGGGGTAGCAGGAGGGGTGTCAAATTCCGAGCCACGTGCGAGCCAGGTGCCTAGTTAATTCGCCCGCCTTTAATGACATCGTAATAAGTCATCGAGCGCATCGCAGATATTTGCGATGCGATGCGACGTCGCAGTAATGTGTAGGCACTGGAATCTTCTACATTCCTCCATACTAGAAGATAAAACGTTTTGTATTTTTATTTTGCAGATAGATCCAATAACAAAGAAACCTATAGTGGATCCAGTGAAGAACACCAAATGTGGCCACGTATACGAGCGCGAAGCTATTATGAATCTTATTAATGCCAGGAGTAAGACCAGATGTCCAGGTAAGATGATCCTGGTCGGTTTCAGAAAACTGCATAATTGTAGCAAGACTAACTTTTCGCTCATCTAGTACTACAAAGACGGAATTGTCACAAAATGCAAATATGAGTTAATGATGCCAGAATGTTCCAAAATAAATAAATAAATAAAGTAAATAACGCTCACAGGCACATACATTGTAATGATCCCAAGAAAGCACTATTTATAGGCTGTTTATTATGGAAACCATACAACAACGGCACAAACATATAAACATCCATGACCGAACCGGGATTCGAACCCAGGACCCTGGTTTGGCAGTCCGGCGTGGTAACCATTACACCAACCGGGTCGTCAAATGTTCAATAAGTATGGTGTTACAAAGTCGTTTTTATTGTTCAACAAATGAGCGTAAGACAGCGCCACTGTCTTTGTTGCACCGGTACAAAACTTGCCTCGCCCTGAGTGTAACGACGCCACATTGGTCAGTTGCGCGGACGGTCAGTCTGAATGACAGTTACGTCTTTGTAGTACTAGATGAGCGTTTTGTTTTTACTAAATTAATCAAAATGGGGCCACATACACTAAAGGCACAGACTGGACACTGCATACAAAAAATTGAAATAACAAGATGACGTCAGCGCATGCGAAACCAAAGAAATTGAACCTTTTGTTCTTTGGTAACTGCGAGGTAACCAGAGGGCGATAGCGGGGTGAGGTAAAAAGTTGGTGGGAGGGAGTGTCCATACTTCCATACTGTATGTAGTAATAGACACCGGATTGGCACTGGCACGACGCTTGCTGCCATTTGGTTGAATCCACAGAAAAGAGATCCAGTAGAAGTCGTATGTCGACTATTTAGTTCCGAGAACTAGAGTAACCACTGAACTGATAAGCGGAGCTACGCATATCAGTGGTACACGGACTGGACCGTGGGTTCTCTCTTCTGTGGTTGAATGAGTTACTTTGAATGTTTGGTTTTTCGCTCAAACTCGTGCTATCGCTGTGTGTGACGTTAAGCAGGCACTTCACTCTCGCGAGAACTTTCAAAGAAAATTACTAGGGCTTATGACGCCACGAGAACAATGAAGGGCACCCACACTCTCGTTTTCGGCTGCTCTCGGTGAGAATGTAGTGCCCGCATTAGAATCACTATCAATGTTGCCCTTCGTAGACGCTCATAGAAAATGTATAGGAAACCCGTCGCGTGGCTAGAGAGCTCACGAGTAGCGTGGCGTTTCGGGTGTATGTTTTGTGTAAAAACAAGCCCTTGAGATCGCCATATCATTACCACACAATGTCAAGCACTTATGCTATTTAAACTAGATATTATCAAAATCATCAACACTATGATGGAGCTGGATGGATAATTATAAAATTCGAATATAATAGTAGTCACTAGAGTTTACCCGCGACTTTGCATCGTCCGCACAAATTATATACTTACCAGATTTAAGTCACATCATAAGCTATCAAACAAAAGAAGTTTCATCATAATAGGTTCAGTAGCATTTGCGTGAAGCTGTCACAAACAAACAAATAGACAGACAAAAATTCTGAAATAGGTTGATTTGGAGTCTGTTTTTCTTGTAAATATCGTCACACTTCTGTTGCAGTTTTGTAATAGTTCAGACTAGATACTCTTTCTTATACTGTGTTCTTGCCACTTAATTAAATCTATTCACCAAACACCACGGACCTGAAAAAAAAGACGGACGGAATCTCGTCTAATCAAAAGTGAAGCACCCATTTACAGGGTGTAACAAAACACCCTAGTAATACTGAAGGGGGTGCTTCAGACCATCAAACTGAACAACTTTCACTATGGAGCCAACATCGAAATAGCGAAAAAAAAAATCCGCTCTTTCATACAAAACTGGAGTACCGTCTCGACTCAAATGTATGGGACGGCAGTTTTATTTTATTTTTTCTCGACGTTGGCTCCATAGTGAAAGTTGTTCAGATTGATGGTCTGAAGCACCCCCTTAAGTATTACTAGGGTGTTTTGTTACACTCTGTATACGAGTGTGTGTGCTGTCGCCCTGTCGCGAGGTACACAATGGCGGCGGGTTGTCGGACCTGCGCCTAGAACTGGTGCGTCTGTGTGAGTGTAGGTCCCTTGTAGAACAGACGAAATCGTAGGACCTTGCATGCTTCACCTCTTTTTAGTGTGACATTACGTCCGTCTTTTTTTCAGGTCCGTGACCAAACACAAGACTTTTCCAAAATCTGAACTAATAATCCTTTCCCTGATTGCAGTGGTCGGCTGCCCCATCAAGGACCCTGTTCAGATACACCACCTGATATCGGACGAGGAGTTCAAGTTCCGCATGACTCTCACACAGCACTCCACCATGGTTCAAGAGCGATCCATCATGGACCTGGATAGTACTATGGAGTAACTGTTTTTTGAAATCTATTTCTCTAAGTTGTGTAACAAAGGAGGGTAGTAATATTTTAAGGTGGTTTAATTATAGTACTCTGTGATCAAGCTGAACAACTCACTATACAGGGTGAAATTGATATCATTAGCATCCTTCTAAACTAAGAGTCTACCCATCAAACTGAACAACTTTTACTATGGGAGCAAACCGATCGGAGCAACAAAATAATCAGCTGTTGCATACATATGAGTCGAGTAGGCACTGCAGTTTAGTATGGAAAAGCTGTCTTGATTTTTTGCTCCGATCGGTTTGCTGATGTAGCATGGAGATCGTATACGCTAATACTGGCTGGTTTTGGATTCGGAATTTAAAACGCGGAACCCTAGGCTCGTTGTTCGTTTATTAATTCATAAGACGATCAGCTGCCAAGCGAGTGCCACATATTTTAAAATACAATAAAAATCCAAATAGTGGTGATTTAAATTAAAGCGTTTAATTCGGCCTCTGGCCACGTCTCCACCCCATACTACCATAGTAAAAGTTGTTCAGTTTGATGGGTACTCTTAGTTTCAAAGGATGATATGATATAATGATATCAATTGCACCCTGTAGAGCCAAGCCAACATTAAAATTTGACGACCCGGTTTTATGGTAGGTTTAGACGATGACAATTTCGCGGCGCCTAATTTTTAGCACAAAAAAAAAAGCACGGCACGCTTTCGTTTACACGCTGCTAATTTCCAGCGCCAATTTGTTGGCATGCGAATGGATTTGCTAGAGAAAACCGTGCTAACGATTAGCACGACCCGTTGACACGAGTCTAAAAATTAGCAAGGGGGATGCGAGGGACGCGACGCGGGCGGAGGTCACTAGCGACGCGTGCTTTTTTCTGTGCCGTAAAATTGTCGTGCCAAAAGTGTTTATACGGTGCTTTTTTCAGGCGCCGCAGAATTGGCGCCTATAAATTGTCATCGTCTAAATCTACCATAATGGTTACCACGCCGGATTGCCAAATCAGGGTCCTGGGTTTGAATCCCGGTTCGGTCATGGATGTTATATTATGTTTGCGCCGTTGTTGTATGGTTCCCATAACAAAAAGCCTGAGGCTTACTTGGGATCAAAAAATAAAAAAATAAAGCAACTATTTCATTCAAAACTACTACAGACTACTCCAAAATGTATAAAAAGGTTCTTGTTATTTTATTTCGATTTTGGCTGCATAGTGAAAATTGTTCAGTTTGATAGTCTAACTAAACTACCCCATTAAATAACTAGTACTCTATACGTACGTAGGTAAACGAGATTTATTTTATAGTTTTGATAAGAAAAAAAATACTGCCCGTTTTGATGCTATATGGTGTTGGTAAATGGAGAAATGAGGAATTTTCTTTGGTGGTAATATTATTCAATTTTGCCTCCAGACTGACTTGGACTGTAATTTTGATAGTAAATGGCAAGTAAAATCATTCCAGTTTTAAATTGAAACAATTGATTTGTTACGTAATGTTGGTTGATTAATGATTACCTATTATCGTAATACAAGCATTTAATGTTATTCTTATAACTGTGATCAAAATAAAATACGAATTTTTGTAATGTACCTAATGTTTTATTTCATGTCTAAAACACCCCTGGCACTCCATGCAACGACCTCACGATGATTGAACAGTAGTGACATAAACGAGAAGGCCACGACATACGCGCCGTCCCGCTCGCACGCGCGCGCCTCCCCTAAATAAATTAAAATTCTAAACTATAATACAACTGTAACAGAAGTGTGTCTGTACATTGAAGATATTTACAAAAAAACAACGGGTTCCTGCACTCCGGGATTGCCGGCAGAAGTGAAAACTTGAACATATAAAAGTACTATCATTTATGTGGTAAAATACAATATTAATTTATTGCGCTATCGTACACAAACAAGACAATTTATGCCGCCTAAACGAAACAGTAGGAATAGGCATACATTTTCGCCGCGCGATAGAAAGAGAGGGGGATATGTCTGACCAATTTTCGATCAGGAGTGCGATTTTTGAATCTCTTTCGCTGAGTTCAGCAGTTGAAAATGTCAAAATTACTATGAAGATACGCATCTTTCTACTGCTGATTTGACTTTGAAAAATCGCACTCCTGAAGTATGATTTTTGAAAGTCAAATAAGCAGTAGAAAGATGCATATCTCCACAGTAATTTTGACATTTTCAACTGCTGAACTCAGCGAATGAGATTCAAAAATCGCACTCCAGGTCAGGGTGACGTCCTGACGCGAGTTTAAAATTTTTCACCCATACCAAAAAGTGCACAACGCTGCTAAAGATTTCACTTCAAAAATTACGATATGGTTTTTAGATGTGAAACATAATTTTAAACCGGGAAGTTATGTGCAAAATAAAAAATATAAAGAGGTTTAGGATATTTTATTTCAGCTGAAATCTATGACTAAAACAATGCATTGCTTCCATATTGTTTTGCGACAATTACTTTCGAGCTTCTATTTTAACCTAGAAAAAACCAAAAGAAGCAGCGCTCGCGCACCCGAGATAGGGCTCCCACACATAACTGCGACGTCGCATCGCAATGTCAAATATCTGCCAGCGCTTGATGACTTATTACGATGACATATGTATGATTATTGCACGCAGCGCATCGCAGATATTTGCGATGCGATGCGACGTCGCAGTTATGTGTGGGCGCCGTAAATCTGCAATGTTGAAGCCAGTGAACCTACTTAGTTCTTAGACTATCCACGAAGCTCCTCCAAATTAGAATATCCTTGCTTCAAATACATCTGTGTTAACTTGGCACTGGGCACATATTTCGTTTAATGAATAAGCATGTGGCACCTTCCTCTAATTGGTTTAATCTAAGTCTCTTACATTATCATCAAGATTTAGTGAAATCGTTTAAAATAGTAGGTAGATTTAAAAATCACAAAAAGTTTCAAGTTTAGATACGTTTTCGAATACATTCGGTGACTTTTACATTTAATAGGAATTATACTTAGTTACAGAGTCAAAGCCAAATTATTTCAGATTTAGAAACAAGACTATATCCTAAATGACCTTAGAACATAAATCGACTAGAATCCGCGTATTTCATATAGTAGGTACCTAATGTTGGGACCAAAGATTTTTTTCGTATAGACCAAAAAAAATCTTTGGTTGGGACCTTTACCTTAGATAAAGTATATGTCTAGATGGACAGTCAAAGCTGGGAACACGTTGAAAAAAAATTCAGCCAACTGTTAGCTAATAAATCCTTTCCCGCGCTTAGTGTTAGAAATAAGTTGTATGAAGCTGTCACGCACACCAACATAAGAAAGTTGGCCCGTTTATTTTAGTACGGTAGAATTGTGAGGCTCAATTTAGACATATTACAGGCTAATTATCTAAGGTCTAAGGCATCTAAGGTTTAGACCTGACTTGTCCGCATAGCGCCGCATTTTCACGTAGCTCTGTCCCTTTCTGTGTCGCTCAGAAATGTCATTCGCTAAAGAGAGAAAGATCTTTTGCCAGTTTTCGCACAGTGCGAAAACTGACAAAAGATTCGCACTCGCCAGTTCGAAGACTGCGCCAACAAACAATGTTTCTCGCTCTAACAAACGATGTTTATGAGCGTCAGAAAGGGATAGAGCTACGGGAAAATGGGATAGCTTATGGGATAAGCGAGCGGAATAGATAAGGACATGATGATAAAAGAAGGACCTTCGATTACAGCGTTGTGTGGCAGCCTAATAATTATGTTCGCGGTTCCTAGATGATTCATATCCTATCAGTATGTAATGTATGAATCTTGATGTAAATGCGTTTAACTAGGTGTATTATATAAATCTTGGTCCATAAACTACGTCAATGAAAAGTGCATTAACAAGAATAAAACGTTTTAATTCTATTAAACTATGTGAAGCTCAAAATATTAAATTCCATTAGGGAAAAAACAATTAAGTATCACACAATATATTAAAAAATGCCCTTGTATATCGTCGTTTGTGACACCTACCGAACATGGAAGCAAAATTCATATTGAAACTAATAGCGCAGCGTTCTAAAAAAAGGGAGGAGGGCTCTACTAGTATCAATATTTATTGAAGAGGGCTATCTATCGCAGTCCAGTGGCGCCCTCATCACATTAAAAAAGATTTCTCAATAAAGAATAAAGCCTAAATTAAACAAGTAATCAACACGAACACTAACTACTAAAGCCTTCAAGCCATTGTTATACAATACTTTTATAGGTTCTAAACATTCCACTTTTAGACAATTGCGAATAAAAACTAAAGCGGCCGTTTTTTTTCTTTTTTCTAAATTAATAAAGGTCTAAAAATATAAAAATAAATGTTTAGACCTTTAAAAAACCTATAAAAGTATTCTATGAAAGTAGCTTGAAGGCTTTTGTAGTGTTCGTGTTGATTACTTTTTAAATTTAGGCTTTCTTTATTGAGAAATCTTTTTTAATGTGATGAGGGCGCCACTGGACTGCGATAGCCCTCTTAAAGCTTGACCAGAAACAAAATAATCTGGTTTGAGGGCGCTGCAATCGACTATAACCTTTAATGTTAGTGCTCCAAGTACTACAATTAGTTCCAATGATTTTCCGCAACAAGGCGAGGTTTTTTATGTTTCTGGTTGGGCTTTATCGCTCGGAACTGCAAATCTACATCAACAGGGTGAAATTGATATCATTAGCATCCTTTTAAACTAAGAGTCTACCCATCAAACTGAACAACTTTTACTACGGCAGCAAACCGATCGGAGCAAAAAAAAAATCTGCTGTTGCATACATTTGAGTCGCGAACTCGCGCGTCGACATTGCAGTTTAGTATGGAACGGCTGATTTTTTATTTGCTCCGATCGGTTTGCTCCCATAGTAAAAGTTGTTCAGTTTGATGGGTAGACTTTTAGTTTAAAAGGATGCTAATAATATCAATTTCACCCTGTATTACAAGAAGAATTCTATTTCATGTCAAAAAGTGACGTTTACCACTGGGCGAAATTGCATACATGTTGTGGGACATTTTTCTATTGCGCGGTGCACCGTGGTAAGCTTAACGCATTTCTGATTTCATGATGGTTCCAAAATAAGTCTAACCCTTTATTAGGCATAGTACGTATCTCCACGTAATTAAAGATCATAAAACATTATCAATAAGGTTCATTATTGAAGGTTGTATGTATCTGCGAATGTGGTGTCTATTTCAATAGTTTAGAACACAAGCGAATATCAAAAACGCACAATAAACTCGCGTGCGAAATGTGATTCGATACTTTAAGCTTCGATAAAAACTAAGTATTTTATTAATAAGTGCACTATTGGATTATCTTATACATTAATTGGATCTTAACACTTAATAGGTATACAAGCAGTGATTGCAATTAGGCAAACCGAGAACCGTCTTTTGCAAATATTTTCAAAGATTAGAAAAGTAAAAAAAATTAGAACAGTAGCAATTTTATGTATACCTAGAAACCTTAGATCAAAGTAAAATGAATGGGTAAGGCCTTACGCGAACATTTCAAACCAGAAAAATGAGGCAAAACAATTGACAGTTTTTCTTCGAATTTTTACCGAGATGACAGACCAAGTACCCTAATTTGTATTGAAGTGCCCTAGTTTTGCGTGCTTCAACTTAAAGCGCTTTGGGCCTATCCATTCATTTTACTTTGATCTAAGCCTAGAACTAGAATTGAAAAGAGGCACAATGACAAAAAAATTATTATATTAATTATTCGTTAGTATTTTCCAATAATTAAAATACGAAATACAAAACGAAGATTACAAGCAAATAGATGTCGGAACATCATTAATACATTAGGCGCAAATATCAAAACTGTTCCTAACTACGACCACTGCTCTTATACCTCTAGCAACTATTGAATATTTCCAAAAAGTACCTATTTCTCTAAGTAAATGAAATTAAATAATTACAAGTAGATTTATTTAAAGTTAAACTGAAGCTGAGCAAACATTCAGAGTTAGTACCAAAAGTTAAAAAAACTACAATGAATAACGCTAGCGAAACATTTTTGGAAATATCGTATAGTTCAAAACCTTTATAACAATAAAATAGTGAATTTAGTAAGTGTAGAAGGATTATGGTCGCATTACTCATATGAAATGCATCACCTGAATGATTGATAAGATTTGATTGCATATTCGTCCGTCTTTTTTTTTTATCAACTTACAAATCTAAGCCAATAATATTACTTTAAAAACGAATATCCAAAGAAATTCTCAGTTGCAGAAACGCTCATTAAAATTAATCCTCCATTAAATCTCTTGCTGCCACTTTTTGTCTTATTGATGTAGTAAAAGCTAGCAAGCAGATCTACACAATATCAAACTGTACATCATTCCTTACAGTCGCACTCAGATTGCCATAAGTGTGACAGAGCTAGATTAGACGTAAATCTGTTACGTCTTTTAAACAAATGTCACCACTTTTTAAGCAAATTCAGGCAAAATTCGCCCTTAACGTAAGGAAATAGCGGTGTCTTCCAGCTGGAGGCCTGGTGACAAATTGGTTCAAGACGGTATCTGTTTACTATTGACATTTCGCTTATTCTAAGGGTGGGTTGTCATAAGTGTGACTAGATGTCAAGTAGTGTTTTTTTAGGGATGCAACGATTACGAAGCGGTGCATCGTTTTGCATCTGTAAGCGTAATAATGACGATTAATAACGATGCAATGCACCGTAGTTAGAATCGTACGATTATTAAACCCGAAAGGAGCCTCCCCGAGTGACGTATCTACTGTACATTATACGTCCGGCGCACCCTGGGCAGTCAGCGAGCTCCCTACACTGACTGGCTAATCCTTTCACAACGACGACAAACCCTAGTCCAGCTCTAGCGCCGGCTCTGAGGGTAGTCTCTATTAACAATGAATTAAAATGTATTATTAGCATGTAAGTATTTTGGAAATTGCTCTGTAAATTTACATGTAATGTTTTATAATAAATAAATAAATAAATAATAAATAAAAACGTCAATCAGATTGCATTTGTTGACAAATACCAGACCTGAATACTATAGATTCCAGAGCCGAAAAACAACTTAAGAAAAATCGGGTCTTTGTTTGCCATTTTAGCTCATTTTGAGCAAAATCTTCCTTTTTTATTGGTCAGATATGACTCTCTTTTTTTTATTCTATTGATGTCTTTGATTTGATTTTCGGTTTGAAGTAAGTATTACACATTTTCATTCTCGCGATATTTCATCCACAGTAATTTCAAAAGATTAATCTCCCACGTAAATCGGACGAGATATCGGTTTATTTAACGAGATTATACCTCAGAATCATGTTCAATATTGTGTTTTTCAAAGCAAATTAGCCTCCACGCATCAACGAATCAGAATCCTGGCCAAGTGTACATTTGACTTCGATCTCAAATTAGTAGTTAAAAGTTACAAAATCTTGTTTTTTTTTTAATGATTTAACTTTCATTGGAATGCAAAGAAACACTATGAGAACTCATTCTGAGGATAATCTCCACTAAATTTGTTTAACTAATCGTAATGCATCGGTTATCGTAATAAATAACGATTAATATCGTAATCGTAATCGTAATGGCCCAATCGTTGCATCCCTAGTTTTTTTATGTCTTGCTTTATAATATTTATTTACCCCCTATTTTATAATCTATGCTAGCAAGAGATTTAATGGAGGATTAACTCTAATGAGCGTTTCTGCAACTTACACTCAGTTGAGTTAATCCTCCATTAAATCACATGCTGTCACTTTTAGTCTTGTTGACGTACTAAAAGCTAGCAAGAGATTTAATAGAGGATTAACTCTAATGAGCGTTTCTGCAACTGTGATAGAATAATGTTATGAATGACTTACGACGTTTGTACGGTGCCTTTAGTATTAGATACGCACTATAGCCCCTTTTGTACTAAATTGGCTGTTTTTCACATGAGCAGTGCGACCAGATAGAAACTGTAATTTAACTACTCTATTAATATTTAATTGTACTTTTGAGTATTCCTTCAGTATTGCTGTGTATTTGTTTTTTAATAAGATTATTATAATTATTTGTGTATATTCATTTTTAAGCATTATTATGATTAATTGCAAAAAGTATGTGAAACTCAAATAACAACTTATAAATCATCTTTTATCCATCCAAATACAAGTGGAATATTTTATATCCAGTAATATACAACGTGTTAATGAATTAACGCAACACCTTATACAACCTAACTGATTTATAACAAAATAATTCGATTAAAACAATAATTTCATTATTTTGATAGTTAACATTAAAAATTATTCGCATTCAAAATTTTAAGGCAAAAATGATTTGTTATCATTTCAGCAATGAATGAAAGCCCTAACGTACTCATGAGTACATTTTAAGAATCTTGTTTTGGTAGTAAGTAAGGTGAGTGTGCTCGTGCGGTGAGTTGACAGCGGGTTCAGCAAATTTTTTACAATCAAATTATTTAATATTTTGAAAAAAAATTACTTGTTCACCATGATAATTCGATTCTGCTCTCGATTCTAAACGAACTACTTTCTAGTTTTGCGTTAATTCGTTCACACGTTGCATAATATTTTTTAGTATATTGTATCAATCAATAACAAAATGCCACCATGTCTTGCAGCGATGACGCCGAGGAGTGTGTTTAAGCAAAACGATTACTAATATTTGCCAGTTCATGCCTTTTTTTAAAGCTAAAGATAATTTTGTAGTACAAAACCGTCTAACCGATTTCGATAAAAATTTAGAACATACTTTTTCCAACCAACCATTTGCACAAAAAGAAAATACACTAGGTACATACATAGTTTTTTAAAAGCTGATTTGGAATTAGAAAAACTGGAATGTAGTAAATAGTAGTAATAAAAAATATTTCTTACAATAAATTGATTTCGCTTAGATTAGAATACATCGTACATAAAAATTGAAAAATTCTAGCAATCGTAAGCTACGAATGAATTTATAAATTATATATAACTATGACTAGATAAGAAGTACAGGAAAGCGAATGGGCTTTTTAGAAGTTTCTCACTCGTGCTTCGATTAATTATAATTATAGATTTAATTAACTATTTAATCATTAACACTATTTTAGACTTTGTTCGATCTAATTAAAGTAATAGCGTATTAGGGTTGAGCCTCACCTGGCAGTACGGAATCGAATTTTTTGACACTCCATCCTTTTCTGTCGCTAAGGAATGTCATTTGCTAGAGCGAGAAAGACAGCGAGAATGCGACAGCACGCGACCGCACCGGCAGTGCTGCGACCTTTCTCGCTTTAGCCAATGAAATTCCTGAGCGACAGAAAAGGATGGAGCGTGAAAAAATGCGATTCCGTGCTGGCAAATGAGTCTCAAGCTTTATATTTATCACTCTGAAGATGACTCTTAACTGCAAGCATAAACGCCGTTGTCAAAATGTTAGTTTCAAGTAAGTATATTTAGGTGCTGCAAGAAATAAGTGAAACCAAATTAACAGGACATTTTCTAATAAATAATATATTATTTTAACACTTTAAATGCTGGCGACCTACGTCGTAGGTCAGCGACATATAGGCCGCAGTGCGCACGACTCAAACCTTGAGTCAGAATTGTATAGCATTCGACAGAGTTAGCAGCTCAGCACTGCGCGAGTTTCATTGTTTTGAGCTTAGCAGCGAAAGTGTTACTGACAAGTATCTTTGCTTCTCCATTTATATCTTTCTCCTGTGAACAACTAACATCAACTTCAGAGTGACAACTATTTTCTTGGGGCAAAATGTACCTTATTTTCACCAACAGTAAAGGTCAATTTAGTTAACAAAGAAAGACAACTGCTTCTAAGGGTCAGTTCACATCATGCAGAAAAATGCTCAACCAATTTTCATTGATAGATAAATTGATGATGAAATCAATTACAATTGAAATAGAGTTGAGAATAGCGTGTAAGATCCACAGGGATTTATCTCTTGCACGCTATTTTCAACTCTATTCTAATTGTTATCGAGTTAATTTTTAATTTATCAATGAAAACTGCTCGAGCATTTTTCCGCCTGATGTGAACTGAGTGAACTGACCCTAAGAGTCCAAATAAAAAATACAACAAATGTCGTAAATTGCAGATACACATACAAAAGATAACTTTATGAAAATTTTCGTCGGCCGTACATTATAAGAATTTTCTGTCATAAAAAGCCCACGCAGAATACGGTCCGGCAAAATTCCATACGTCGATTCTGATTGGTGTGCGGGATTTTCTTCATTGATTGCGGCCGCCGAAAAAAAGCCCCTTATTAGAATTCAACAGAAAATTACGAACTCACCACGATATGGTGTTCATTCATCCAAGTTGATTTCAATAGTAAACACATACCTATTTTATCAACTCAAATGTTAAAGCAACTAAGTAAATTCGGCCAAGAAAGTTGAGCTTAGTATTTAATGTCATTTCCTCATCACAGATCTACAAGGACTATTTTCGCTTGCAATCATTATTGTGTCTTCTATGAATTGCAATTTGAATTAAAAAAAATTACAATCTCTACCAAAATTATATTTTGGACATTCTTTTAAAAGAGATCATCCGTTTTCTTGGCCGAGTTTAAATAGCTAATAGTCCGAGATCCGACCGTAAAATTATGCACCTATTTCTTAGGCGAACAAAATGTCAAATATTATTGATTTTAAACATGTTACAGCCATGTTGTGCTATTTCGAATCAAATTACTGGACTCGGTAGCGAAATTGGATAACGCACTTCCCCGGTTTGGAAGGGTGCGGGTTCAAGTCCCGCCCGAGACTGAATTTTTCAATCTTTAATTTGATTTGGAACGAAATGTCATTCTAGTGAATGTTTACACAGGGGTTAATTCAACGCCGCCAAGTTGCCTAGAAAAATCTTGCCGCAAGTTACGGTCGGATCTCGGTCTATAAAACATTGTAACTACATCACATTCACGAAACTTTCAACCAATCCACTTTCTATTGAACTCTGAAAATAATAACTCAAGAAAACTAAATCTCTTTACCGCTATCCGAAATAGTGGTGACAACTCCAACGATGCAGCTCTTCAAATCATCACTAAGATCCTTCCTCGTATCCATAAACTTCTGCAAAGAGTCATGGACCTTCGCTTCTCTATAATCCGAAGCCAGTTCATTCTTCTTCGACGTCATATCGAGAAATGCCAACAAATTCTCCGCCACTTCAACCGGCATCTTAGCACAATTCGTTTCTATCAATACTGAAACGTGCTTCCCGATTTCTGATTTGAGAAGTTGCGATATAAAAGTTTTCTCGTAGTCTATGTTTTCTGAGGTCTTTAAGGACTCTATGGCGAGGAGCGTAAGGGCTAGAATCGCTTCGTTTTGCATGACTGAGTGGCAGGCTACTAGCATGTTTACTAAGCTTGAAATGCAGCCGTCGACCTGCGGATATAAAATAATGTTTTTAATCTAGTAGTCAGTAATAACAAGTTTGGTAAAGATGCTCGTGACGTGTGGGGACTTCGTGACCAGTTTTTTATTACCACGAGCAGAGCTCATCGAATCATCTGAAAATATTGCACAATAGGAATGATGACAAAAATGTTTTATTACTTTTTTAAAAACTCTTTGATATCTTAAACACTAAATAGAAATTAATATTTGAATATCTTTAAAAATGACTGAAATACAAGTGTTCAAAATTTACGATTAGAGCGAGAGGCATATAAAACAAAAGTGACGTCATTACTGAGTATTGTCATACAAAACAAGACGACGCGTCATACAAACACCTGTTTTGCATGAAAGAGATAGGAGATAATAAAAAACATATTTCAATAGCTTTTATAACTTTTTTGTTTCTTAAATTAAGCCTATTTTTGTAATTCGTTACAATATATGGATTTCCAGGATCAGTCATCATCCCTATTATGAACTGTTTTTTTTTTAAGATAAGATAATATGTTTCACGTAACGTTCACACCAAAACAGAATTTCGTCGCAATTATTTCTGCGACGCCGACCTCGGTTCTGCCTGGCAGGTTCACCAGCAAGCCAACTTATCAAATTAATTTTCTGACGTTCTTCGATCAAGGTGAAAGGAACTATGGGGGAAGCAAGCTACAAGCAAAAAGACTTCGTGAATTTCTCTCTCTCTGGTATGTAAGTAACATACAGGGTATTTTTTAATATGCTAGTGGTTTTTAAGGGGATGATTATTCCATTTTCTCAAACATGCTTGGAAATGTGAGGATTATTTTGAAAACCTTCTTCGAGATAAATCGAAATTGCTGTACTGGCCAAATACATGCGCGCAGCGGCCGGCAATGTTGTATGAAAATCCATATCTGTCGTGTTTAGCGGCCAAGTAAATCTAAACTATTATAAAACTGTAACATTTTGTCTGTACATTGAAGATATTTACAAAAAAAAATTACGACATGGTTTTTACCTGTCCCTAATTCCAAATCACCAATTTTTGGATTTTTTGTCTGTCTGTTTGTTTGTTTGTTTGTTTGGGTGTTTGTTTGTTCGAGTATCACGCAAAAACTGCTGCACCGATTTTGATGAAACTTTTTTTGTTTGATAGCTTATCATCTGACTTAAAATCTGGTATATAATTTATGCGGACGAAGTCGCGGGTAAAAGCTTTACATAGTAAACTCATATCTGTCGTGTAATTTAAAAATGGAACGATCTTTTTCTCCGAAACATGGCGACCAAGGAGGTAACTCATCAAAGGTTTTATTTAAATTTCGAACAGGCTTGCAAATAGAGAGCTGTTTATTGAAAAAAAAATTGTTCGTTGTTCGTCATTAATTTTGAAAAGAGTTTTAATTTCCGCGAATTATTTGAGAAAATTTACTGTTTGAATTTCCGCGCATTATTTGAGAAAAGTACTATAGAAGCCTTGGCCACAACTAGGCATTGATGGACTTACGTATGTGTGCCTCGGCTTCGCCCACATTTACACGTTCGTCCATCAATGCCACTGTTGCTGGCCGCGGCAGTAATGTACTATTGGCTATGTGCGATGTGGGTGTAGGGAACTGTCAAGTCGATCGCAGCGCACGCTGTGGCAGAAATTTGAACTACTGACGGTGAAGCTGTGTCAGATTTGCTTGAATCTATGCAAATCCGCACACTAACTTAACACGAAATCTCCAAAACTGTCAAGACTACTAACTTAAAATTTGGCATGGAAGTTTCTATAGGCATCTAGATGCTCACTTAAAAAAGGCTTGTCGCATTTTAAACCCCCAAAGGTGTTAAAACTGAGGTAAAAGTTTGTATGAGAATTCCGATACAAATTAGATTTTGTGCGGGGCTTCGTCCGCATCCGCTCCCGTCGTCGTACCGGAATAAAATATAAGCTAGCTTTTAACACTAATAATAAGCTTTTAAATATAAAAAGTTTTATCAAAATCGGTCCAGTAGTTTTGGCAGAATCCTCGAACAAACACAGTCCTTTTACAGTACTATAATAGTGTAGATAATTCACGGCTGGCCGACATAGTTCATGCGCTACGCCGCGCTAGTGTGACGCTAGTGTCGTGCACATAGCCAATAAACTGAATAATTCAGGCACGCATTAACTTTGTTTCCTTCCTTACCAGCACGAGTGAGGCGCGCGTGTGCGCGGGCAGCTGCTTGGTGGTCCAGGCGAGCAGGCGCGGCGCCTCGCCGGCCGCGCCCGCGTACTCCCCGGCGTGCCCCCAGCGCGCCGCCGCGCCCAGCGCCGCCGGCGCGCGCGCCAGCTGCAGCGCCACCGAGTCTGCAACCGTGTTATTGCATCGTCTACATTAACCATCCAGGAAGGACGACCTGGTGAAGGCGGCGGGAACCCGTTGGATGAGGGCAGCGCAGGACCAAGAGTTGTGACGATCTGCGGGGGAGGTCTATGTCCAGTAGTGGACGTCTGTCGGCTGATATTATGATGATGATGATGATCAAAATTAAACAATAAACAATTCTGTATGTGATGGAACCTCGGAACTAAGACCCGCTACTTGCCGATCCGAGGATACTTCTATGAGAGCCACTCTAGTGTTTTATGCACTTCTTCTTCTTCTTATCGTGTGGGCAGCAAGCCCTGGTATCAGAGTTTTTTTCAGACCGCCTTATGGCCTCTGATGTGGTTTATGCATTTAAACCACATGATTAATGCTACGGTTCAAATTATGCCAATAGTGCAAACGCTATGCACACGCTTTACTTGTCGGTCCAAATTAGTAAGTACGAATACACTGCTAAACAATTTGTACAATTTGAACCAGCTGTCAATTTGACATGCATATGCTGCACTACCTATTTTTCGTGTGCGGCGTAAGCGCAAGTTAATGACGTCACTGATGACGTCAGACAGCAAACGTATCCGCACATTCGCGCATTATGAACCGATTGTGTGCATGCTATCTCTACCGATAGCGCATATTTGCGCATTTTGGACCGTAGCATAAATATCCCTACAGATCGGAAGCTTCATACAAGCGGCCGCTGTCCGTGAATTTACGAGGGCGCCCCTCAACCTTCCCAGAATTCTAGCGATCCCATGGATACATGAAAAATTATCAAAACCGGTCGCGACAGAACTCAACAAAAACAATGTCTGCAAAATTCCAAGATTCTTGTTCTCAAACCCGCAGCGGTCAGCAAATCTTAAGTAGAAAAGATGTTTATGTTTTGGTTGCAGATTTGCCATCAGTCATCGAATATTATTTTTTAACTTAGCTAGCAATAGGGATTGCAATCCGGTGCAATTTTCAATCCGGATCCGCCGAATCCGAGCGGATTGGTAATATCCATAATAATTAGTGTTTTCATTTTAAAATCAACTGTAAAACAATACAGACGTTTCTAGCAACTGTGAAAGTGTGAAGTTTCTATTGTATTAATAATGCTAACATTTTCTGTTGATTATTTCGAGAATTTTTTCAACAAAGAAACAAATTAAGAAGTAGGTCCTTTATTTTTGACGACTTGTGCTGACTGACCGCTTGTACAATTAATCAAAATGTTATTACCTGAATAAAATTCCATATTTTAGGGCCTATCAGTATGTTATTGAACAAATTCTTCAGGTACCTACTTACAATTTAAAGTCACGTGAAAAGAAACTGAAGTCAGGCCTTGTATCACAACAAGATATTTGAAGAATTTTGTGGTGAAAAATTAAAATAAACTTATGCAAATTATTTCGAAAAAGTTTACAATACTTATCCCAAAAAAAATCAATATCTCTGTGCATGTAGGTGCGGATTCGTAGCAGGTGACTCAGTAACGTCATAAGCTACGACCAACATGAGAATTTTTTTTTAAATTTTCAAGTCATTCGCCAGATCCGGAGCGGATCCGGCTAGCTGGTGCCGGATCCGGTAGACCCTCAAATGGTACCGGATCCGCCGGATTACCGGATCCGGAAAACCGGATTGCAATCCCTAGCTAGCAAGCTGACGTCAGCGACAAAAAGCAACGAAGTCAATTTAGGGTCATACTGATGACAACATTATGACAAAGTTCTGCTACCTGTGAAAATACAGCTCACCTTGTCCATCAACAAGCATCCTGATAGCAGCAAGCAGTTTATAAGCCACGTGGTGATCCTCTACATTCGGCAATGCATTCAATAACAACGGGGCAGCCCTTCCCTTCTCCGCCGCGGTTCTTTTATTAGCGGCCGGCACGGTCAAGTTGCGGATAGCAGATAACACTGCGTGTTGGATTTTAGTCACTGTTGCAGCGTCCATAGAGTGCGTTTTGTCTGGCTCGTTCTGAATGCTGACGCCGAAACCGTGGTAGATTTCGAATATATCTGTTAAATAAATAAAAAGTTTGAATGTCTCAACAGGAACCTGTACAAATACATACATAATCATAATCTCTTCAGGGTAGTCAGAAACATTAGACACTACAACTACAAACTACCATTTCAAACTTGTAGTTGTAGCAAGGCTCCCCTTTAGCATATTGAAAACGTAACGAAAAAACTTTCACATAAATTTTAGAAGGACTATGCAAATATTAGTAATGATAAATACGTCATATACTAATGGCACAGTATAAGAAAGAGTATCTAGTACTACATACAGTATAAACACTCCCTGCCCCCCACCAATTTTTTACGTCTTCCCCTCTGGCTGGATCGTGGCATAAAATGTAAGCAAATTCGTATTGCTCACTTCTCGATTTTTCTCATTTGTATGAAATGACAGCTAAGTGTCCCAGGTGTGCTAATGGGGTGCTTCAGACCATCAAATTGAATAATTTTCACTGTTATACAGAGTGTTACAAAAGTAAAAATGAACATTTCAAACTTTTATGGGGGTTGTTGAGACCATCACAATGAACAACTTTCACTATGGGACCAACATCGTAATCGCGAAAAAAATTTTTTTTTTGTCCCATACGTTTAGCTCGAGTAGATGTGTAGTTTAGTATGGAACATCGCAAACGCATCGCATCATGGCGATTATGGCAAATCTCCCCATTTTGGGGGAGGCCTATGTCCAGCAGTGGACGTCTATCGCTCGATATGATGATGATAGAACATCGGATTTTTTTTTCGCGATTTCGATATTGGTCCCATAGTGACAGTTGTTCAGTTTGATGGTTTTAACCACCCCCTTAAATGTTTATTTGTATTTTTGTAACCCCTTGTATAAAAAATATCAAAAAAATGAATATTTCGCGACTTACCAAGCAACTTATCAAAGATCTTATCCTCCATCATTCTCGCGCAGTAATCGTCCTGTCTCGCAAAGTTACCTATCGCGAGCACAGCAGCGGTGAGGAGATGCCAGTTGGTGGAGTCCAGCCATTTGACCATCGTCTTGTACACTTCACCCGTTCCGTTGTTGTAGAGGATGTGCATCGCTTCATCTGTGTGGTAGAGATAGGTTAGCTGAATAAAATGTTAGATTTGGAATTGAGATTGGAGTTCTACATACATACAGGATACTTCTTAATATGCGGACTTTTTTAAGGGCATAACCAGACCGTCAAACTGAACAACTTTCTATATGGCACCAAGATCGAAATCGCGAAAAAAAAACAGCTGTTCCATACAAAACTGCAAATGTAGGTACTCGAGCCAAATGTATGAGATGGCTGATTATGTACAAAGTACAATTAAAATACAATATTGCATTACATAGTGAAAAATTGTCAAGACCAGACATTTTGGTCATTCAAATAATCATCGAGTTTATAGTAACCTTTTTCACAGAGGACTTGTTTAACATGGGACTTAAACTTTTTGTCTGGTAAGTTTAGAATATCCTCTGGTATCTTATTATAAAAGTGTTCAGTATGATGGTCTGATCATCCCCTTAAAAAACTGTCAGCATAGTGTAATAAAACCTCGTACTGAATAATGATACGTATATTTAACTGTTTAACTTTCACTTTACAACGGTTCACAACGGTTCACTACAATTCACAACTTAACTTGACAACTGCACTTCACAACGATTCTCAACAGACTGACTCCGGCGGCCAAGTGTACCCGCTTTTATAATAAACTTCCTACCCCATTTCAACCGGTGTGTTGCTACTTTATTTAAAAATAATACAGATAAAAACGAATTACTTAATAAAATATGCTAAAATGTTCAAAATAGCTTAGACTTTATATCCATTTTTGTATGGGGAGGGTATATTTTTCGGATAGAAGGATGAGCCTGGGCACACTTGTTCCTTAGGTGGTCTAGTGTGAAAAACGCCCGGAGGACTCCCTCTATCACCCCGCCATGGGGGTGGAGGTGGTGTTGAACTTTTCAGATACCGCACTCACTGTGATTCGTCATAACTGCCAATTTCTAGCTACTAGGGCATGTTTGGTATAGTTTTTGACTAAATCAAAGTAGCTCAGTTGATTTCTGAAACAAAAAAAATGTATTCCCATACAAAAAAATTGAAAAACAATGAAAAATAAAAAAATAAGTAAACATTTTTTTTTTGTTAATTACCATAAACTTAAAACCGGTAGCAATATCGGACTTTAAAAATATATTTGGAAAGCTGCTTTTATACAGATTCCAAAAATATAAGGTTTGTTGAGAAAAAAGCAAAAAAAAATGAAAAAAAAAAAATTAACGCAACTAGGCAGGAACAAAAAAAAATAAATGAAATGCAGGAGTGGACGTAGAAGTGTCCAATTTTGTATACAATTAGTAGTTACTATAAGCATTAAGGGAAAACTAAAATATTTTACAATATTATACCAGTTTTCTTGATACATAAACTGCACAAATAACTTGGTAATCCTGTGTATTTATACAGGATTACAAAGTTACACTTGCAGTGTACCTGTATATTGTCATGTCTTGTTGACTGACATATCAACGCACAGCCCAAACCACTGGTTCTAGAGATTTGGAACTTAGGTTCTTTATACAACGTGTTAATGAATTAACGCAAAACTAGAAAGTAGTTTGTTTAGAATCGAGAGCAGAATCGAATTATCATGGTTTTAACATAGGTAATTTTTTTCAAAATATTAAATAATTTGGTAGCAAAATTTAAAAATTTCTGAACCTGATATTAACCCACCGCACGGGCACACTCACCCTACTTACTACCAAAACAAGATTATAAAAATGTATCCATGAGTACGTTAGCGCTTTCTTTCAGTGCTGAAAAGATAACAAATCATTTTTGCCTCAAAACTTAAAATGCGAATAACTTTAAATTTTAAGTATCAAAATAATGAAATTATTATTTCTATCTAATTATTTTGTTATAAATCAGTTGGGGTGTATGAGGTTTTGCGCTAATTTATTAACACGTTGTATAGGACGGTTTACAAAATGAAAGGAAACATCAGATGACATCATCAACATCATATATTTACAATAAAACAGATTAAAATATTATTTTTCTTCTGGAACCATAACATGGAACGTTTTCCCTACTGCCACAGATGGTTTTTTGGCAGCCTATGAAGGCAGGAACAACGACTCATTTGCCATCCTTGAAAAGTTTGTTATTATTTTATATGACAGGTAGGTAACTTCATAAAACTAGCTACCTAATAAGTAACAAAGCAACATTTTTACGGTGAAAACATTTATTTACCAAAAAAGACCGCCAACTAGAGCATATACCACCCACAAAAGCGGCTCTATATCAACATTTCTTGAGGGCAGTTTTTCAAGCTGTCCATGTATGGGGTCAAATGTCACCGATTCAAGATCTTCCTGATCCATCTAACTGGGGATGGACAAAAGTCGGCGATAGTTGGCAACCTACATGGACAGACTTGCCTGTTGCTGCTGAAGCCTGCATCGAAATGATTAGGTGTAGATGCAAAAAGGGGTGCGGCACCAACAGGTGTCGGTGTTTGCAACGGCAACTAAAGTGCACAGAGTTGTGTCATTGCGAAGGCAAATGTATACAGGAAGAAGAAAAATAATATTTTAATCTGTTTTATTGTAAATATATGATGTTGATGATGTCATCTGATGTTTCCTTTCATTTTGTAAACCGTCCTATATAAAGAACCTAAGTTCCAAATCTCTAGAACCAGTGGTTTGGGCTGTGCGTTGATATGTCAGTCAACAAGACATGACAATATACAGGTACACTGCAAGTGTAACTTTGTAATCCTGTATAAATACACAGGATTACCAAGTTATTTGTGCAGTTTATGTATCAAGAAAACTGGTATAATATTGTAAAATATTTTAGTTTTCCCTTAATGCTTATAGTAACTACTAATTGTCACGGACCTGAAAAAAAGACGGACGGAATCTCGTCTAATCAAAAGTGAAGCACCCATTTATATGAGTGTGCGTGCTGTCGCCCCTACGAATAAGAATAACTATGGAAGAATAACTCTAAACAAAAGCAACATAATTTTTGGCACCCTTTGAAAAATGACATTTTGTATGAGTTTTGGCGGCAAGGCGTAGTTTTTAAGGAACAAATTTCGAATTCTGTGTACTTTTTTTGGGGTCACTTTTTGAGCTTGATTTACATTTCTATACATTCTTATTCGTAGTGTCGCCCTGTTGCGCGGGACAAAATGGCGGCGGGTTGTAGCACCTGCGCCTAGAACTGGTGCGTCTGTGTGAGTGTAAGTGCTTTGTAGAACAAACGAAATTGTAGCACCTTGCATGCTTCACCTCTTTTTAATGTGACATTACGTCCGTCTTTTTTTCAGGTCCGTGCTAATTGTATACAAAATTGGACACTTCTACGTCCACTCCTGCATTTCATTTAATTTTTTTTGTTCCTGCCAAGTTGCGTTAATTTTTTTTTTTCATTTTTTTTTGCTTTTTTCTCAACAAACCTTATATTTTTGGAATCTGTATAAAAGCAGCTTTCCAAATATATTTTTTAAAGTCCGATATTGCTACCGGTTTTAAGTTTATGGTAATTAACAAAAAAAAAATTTTTACTTATTTTTTATTTTTCACTGTTTTTCAATTTTTTTGTATGGGAATACATTTTTTTTGTTTCAGAAATCAACTAAGCTACGTTGATTTAGTCAAAAACGATACCAAACATGCCCTAGTAGCTAGAAATTTGCAGTTATGACGAATCACAGTGAGTGCGGTATCTGAAAAGTTCAACCCCCCCTCCAGCCCCATGGCGGGGTGATAGAGGGAGTCCTCCGGGCGTTTTTCACACTAGACTACCTAAGGAACAATTGTGCCGAGGCTCATTCTTCTATCCGAAAAATATGGGTGTTGTCCTATAATGACCCAGCTAAAAACCTTACAATACCTATTAAGTTTGACTCTGTATAGGGTGAAATTAAAAACAACCTATAAAAAGGGGTGGTTTAGATTCTAGACTATGGTCTAAACTTTAGACCATTAAACTGAACAGCTTTCACTATGCAGCCTGCATGGAATATCGAGAGAAAAACAAAAAAACTGCTGTTTCATACAAAACTGCAGTACCTACTCGACTCAATGTATGGGACAGCAGATTTTTTTTCAACATTTATTATACAGGGTCCTTCTTAATATGCTGATACTTTTTAAGGGGATACCGTCAAACTGAACAACTTTCTTTATGGCACCAACATCGAAATCGCGAAAAAAAAAATCTGCTGGTCCATGTAAAACTGCAACCTACTTGAGAGAAATGTATGGGACAGCAGATATTTTTTTCGCGATTTCGATGTGGGAGTCATAGAGAAAGTTGTTCAGTTTGATGGTCTGATCATTCCCTTAAAAAAGTGTCAGCATCATAGCCAAGTTACTAATTGACTCATCATTATCAGTATGATCGCATGCCATATTATTGTAGTTTAATAGGAACTTGGAAAGTACAAGATACCTAATTATTTATTTAACCCCCTCGTGGAATACAGTCATGAGCATACTCTATGATCTATGCTATGCTATTAATTATTTATTTAGATGTCCTCACCGCCAGTCAGCACAATGATGAAGAGGTCACAGGCGTGCTTCATGATGGCGTCCACCTCCGCGTCCTCGGCGTTCAGGTCACCGGCTTCTTGTCTGTGGATGAGTTGCTCCAGGCGGGAGCACACCAGTTGAACACCACCCTCTTTCGCTAGGAGAGTCTTTACTGAATCTGCAAGAAAATTAAGAAACAGAGTTACAGTAGATCCAAAGGTAAAGGTGGACTTCCGATGCTAGCGGCCGACGCGTCTGACGCGCGCGGCTCGCGGCCGACGGCCGATGCGGCCATACTAGTTACTATGAAAACGTATGGCGCCGCTTCCGATGCCAGCGACTGACGCGTGCGTCAGACGCGCGCGGCCGATGTCTATCGCATCGGCCGCGGCCGCGCGCGGCTATGCACTGACGTCACGCAGAACAAGAATGTTTGCCAGACCTATTACGATGTTTCTACCGAAAATTTGCTTAATTTTCACTATTTTTTATTTGTATTTTATTATCTGCAAGGTCGCTCATCCACGTTGCGATAACACCATCTATCTATCCATTTGAAACTAATTTTTCTTTTTTCGGAAAATCCCTCTTGCCTACATAATTATTAGCTGGACAGCGATCCATATATAGGTTAAAAAGCCAAGGGGACGCAACGCATCCCTGTCTAATTATAATAACTCTTAAAAATGTATTTTATCAAAAATCCTGTAAAAAAATGCATTCATATATTTCTCTAAACCTATCAATCAATCAAATATCTATCTATCTATAACGTCACGCCTCTTTCCCAGTGGGGTAGGCAGAGACCAGGGCGCGCCACTTACTACGATCTTTACATACCTCTTTTGCCTCAAATATTATTATATTATCTTTTGCAATCAAATATTATTTATTAAAATATGTATTGTTTTTTTTATTTGTGTATTTGAACAAAACACCAAAACATAAGAACATACCCTAAATTTCGGGGAAAATACCCTAAAGTGATAACACTCTGCACAATAGGCACGCGTCAGTCGCTGACCTCGGAAGTGAGGTCTGTCATCGGCCGCGCGCGTCTGACGCGAGGTTCTGTCAAATATGACAGAACCTCGCGTCAGACGCGCGCGTTAGTCGCATCGGCCGCTGGCATCGGAAGACCACCTTAAAGAATCTTAACACATAATACTATTATAATTTTAAAATTTTGTTGAAAAGTGTCTTAATAGACCGAGATCTAACTGTAAAATTATGAACCTATTTCTTTGGTGAATGAAATGTGATTCCAGTGAATGTTTAAACAACTAAATATAGGTCATACAACGCTGCCAGGTTGCCTAGAAAAATCCTGCCACTAGTACCTTTTCCACTATGATTTTTGGTACAATTTTTCCATCTCAGATAGGTGTAAAAAAGGGGAAGCAAATGAGGTGCCAACGGAAGGAGACTGATCTAAAGAACTGGAAAAACAAGAATTGCCACCTCTCATTCTGCCGCAACTCTCGGGGTGCCAGGTGCAAAAATGACTTCTTTACTAACTGATTGAAAAAAAAAATTTATTAACTGGTTTCATAAAAGGATGTTCTGTGTTTTACCTGTATGTAATAATATGTACTTGTTTAAATGTTTGAAATTAACTCTAAAACTATTGGATTGGTTTTTTGGATGATAGTGGGTACAATAACAAAAAGGCACTTCAAACAATGTTTTAGATTTGACATGATGACGTTCGCACATGCACACTTTGCGCAAATTGTGCATGACATATCTGTAGGGTTGACTTAATACGCATCGTATGAACATTATTAATGTTATTATACATTTAATTACTTTTTATAAAGTTATAAAGAATTCTGTTATAAAGAATCACTGAAAATGTTAATTTTGCGTTATTTTCCAACATTTATAAAATATATTTTATGTAGTCAAGCTAACAGGTGCACCAGCTGACTGCAATACCTTGCGACTCCCCTCAAGTTTCCCCAGAAAGTGTGAGGTGGGGTATCTGAAGTCAGAGAGAGGCGAGAAGTGGCCGTTCTGTATGTAGAACTACTATTACCTATTCTCTGCTGAAGGGTCAGTCTGTAAGAAGTATCATACATACCATGTTCAGCTTGAGCATGCAAATGATCCAGGCATAATTCAGAAATCTCTACATTGGTGGTCTCTCTCAGTAGATTCAGCACGGCAATATTAACTTCATTCTCATAGAGTATCTCTGGTTTATTATCATTTACTACGCTCATTATGAGCAAGGCAGTCAGTACCATATCATCATTCATATCCTCGTTTTCTAATTCAGAGATCAAAATTTTATGTATCAATGGAATTAAACCTCCTTGCTCGATCGATTCAGAGAATTCCTGGCCGCCTATAGCGTAATTAAGTAAAGACTTTACAGTGAACATTTTTATTTCTTTCAAAGTCCCCGATTTGTCTGTCAATGTCCGTTCTAGGAGGCAAATTAAGGTAGGAACCCCGTTTAGATCAAGAATGATCTTTCTAGATGTATCACAGTTACAACACAAGTTGCCTAGAGACCTACAGCAGTGTTTTATGAGCTCTGTATTGTCTGCAGTTACTTCTTTGCTCAATATTGTAAGAATGGGCTCTATAACCTCTGTTTGGGCGTATGTTTCACGTTTGTCTTCACATTTGGCGAGTTCTGATATTGCTTGGACGCTTAACTGTACTATTTCTTGGTCACTGTTCTTCAGTAATGATTTTAGGCAGGAGGAAACATCGTATTCATAATCTTTGCCGGTTCGTATGATGTCATTTAGTTTTGCTTTCAAATCGGCCACATTGCTTATGTTTTGAATTACCAAAGTTTCTAAAGATGTAGATTTTTTGGCTGAAGAATCTGTAATCGTTAGAAAACGGAAAACAATTAAAATTTGAATCGTTAATTAAAAAAATTATTTGAAGGAACACTGCAGCTCACCATCCATTTTTAACTCGCTTTTTTAGGTGTTTGCAAGAAGAGGAAAATATGAACTAAGACAAATTTACTAAAGTAACACCTTTTCTATACACATAATTTGTTATTTCAGAAAAACAATACAAAAATACAAAGAAAACGCAAGAAAATTCATTGACAGGAAAATCGATTGACTGAACGAACGAACCAGTGTTGCCAATGCAAATTTTTAGGCGGCCGTGTACATTAGGTAAAAAAGCCGTGTTTATATGGAAAAAGACCAACGGTGGGCCGTGTCACTGCTTTAAAAAAGGAAACACTTTTCAATATTAGCCAAATGGTGCTGTTTTAAGGTTTTTAACCTTAATTAAACGTTTGCAAATTTTATCTTTTTGTGTGGAAAACAATTTAATCTCATCTGTTTTTTGAAGAAAGAGGAACAAAACTCAGCCAACATACCGTAAACAACTTAGTTGCAATGTTGGCATTCGGATTCGGAATTGGATACAGTACACAGTCGAACCATACACTTATTTATAACAGTCTAATACTCTAAAAGTGATTTTTTAATGAATAAATTAGTCAATTACCGTAGAACTTGCGAAAAGCCGTAGAATCTGCTACGGCCACAGGGTTGCAGCCGTAGGCCGTGGATTTTGTAATTTTTTGGCCTGAAAGCCGTAGAACACGGTAATTGCCGTAGCATTGGCAACACTGGAACGAACTGTCAAATCCAGTGTTGCAAAAGTCACTTTGATAAAATCGGTAGTATTGGCGACAAAAAATCGGTAGAAATCGGTAGATTGTCTTAATGCTTGTAAAGTTCTGGTTTTAAGTGCTATTTTTTCTAAAAGTGCTCAATCGCCGTCAAATTCTGGAGAATGAGACATGCTGACACTTAATAATTTTGTGCCCATGCCAGTTGCGTATTGACCAAAACTTGAAACTTGATTGAATTGAAAGTCTTTTTGTAACATTTTAGTAGTATCGATTATTATTGATTTTAAGGATTTCTGTGCAGGGGGCAAAAGTCTATTCCATAACTTATAAAATCTAATTTGCATTACATTAAATTTCATATTTCAGTTCACAAACTTTCAAGGGGAAGTCCAAACTTTCAAATAGGACCATATAAAGATTCTTATCGAACCCTAATTTATAATTATCTACTACAATAAAGGCAAAACAACTTAATATTTGGCCAAAATATCTTCTGAGAAATAAATCGGTAGATCACAACCTAAAATCGGTATATCGGTAGATAGTACCCGAAATCGGTAGATCTACCGATAAATCGGTAGCTTTTGCAACACTGGTCAAATCAAAACGTCAATGTTTTTTTAATTATATTCTTCCGTACGGAAAAGCAGAAGGACCAAGCCTATACAGCCATATTTGATAATGTTATAATATTTTCTAAGATTCCTTACTCTGCGACGCGCACGCCACGCACGACTCGCCGTCTTGTTTTAATTGTTACACCGGCTCTTCATTCTCGCCGAGAACGGGCGAGACAGGCCGAGAACGAGAGTGTGGATGCCCTTCATTGTTGGCGTCGTAAGCCACAGTAATTTTCGTTGAAAGTTCTCGCCGTGGGAGGGTTTTCGGCGAGAACATTATGTAGGGGGGTTAATAATATCTCAGGGACTTCAATTTACCGATTAAATCAATGACCAGTAATTTTTCAAACATAGACCTAACATAAACCTAAAAATAAACATAGAACTGCTACTATGTTACGTTATGAACTATATGTATAGCACAGAATAATATAATTACGTTATACAGGGTGTAAGAAAAAATATCATTAACCTTTAAACAAGATACTCTACCCATCAAACTGAACAACTTTTACTATGTGAGCTAACAAATCGAAGCAAAAAAAACAGCTGTTCCATACTAAACTGCAATACCTACTCGACTCAAAAAAGTTTTGTGAAAAATTCAGTTTTTCTCGATGACTGTAATTTTTTTTCAAAATTGGTGAATGTAGAAGTAAAACACTCCAAAAGTTAGGGTTAGTCTCCTAAGAACGTTTTCTTGTAGCGACCACGTGTCAGTTCCGTATGCCATCACTGCACTGGCAGTACACACTGGTCAAAGACTATCGTCTTGAGACCTTACTTGAGACACAGTGCGGTGTTGGGGACGAGAAGATACTTAGGTACCTGGTCTCTCGTTCCCGTTCCCTATAGTAAGAACCTTCAAAAAATATACTACATAAATCTAGGTAGGTAGGTACTTTCGCGCTCTATTGGTCAAAAAATCAACTGTATTAAAATGTTGTTTACAAAACGATCAAGTAGTGCGTTATGAAATTTAAGTTATTCCAATTTATCAAAATTTCATTACTTCCTAGCCTTGTAATGAAATTTTATAACTTACCAGATGGTTGAAATTCGTAGGCGTATCGATCGCCATTAAAAATTTTATTATTCGTAAAAAAACCACAGATTTATACCTACTCGTATATGTCGTGTCGATACACATATACAAGAGTCCAGTCTATTTTTGTCCTTTATTTAATGCAATACTAGCACATAAAAATGCAATTATATTTAGATTTCTTTATTTGTGTTGCTTGGATATTTCGCTTAGTTAGTTCACAATCTTTTCTCTATGAGACAATGAATGGAGTGGGAAGACGTAATAACACGTAAGTACGTATGCAAATTATGAAAGAGCGTCGGTGGAGACCTATGGAAACTTAATCTTAAGGTCCAGGTTCGAATCCGCACGGACGAGATGCCATATAGGTACAGGGTGTAACAAAACACCCCCGTAATACTTAAGGGGGTGCTTTAGACCATAAAACTGAACAACTTTCACTATGGGGCCAACATCGAGAAAAAATAAAAAAAATCTGCTGTCCCATACATTTTAGTCGAGTCGCGCTGCAGTTTTGCATGGGGCAGCTGATTATTTGTATTTTTTCTCTATGTTGGCCCCATAGTGAAAGTTATTCAGTTTGATGGTCTGAAGCACCCCGTTAAGTATTACTAGGGTGTTTTGTTACACCCTGTAGGTACATGTAACATTCCAATAAGTTTTTCTAACTTATGAACGTTAATACAGACTTCTCTCATGAAAACATCGTGAGGAGACCTGCACATACGCCGCATAAAAAAAATCAAAGTGCAAGTGTTGAGAGCGATGATAGCCCATACGGAAGAGAGCTAGCGCCTCAATCAAGAGGCCGCGGTTCGATTCCTGGCCTGTACCACTAAGTTCTTAGGAAATTATTTACGGTTGTATTTATCATTTACTGGCTCGGCAGTGAAGGAAAACATCGTGAGGAAACCTGCATTCCCGAGAATGAAAAGAAAATACCATAAGTTCGGAGGTAGGTATGCGTAAAAATGGGTGAGCTTGGGGCGAACACAAACGACCAGCGCTGGTCTCAGTCACAGATATCTCAGTGTTACAACGACCCTTGCTTGCAATAGCCCAATCATAAATAATCAAGTGTATGTGAACTTGTAAAGTCGACCAATCCGCATTGGGCACGCGTGGTGGACTAACACCCATACACCCTCCCTGAGGGCAGAGCCGTTTTAGACTAATTTGAGGCCCTGGGCACTTTAAGATACATTTGCCCCATAATACAGATCTCTCTTTACCATCTATGGTTGTTAACAATAGGCAATGGAACAGAACATGAGTAGGAAATAATCCATGAATCGCGAGGCCCTGGGCACTTGCCCAGTGTGTCTATGCGCAAAGATGGCCCTTCAGGCAGGGCCATCTGTAGGCCTGTGCCTTGCAGTGGGACGTATAATATAGGGTCCTTCTTAGTATGCTGACGATTTTTTAAAATAAGCGTATGTTTTTTAAGGGGATGATCAGACCATCATACTGAACAACTTTCTTTAAGGGGACAAGGTCGAAATCGCGATAAAAAAGCAAAACGGGTTGCACTCTGGGATTGCCGGCAGAAGTGAAAACTTGAACATATAAAAGTACTATCATTTATGTAGTAAAATACAATATTCATTTATTGCGCTATCGTACACAAACATGACAATTTATATCGCTTTAACGAAACAGTAGGAATAAAGTGCACAACGCCGCTAAAGAAGTTTCACTTCAAAAATGATTTCCTTTGCAAATAGAGACGACTACCGTCGAGCCGGCGCCGGCGGCGGTCTACAATTCTTCAACGATGAAGAACACCCAGCGCCGCTTCCATCACCATCTCCAGTCCCATACTATCGCTCTCCCTATCAGAACATTTATCAGGGCACCAGGAGGAAAGGGGACAAGCGAGTTTTTGCCAACAGGTTTGATCACAAGCCTGTTGCGAGCCCTCATCAAGTGTCTTGCGGTGGAATGTTTGATTGTATTGTGAGTAGGTAATAAGTACAGGGTGAAATTTATATCATTGGCATCCTTTTAAACTATGAGCATAGAGTAAATAAATTATACATACCTATGAGTAAGACCCATCAAACAGAACAACTTTTACTATTGGAGGAAACAGATCAGAGCAAAAAAAAAGCAGCTGTTTCATACCGTTGAGTCGAGTAAAAATTTCAGGTTAGTATGGAACAGCTGTTTTTTTTTGCTCCGATCGTTTTGCTTGCATAGTAAAAATTGTTCAGGTTGATGGATAGAGATGGGTAGGTGGGTGGGACTCTTAGTTACAAAAGGATACCAATGATAGAAATTTCATTCTGTATAAGTTTCTATTAAGTAGAGTAGGTACAATAATCAATAATTTCAGAATCTGGGTATAAGACTTATAAAAAGATACTCATATAAGTTTTTTAAGTATTTATAGGTAAGCTCTACTGTTTCAGTTATATAAATAATTAATAGACTTGCAGGCGTTTTGATGGTTACGTTATAATAAGTAGAAATGGGTTGACCGTCTTTTTTTTTTTAATGTAGTTCCTAAAAAACTCGACAGATGGCATGTTTATCGCTCCATAGAGACGTTCGCGAGATCATGTCAAAATTATCTCAAGACTGTGCCTGCCGTTTTTTTAAGGCCAAGGGATCGAGCCCGTACAACCATGTCAGACGTAAACAGTTTCAAATTTTCGATTAAAATGATTCGCAAATAATGAAATATTCCATCAAAAGATACGTTAGCATCTTTTTGATCATCTTTTCCCTCTTTATTATTTTAAAGAAGCACTTTTGGAAATGTTGATCTTATAGTGATATAAAATTTACCCTGTATAAAGTTGTATGTTTTTTATTCATCGCCTTCCAGTGCCCTGTCCTTTTGGGGAAATTACAGAAAAATAAACAAATAATTTTGTGTTTTTATCACCAGATAACCCATGTGGCAGTAGAGACAGTCGGCGGTATACCAATGATCATCCGAGGGGGAGCGGGATACAGATACTTCACCGTGGTGGCTAAAGCGAGAGCGGGAGATCAGCTCACAGGCAGAGTCAGGGCTTACTGCAGAGTTCAAGAAGAAGAACCTAAGTTATAGATTCGTAAAAATTCTTAATCCTTTAACAGCTTAAACTTTAGTAGGTAGTGACTTGCAGGTGTTCGCAAATAGCTATGAAATTTGAGCGTATATATAAACAAAATGGTTGGAGGACTAAAGGGGAGGCCTTTGCCCAGCAGTGGGATGAAATAGGCTAGGGAAAAAAAACTGAATGGTAGTTCGATAGAACATGCTGAAACCTAGTGTAAGTTACAGATTATAGTACCTACTCTGTGGTTACAGCATGTGATTTTCTAGTAGTTACATACTTAGTTAAAGTTTGTTGTACAGGTAATATTTTAATTCATCATTGTAAATAGACATTAAAATAAGTTGTTATACATTTATATTTACGTAATAAAGATTAATTATAAGAGAAAAGTAATTTAAGTTTATTGCGATAGCTAGGCAAGTCCCTTGTGTTTTTATTTCTTTAACAGATAACCTTAGTGCATTCTAAAGATTGCGTAAGGTGATTCGTTATAGGTAATAACTAGACTTATGCAAGAAGTTATCTAATCAGCAGGTCAGGTCAGATTTGTTACATTCCAAGGCTCTTAAGTTAGGTCATGTCTGCGTTGGGCCTTTAGATTTTTCCCTCCATCATTATAAGCAAAAAAGGAAGGGAGTAATGAAAAAAAGAACTTGCCTATGTAGGTACAATTCACGCCTAGGTCCCATTGGGGCAGCCAGAGTTAATTTTATTGATCTCTAACAGCTACAATTCGGACATGGTATCCAGTATATACAACGTGTTAATGAATTTATGCAAAACCTTATAAACCCCAACTGATTTACAACAAAATAATTAGATTGAAACAATAATTTCATTATTTTGATACTTAAAATTTAAAGTTATTCGCATTTTAAGTTTTGAGGCAAAAATGATTTGTTATCATTTCAGCAATGAATGAAAGCGCTAACGTACTCGTGGATACATTTTAATAATCTTGTTTTGATAGTAAGTAGGGTGAGTGTGTCCGTGCGGTGGGTTGACATCGGGTTCCAAAAAAAATTTTTTTTTCAGTCAAATTAGTTAATATTTTGGAAGAAATTTCCTATGTTGAAACCATGATAATTCGATTCTGCTCTGGATTCTAAACAAACTACTTTCTAGTTTTGCGTTAATTCATTAACACGTTGTATATAAAGTAGGTACCTACTTTGTGATGGTATCCTCCCTTACCTCTTTAAAAGTTATATAAGACGTCTCAAATCTTCGGTCGAGTTGAAAACATGCATCATGCATGTCTTTGAGTTTTACTCTCCATCCGTATGAAGAGATTCCCACCGTAGGGCAATAGTCTTCTCTCACCAATACAAGCATGAGAGTGTGAGGGTCACCTCGCGGGGCTAGTCTAGTGTGGCTTAGTGGAGGAAAGGATAATATTCGGAGGGCTGTCTCTAACACCCTCTATAGGTGCTTAAGGGAAGGCATCGGTTCGGGGAGCATGTAATTTATCTATGGTAGTACCTAGCTCTGCCATCTAACGGCATGCACTATCAATTTGAAAGTAGTAAATTAATCTATGCTGCTCGTAGTCAATAGCAATCGACAGTCACACACACACACACACACACACCCACACACGAGCGTGAATTGTAAACAATTAAAAGACTCGGTTCCCGCAGGATTGAGGCGGTTATAACTAATTCCTGCTATGTACAGGGTGTTTCTTTTATACAGCCGAGCCGTCAACTATGTTATTATTTTCGTAATTATGATTACATTTATGATCACGACTTTATTCTGTGAGGGATAAGTATAGCATAGATAATTAAGGTACCAGATAATTAAAAGTGAGGGATAAGTATAGCATAGATAATTAAGGTACCAGATAATTAAAATTTCACTAGCAGTTTAGGTAGGTTGGTAGGTAGGTACCCAATCTCTGCTTATAGTGACACAGGTTGTGAGATAATAAACAGTTCAAAACTGAAGAATGTAGGTGTCCTAAAAAGTTTTCGTTCACCGAAGAGCCAGTGCTGAGGTTAAATTTTACTTACAAAAGCAATTCCTATATCATTATCATCGAGTTTCATTCAGGCTTATTACAGTTTTATTATAGGTAAGTATTTAGTAAGTAGGTACCTACCTAGTTGTAGGAAAGTTCCTGTCCACCCCGGAAAGGTAGCCTTTTTTAGTGTTTAGGCAATAATTCGAATTCTTTTTTAACTCCTGTAAAACTAGGATAAAAAGCGGCAGCGATTGTCTACATCTAGTGAAATCATTTTTTTTTAAACAATTTTTTTCCAAACCACCTGTATATTCCATGATTCTCCTTCCCTAATCAAACCAATGAGAGAGCAAATCGTTTAATATATTCCAACATCTCCTACAAAGTCACCGTCTGTCAAAAGATACCCTCAAGTTTTGTTTATATTTAATTTAATCGAATAGTTTTATCATTGTTTACGTGGTCAGTGCATTTTGTGAACGTTTTTGTTTTGAATGCACTTTTAGTGTAAATACTGTTGTGATTGTGAAATGTATTTGTGTGGTGTTTCGAGTTTTTTTCGAAGATGCCGTCCATCTATTGAGAGGGTGAGTAGGCACATCTAAGTATTTAGACTTTAATGGTTTATCTTATCTAGATTTTGATCATGATACCATTTCGCCTAGAACAATGATCAGAAGTGCTAACTTTTGAATCTCACACTTTCAAAGATGCATTATAATCTCCATAGTAATGTTGACATTTCCATATACAAACAAGGGTGTTAGAAAAGTAAAAATAACAATTTGAAACTTCTAAGGGGGTTATTAGACCATCAAACGATCAAACTGAACATCTTTCATTATGGGACCAACATCGAAAAATCAGCTGTCCCATACAAAACTCCAAACCTACTCAACCCAAATGTAGGGGACAGCAGTTTTTTTTTCGCGATTTCGATATTGGTCCCATATTGAAAGTTGTTCAGTTTGATGGTCAAAATCACCCCTTAAATGTCTATTTATATTTTTGTAACACCTTTTATACCATGATGAGGATGATGATGAGGATTGTGTGAGATTCAAAAATACAACTTCAGGACTTTATTTTTAAATCGATATTGATCGAAGATCGACAACGCAAAAATCTCCCATCTTCTACCTATTCAGAAAATAATAATTATAGTCAAATTATTTTCATGTCATAAAGTGTTATATTTTATTATGGAAAGCGAAATTATTGGTCAATTATTATCGAACTAGCGAAGTCAAAAAAAGTTATTTCTGTCTCCTCAAAACATTGTTAAGCAATTAGAAAGCATAATTAGAACGATTGAATGAATGATTGATGGACTGCGCGGATCTCACGAAGAAAAGAACGAAAATATTAAAAATTATCTACCTTTCTGTGAAGAGATCGTTGTGTTTACACGTCGTGTCACATGAAAAAGATGCCAAGGCGTTTAAAAATCTAATATAATCGTGTTCATCGTTCGAAACAATTAACTATTGTGTGGTTTTCTGCTGACGTCATTGGTTGAAGTAATATTTTTTTATCGAGTAAGCTTTCGTGAATATAGGTATACAGGGTGTTAGGGTAAACAGTTGCACTACTTTAAGGGGTGATTATATCCATGACACTAAAAAACTTTCCCTGAGAAACATTACAAAATTCGTAAAAAATAATCTACTTTTCATACAAACGTTAGATCAGCTGATTGCATTTATTACGAAAAGTGCTAAAAAAATTGAGAATTTCCTAGATGTTTCTTATGGAAAGAAGATTAGTACCATGGGTACAATAACTCCTTAAAGTAGTGCAAATGTTTACTCTAACACCCTGTAGATACCTATACGTGCCTATACATACTCACGACACGACTATTATATTCTCCGAAATGGTCAAAGGAGATGTTGCTGTGTCCTATACAACGTGTTAATGAATTAGCGCAAAACCTCATACACCCCAACTGATTTAAAACAAAATAATAAGATTAAAACAATAATTTCATTATTTTGATAATTAAAATTTAAAGTTATTCGCATTTTAAGTTTTGAGGCAAAAATGATTTGTTATCATTTCAGCAGTGAAAGAAAGCGGTAACGTACTCATGGATACATTTTTATAATCTTGTTTTGGTAGTTAGTAGGGTGAGTGTGCCCGTGCGGTGGGTTGACTGACATCGGGTTCAGAAAATTTTAAATATTGCAAAAGAAATATTTTGAAAAAAAATTCCTATCTTGAAACCATGATAATTCGACTCTGCTCTCGATTCTAAACAAACTACATTCTAGTTTTGCGTTAATTCATTAACACGTTGTATACCTTTATAATATAGGGTCCATAATGATATCGTAGCTTATCCTCAGACAACCCCTTCCCCTACCCCTATTGAGCGCTTAGGTATTGACATTTTCCAAATAGGTACACCTACCTATAGGCACCTATAGGTACCATTTTCCAGAAAATCATGCTCATTTCACTAGCCGTCTCCAAATCATGTCCAGTCCAATGTGACAAGCAATGAGGGTAAGTTATATTGGATAGAATGACGCATGGCCTCTAAACCTAAAACAAAACTTATACAGGATGTTAGTGTAAACAGTTGCATTACTTTAAGGGGTGATTGTACCCATGATACTGAACAACATTCTCTCAGAAACCTATAGGAAATTCGCAAAAAAATTTTTGGACTCCCCATACTAAATCTAAATGCAATCAGCTGATCGAACGTTTGTATGAAAATAAAACCGGTCAAGTGCGAGTCGGGATACTCGCGCACCGAGGGTTCCGTACCACACCACCACAGAACACAACATTATTAACTTAGAAAAACTTTTTTTGTCCGGGACCTTTAGCGCGAGACCGACTCACACTTGGCCGGTTTTTAGTATTTGTTGTTATTTTGTAGAGTTTGCTCTATAGTCACACTAAGTTTGACGCTTGTATGTATTACCGTTTTTACTATAGAGCGTGAAGAAAAAACGTTGATAAAAACTAGTTTCTTGTTGAAAACCCCCCTTAATTTTTAACTTTCTGCCATTTTTATTATTTTTTAACAAATCCGCCGCAATAACGCATAATCTGAGAAAATGTCAACTATCTAGCTATTACGGTTCAAAAGTTACAGCCCTAAATAGGTAGGACAGACGGACGGACGGACGGACAGACGGACAGACGGACAGACGGACGGACGGACGGACGGACGGACGGACAACGTAGGCTTAGTAATAGAGTCCCGTTTTCACCCTTTGGGTACGGAACCCTAAAAATATCGAATTTCCTATGGCTTTCTTAAGGAAAGTTGTTCAGTATAATGGGTCAATCACCCCTTAATGTAATGCAACTGTTTACCCTAACACCCTGTATACCTATCGGTGGAATTTACGAATAGGAGTGTATGTAGTAGTACCTAAGTACTTATTCATATCAAACCCAACAAAGTTCTTGGGACTGAAAATAAAAATTCATATATAAATTAGCATCCGCTTTTCCATTTCGGGGTGGACAGGACCTGCCTGCGGTGGTGCTTGCCTTTTTTTTCATATAATTTTAAACTTCAACTGGTAAAAAAAAAATCGTGCTTAGGTACATTTTCTCTCTGTTGAAAACCTTAATGAAAACTACGTAACAGGACGCACTTTCAGACAGTAAAACAGTTAATCTGAAAGAACAATGAATGCGTGGGTTGAATGAAAATAGTATCAACTACACAAAAATAAAGTTAATTTCGTACATTGTACACTTTCTTTCAGTCGAAAGTGTCGCAGAACTATTAATTAAAATAAACGACACTCGTTTTAGAGACCAAATATTAATATTCGTGTACAAATCGGTGTCAACAAACTAAAAATTGGCCGGGAGTCAGAAGTTACTTGTATTTTTTAGTGAGATGCCAACAAACTTTCTTGTCCACATGTTCGAGTTTTCGAAACTATAATGTTCGATGTTTTAAAGAGGAGCGTAGTTTTATCAGTAATCTATCTTCTGCTAGATCTTCTGTCGAGTCGATGGCATGCTACATGGCATGTCATTTAGTTTGTCTTGCCAACGGTGCGGTGGTGTACAGATTTTTGCTGATTTCCCAGGGTGCGACGGACGTTAGATATAGGGGGTTTAGTTTTTGGGAGGCCTTTCTCACTCCTCCCGTGTAGATATGTTTGTGTTCGTTGAAATCAAACGGCAATTGATAGTCGTAGCACTGTATTGTTCACAATTTACAATAATATTCGCTAGAGACACTACGCCGGGTACAAAGCAATTTCTGCAGGACACGGAAGTGTCCAATCTGTCAAAAATGACAGCTAAAGAATTAGTGATGTCCTACGACGGTAACAAAATAGTGATGTACGTACGACTAAGATGATGTTAATACAAAAGGCGATAATTCGCCACAAGTTTATTACATCACTCGTGGAGCTGATGAAACGCTTAGGCGATTATCACACTGCACCGCGCCCCGTCGCGTAGCGCGGGGCCGCAGATTTTAACATTGTATGCAAGTATTTCAATTTATATAGAAAACACGCCTAGGACAACACACTGCGCGGGAAGGCGACTATGCCGCTCCGCGCACCGCGGCGGGACGCGTCGCTAGTGTGATAATCGCCTTATCGATTTCAACAGATTACAGCCACGGAATATACATATAAGAGTACAACTTTACTATAGTGACTGCTTGATTACAAAAAGCAGACAGGTACGCATGATAATAAGCATTTATCTAAGTGCGTAAGTGTAAAGGGACACAGACCCTCCTGAATCTAAACTAAGTGCTGGTAATTTGTAATTAGTCTTACCTACTGATCTAAAAACAACAAACAACAAACAAAAAAAAACAAATGCACCATTAGAATCATAGTTAAGTATACGAATAATTTTAACTACTATCCGACGCAGGTTTTTTTAACTTTATTTTTTTTTCCTGATGTACTGATAGACAAAGGCTTCCCCCTTTATCCTCCATGCATCCCTGTCCTTAGCCAACACCATCCACCCGTCGTCGAAGGTATCCAGGTCTTCTCTCCATCTCTTCCGGCGTCGACCCTGACGGCGACGTATCCATTCTCTGGATCCAAGGTGTGACAGGTCTGTCGTTAACACCCGGTATGTCTGTCGATTTTTTTACCTTAGTTAATAAAACTTTTATAGACAACCTACGAATTCTTATTCGTAGTAGACAACTTTGTAAGTTTGACAAATGTTTTCGTCACTCCACTCCTGTGCTAATCTACGCATCGTCTGATCCCATTTTAAATGTCAGATAGATAATTGTGCAACGGCCTGGCGTCCAGTCAACTTTTCTTCAGTCGAGACTTGTCCGAGGCCGAAATACTTCAGTTCCCGCCTCTTTGCCGAAACAATCGGCTATCGCGATAAACTCTCAAACAAAACATAATTTACGCAAAAATAGTAAATTGACTTCTAAAGTGATTAAGATTATGATTGGTTTTCAATAATCGGTTCTTTAATAGTGTTTGGTAATGGATAGAATGGAAAGGAAAAGGTGAATTGGCAAGATTATCGAAAAATTAGAAAATTCTTGATTAATTGGAAATTATTATTTGCGTAGAACAATTATTTTATGTTAGCCCTAAATAAGAAATAACATTTAAAATAATTATTAATTAATTCCCATACTTCCGCCTATAATTATTACTAATATCTTACTAATAATAATTCGAACAGCTTTTGCAATTAAAATTGAAATAAATATTTTTCTTAAAATATTTCTAAGATATTTAATTTCCATTAGTAACAAATATTGAGTTTACTTATTGTAGTCAAATTGTAAAAAAGCAAAATTGTACCTACCACAAATAGACACAGTATCTATAGTCTCAACAGTAGGTACATAATTACCACTAATAAATAAAACAGAACTGTCAAAACGTCATGAAATTATGATTATCGTTATGACAAAACAAACGACACCTCTCTCTACCGTAAATAAAATTAAAAATAATTTACTTACCTACTGAAGCTTCGGTAGATACAACAATGACAATGAGCAATATAAACTCGAAATCGAATAAATAAAATTTTCTCCCTTCGCAACTGTGCCTTTAGTAACAAAATCTGAATAATTTTCGGTCAAACACGGATATTTAGAGTGAGCATGGATCTACTTGATAATGTATACGATAAGAGTCGAGGCGCGTCACACTCTTTATAAAATGTATTTTTATAACTCTTTAATTTTGCAGACTAATTCCAAAATTCCTAACACTTATTACTAAGCCATTGCTGTAACAACTGTGACACCTGCAAGTCTCCCTGAGGTAGCCCAGGTCATCACTAAGAATTATTATTTTCTTCTTATAAACCTATTTATTATTGCAGTCTAATCCAATAACAAGCACACAAGTAACCTCGCTGAAGCTAGTACTATAAACCTTTACCGTAACAAAACTTCGCAATGTTACGACCTACTTTGACCCGCGGTGTGAGTGCGGACCTCCCTGACGTATCCCAGGGCATCCCTAAGAATTTTTATGTACTCCTTATAAAACTACCTATTTTTTTTTTTTTTTTTTAATAACACTTTATTGTACACACAAGCAGATTGATACAGACAATAGAAAAGACATGTACAAAGGGCGAGCTTATCTCTTAAGAGATCTCTTCCAGCAGACCCGCAACAGTGAAAAGTATTAAAAGAGAAAAGTATTATTATTGCAGTCTAATCCAATAACAAGCACAGTAACCTAACATTGAAGCTAGTACTATAAACCTTTGCCGTAACAAAACTTCACAATGTTCCGTACAACTCTAATACGTGAGGGAGGGCAAATCTCCCTTATCCAATGGCGTCACTAGGAATTATGACTCTCTTTTCTTACAACTAAGTATTAATTTATTATTGCAGTCTTATCCAATAACAAGCGTACAAGTAACCTAACGCTGAAGCTAGTACTATAAACCATTGCCGTAACAAATCTTCGCAATATTCCTCGGTGTGAGTGCGGATCTCTCTGACGTATCCTAGGGTATCACTAGGAATTATAATTTTCTTCTTATAAACCTATTTATTATTGCAGTCTAATCCAATAACAAGCGTACAAGTGACCTAACGCTGAAGCTAGTACTATAAACCTTTGCCGTAACAAAACTTCACAATGTTCCATCCTACTCTGATTCCAAGTGTGAGTGTGGATCTCCCTGACGTATTCCAGGGCATCACTAGGCATTATTAATTTATTATGTTCTTCTTTTAAAACTACCTATTTATTATTGCAGTCTAATCCAATAACAAGCACACAAGTAACCTAACGCTGAAGCTAGTACTATAAACCTTTGCCGTAACAAAACTTCGCAATGTTCCGACCTACTTTGATCCGCGGTGCGAGTGCGGACCTCCCTGACGTATCGGATGGCATCTCCAGGAGTCGCCGCGCCTCCCTGTCGGCGGAGCAGCGCCGCAAGCTGACCATGCTGCGCACGAGCAGCATCCCCTTAGAATCGACTCCGGTGAGCCACATTTACCATTTGGTACCCTGCCCGAGAAAATGCTGTCATCAGGTATTTAGTTGTCCTTCCATCTTGTTTTGGCTTTGGGTCGAAGTTGATTAAATGATTTGGCTAGTGGAATGCATCTGCAGCACATAATTCGAGACCTTTATAATTTGTCGTGTTCAATATGACTGAATCACTCAGTCTTCTTTCAATTATTGTCAATTATTTAAAGAAAATTCTTGGCAAAGAACAATGTTCCAACACTTGCATCTTTAAGGTTCTAACAATAATAAATGTATGATGAACGCTGCGTTGCGATGGCTGAATGCAGACTGACCTTACTTTATTATAGTAGGTACTTACCTAATTATGTAAGCAGACAAAAATATTTGTTTTTACGTGTCCCTATGGAATTAGTCATGTATGAAGATTTCCGAATCTTTCGTCCTTCATCTGCGCTAAATGATACATAAAGTAATATATCTGTGAACTGCACCAGATACAGCTTTTTAACGATAATTGACGACCCGGTTGGTGTAATGGTTACCACGCCGGACTGCCAAACCAGGGTCCTGGGTTCGAATCCCGGTTCGGTCATGGATGTTTATATGTTTGTGCCGTTGTTGTATGGTTTCCATAATAAACAGCCTATAAATAGTGCTTTCTTGGGATCATTACAATGTATGTGCCTGTGAGCGTAAAAAAAAAAAAAAAATTATTTGATATACTATACTTCAGCGGTAGATATTGGAGGCAGGAGAAAAATGATTCTTCTATTCTCCACCCGAGAGAAATGCTATAACCTAGGTAGTATAATAGTCTTTATAAAATAAATGAATAATAAAGATATGGGAATAAGAGAAAATTGTAGATTCAAAAAATAATAAAAAGAAGGTATGAGTTAAAATTGTGACTAAGTAGAAAACTAATGAATCAAAATAGTTTTCCATGGCCTAGGTCAAGAGTTAAAACTTTTAGATAACATACATAATACTTTATATGAAATGTGAACAAAACTGTGACTAAACGTTGAGTAACTTTTAATCAACTTTGGTCCGTTTAAATTAATTTCACGTAACTTTTGTATCCTAATCATTGTTATACTAATTGGTTTTATTGTTTGTTTGATTAATACATTACTAATCTTAATTGCTTGATATATTTAAGTATTACTTGTGTAAGTACTCGTAATAATCTTTGTGCCAGATGCTGTCAACACTTATCATAATATTTTATTTATTTTTGGGCTACGGATGGAGTACTTTAACTATATCTACACTAATATTATAAAGAGGAAAGATTTGTACCTATTTTTGTATGTTTGTATGTTTGTAATGAATAGGCTCAAAAAGTACTGGGCCGATTTAAAAAATTCTTTCACCATTAGAAAGCTGCATTCACCCTGAGTAACATAGGCTATATTTATTGCTAGAAAAGATTAGACGTCCACCCGTGCGAAGCCGGGACGGGCCGCTAGTAGAACATATAGAGATTTAAAGCCAGTTAAATAATCGAATGATGTAGATTATAAATGAAATGGTGGAAATTCTACGTTTCTTTTTCTAACACTTCTTCTGAACTATTGTTGTGTTTAATAAAAATTTTGTTATTACTGGGAGTCATCTTTCCTCTAAATCTGACAGCTAGAATCTGGTAAGCAAATCAGCCTGATAGTACCATTAGGCTGCCTATCCATTGACGCGGAGATAGGCGGCGGAGCGGAGATAGGCAACGGAGCGGAGACACGAAGAAATATTAACCAATCAGAATCTCGGCCGAGATTTTATGCAATCCAGCACGGCTAGCATGCCACACACGACAAAGCGTTTAAACGAGAAAAACGTCATGTGCGCTCTCTCTGGCATACGTAAAATAATAAAGATGGAGGCACATCTCGATTTTTATTGTTTTCTCGGGGGTGGCATGCGACGCCTACTGATGTTAATATTTCCTCGTTTCTCCGCACCGCCGCCTATCTCGCGCCAATGGACAAGCACCCTTATAAAGGAGTTATAAGGCCAACCTTCTAAGCACATGCTATCGTAGGTTTTTTGCACGTAATTAGGTATATGTGGCTAAGTATTAATTTACGGTTTTATTAAATTTCTATATTATGTTACCGTAAATTATTATATAATATAATAATAATAATAAATCATTTATTTCAGACCATATTTCAAATCCATTTGTGTTAGTAAGTCTTATCAAACTATGTTAGTAACATTAAATAAAAAATAAAAATAAAAAGCTAATGGCTACTTTGAACTGTGCACCTGTGCATATATTCGAATGGTTAAATATATTCAAGATTCTGTTATACGGTCTGTGTTATTCCTTCATTCATTAACACTGGCCATTATAATCGATTTTGTGTTATTGTTTACTTCGGTCCATTTCTGCAAATGCCGACACTTTATATCGTCAAGCTGCGCTAATGTATTCGACAAACTGACAAATAGTTCGCTAATCATTTAGATTTCGCGTGAAACCCAAATATTAGGCCACAGACTAAACATTTTATCGCCAAGTTTATGCAATGCTATCGATAATAGAATTTGGATGCTAGGAATTATGTTCAGAGCATTGAATACGACGAGACGTACGATGTCCATAAATCAATAAAAGTTTTTATTTTATTTCATAATATGTAATAATAGGGATGCTAACAGCCTTTTTACATCATAATACTTTTTTAAAATAACAAATCTACATTAATGCATAAACCAACAATTGTCTTTTGGGCTGACCGAAGCTTTGGTACATATTTAATCCATTTTAAATGTTTTCGATGCTAAGTTCACATTTGCGATACCCACGGAAAGAAACAGGGTGGTCTGTTCTAAGCTAGGACTAGATATAACAAGTTGAAGTCCTAGTTGTTTCAGAGCCTAGCTAGCGCAAAGCCTTGGCTATCGTAGCACAGGAGGTTGCGAATTCATGCGGTACTCTATTCTACTACCAGGTGCTCTGTAAAATAAACGCGTCAATTGACAATTTAACAATGACAATTCAGAGTACATTGCTGGACTAATGACGCTAAACTTGCAGCAGGTGACAGTGTCCTAGCATTCTCAGCAATCTACTCTGAATTGTCATTGTCAATTGTCACGTTTACTAAATAGGTCCCGCGCTAACAATAACAGCGACATGACATCTATAAAAATTCTTTTTCCTTCAACATGTACCTACTCTTATATTATACTAGCTGTTGCCCGCGACTTCGTCTGCGTTACCCGGATAAAAAGTACCCTATGTATTAATCCAGGCCATGGTCTATCTGTATGCCAAATTTCATCAAAATCCGTTCAGCAGTTTTTGCGTGAAAGCGGAACAAACAACCCTCCATACTTACAAACTTTTGTGTTTATAATATTAGTAAGATTCCTTGCCCCAAACCATTTTACACTATCAAATGCGACAATATTTATCTAAGACGCTAAAAATGTATTATTTTAATGCGTCTTCGAAGCGAGAGAGATTTATGTTTAGTGCTCCGTGAAACCGTCAAAGTGCCACCTGCACGCTCACGCTTGACGCACTTGTATTTAATGACAATCGAAGTGCAGTGACGTGGGTTCCGAATAGTTTGATATTAATGTACTTAGCCGCTAATAATAGTGACGAATGTGTTAGGATTGTTAACGAATGAACACAAAATCGGAATGAGTAGGTTATGGTTTCTTCAGAAATTGGTTTCAACTTTTAGAAACTCTTGATACGTATTAGATTGTAATGCGTCGGTTGTCGTTTTGGTAGGAATCGGAATATACAGGGTGTAAACTTAAATGTGTTATAGACTTAAGGGGGTGCTTAAGAACATCAAACTGAGCAACTTTTACAATGGGACCAACATAAAAATCGCGAAAATAAAAGGTTAGTAGCTATTAACATTTTTATGGAATAACAGATTTTTTTCGGCGATTTCGATGTTGGCTCCGGAACTAGTAAATATTGATCAGTTTGATGGTCTGAAGCTTTTAACTTTACACCCTGGCCTTGTACCCGGACTTTCAATGTTCGATATGTCGCGACCGTTTCGATTCCGTCCGAACTTCATTGTAATAGAGTTGACATTGGAATGAAAACGTTCACGCAATTGCGAAGTTCGTATGTTCGGGTAGACTCCTGTTTTAAGACCTTTGAAATTACTTCCTGTTTTAAGACCTTTGAAATTATAATGACTCTGCCTCTGTAAAATATTTGTTTATGAAAATTGAGCCTCGAAAACTACTGAAAAATCGGTTTGAGTTAAGAAAAACGTAGAAAACTTTGACTTTCACATTCGCAATCGGTGCACCTAATATGTGCCCGGTCTGGGAATTACAAGTTTTTTGTCTACCTACTGCACTTATGTGTACGTAGTATGTATACACGGCGACACATCAAGTTACCCAAAACGAAAATAAGCTGGCCGCGCGACGTTATACATTACTATGCCGACTCGCGGTCAGCTTATTTTGGTTTTGGGTAGCTTGATGTGTCGCCGTGTGTAAACACGGCAAATAAACCTCATCATCATCATCATCATCATCTCAGCCGATGGACGTCCAATGCTGGACATAGGCCTCCCCCAAGGATCGCCATAACGACCGGTCCTGCGCTGCCCTCATCCAACGTTTTCCCGCCGCCTTCACCAGGTCGTCGGTCCACCGTGTGAGGGGCCTACCCACGCTGCGCTTTCCGATACGCGGTCGCCACTCGAGAACTTTTCGGCCCCAACGGCCATCGGTTCTGCGAGCAATGTGCCCCGCCCACTGCCACTTAAGTTTAGCAACTGTTTGGGCTATGTCAGTTACCCTGGTTCTTCTGCGGATCTCTTCATTTCTGATTCGATCTCGCAGGGAAACTCCGAGCATAGCCCTCTCCATTGCCCTTTGGGTGACTTCCAGCCTTTTTATGAGGCCTTGAGTGAACGACCACGTCTCTGTTCCATATGTCATCACTGGCAACACACACTGATCGAAGACTTTCGTTAAACAAACCTACCCATAGTTAAACTCTATGTCCATGAAGATATAGAGTTCAACAACCCATAGTTGAACTACTTATACAGTATCAAGAATGTTAGGATAAACAGTTGCATTACTTTAAGGTGTGATTTTACCCATGATACTGAACAACTTTCCCTAAGAAACCTATAGGAAATTGGCAAAAAAATATTTCCGAGTTTTCATACAAAATTTCGATCAGCTGAATGCATAGTATGGGAAGTCCAATTATACAAATTTCATATAGGTTTCTTAGGGAATGTTGTTCAGTATCATGGGTACAATCACCCCTTAAAGTAATGCAACTGTTTACCCTAACACCCTGTATCTTCAGGTTAATCTGTCGCCGTGTGCACAATTTATAATTTCGTTTCGTGTCTGACCCAATAGTTAGAAACAAGTTCCCTATACAATAAACCAACGCGAAATATAAGCGTTAGTGTTGCGTGAGTAAATCAGAATCACTGTGTATATTAGTTTCATTGTAGTGACAGATTTAGCACATAATGCGGCTGTGACGTTGGTAGACGCTAGACGACCTCTACAGTCTATTACAATACCACATTCTTAAAGTGTCAACAGAAAAAAATGCTACAAAACATATATTTTTTTAAACATTTTGTTTTTCTTAAGAGGGCTATCGGAGTCCAGTGGCGCCCTCATCACATTAATAAAGGTTTCTTAATAAAGAAAGCCTAAATTAAAAAAGTGCTCAATTGACAAACTACAAAAGCCTTCAATCTATTTTCATAGAATACTTTTATAGGTGTTTTAAAGATCGAAACGTACACATTTTGAAAAAAGAAAAAAAAACGGCCGCTTTTGTTTTTATTCTAAACTGTCTAAAAGTGGAATGTTTAGAACCTATAAAAGTAATGTATAACAATGGCTTGAAGGCTTTTGTAGTTTGTCAATAAAATTGAGCACTTTTTTAATTTAGGCTTTCTTTATTGAGAAATCTTTATTAATGTGATGAGGGCACCACTGGACTCCGATAGCCCTCTTAATGTCTTTAAGCATTTGCTCGCGAATATAGTCCCCAAGAGGTAGTCAGCACTTTTTATAGTGTACTATCGCGGACTTTTCCGCCTGATCACCACTAGGTTCATTTTTGCTTGCATACTAAAAAATTAAAGCGCTGTCTAGCCCTCCCTATTGATGAATAGACCAATGAATGAATATTTTCCAAGCAATAAATTATGTGTGATTTTTTTTTAACCTGTTTTGTCCCACTGCTAGGCAAAAGTCTCCCCCAAATCCTGTCACGTCTCTCTGTTCGTGTGCGAAATTATCGGATTTTTTTTAAGTGATCAGGCGGCGAAGTCCGCGATAGTACATTCAGAATTTCCATGTTTCACTAGAAATGCCTTATCTCCCAGACTGATACATAGTGACCTGATCTGGTCTCCCAAGTCTGGAATTTTACTTTGTAATGGGGTGGGACATTGTAGGTACCTAATTGTTATTTTTATGTAGTTCGAGTTTGATTTGCAAAAGATTAAAATATTGAGTCCAGTTTGTTGTATAAGTACATATTAAGACTTTTCTATTGGAATTGATTACAGTTGTAAACATTTCTATTGTAGTTTATGTTAAGGAAAAATGGGGAAAAAAGCTCAACTGTTTGTTGATATAAGCCAGAGAGATCATAAATGTTAAAAAGTAGAAATCGTATTGTTATCTTACCTATCCTCCGGTTTATATTTAAGAGAATATGCCCTCTCAAGCGCACTCTCCAAACAAACCAAAGAGATTGTACCTAAAGATATAGAGGGAGCCATACCATTGCAAGCCACTGTCATTGAGCTTAATGTATGGAGGGAACATCGCGCTTGTCCCAGTCAACTGCGGCGATATAGTACTCTGGCGTTTAGTCGCTCTTTCACTGCGTTCACGTGTATCAGTTTGATTGAAAAAAAAATTGATCTGCATAAAGAATGCCGTGATGTGTACTGAGTTACTGCACAAACAATTCAAGAAATGTATATAAGCAAATGTAAAGGAATAACTTTTCATAGGTACCTAAGCAAGTTGAATTAATTGTTAAAAAGCATTTTTAATATTATTTTAAACAATATTGTTTTCCCGCCAAGTACAAACCTATACGCGAAAAAGAGAAGACATTAGATATTGCCAGTCATATGAATTGTAGTAAAGGACAAACATATAGGCGAGAAAGAGAAGACAATATATGCACGAAGTTAAGTTATATTTTTTGTCTTTCTGGCGCTTATAGTTTTTGCTATCTTCTTATCTCTGTCTCTCTGCAATCTTCTTACACACGCCCCCCCCCCCGTTTGCCTCACCGGCTGCCGCACATAGCATGATGTTTGTCGCACTATCTCTATACTTTTGAGTGTGTAGTTTTCTCACACTCTAGCACAAAAAAAAGTGGACAGCCGCATAAACAAATATCTATAGTTCCGTCTCCTTCTGCTATTAAAGGTACGTCATAAGACAAAAGAGACTAACTACAATCGTAAATTGAACTATGCTTTAGAATAAAGAGATCTTTCCTCTGAGATACAAACGAATTTTAATTATATTTTGATCAATTAAATTCAATTAATTTTTTAAACACGATCTAGAAACTAATCACTGTGACTGTGGTTTGTCAGATTTTCGTAAAAATGTATAGTTTCCAAGTTACAGGTGGCTCAAATATTGCTACATATTTCTAATGCAGTGTGTTTGTGTAATTAATAAGTGACGTCATACATTTCATCTTGAAAAGTTCAATAAGAGAGCATTGCTTGCATTTGTATTTTATTACTAAAACGCAAGTTGTGTGCCATCTCTCATTAACCTATCGAGATATATTAGGCTAGGCTCAAAATCAGCAAAGAAAATGGAGATTATGCCACGAGTTATAATTTTATAAAATAGAATTGAAGCCCACAAAAACGAGAGACAATCGTAGCCCACTGGGCTACGGTTAACCGTAGCCATTGAGTTACGGCTACGGTTACCGTAGACTATAGCCTACGGGAAACCGTAGCCCAATGAAAGGACGTAAAAAAAAGAAGGCAAATAACAGTGATGTCATCCTAGGTTACTGTTTTGGCTTTTTTTTACTTTATTATCATGACGCAATCTCAATTTTTAACTTCTTGAGAAGAAGACAGAACAAGAAGAACTATTTATCGAACGACTGACAATCAGAAAATCTCCCACCCTTGACCCTTGACTATCGATAGTCTTTAGTAGACCGTCGAGCTTATAGCGGAAGATCGGTGACGTTCTTGCATTACGTATTCGAACAATGGTCCTGCTTTTCATGTACTTACGTGTGAAAAGTGATGCCGTGTGATTTATTTTTCTTTTTGAATGATTGATTGATTTGAATGTGTGATTTGTTTTTCTTTTTGAATTAATGATTGAATGATTGATTGATTTGTTTTTCTTTGTGATAATGATTTTTGATGATGATGACGAATAAAAGCACACGGAGGCATTGTAGTACCTTTATTCCACCTAAAATACAAAAAGTATCTCAATCACGCAATGCTCGTATTGTGACTAAGTAAATTAGGCGACGACGGGGGCTCAATTTATGCGGTCCATGCGCTATAGGCTAGTCACCTATCTTGCACTATTTTAATTTAATCAAAGCTGTCGAGTGATAACACTAGATCACAGTGCCCTTTAAATGATCATTATAGAAGAAGGCTAATTTGTTTCTGTTCGCATCATGCAATAAACATGGCAAGCGCGAGTTATTTGGCATCGCGCGATTGTTGACACCTCGCCGAACGTTGTTTTTGAACTGCTATTTACACCTATTTGGTAGCAATGTTGTCTTATTCATATTATTCTTGGACTTCAGCTGATGTAAACATAACATTTGGGTAATTTCCTTTGAGCTTTAAATGGTTAACCCACGCTTTTTCCTTGGTACATTTAGTTTGGTACTTTTAGGCCCACCACAGAACATACGGAATTGCAATCCGGAATCCTGAATCAGGATTACGATTTCGTATGGATTTTCCCGCTCCACAATTGCGTTCGGAATTGCGCAGCTGTCAAATCCTATACAAAATCGTAATCCTGATTCAGAATTCCGGATTGCTATTCCGTATGTTCTGTGGTGGGCCTTAGAAGACACGTAAACTTTTGTGGGGCCATCGGCCATGCATGTTACGGTCGCCTGTCCATTTATGAAATTGGTACAAACTTATTGACATAAACTGGCAACACAGGGACACAGGCCTGTCTCACTCTACAGCTCAACAGCTCAGGTACGTTTGACAGTCTGACCCCAGTGTGGGGTCAATGGTCGCTCATTGACATAAGGCTCATTTTAGTTTTCGTTCCTGAAGCGCAATGTTCGAAATTTGAAAAATCCGGTTGATTGGCCTGTCTCACTCCACAGCTCAGGTACGATTGACTGCATTTGACAGCCTGACCCCAGTGTAGGGTCAATGGTCGCTCATTGGCAAAAGTCTCATTTTAGTTTTCGGTCCTGAAGCGCAAAATTCGAAATTTGAAAAATCCGGTTGTATGAACTATCTGTTACGGTAGTAACTATATTAAATAATCTGTGCCTAACTTGTGGCTCAAAAATATATCATCGCCCTATGTCTTCAAATGTCGTTTTCTTGCCCTTTTCTCTGACATTTCTGCACAAAAAATCATAATTGTGTGATTGTGTTTAGAATGACTTTCTACATATTGACAAAATTTTATTTGTTTTTGACTTAACACGAAAATAAATATGGTTGTGTTTAGAATAATCTTGTATTATTAAATACCCAATTTTTTTAACCTGCCAAGTGTGATAATTTAGTAAAAGGGAGAGACAGTCTGTGGTTAATATACAAAGTATCAGATTTTGACATCTATTTTAAAAGACAGAGTAGTTGTTTGATGTTTCTAGGTCTAAACAAGTCAGTGACATTAAAAACTAGATTGAATTATAGCTTTTTACCAGAACAAACGGAATAGCAGTATTTATTACATCGTAAAATAATTACAACGTATTTACTAGCTTTAAATCATGAAGTCTATTAACATGTATTAACCTATAATATTATGTTTCTGGAAATCTATATTTATAAAGACCAAGTGTCCAGAACAACTGACTCATCAATAGCTATTGGAGCCTAGATAATTATGCGGGGGTCAACTTTCGAAAAAGCCTTTCTTTAGTGCACCCCACATCCTCTGTAGAATATATGATATTCCACATGCATATCTTCAGCGGCATAGGCTGTGCATTTTCTGTCAGTCAGTCAGTCAGTCACGGAACTCTTTTATAAGTATAGATTGTATAGATTTAGATAGGAGTTGACATGGAAAAGATTAGCGCAATACCAAATGTGTCAAAAGTTATGGGTCGTACGTTCGTACCTTAGACTAATTATATCCGGACCGGCCTTGCGGTAGCATTTCCCCTCTGCCACGGTATTAGATCAATTAATCTAGCGCATTTACACCCAATTTTATACCTTATAACTAAACGAGACAGCCTATAATAGCGAAACAATAATTTTGAACTTAGAACGTTTGGGGTTTACACGAGACTACTTTTCATGATTTTGAACATTCAAAATTAGAATCTAATGTCATAGGGAATAAAATCCAAAGTTGCGGATAACATGTTACCTCGCCCCCCGCAAAAAGTGGCAGAAAGTTTGTTAGTAGAATGACACGTGGTTACGCGTCCCGATATAATTAGTCTAACAGTTGTAGTAACAGTTCAATCACCGAATATTTACCGCAATTGGTCTCCTGAGCTTTCTTGCACACTGGTAGAGTCGTCGACGTAGAGCGCATTTTGTCATTATCACTATCGAATACCTAAACTAAAATGTTAACAATTTCCATAACTCATATCCAATTTTGTACTTATCGATTTTGTTTGATAAATTGATTTCTTGTTGGTTTGTAAACTGTACCTTGTTTTAAATTATTGCATTTAATAAATAACGATAAACTCTAGCTTCCTCTACACTCGCTCTTTAACGCAGTCGGCGTTTAAAAACGTTTTATTAAACGCGTAGGTTCACCTATGAGTTACGTTACGGCGCATAAAAATATACGCAAATTTACGATAACTGCCAACTCTCACCACAAACGAGCGCGTAAAACAAGTGCACCTGAAAAATCTGATTATACATTAGAACGTGAATTATTAAGAGGATGTAATTCGGAGCGCGCTCCGTACAAACGAAGTCTGGTTATATTTTCAATGCTAACTAGAGCGATAGCCTTATGGTGTTGAACCTGATTGCCAAGCCATCGCATATCGTTATCGATATTAGAAATAATAATTAGAAGACAAATTTTGACGTAGGAAACTAGGAGAGTCTAGACTAGACTAGATGAGTTCGCAAAGTGACGTTTCCACCTGCTAATGCCTGGTTAGACTTTGGTGCTTTGATTGGGGCTACATCATTTTAATTTGTGTGAAAATCAGTGTTGCCAGATCCAATTTTTAGAAATCCGTAGGTCAAGGTTCAAAAATCCGTAGAAATCCGTAGATTCCCTTTTGAAAAATCCGTAGATCTACAGACTTTTTTTGCTTTATCTGACTATTTTGAAGTGAAATAATTAAATAAACCGCTCTAAATTGAAGAAGAAATTAGAAACTTTGACAAGTTTAAACGTAGACAACATGAAAATGAATAAAATTTACACTTTTTTCTGTTCTAATTTAACTTTCTGTTTCATTAATTTCATAATCACCGTCTGTACGTTTGTACTTTTGACGTAGGTACATGTCTCAATTAAATATTTCTGTCGTGTATGGACTTCAAGTAGAAGGAAGGAGATAGATGGAAAAGAGTAGGGACGAGCCATATTTTCGGAAATACAGTCCAATACATGAAAAAAGTGAACTTGAATTGATTTATTTGCGACTGGGGTATCATTTTATGCAGCAAATTGAGATTTTAGGCCGGAATCCAGAATATTTCTAAAAATCCGTAGATTTGCCATTGAAATCCGTAGATCCGTAGGCCAGACCGAAAATCCGTAGATCTATGGATAAATCCGTAGGCCTGGCAACACTGGTGAAAATGTTAAAGCTATTTATAATTATTTAGCATTTTAATAGGCCTTTTAGTGAAACGCGTATGTTCTATGTGTTTTGGAGTGCACCTCTTTCAGTGCCCGTTTTTACGTGCAATGCAATAGTCATTAAGAGATGTTTATTCCGAGAGCGCAAATGCGCACTGCATACAAACGAAGTCTGGTGATATTTTCAATACTATCCAATTAAAGTCAATGACATTTTTCAGAAAAAATCTAGAAACTAATCTTTGTATGAAGTCAGATTTTTATAAATATACAGTTTTAATGCTAGGATTAATTTAGGATTTGTATGAAAATCTTTGAGGCACGTTTAATGTTCGTTAGTTTTAAACTACAGGTACAGGTTCTGAAAATTTTCATTGACTATAATTGGATAGTATTGCAAATATGACCATAATCCGTTTGTATGCAGCACGCATATAATTTGCGCTCTCGGAATAAACTTATCTGTACATGCAATAGCTATCATCGATGAAGATCATTATTTCGATCACGTACTCAGTGTCACTACTGCTTCATTATTCATTAAGACAAAAAAGAAGATTTTCTCATAAGAACATTAATTTATCAAAGGCGAAAGATTTATTTAAACTTCTATTGCTTACGGCATGGCATCGGCACTCGTTTTTAACAATTGCGCTATTTTTGTAATAAATTTTTTTCAACGTTAAATAGAAATACTTAAAGCTTTTTTTCTGCTAGAAGGACATTGTTGTTAAATTTAGCACAATGCTTGTTACATAAGGTTTACATGCCATTAATTATGATCACAAAACACAGTATTTTTACACAGATATACATATTTAAACTATTATAAAACTGTAACAGAAGTGTGTCTGTACATTGAAGATATTTACAAAAAAAAAATTACGACATGGTTTTTACCTGCCCTTGATTCCAAATCACCATTTTTTGGATTTTTTGTCTGTCTGTTTGTTTGTATGTTTGTTTGTTTGGGTGTTTGTTTGTTCAAGTATCACGCAAAAACTACTGAGCCGATTTTGATGAAACTTTTTTATTTGATCGTTTATTATCTGACTTAAAATCTGGTATATAATTTGCGGACGAAGTCGCGGGTAAAAGCTCGTATCATATAATTATGCCAACCTGCAGCTTGTTTGTCGGCATCCCACTATAATTGAATATTCATTCTGAATGTTTAGAATACCCGGAAACAATTATGGCCGTGAGCGTATAATTATTTATCGTTGTCTAGTCATTATAAGAAGAGTGTCACAGTTCAAATACCTGGGACACATAGTGACAGAAGACCTGCACGATGATGCGGACATAGAAAGGGAACGCAGGGCGCTTGCAGTCAGGGCCAATATGATAGTCCACAGATTCAGGCATTGCTCAGCGCAAGTTAAAATAACATTGTTTAGAGCGTACTGCACATCCATGTACACCTGTAATCTGTGGACTGCATATCGCCAGGCATCTCTAGGGGCCCTGCGCACCCAATATAATAACGCCTTCAGGATGCTGCTGGGGCTGCCGCGCTTCTGCAGTGCGTCAGGCATGTTCGCGGACGCTCATGTCGATGGGTTTCCCACCACGCTCCGCAAACGCTGTGCCGCCGCACTGCAGAGGGTTCGCGCCAGCACCAACAGCATTCTGAAGATGGTCGCAAGTAGATACGACAGTAGCTTCATTAAGCACTGGGTCGGTCTGCACTTAAGTATGTGTACTAACATAGTTATTTAAGTGTGTTACTAACATCAATATGGATTGTAATAAGTATCTGAAATAAAGAATTTTTTTTTTTTTTTTTTATTTTTTTTTTTTTTTTTTTTATTTATTTATAATTATATAATACAAGTCCAGGCTAGATTCTGGTACCTTAAATGTGACTAGATAATTTGTGTGACAATTTCCAAGATATAAAAAGTAAAAAAACGGCCAAGAGCGTGTCGGACTCGCCCAAAAAAGGGGTCCGTACATAGATAACATTAAAAAGTCTTCGTGTCAAGTAGTGAGCCTTCTCCCACATAACACTGCATAAGTCGTGATCCAGAAGTCGCCTTGTAGTACGACACCCACAGGAAGAAATGGGGTGGTCCATTCTAAAAGAACTGTATTAGTAAACCAAACTCAAGCGCTGCTTGCGCGTTCTTAACCAGTTGAGTTAACCAGTGCCTGTGGTACAGATCTACATGAAAAACAATATATATTTTTTATATGGTAGACTGCACATACACATCAGAATTTCTTCTTCAGTGTATGCAGGTTTCCTCACGATGTTTTCCGTCACCGTTTGAGAGCAGTCGGTATTACGTACATAAGTCAGAAAAACTCATTGGTACAGGCATGTTGTCCGTGCGGATTCGAACCCGGACCCCCGTAATTGGGTGTCTATACCTCCCCGCAACGCGCCACCGACGCGACGCTCTTAGTAAGGTTATAGTCAACTATTTATTTTGGTCTTTGCTGCGCTACCACCCAAAAAAATTGGTTATACAGGTTGAAATTGATATGATTAGCATCCTTTTAAAATTGTCTACCGATCAAACTGAACAACTTTTACTATGGGAGCAAACCGATCGGAGCAACAAAAAAACCAGCTGTTCCATACTAAACTGCAATGCCTAAAGTACGCGACACAAATACAACGTGTTAATGAATTAGCGCAAAACCTCATACACCCCAACCAACCCCAACTGATTTATAACAAAATAATTATATTGAAACAATAATTTAATTATTTTGATAATTAAAATTTAAAGTTATTCGCATTTTAAGCTTTGAGACAAAAATAATTTGAAAGAAAGCGCTAACGTACTCATATAGACATTTTTATAATCTCGTTTTGGTAGTAAGTTGGGTGAGTGTGCCCGTGCGGTGGGTTGACATCGGGTTCAGAAAATTTTAAATTTTGCAAACAAATTATTTAATATTTTGAAAAAAAAATTCTATGTTGAAACCATGATAATTCGACTCTGCTCTCGATTCTAAACAAACTACTTTCTAGTTTTGCGTTAATTCATTAACACGTTGTATATGCAACAGCTAATTTTTTTTGCTCCTATTGGTTTGCGCTCCCATTACTATGGGAGCTGTTCAGTTTGATGGGTAGACTCTTAGTTTAAAAGGATGCCAATGATATCAATTTCACCCTGTAGTCATGTAAACGCAGGCTAAACAAATAGCTGCGCAGCGGCAGCGGCAGCGGCTTTCAATTGAATAATGGCATCCGACACAGATTAGCTATTTTTAGCTAACTTCGCGACAGTATCGCTCGTGTGATACAAATAAAGAAACAGAGTTATTTTTAGTTGATACGCTTTTTATTGTTTACTTCGAACTGAAGCACTCGAAATGTTGTATTCAAAATAATATCACATTGGATAGCTTTCTGACGTCATTTTTTACTTATTTTTTTCGTATTTTCTTTGTACAATTCTTCCCGCAATATCATCCATTTAAGGGTAGAATTTCACCTTAGCGAGTAACAAAGTGAAGTCAAGAATAGGATGTTTAGTAGCTTTAAAAGGTAGCTGTGCAGATGAGTCAGTGTGTGAGTGGTTATACAGGGTGTAACGCCTTAAACTGACTTTTAAACTGTAACTGGCACCATTTAGTGACAAAAATACTATCCTAAACCATATTTTAAAAAAAATTGCTACGCAACATAGAAATCAAAATTATGTGTCCCAGAAAGCTTTTAATTAATAATATTAATACCAATGCACTAATTTGAATTAGATTTAACAATATACATTATTTTTGATCAATAAAATAGGCATTAAAATTTAAAAAATGAGGTATTTATTAGAAAATACTAACTAAATATTAGAAAAAAAAATTATCATCAGGTTTTTTAGAACGAGATAATAACTATATTTTAAAATTGGAACTGTTGCTAACGTAATTTTTTTTTAATTTTCCTACATTCCTATTCTCAAATTGGCTCTTCAATATTATAGCGAAAAAAAAAATGCAATTTGTAATTAGTCCCGGTTGAAACCGTAAAATGACTGGGCTAGTAGGTCCCTTATTATCTACTTACTGTAATTATATTTGGTATTCGTTTTATTTGCTTCTGCTGTGAGCATGATTATTTTTTCACAAAAAAATTTTTCTTTGGTTGTCTTAAAATTTTTGGTTTATTTCATGGGCGATCCTATCACCAGTTTTTTTATTATCTCATATGACATTTTTTTGGTACAGTCCTAGTTGTTCTTAAAAGTATGCAGGGGGGTGTGTCCACACTGTCACACTCGCCAGATTTCAGAGTAGTACCTATTATATGTACAGAACACGATCGACCTTGCGTTAATGCGAGCCGTAAACAAACAGCAATCAAACAACTGCGACTGAGTCGCAAGTACGTTTATTTTTATTTTAAGGCCAATTGCAGTCGCAGTGTTTTAAATCTGTTTATAAAAATTGCAAGGGTTGCTGTATGGGACTACGACTTTCGATACATATTATAAAAGGTACAATAAAACACCTTGGTAATATTTATGGTCCTTGATGGTCCGTGATACCCTAGCCTTGTAGTATTGATGGTCTGAAGTTCTAAAACTACCCCATTAAATATTACTATAGGGTTTTGTTGCACCCTGTATCATCAATTCGATCGATTCCGTCAGGCATTGTCAACATTTCTAACTTCTGTCCTCATTACCGTGCTGCTAGACAATCCACACTTGAGAGCTATCTGGTACTTGTTTAAATAAACGCGACAAGTGACAATTTGACAATGACAATGAATACATTGCTGGTTACTAATGACGCTAAACTTGCAGTGCTTTATGTGTCCTAGCATTCTCAGCAATGTACTCTGAATTGTCATTGTCAATTGTCGCTTTTATTAAACAGGGCGCTGATCGTAGCATTGTCCCGTACCATCAGATTCAGGAGGAGTCCATAATCACTCAATTTACCTCTGCTTTTGTAAATTAAGCAGTTACTATGTGATCTCATCATATTATTATACAACGTGGTAATGAATGACCGCAAAACCTCATACACCCCAACTGATTTATGACGAATAATGTTCCATTCAAAAAAGGCAATATTTCGTTTAAATTTAACTCGTTTATAATACGTGACCTCACACACGAAGTCGCAGAAGAATGCCAGTGTATAAGTATTAATAAACATCTCAGCAACTCTAGTTGTCTCCAGCCCACAACCATTTGAGATAATAAATATGTGTCCTGTACTAAAAATAGGCCTTAGACCACACTGGACAATCAGACGGATGGACGAGCCCTCCAATTGTATGGTCACATGTGCGACATCCTTAATTGTCATAGATTACATACGTTAGATCCGTCTTGTCCCACCGATAGGCCCACTAAACATTCTCATAGCATAAGAGATAAGAGGAATTTTAGTAACTATCAGCTGCAAGGCTGATTCTGTATTCATAGGGTGTAGAGCATCTCTGTGATGGGAACGGACCAGGTCTGCCTGCATAACTCCAGTCGGTGTAGGAGTTACAGCCGTTCAAAGGTCTGTATCAAATGAACGATCAGCTGCAACGCTGATCAATGGATATTATTGTAATATGCTATGCACTGTAGCTCTGTGAACAGTACAAAAACTGTCATGTTCTGTCAGTTGGTTTAGGAGGTACAGCCATTCAAAGTTCCGACTTTTGAACGGCTGTATCTCCTAAACTAACTGAAAGATCATGTCAGTTTTTGTACTGTTCGCATAGCTACAGTGCATATTACAATAATACCTGCATATTCATGCATATTCATTTTTAGCAACCATACCAGACCTTTGAATAGCTGTAACTCCTAAACTGACTGGAGTTATGCAGGCAGAACTGGTACATCACTATCACAGAGATTCTCTACACCCTATGAATGAATACTGAATCAGCCTTGCAGATGATGGTTACCAAAATTCGTCTTATCTCATAGACTATCACTAGGAAGTGCAACTCCTGTAAACCAGGATCAACAACCACTCACAATACAAGGTACTGAAGTTCAGCGAGCCCGGGAGTGACCTTAATCTGTCTTGAAACTCGCAACGATTTTATCAAAGAAGATAGGAGGTGTAGGAAAAAATTAATGACTATCAGATTTATTGAAAGCAAAGTTAAGCGGGTCCTGGATACTCCCGTTGTCAATATTGTAGAGATCTGCTGAATATTGAGGGTTACTTAAATATACCTTTCTACTCTGATAGCTGTCGGTCTTGCACCCACCAATCTGCACTTGGTCTGCCTAGTGCTGGAGCAAGGACCGCTCACTGCAGTGGGATTTATTATACTGAATATGCTGATGATTATGATGGCGGATAGAAAAAGAAAAAAAAAAGAAAGAAAAATCTTTATTCACCATTAAAGGCACACACGAAACAACAGAGTACATTAATAGAAATAGTGGGAATAAAGAATAGAAGCAGAAGATTAACATTTTAGTTTGAAGATTGGTTTAGATACAGTGTAAAACAATTTATTAGATAGGAGTACTTGACAGTTTGTAGTGATGTTTCATTTCGTAGGGTCATTTCATCACTCAAAACGAAATATTGTTGTGCATCGAATAAATCTGCAAGGATATAGCTGCAGGAATATAGTATATTCCTGCAGCTATATATATCGTGAGCATATGCTATAGCATATGCTCACGACTATATTCCTATTCCTCAGAACATCCACGTTTCACTAGTAATACCTATAATCTGTCCAGTGTGACAGGTAGTGAGCCCGTTGTCACTTGTAATGGACAGTAGGCACAATACATGCCTCGAAATTGAAGCATGCAGGTTTCCTCACGATGTTTTCCTTCACCGAAAAGCCAATGGTGTTACAAATCGTACATAAATTCTGAAAAACTCATTGGTACGATTCGACCTGGACGGGGATCGAACCATCGCCTCCTGCACGGTAGGCAAGGCTACTCGCCACTGGACCACCACGGCTTTTTTGCAATATATGCAATATATCGTAGTGAAAATAAAAACTTGTCACGGCGACATCGCTATCATAAAGATTTTCAATCTTGAATTTTCGAAACATCTCTGCGCAGATTAAAGCTACGTTTATTCTATGATGTCGATTAGGTAAGCCCAGAGCTAAATAGGAAATAGTCGTGACATCTACGCTACTGCGCTTCATCACACAACTGCAGCTATTTGATACACTTTTATGCACCCCTGTTTTTATTATGAAGATATCCGGTATGTGATTGTTCAGGTAGTTTTCCTCCGATTTTCCAATGGAGATACCTCGGAAACGTACGATTACTAAAGGATCGAATTGCCTTGTTGCGCTACACAGAGTTTGAGCACTGTTCTGCGAGTAAAATGTAAGTAGATAAATATTCTTCATTTATGCTATAATATACAGCCTAGCAAATACTGAAACAGTGAACACAGTCCATCAAACTGAACAACTTTTACTATGGAGCCTACCTCAGGAAACGCGAACAGAAATCAGCTGTCCCATACATTTTAGTCGGGTAGGTACAGCAGTTTTGTATGGGACAACTGATTTTTTTTTCGCCTTTCCTGAGGTAGGCTCCATAGTGAAAGTTGTTCAGTTTGATGGTCTGAGTTCACCGTTTCAGTATTTGCTAGACTATCACTTACACCCTGTATAAAATATCTCGGGCTATCCTTTTGCCGTTCTTCGACCATCATGTTATTCAGGAGGGTACGGTAGGTAAGGACATTATTTGATGTCTTATAATAATTTGTCTTGCCTACTTGCGTAGTAACTGACTGTTTTTTTATTTAAAACGAGCTTTAACCCGCGACTTCGTCCGCATAAATTATATACCAGATTTTAAGTCAGATGATAAGCTATCAAACAAAAAAAGTTTCATCAAAATCGGTTCAGTAGTTTTTGCGTGATACTCGAACAAACAAACACCCAAACAAACAAACAAACAAACAAACAAACATACAAACAAACAAACAAACAAACAGACAGACAAAAAATCCAAAAAATTTTGATTTGGAATCAGGGACAGGTAAAAACCATGTCGTAATTTTTTTTTGTAGATATCTTCAATGTACAGACACACTTCTGTTACAGTTTTATAATAGTTTAGATTAGATGATTACCTATAATTATCATGTTGTCATTGTGCCTATGTTTTTTTTCAGTAAGATAACAAACTCAGAGGCACATCTAACCGACGACTATCTTTCTCAAGTGGCAGTGTAAAACAACTGAAAACTCGAATTATTTATATTTTAACCTTAAATAAAACATTTCCTACTTGATTCATTATATGTTTATAATGGAAAAGCTCACCTTATTCAATACGAGCTTTTACCCGCGACTTCGTCCGCATAAATTATATACCAGATTTTAAGTCAGATGTTACGCTACCAAACAAAAAAGTTTCATCAAAATCGGTTCAGTAGTTTTTGCGTGATACTCGAACAAACAAACACCCAAACAAACAAACAAACAAACTAAATTCTTTTTTCAAATTTACAGTTTTATAATAGTCAAGATTATAACTAGAACTCAATTACAAAAATGCATTTTGAGGAAATTGAGTAAAATTGTAAGCGGGCGGTTAGTTATGCCTCTGAGTGTATATTTTAACCAAAATGTAGCAAGTAGGCATAATTTGTTATAAGAATAAAAATAAATTTTATCTACCTCGTAGGTAAAGCATTTCAGACTATTTGCATCGATTTTCGCGATGATTCTTTATTAATGGATTCGACATTACTGAAGAAAACTCCCACTTCATGTTTAAGCTCTGGATACTTATAGCGTGATGGATGACAATGAGTCAGCAAGAGTATAAGGGAGTACATACCTATCTATCTTATGATATGTATCATTAAATAAGTATAATGGGTAAGGAGAAAGTACAGATTTTATAAAAAAAAAATATATCATAATTGTATCATTTAATTTTCAGTCATTATCTTTTCGACGTTTTTCTTAATGAATAACTTTGATCTATAGCTTGATTCTGATAGGACGTTAACTTTTTACAGAAAACTATTAGTAGGTAAGAAAAGCCATAACTACAGGGTGAAATTGATATCATTGGCATCCTTTGAAACTAAGAGTCTACCCCTCAAACCGAACAACTTTTACTATGGGGCCATAACGATCGGAGCAAAAAAAAAAAACAGCTGTTGCATACATTTGAGTCGAGTAGGCATTGCAGTTTAGTATGGGACAGCTGATTTTTTAGTTGCTCCGATCGGTTTGCTCCCATAGTAAAAGTTGTTCAGTTTGATGGGTAGACACTTAGTTTAAAAGGATGCCAATGATATCAATTTCACCCTGTATAAGTATACACAAAACAACAAGAAATACAAATTTTTACTCTTTTTTTATTTTACTAATGTTTTCGGAAATTATTTGTTATGTAGAGACATTCTATTGTATAACAAGGATTAAAAAAAATTATACAAAGACCAAACTAGGCAGTATGTCTATAGATAGTTGCAACGCAAAAAATACTATAAACAATGTTCTTGGTTGAGTGTCACATGTTACGGGTCAATTGTTGCCTATTAGTGGATACGAGGCTATATTATGTTAACTTGAAATGCGGACCACCTCTTTGTTTTCTCTATTTTCTCTCCATTGTGGGCCAAAGTTATGTATGTTTGACATATAGGTGATCGTGACAAAGTTAGTGGCCCAAGATTCAAATTGGGTGACTAATACATACTAATACCAAGGAAGTTGGCATAGGTTATTGTCTTGTCTACTAATACCATCCAAGCTTCAACCAGCTATGATGACTGCAGTGAAAAGATCGCGGTGGAGGCGCAGCATGGCGGAAAACACCAGAACTAACAGGTACATCTATTTTGAACCGATTTTCATCAGTCTTTCAGTTGGTTACGTTGTAGCTCGTGAATTTAGATGGCGCTATCGGTCATTGGCCTATTATTAATTTGCGTAAAGTGTAGTACCTAGACACAGAATAAGAAAGAGTTGACCTAGATGATAGGTATAAGGACCTATTTTATAACGTACGTACGACTAAAATTTTGATAATTATATTTTTAAATATTTGTTTCAAAAAAGAGAGATGTGCGCCGAATTATAACTATGGCACGGTCATCGTTCACAATTAAAAGACATAAATCGATTTCAAATTAATTTACTTTGTTTGATTTGAAAGCGACGGAGTTTTAGGAATCGATTCTACCTTTTCGATTAGTTTTATGTCGGAATCTCCCGTTAGCTTCTCCTGTCCCGCAGGACACGATTTTTTTAATAATTTATAAGTAGCTGGCTTATAGTTAGCCACTGCATCTGACCCCACCTCTGATCGTATCGGTCTCTCGTTCCATCAGAGGGTAAGGACAAGAGATCGCATCTGTTTTAGTGCATACGCTTATGCACTTTAAATTTAAGGCTATTCTACCGTTGGCGCGCTCCATACAAACGTAGTATGGTGATATTTTCAATACTATCTAATTAAAGTCAATGAAATTTTTCAAAAACAATCAAGTAACTAATCTCTATGTCGGTATGAAGTCAGATACTACGTTTGTATGGAGCGCGCCAACGGTAGAATAGCCTTAAAATACCCTGCGTACCTGACTGCTTTTCTGTAAAGATTAGCAGTTGCCATAGTCGAATTCGACTAAACACGAACACACCCACCCATACCCTCACCCCACCCACATAACTATTAATCCATCATCATCAGGGATGGTCAGAAGCGTGGCTATAACTTCCTTTCCTACTACATAGATGCTACTAAATAGGTCATCAAAGCCCATAAATATTAGTTTCTCGGCATAAAATCAAAAAAGCAATAGGTGTACGACGGACAGACGTATATCCTTATTCCTAATATGCTGACACTTTTTAAGGGGATGAGCCAGATCGGCAAACTGAACAACTTTCTACATGGCACCGACATCGAAATCGAATAAAAAAAAACAGCTGTTTCATACAAAACTTCAAACATGTATGGGACAGCTAATTTTTCTTTCGCGATTTCGATGTTGGTCCCATAGAGAAAGTTGATCAGTTTGATGGTCTGATCACCCCCTTAAAAAAGTGTCGCAGGGTCGCTGTACAGTGATTTCGTTTAGGTATTTTGGGCTTTACTATCTTTGTAATTAGAATTGACAATTAGGTAATTGCCTTGGTCTAGAAACTAAACTAGATCGAACTTGGGCCGGTCCGTTTCTGATTTAGTTACTGTACCTAGTTACTTGTTGATCAACTATACATAAGTTAATTTGTGTAGCTAGGCCACCGCCTGCTGTAATATTGTTACTGGAAATGGGACCGAGAAAAACTTATTACCTCTCTTATATCTATCTACACTATTATAAAACTGTAACACATGTGTGTCGGCAAAATAAAGAATACAGGGTGTGAAATTAAATGCGTTAATTATTAACGGGAGTGCTTCAGACTTTTTTGTGCTAAAAAGAATATTTGTATTTGCATCAAACTTTCACTAGATTAACATAGAAATCGCGAAGCTATTCCAAAAAAAACAGTCGTTTTTTTTTTTCGCGATTTAAGTTTTAGTCTCAGAGTGAAAGCTGTTCAATTTGATGGTCTGTAGCACCTCTTTATGTAGGTTTGTAAGGCTTTTAAGTTAACACCTTGTATAAAAAATGTTTTCTCTATATTGTGGGGCTGTTTATTTTATTAAGGATGGGTTTGCTCTTGACCTCAATCTAGTCCTCAGGACGAAGATGGGGTCGAAGATGTAGCGAGCTTACCCAGAAGAAGCCTATTCACTCGTACTTTAAAGGAATTCGGGTTTAGCTTTTGGTGTCCCTTTACTCCATAACTATCACATAATGCCTCCTAATAACATCTTCATTGTACCTCCCAACCTCTCAAAATCCCTTTCAGAGCGTTCAGAAACATTACTACAATAACAAAATACTACATTTAAGATTTGTAAGAATGCAGTTGTAGGAAGGTTCACTCTTAACCTTACTGGAAACAAGGAAGTAAGTATACCTATCTAGCCAACTTATATGCATACAAGTATCTACAGAGCACGTACATAGGATGCATAAATAAGTTCCGTTGGTTCCGTAGCACTGCGATGCGATGCGGTACCTCATTCAATTGCTGAGTAATTGGGTCGCCGCTAATTGCAAGACATCCTTCCACTGCCACGAGACCGACAGTACACCAATTCAATTATTAACAACATTCTATACATGTATCAAACAGGAACATTTGGACAGTTTTGCGAACGATTGTAAACGATAAAATAATGTTTGTACGGTCCACCTGTGTGGACACTCTACCTCTGAAGGTATACCAATACATACAGGTTACCTTCTATTCATTGACACTTTGGTTAGCAATTTTCGCTTAGCTAGCTTTTCTACGCTTCTACATTTACCAATATAGTAATTTGGGTGCCACCTGTGTGGACACTCTGGCGCCGTCCCATCTACGGGGAACGAGCAAAAGAGTTGGCTCGGCGGCGGAATCTGCCGAAAAGCCGAAAAAGGATAAACACAAGGGTATCGGCACCCAATAAAAAATTGTAGCAGTCGGTGTCGAAACCCTTGGACCGTGGGGTCCCGGCGCTTTTTACAGATCTTGCAAAGCACCTGGTAGAATCGACCGAGGATCCAAGGGCTGGCGCTTTCCTCGCTCAATGGATCAGTTTAGCCGTTCAGCGAGGAAACGCTGCCAGAATCATGCCTACCGCGCGCGGTCGACAATTAAAAAAAGATTTGACGTTTAATAAATGTGCTTCAAGCTCCTATATTGAATAAATTATGTTGACTTTGACTTTGACTGAAAGAATTAGTCACCACTTACGACACCCGACTGGGTTGGTGGTATTAAATATCGCGATAACTATTGAACGTGTGGCATTTGCCATGCTCTCATGATTCAATGATAAACACGCTCAATATAATTATTTATAATACACCGTGGAATCCGGGTCGTTTTGAAGCAGGAAGGAGGTCATATGCCATCAGTAGTACAATCGATAGGCACGGTACAGTTAAAAAGAAAAAAGACGTAAATATGTATTAATAAAAATAATAATAAAGGAAACTCGAAAGTGTGAGAACCATTAGTACCTATACTTTTCTTATCAAACCGAAAAATGATCAGACTTGTACCACAGCTTGTACTCTTAGGGTCAATTCACACGTACCACAACCACACCACGTCGCAGCGACAAAATGTGGTCAAGCTGTGGTTACGTGTGAATAGTGTCGCAACGGCTTTTTGCAGTTGCGTTGTGGTATCGACAAAATGTCGATGTGGTTGCGTTGTCGCTGTCGTTGCGATGTGGTAACCACGTGGTCATGTGCAGTTATACTCCGGCTTTCGTAGGCTTGACGGCATGTCGTGGCGATGTGGCCGCGGTGCCGCCGCCGGTGGTGGCGTTGCCGTCGCGATGTGGTTGCGATGTGGTCGTATTACAAAGGTGGTCAAAAACAACAGCAAAATGTGGTACGTGTAAATTGTAATATTCATTTTCAATACAAAATATCTTAGACTAATTATATCGGGACGCGTAACCACGTGTCATTCTACTAACAAACTTTCTGCCACTTTTTGCAGGGGGCGAGGTAACACGTTATCCGCAACTTTGGATTTTATTCCTATGACTTTAGATTCTAATTTTGAATGTTCAAAATCATGAAAAGTAGTCTCGTGTAAACCCCAAACATTCAAAATTATTGTTTCGCTATTATAGGCTGTCTCGTTTAGTGATAAGGTATAAAATTGGGTGTAAATGCGCAAGATTAATTGATCTAATACCGTGGCAGAGGGGAAATGCTACCGCAAGGCCGGTCCGGATATAATTAGTCTAAGCAAAATATACGCCTGACCACATGGCGTCGTTGTGGTGTGGTTGTGGCTGTGGTGTGGTTGTGGTACTCTTATATTCCGTGGCAGACTCAACGTGTCGTCATCGCGCCCGTCTACGTCTACGTCGTTACTACGGGTTCGAGACTGGAACACACTTACGCACATAATTTTTTTTTTTATTTAAGTACTTTTCTAATATTTTATCATCGTAATTAATTCTACTACTGATGGCATAACACCTCCTTCCAGCTCCAAAACTACCCCCATTCCACGTTGTATCATGCATGATCATGGATTACGATCCAAAAAATCGGGATAAATAATAGGGCGCGGAGGGTTCTTTCGCTATATTGACATAGATACCATGGACTCGACAGAAGAATGTACCTGTGTAAGTAGGTATATTATTTTTTCACTCCTCTATCTAAATCGGTTCAAATCATGACTCACAAGATGGAAAGGGGGAGGCTAACCTGATCTCAACAAAAAAAAGTATTCTCATACAAACTTTACCACCACCACCCCCTTGTTACCTTTAGAAGGTGTATTTCGAGAAACGCTACAACATTATTATGTTCAATTATGTTCCATAATTTTTTTTGTGGAATATTTAAATTTGTTCTTTTAACCTAAGATGTTTTATTGCTTTACGTCATTGCTTTTAACACAATCTTGAGACCTTTTTCAAATAAGTTCGTAAATCCGTCGAAGTTTTCTATCGAAATAGATAATCAGTGAAAGTGCAATTTACGTTTCATAGATCTTGTCCCCTTGATGAGGGTATGACAAGCTACTTCAGGGACAGGAAAATTTGAAGTTTCTTTGTTTTTTATACTAAACTGTATGGTTCATAGGGCAGGGGTGGCCAAACATTTACTACCCACAATTCCCCAAACGTTACACTAGGTTTTTGGTAAAAGAAAATTTGGACATGGTATCGTGGACATTAGTAAAGCCGTCGTCCTAATAAGTATAGATTGACAGTTTTTGTTATACAAAAAATAGGTTTAAAATTATATTCAAAAAATCTGGAACAGACATTAAATGCTGACGTTTCGAGGTGTCATATTTTGAGCCCTCCGTTTTTTTAGTGTTCGTTCGTTACGTTCTCACTAAATAAATAAATAAAAATACCATGTACAGTTGACACTGTAGTATACTACTGTAGTTACGGATTTTGGATGTCAAAATCAATTCTCGAAGTAATCACTAGGACTAGGAGCACTTTACGAAACTCGCTACGAAAATGGGATTGAAACTACTGTAGTTTACTACAGTGTAAACTCATGGTAAGCCTACTGCTTCCTTATGTATTAGCAATAAAGTTTTTTTTCTCTAGTTACATACATTTGGTGTAATATACTCACGCTCATAGAGATTTAGGTGTAGGTGCACGGAACAGACGCCACTTTTGAAATTTTTTCCAGGACTAGCAAGTTCATGAACGATTAATGTCTATAGAGTGTCAAGGTGACCTACTTACCCAACGTAATCCCAATTAAAAAGTCCCAATAACACCCTAAAGCGGATTTAATTCTTTCTAATCAGTTGGACATACCGTCTTTACCTGCAGCGTACACTGAGGCAGGAAAACGTTAATTATAAACTAGAGTTTATAAACAAGCTTTATATCTGAAAGGAGATTTAATTTTACGTGGTCTACATTATATATCTATGGGTTATGTTTTCCTGAAAATAAAGAATATTTAATTTTAATTTTTTTTTTAATTTTTTTTAAACTAAATAATTTTCAATACCAACACCGAAATAACAAAAACAAAAAAATCGCTGTAACTTTGGTATATTAGTTAATCGAGTCAACTAGATTCGGCAACTTTTCGATGGATCATCGCGAATTCATGATTTCGTTCATTCGGGGTTGGTAGTAGTGAAAGTTGATATTACACCCTCTAAAGTTGTACCATTCTTTTATATCGATAGGAACAATTTTTTTTCATTGCTGAAAATAGAACTGCACTTCAATTAAAAATGTTACAGCGACCTATTTGGACCGTATCAAAAACATCAACACAGTTGAATTTTCACTTAAAACATTTAAAGGACCGAACAGAAGTTTGTTGTCATGTGATGCATTAGACCGACTTATAACTATATTTTTTTCATACAATAATAGGAACAATTTGTTAATGTTAAAAAAAAGTAAATAAAAAGAAAAACATTTTTTTTTTGAAAATCGCAACCCCATGTAAGTGATTCGTTATTGGATTGATTTATATTTCAGACAATCTTTTTTGCTGGAACTAAACTTCCAGTACCACACGACATTGAGTTTATTCATTCCCGCTCGCTGATTCCTCGCGTTTTCCTGTCTAACTGTACGTCTATACGTATGCACTATACGGCTTCCAGCCGTTCCCTCACTGCACTCCGGGCCCTCTCGCCAACTGGCCGTGTCTGGAACATAATACTTACCTTTGTAAAAAAGTTTAAAGTTAGAAGAAGATAGTGCGATGCCTGATACAGAAGAGAAAGGGGTGCAGGTAAGATGCATTTTGGTTAAAGTTTTGGTAGTGAATAATTCAGTGGTCTCGTTATTTTTGAAACGTGTTTTTGGGTCGACGCGACTGCGTTATTTACGTTTATATTTTTTTAGGTTCATAGGAATAGGGTGTGTTTTGAAACAATGTTTTGCTAGATGACAGTGTTTGATATTGTATACTTCAATGTACCTATTTTGAACCGTAGTAGGTATGTCCAGTGAAAAAAGGAAGTATCAGTACCTACCTACTTTATCAAAAGTTTGGTGTTAAAGTGGACACAGTGTATTATGGCCGTGTGTTTGTGTAGGTGTGTATTCTATGTAGTGTACTTATACCTTGTACAAATTGGCCATGTTCTCGTTGAGAAATGAGGACGAAATACTTATTGAATCCCATTTCAGTGATGAAAAAAAAAATCCAATAGATTTCGTTTTCCTAAGAAAATCTGGTAATTACGTAGTAATTCTGGGACGTTAATATTTTCTCGCACTTTGAATTAAGACAATAATAATATTAGTCAGCCATTGCTTCTATTGCGATACTTAGTAAACTGTTTATTTTTATTCGATCGATGTTTCCTAAATGTTTAGTTTAAATACCTCCCTACTTCATGAAATCTGTATGAACTCGATTTACTTCAAAGAAAGAGATTTCTCGATCAATGTTCTCGGTTTGATCGCTATAAACAAAAGTGCTGGAATACCTCGAATATGTATTAGATTGCTATCGGACGTGGACGGTATATAAATGTACCTTACCTACATAATATGTAGGTAGGTAGGTACTCTGATCAAACTGACAAACGGATTTAGTCGATCTCATCGGAAAAGGTCTTCGTCAGATGTTTCTGTAACTTGTCAACACAAAATACATAGATCGATAGGTAAAGATTTTTATCTTTATATTTATGTATTTTGTTGAAAAAATGTACCTATATCAGGGGGTGTTTTAAATGTGTTACTTTTTTTAACGTACTTTAGAGGATCATAAAAACCTATAGAGCCAACATCGAAATCACGAAAATATAGAACCAATACGATATAAATATACTTAGATTTTTAGTTGTTCATTTTCTGTGTAAACAAGTGCAATTAGCCAGCTTATAAGAAACAGGAGGGGGCGTAGGCGTGATCATAATTCTGCCTTTCTTTTATTATACCTACCAACTATAAAGTATTTTTAACTTTGTACTATTTATAATGGCGACTAAATAACGATATAGATGGCATGATACTTAACAGATACAACTATATAAAACATCAGGATACAGATTTTTGTATAAGTGGTTCAATCAAAGTACCTAATCACATATATTTTTTGCTCCTAGCGAAATTGGTACTCACGATGCTCGGTTTCTCAAGATAATTCAGTACTTACCAGATGAGGTGGACTTATCGATGTAGCTACTCTCTCCCTCTAAAACAGTTAAATTAATAGCAAAGCTTACTTTTAGAAAGCTTTAAAACAAAGTATGAAACTAGTTTAAAACTCAACCGCACTCAAGGCCTGTGTTTACTAACAAATTCCAACGAAAATTCCCAGTGTTTCAAGCAATTTTGTAAAAACACTCTTAGCAATAACTAATAAAGCGGTATTTGCAGTGGCTGTTATTGGCTGGCCGTATTGGTTTGGCTAGGCCAGATATTAAACTGAGACCACTAGAGGTTTTGTTATAAATATTTCATTTTGAAGAGATACTGTTTCTTGTAGTTTGATTTATCTACTACATAATTTTTTTAGGTCTTTCGTAGCCATGTGTAGTGGACGGGAGACATCAATGCATCAGACAGAGGTGACTAATTCCGTCAAATCCGCGAGTTTCCAACTAGTCAAATTAACAACTCTTTATCAAACGTCAAAACGCGTGCATTGTATGAAATATTGTACTAAAATTTGGAGAGTGACGTCATTGTTTTTCGTCGTCGTTTTGATACTTTTTATAGTTTATCCAGATATTAAAAATAGTATTCAAGCAACAGAATTACTGAAAATGTGAGTTTAGCGTTATTTTCAAACGGTTTATTTACTGAGCAGTTAAAACTAAAATATATTTTATGTAGTCAACTCCCCAATTCTCTAAGGTCAAATCCGAGGAAATCTTTTGGCAAAATGTTATGTCAGTCTACCTAGTATTGATGTAGTTTACTGGGCTTTAGGTTTTGTTCGAATCGTACCTCAACTTCGACATTCGGTGACCTATATCGGCTTTTCTATTTTGAATGTTTTCACTCTTAGAAAATCGTGAGTGGAGAGGGGGAAAAGTAGTTTTGTTAGCAAATGTATAAATAAAACTATGTTAATTGTTTGGTTGGGAGATGAGATGATTTCTGACACAGTTCATAAGTAGGTACAGTTCTTGGCAAATGTTGTTTTATAAAAATATTGATTCCCTATCCTGTACCTAATTAGTCCGTAAGTTTTAGTTAAATAATTTATAAATAAATAACCAAATTTTGGTGGTTATTATGCCAGGAGAACGGTTACGTTTCAACTATTTTTCTAAAAATAAATCATGAAATTATACGTTTTTAAAAGCGGTAAAAGTTTATGTTATGCGTTTAAAATATATTAGTGTTTGTTTACATCAGTTTAGATGTTACAGTCAGTGATACAGTAATTCGCGTTGCGTCCGAGTCAAACAAACATGATGTTTATTTTATTGAACTCATGTAAAGTTTACAGATTGATATTTAAAATTTTTAATTTTCTATTAGAATTCCACCAACCCAGACTGGTGTCGCAAGATAGATACTTCGTATTCTTTATAATTATAAGACATCGTTAGCGTTACGTAGTACTTACTTGCATTTTATTCTGTGGTATCGGGTACATTTTTGTTAGCAGCACCGTATTGCCTCTACTGTACCGATTTAGGGTCACTGCATGACCTGCACTCTGATCCTAGAGCCAAAGGTAGAGCACAATAACCAGGCGAAAATTTACAATATTAAAAGTTGAATAGGTATTGATAGTTTATGGCCATGACGTTGACTGTTCTTGTACTTATAGGTAGATAACTAGATATATATTTTTCTTTTTATGTTTTTGGAAATAAACTGATTTGATTTGATGGCCTAGTCCGTCTCACCCTTATTCGTAAGAGAAGGCCTTTGACTTACCAAGGTTTCTACAGGCTGTAACTTATCTTTAAATGTAGGTATATCTATGTTGGACACTCCCCTAGATCCAAGATGTCTTCCACGACATTTGTTTTCGAAGTGTCCTATATTTCCGGAACGTCAAATATTGTCCCCTCGGGTAACGTTTGAATTGGAGAGAGCGGTTACACAAAAACTATTCCCTTTTATGAATTTTGGTCAGATTTGTTCCATGTTTCTGGTAGTAACAAGAGAATAAACCGAAGAATTTTCCTTATATTCATGCAATCCTGTTATTTTCAACACTATCGAACCAAAGATTTCAAAAGTGTTACAATAAATTCGAATCTATGATTTTTTAAGACAGACACCCATCGAGAATATGAGTTTTGAATTAGCTTATTATAATACCTATTCGGATCATTTCTATAAGTTATCATCATCATCATTTTCTGCCCGTATCCACCCACTGCAGGGCAAAAGCCTCCTCCCTATTTTGCCATTTTTCTCGGTACCGTACCGGCCGTACCAGTCGCATTTTATAAGTACCTATGAAAAATTTTGCGGGAATCGTTTCGAAGGAAATATAAATATAGGACATTAGCAATATGACTTAGGTTGGTAATAGGTATAATAGTGTAGAATAAACAAAATGCCATACAAAAACACTTAATTCACAGCAACTTTACTCAAGTGATATTTATGTATGTGGGTGCCAATTGACCTCAGGGTGCACCCATTTGTCTGCACACATCGACTTCATTATGCTTGTCCGATGGCTATTGGTTCAGGGCATTTAACGTAAGTGCTTTTGTACAGGGTGTTACTGTACAACAACGACATTTTATTCTGCAACTTTTTATATTTCGTCTTGTGTTTACTTACGTAGATAACCTGGCTTGGGAGTTGCAATAAAATGGCTTGGCTGGCTGGCCTGGCGTGGCCTGGCTTAGGTCTTTCTTTATTTCTTTCTCTCTCTCGTATCCTTTTTTTCTTTTGACAGTATGCAGAGTGTTAGGGTAAACAGTTGCATTACTTTAAGGGGTGATTGTACCCATGATATTGAACAACTTTCCCTAAGAAACCTAAAGGAAATTCGCTACTTTTCATACAAACATTCGATCAGCTGATTGCATTTAGTATGGGAAGTCCATTTTTTTTAGCGAATTTCCTTAAGTTTCTTAGGGAAAGTTGTTCTGTATCATGGGTACAATCACACCTTAAAGTAATGCAACTGTTTACCCTAACACCCTGTATCATAAAGTTTAAACTGTACCTAGTTTCCGCATTATCTCTAAACATCTTTTCGGGTCCTGCCAATCGTATGCCGATTTCCTATGAATTATTTTCAATGTATTTTTGTTTTTAAGTTATCGCAAACTATACATATAGTACATGCTAAAACTAAAAGTCTAAAAATGCCTATAGCTACAAAGGCAAACTAAAAACGATACTTAGGTGGCTGTTGTAGCAGTGTTTCTGACCGCCCTGGAATTTGGATCGTATGCATGTCAATATAGAGGGTGTACCTAAACCTAAATGCGTTACATAGTTGAGAGGGGATACCTACTTCAGACCATCAAACTGAACAACTTTCACTATGGGACCAATATTGAAATTGCGAAAAAAGAGCTGTTTCACAGAAAACGTCAAACGCAACTCGATCCAAATGTATTGGAAAACAGCAGATTTTTTTCGTGATTTCCACATTGGTCCCATGGTTTACACCATGTATAATTATGTACCTACATCATAGACGTGAAAGATAAATTCTTACTGCACTTTCGAGACGTTATCGACCCGACCTGTTCCTAAAATAATCTGCACTATTTTGTGTTAGGTTAGCTTAGGTTAGTAGCGGGTCGCCGACGCGACACGACGCGACGCGACGGATGCTACCAGACGAAATTTAATGGTTGTAAAAGTTATTACATCTACTTTAATCTCCTTAGGACTTGGGACTGATAGGATAAGAGATAAGTGTACTTTTTGCAACCATCAGCAGCAAGGCTAATTCAGTGTTTATGGGGTAGGTATAGAGCATCTCTGTGATGGAGATGGATCAGGTCTGCCTGCATAACTCCAGTCGGTTTAGGAGTTACTGATGATTAAAGGTCTGTAAAAAACTAACGATCAGCTGCAAGGCTGATCGTATGATATTGTCGTAGTATGCACTGTAGCTATGTGAACAGTACAAAAACTGTCCAGTTTTGTCAGTTGGTTAAGGAGATACATCCAAGGGCGGATCCAGGGGGGGGGCCCAGGGGGCCATGGCCCCCCCCACGGACCTCTGCGGATTGCATTGAATTTCGAGGCTGAGTAATGACGGCACTTTACAAGGGCATAGATTGATTGAGCTCTGTCCATAACCAATTCGTAGAGCGGAGAAAATTAGAGCTCGCTTCGCTCGCTCCATGTTTCTGTATTAATTATTGTACCTGTGTAGGTACAATAATTAAAACAAGGCTGTGTCAGAAATCTTTAGGATTATATTATTATGTGTATAATCCTAAAGATTTCTGACCACAGCCTTGTTTTAATTATTGTACCTACATTTAACCGCATTTAACAGCAAACCGGGGAACACGCCCCTGGCGGCACGTTTAGGGGGCGCGAAAATCAAGATGGAAAAAAAATATTGCATCGACTAGAGAATTTGCAAAAAAATCTCGTGCTCACTTCGCTCGCTCCTGATTTGAGACATCTCATTATATTGCAGTGACGAAATCTCGAGCTTGTTTCGCTCCCTCGTGGTTTAAGATCGTATTGCAGTCATGCCATTATATTGCAGTGAAATCTCGAGCTCGCTTCGCTCGCTCTTGGTTTTAGACCTTATTGCAGTCATCTCATTATATTTCAGTGAAATATCGAGCTCGCTTCACTCGCTCTTGGTTTTTTTGTTGTATTGAAATTACCTATCGCAGAATTCGATCATATTGCGAATTTCTGACTCGACCTAATCATATTGCAGTAAAATCTCGAGCTCGCTTCACTGGCTCTTGGTTTTAGATCTCATTGCAGTCATCTCATTATATTGCAGTGACGAAATCTGAGCTTGCTTCGCTCACTCTCGGTTTAAGATAGTATTGCAGTCGTCTCATTATATTGCAGTGAAATCTCGAGCTCGCTTCGCTCGCTCTTGCTTTTAGATCTTATTGCAGTCATCTCAATTTATTTCAGTGAAATATCGAGCTCGCTTCGCTCGCTCTTGCTTTTAGATCTTATTGCAGTCATCTCAATTTATTTCAGTGAAATATCGAGCTCGCTTCGCTCGTTCTTGGTTTTTTTGTTGTATTGAAATTACCTATCGCAGAATTCGATCATATTGCGAATTTCTGACTCGACCTAATCATATTGCAGTAAAATCTCGAGCTCTTTTCGCTCGCTCTTGGTTTTAGATCTCATTGCAGTCATCTCATTATATTACAGTGATGAAATCTGAGCTTGTTTCGCTCGCTCTTGGTTTAAGATCGTATTGCAGTCATCCCATTATATTGCAGTGAAATCTCGAGCTCGCTTCGCTCGCTCTTGGTTTCAGATCTTATTGCAGTCTTGTCATTATATTTCAGTGAAATATCGAGCTCGCTTCGCTCGCTCTTGGTTTTTTTGTTGTATTGAAAGTACCTATCGCAGAATTCGATCATATTGCGAATTTCTGACTCGACCTAATCATATTGCAGTAAAATCTCGAGCTCGCTTCGCTGGCTCTTGGTTTTAGATCTCATTGCAGTCATCTCATTATATTGCAGTGACGAAATCTGAGCTTGCTTCGCTCGCTCTCGGTTTAAGATCGTATTGCAGTCGTCTCATTATATTGCAGTGAAATCTCGAGCTCGCTTCGCTCGCTCTTGCTTTTAGATCTTATTGCAGTCATCTCATTATATTTCAGTGAAATATTGAGCTCGCTTCGCTCGCTCTTGGTTTTTTTGTTGTATTGAAATTACCTATCGCAGAATTCGATCATATTGCGAATTTCTGAATCGACCTAATCATGTTGCAGTAAAATCTCGAGCTCGCTTCGCTCGCTCTATGTTAAACGTTTTATTGCAACCACTCAACCTGGACCTGGCCTCTCTAAGAAAAAATTATTGCTACTCTTGTAGAGGAGGCCCGGGCCCGGCGCCAATCTCATGTTTTTGCCCCGCCTCGGAAAAATCGTAGATCCGGGGCTGATTGTTTTAGTTTTCTATGTATGTATACAAGACGTCTCGGGTCTGTGTCTCTAACTAAATGTTTTTATATCTTAATACGTGGCCTGAGTCGGCCGAGGGCCCCCCCCAAAATGAAATCCTGGATCCGCCCTTGGATACATCCAGTCAAAGTTCCGACCTTTGAACGGCTGTATCTCCTAAACCGACTGATGAACCATGTCAGTTTTGTACTGTTAACATAGCTACAGTGCATACTACAACAATATCATACGATCAGCCTTGCAGCTGATCGTTAATTTTTTACAGACCTTTAATCATCAGTAACTCCTAAACCGACTGGAGTTATGCAGGCAGACCTGGTCCATTCCCATCACCGAGATGCTCTATACCTAACCCATAAACTCTGAATTAGCCTTGCTGCTGATGGTTGCAAAAAGTACACTTAATCTCTCGGAATATGATGTTTATTAGCACAGGAAATAACATCAAGGCCGAGGAACGATTTCTGTTTCGGAACAATCAGAAACTCTCCCACAACAAAGTAATAGTAATAGTAGTAAATAGTAATATTTATTTGACAGCCAAAGATATACACACGATTTAATATTACAAATAAAAATAATGTGACATTATAACTGACGACATCAATAATTTTTATTTATGAAAATGTATAATGTGTAATGTTGAATTAATTTTATGAGTGTACCTTATATGTTTGTATAAGTGTATTTAAATTATATTATTGTATTTTATCTAATTGTAACAAATGTTAAATGTTATGGGACAAGTACCTGAAATAAAAATTTTATTCTTATTCTTATTACATCGACCTCTGCACTAGGCAGCTCCTGTATCGCGGGATCAAACATAGTATTTACTTTTTTAAGCGTAATGTTTTTGATACTTAGCTGTAGGTACTTTTGATACTTAGGTATGCAAAATTGTATGTTTCGGGTTGAGGTTGAGGTTAAAATTACAATAATAATGACTGTTTTGTTTCAAAACGGAGACGAGGTAAATAAACCGTTCATCAATTTTATAAATAACACAAAGAGTTTCATGAAAACATGCACTGAAAAAATGTTTTGTTAAATATACCCAAACTTTAGTGACTTCCAAACTGTTGCTACAACGCCCGATACAATTGAAACAAAACGAGAGAAAGAGTAGAGGAAACGAGAAGTAGGCAACCAGAAAACGTCGATCATGGTCAATCGAGTTTTGCTTATGAGTTGTCGAATCCCAAACATAAGAGAGAGAAAGACAGTTTAATGCAAACTGCTATTAAAACTGTACTAATAGACAAAATCCAGACACTTATTCCCACGTCATCTGAGCCCATAACTCTGCATGAGCAGCAAGTGATTGAGCAAAATAAACAACAAGCAGGACATTCTAACCAATTGTTTGATTATGTGCTACAAAACAGTTTGGAAGTCACTAAAGTTTGTGTATATTTAAAAAAAACATTTTTTTCAGTGTGAAAACGTAAACAAATACATTATATTTTTGATCGATTATACCTACATAAAACAAATAAATAAAGCTTACAGCCACATAATTAAACAAATAAAGCTTACAGCCACATAATTACATTGTTCTGAACATAAACTAAAGTGGCAATGGGCGGGGCACATTGCTCGCAGAACCGATGGCCGATGTGGCCGAAGAGTCCTCGAGAGGCGACCGCGTAAAAGAAAGCGCAGCGTGAGTTGGTGTCGGTGTCGTATCCCACAAGGTGGACCGACGACCTGATGAAGGCGGCGGAAACCCGTTGGATGAGGGCAGCGCAGGACCGGCCTTTGTGACGATCCTCGGGGGAGGCCTATGTTCAGCAGTGGACGTCCATCGGATGCTATGATGATGATGATGAACTTAAACTGAAACTACTTGACTTTTAAGTATGGAAACCAGACATTAACAACACAAAGTAGAACATCCATAAACGACGGAACCAACTTATTAAAGTTGGCAAAAACTTTTTTTGCATGGTCGCCTATTGTCTACTCGTACCTATACAGGATGTACAATTAAATACATTCCCTATTTTAGGGGGTGCTTCAGCCGATCAAACTGAATAACTTTTATTTCCTCTAAATCCAATAACATCCAAATAACTTGTGACTTGCAAATAAATGAATATGAATATGAATCTATTTAGGTAATAACTTTTATTTTGGGATCAATATTCATATCACGAAAATCAACATATCAGCATCAAATACACCACGGGAAATAATTCAAAAACAGAAAAATGTCCCAGATCGCCTAATAATTTTCTATTTCAATAATAATAATATAATTCAATATAATTTGACGACGCATGTTGCTGAAGTGAATTATGTGAGTAGTTTAATTTTGGTTTTTGATAATAAATTAGTAGTATTCCATGTTTGAAGTAGGTTTGAAGTATGTATAATGGTAAAGCCTAAATATGTGCAAAAAAATTTATCATCAGGTTTTTTAAAACGAGATAATATTTAAACTTTAAAATTAGAACTGTTGGTTTCAATAATTCCTCCAAACCAGGGCCTCTACTCCGACATTCGAACTTCGCAATTGCGTGAACGTTTTCGTTCCAATTTTAACTCTATTACAATGACGTTCGGACCTTGACCGGCATCCTTCAGATCGTCGAAGTTTTTATATAGAGTTTGACACATGACATAACCTTAGCGAATACCGAATTTATAGCTCACCGGTATGTTTCAATGACGAATTAAAGGTTGTGTGTGACCAATGTTGTGACGATGTTTGCTCTTAGGGAATTTCATTGCTGTACCTTTATTTCATAATGTTGGTACTGTACTAAAAAATATTCGTTTTAATAACTAAATTCACTGTCATTTAGGCTTGGTGACCCAAACCCAAGTCTAGCAGTAGGTATTACTACCTGCCCGCTGCTCTCACTGCAGGCCCATGCCCATCGAACAGCGGTCACAGTTCATACCGAAGAGCAAGGATCTCCTTTATTCTAAAGCATAGAGACCGCATCAATTTACGATTATACGGCTGTCCCTTAGATTAAAAACTTTTCGCTTACGCTGAAAGATGGAGCCAAGAAATGAGAGAGCGGGATAGCCAGTTATAAAAACTTATGTAAACAAAAAAGACAGATATATTATTTTTTGTTTCGGTCACCGTGGCCGGTTTTTTTGTTTGGCAAGATGTCAAACCATTGTCAAACCTATGGAATGTTGATGACATCTTGCCAAACAAACCGACTTTTTGTATGCAAAAGTCACACTATTGCTGTTTCATGTGCGGCCACGGTATGGTTTCATCTAGTTACTATATCTATGGGCTGTCCACTTTACACTTGTCACTTTTGTGCTAGTGTGTGTGAAAAGTGGCCGTAAACATTAGGGCAGTTGTCACTTTGGTCTAATTTGTCTCTTTTGTCCATACTATTTGACACCACATACTCAAACACAAACGTCAAAAACACAATTACCATTCCATTGACATTCTTGCAATGATATGGCTCCCTCTATGCTTTAGAATAAAGAGATCCTTCCTCTTAAGTTCATACGTTTAGCTTTTTGAATGTTTCTGGTCCAAAATAATCCTAAATCATTACACCAACGTATTAACGTCAAAAGTCGACTTTCAATAGCCGTGCGCATACGCAGAACGTATTCGTACCGAGTTCATTTTGCGGTTCTATTTCTGTCCGGCGCTGTAAACATAATTGTGTGTTGTTGTTTACTTGGCCAATATATGCGTTCGGTACTTGGCTTGAATATTGGCATTCAATTACATGTCTTAACGTATTAATAACAATACTTAATGCTAGATAACCTGTGTTTTGCCGAGACTATCCGACCGTAAAATTATGCACCTATTTCTTTGGCGAACGAAAAGTGATTCGAGTAAATGTTTACACAGGCAGGGGTTAATAATACAACGCCGCCAGGTAGCCTAGAAAAATATTGCCGCAAGTACCTTTTCCGTTATGATTTTTGGTAAAATTTTCTCCACCGATCTGTTTGGGAAGTAAATGAGGTGCCATCGGAAGGAGACTAATCTAAAGAACTGTAAAAACTAGGGTTGCCACCTCTACTTGTCGTCACATCGTATCTACTTGTCGTCATTGGTTCCTAAATCGCAATGAACCAAAGCTACAACAAGAGCCAAGGTTATCGATACAAACAAACACTTCAAATACAAATAGTCAACTGCAATTGGCATTATGTCAAAGCGCAGTAAAGAAGCGAGAAGTCGTAATAATGTTGTGGTCGCTAGCCGTTCTAAAAGGTCTTGGGATTGACGTCTCCATCCGTGACGAGTTGTTGTTCACCCGACTTTGGAGAAGTGAAAACGAGGGTATTGTTTCAGCAACCCCATTTCTTTATAGCCGTGTGGTTCAGGCGGCTCGTGTGGCTAAGGGTTAGGCAGTGTTTTTGTAGGTGAAAGGATATAAGACTAATTATTATTAAATTATTACATTCTGACAGCATACCTACCGCAGAAAAAGAGAATGCAATCACTCAATAATGGGTGATTTGTAAAAACTTTCCAAATTTTCAGGAGTGGTTCAGACATATTGAACAAACATGAAATTGAACAACTTTTACGATGGGATGGGACCTAAAACGTAGTGATTATATTCTCTTTGATGGGACCGATATTAAAAACTGCGTAAAAAATTCAGCTGTTTCATATAAATATTGATCGAGTTATTGACATTGTCTATGGAATAAGTAGCATTTTTTTTCGCATAGGTATTCACATTTGGTTCCTAAGTAAAAGTTGTTCAGATTAACGCATTTAAGATTATTTCCTTAATAACGACTTTGTGCGTTTTACCATGGTTTTAGACCGGTAAAATTTTGAGAAAAAGGCCTCCGTTTCAAGTCTAGAAGCAAATCATATTACTTTTTAGTAACAAATGTTTTCTTACTAATTCGACCTCGCTGAATCCGAAAATGCTTGTTACCAACTCGAAATTCCAGCCGGAAGCGAGATATTCAAGATGGCGGCCAAAAAACCGGAAATCGACGTATTTTACGCCTCCTAAGACCTATAACCCTGATTTAAACACCAAATTGTTTAGTTTTGAGGGCATAAAATACACATACATACATACATTCATACATTCACGACCATAATCTCTTTCGGGGTGGACAGAAACGTTGCTATAACTACCAGTTGTCTTGCATACAGTTTCAAAGCTCACTTTAGCGTATTGAAGGTAGCATGGCATATTATGCTCACGACTATATTCCCCGAGGGGTAGTCAGAGTTATTCTGAAAACTCAGAACATCCACGTTTCTCTAAGTAATAGGCGTAGGCAAGGCATAGGCCTATTAAAAGATTCAATATTAAATCAATTACGAATTCAAGATTAAACGCACATACACAAAAATAGAATATGAAGTCAGTTTATATTATTATACTTATTATTTATTAAGAAATATTTTAGATAACCAAAGAAACCTCGCTATGCGTATTTAAACATAGAGCTCGGCATTTACAAATCTTCATACATGGGTTGGACCCTTTTCTGCACCGGCACTGGTTCGTTTGGCACAAGCCTTTGCAACCACATGCACGAAGAGCATCGCAGTAGGCGGGAATAGGTGGCAGCCTCATGAGAATTGGCTCCAGTTTCATTGTAGTGTCGTGCACTTCCTAGCCACAGTCCTCCGGAGAGGGAACCCTAGGCTTTGCGATATGGGCGCTCTCCCAAACGCATACCTGTGAAAGAAAAAGTGTGTGAGTTTTAAATGAGGATACGGAATGTCATTTCCATATTTTGACCTGCTTACCTGGTAGTGGCACCTTTGAATATGTAGGCGTAGAGCATCGGAAGTTGGAGGCAAATTCTCGGGTTTCTTAACAGCTCCAAACAAAAAACTCCGTGCAGCGTCATCCATTATGAACATACAGTATTCCACAGTAACAGAAGAAGAGATAACTAAAGAGTTACTACGTAAAATTTACTCACTTCCTTAGAAAATGATAAAATAATTCCCACGCTTTAATTGCCAGAGGTCGTTAAATCAAAAGCACGGTGTTTAGACCTATGAAACAACTCCAAAGTAGCCAGCAACCAAGGAATATACTACTCTCCAGCGACTGACTAGCTCTGCCTTCGCTCAGTGACGGTTCTCATCGCGCAATCGTGTGGTGTATTGAGGCATTTTGCTGCCAATCAGCGACGACTTTGCCATATATTATTATGGTCATACACGCAATGATGCGACATATTCAACTACTGCCGCGCCTCACTGGTCTTACGTATCCTACTGTTGAGGCCGACCAGTCGGTATACCAGATATTGGCGCCTTAATTAAACTTATTAATGTTCATTTATTTAATGATAATAAAAAGGAAAATGGGAATCTATTTACAAAATAAATAATTAGGAGTATTTATGGGGAATTAGGGGATAGGAAATTAGGGTTTAGGAATGTAATGCATTAAGATCAATTCTTGAATTGTCGTCTCTTTGTCTGTTTCTTTGTGCACGCATAACATAAAATCTACTGATTCGATTACAATGGGGTTTTTACAAAAGCATAGAAAATAGTGTGTATTAACATTTAATTTTTAATTTATCGCAATCGATAAACTTAATCAAAAGTTATGAGTACTAAACGTTTTCAAGTACGCGTATCAGTGGTTTGCGCGTACGATATTGCGAACGCCACTAGTAACACATAAAAAAAAACGCACTAGCAGATTCCAAATGAAATTTTCATGTATTTGGGTGTATTTCTTGTCCTCAAAAACTTAAAATTAGCTTTAAATTTCGTTTAAATAGACCTTAGATGGCGAAAAAAGTGTCGATTTCCGGTGATAACCGCCATCATGAATATCTCACTTCCGGTTGGGATTTCGAGTTGGTAACAAGCATTTTCGGATTCAGCGGGGTCGAATTAGCTAGAAAACACTTGTTACCAAAAAGTAATATGATTTGCTTCTAGCTGTCAAATTTTTCAATTTTAATTCTAGTCTATTTTACCGAATATTTGTAAACATAATTCGGTCAGCCACAGCCGCAGTTGAAACAAACTTGGTGTTGTGATCCGGCTAAAGGTTCTAATCGTGTTTCATGCGTCATATTACTAATGAGATTGAATTGTACTTCAGATACTGAAGCACGAGAATAGCACAAACAAATTTCCGCTACGCTATTTGAAGTCATTTTTCAAAATGAAGCCTTAGGCAACATAGCAGGAAGGATTGGTATTGCTTGTAAGTTTTAAACGTCGGGCCTATTCGTATCGAATGCGTCAAAACAACCATAAAAACAATGGTCTTGCTTATTTTCATGTTGCTTGGAAAGTGTAGCAAAAACAGAATCTAGAGCATGCCTTTTTATTGTTCTATTGCTCCTAGAGATCCAGATTATATTCGGCTAGGAAAACAAGTAAGTGTTGAGTTCATGTAAACAGACGATGAAAAAAAGTGTTTATACAATATGATTACACTGGCTATCATCATTATTACGAAAAAAAAATATCCATTCATACTGTCAAATAAATAAAAAAACAAAGATTTCTTCTTTTGTACGCTAATGTCATTTTTAACATTTTTTTTGGTGGCGTTTCAGCCAGTCATCTGTATTTAACTGAATTAAAAACTGCTCGGTTGTCATTTTGTTGTAAAAAAAATAATGAACTACTACTATTTATAATCTTTCTGGTGGGTGAGTTTTTGGCAGTTATTCCATAGCTACGTTTGGAGTCCACATATTTTATCGAATTTTTATTGTTTATAGTGAGTTTTGGTTCGTAAAATTGGTGTTGTTTGGCGTAAAAAAGTTTCGTGCAAGTGAACAATATACAGTTCAGTGAAATATGATGGTGTATGGGTCGTAAACAGGAAAAGTGTTCCGTCATTTGTAGCGCGGCAAAGCGATCGGTTCACCTCTTTCCTGTGGACTTCTCTGCGTTTCCTGCGGCTTTCAATTGTCTCCAAAAACTCCAAAGAAGCGTCAAAACGTCGAACACCAACGTTTTAATTGCTATAAATGAAAGAACTTTATTGAAGACATCGGTTGTATGGGTTTCTTTACCTTGAACTGAACCAAAAAAAACAAATCTTTCTGGTGGTGAACTTAGGTGGTGAACTTCTTTATGCTAACCTTTTTAGAAGAAAACGTTTTTTTTTTCGGCGGGAGAGGGATTATATTCCTTGAGCGGGAGTCTGGAAAATGAAGTCGAAATATTTGTTATTTATAGTTATTAGTGGTACTTGCGATTAGTAATAAAGATTTGTGGATTGTACAAGGTGTTAAAAAAACGTTTGTGATAGAACTTTAGAGTTCCTCCAAAAATATGGCGAGATAACGAAGTACTATAAAAACTTTGCCTCATCCATCGTTGATTAAAAATGTTGAAGAACATGTCGTATAAAATGTCGAAAACAAAATTAATAATAAACCGACGGAAGTAGAATCTAGTGGAAGTAGGTACTTAATTGAATTATTATTGTCAAAATTAAGATGATTTTTCATTTGTTACAGAAATATGTCGTCAGTACAGATCGGAGTGGGGACATCCATGTCCACGTACAGGTGAGTTGCAATTTGTTCCTAATTCCTATAAGGTACCTAATTGTATAAGGTACTTATAAAATTTAATAACATGCCACATTAGTAATTGTATCGATAAATGAGTCCACTTCCTCATTTCATTTCATCTAAAGATTTTAAGCAAACTTTACAATCCACGTAATAAATAAAATTCTCAAGCGAAAATTCACCAAGATGTAATAAGTGTACGTATAAAGGTGCACTTACCTATTACATTAAAGCTACATTATTACCTTATTCTACTTGCGGCCAGCTTGCTGCGATATGTCTATAAAAACCACAATAAAAAACATTTTTTTTTTTACTACTATGGATTTTCCGGTTGCTATCCAGTACATCATTACAGGGTATAAGAAAACTCTGCATAAGGAACGAAAGAGTAATTTATTTCGGTAGTGCAATTAATTTCACGCTAAATTGATTCGCTGCTTCTGGGAATAGACAACCCAAATAACCCTAACTCTATAGTTATCTCCCTGTTATCTCCTAATTTCGCGATAGAAATATGGCAGCATGCAACGTGCAAACGAGAGCAAGGGGTATCAGTAGCTCTTTATTTTAGAGTCATTTCATTATTGTAGCCGGTGCATTAAATTATGTAGAACGTGTAGAACCTCCTGAAGATGTGACAAATAGGTGTCACATCTTTGTCAATTATGCTACGGCCATGATACGGCAGTGTCCCACTCGTTTATCTCGGCAGCAACTTTTTTGTTTAATCTGAAATCGTATACAGTTATTAAAAAGAAAATTGTATAGTGTAATAACTACAAAAATAAAATTCATCATTTTATAGTTGAATAATACATATAGATAGATCCCATAAACAATATCTCAAACAAAGCATGAAACTAATTTCCGCTGCAAAAAAGAAAATTCGCGTGACATTTCAATTTCCCGCGCGTGAAAGCGGCGGGAAAATGGGAAATATCAACCGCTATCTTGGCAACCAACGGATTATGCCCGTGCAGATTGGACTATCCGTTTCGTAAATGAGGCACTAAACATTAATTTATTTTCCACTTCGTTAAGCTAAGTAAGTAATTTCTCTCGTCCTGATAAAATTTGTTGTAAAGCGCCTGCATATTAATTTCATTTTATGCGGTAGATATCATTGCGATAAAATGTTTTAAGGAGATTTAATTATATTGTTTTTCATGCTGCTAAACAGGGAATAGTTCCAAGACATGGTCAGGTAAGTCCACAACATTACTTTTATTTCAGGAAAGCGATGCATTTTTTAACACATATAGGTATGCGTTTGTTGCACAAAATTCGCAGTCCAGTTCAACCGGAAGAGTTCAACTCTGTCCTAGACAAAGTCTTAACTAGTTAGATTCGGATATTTAGAATTATAATAATTGATTCGATTGGTATCAAAAACGGAAATCCATTGTGTCTGGAATAGATAGCCGTTTTTGATACCAATCGACTCAATTATTTAGAACATCTTTGGCTACGCATAAGCATAAGCAAATGCTCACGACTATATTCCCCGAGGGGGTAGTCAGAGATATTCTGAAACTTCAGAACATCCACGTTTCACTAGTAGTACCGAAACTCTGTCCAGTGTGACGGGGAGTGAGCCCGTCGCCACTTGTAATGGATCTTTGGCTACGGCCTGTGATAATTATAATCATGAGCTAATAATAATGCTTATGCTGATAAAAAAGGCAACAGTTGAAGGATAATCCTCTTACATCACAAAACTGCGATAAATTCTCCACATTATCGTTTCTCAGGCTTACAACTACTAACACCCTTTATCCTTATACAAAAGGAAAGGTATCATACAAATCCTTTCTATTCTTTACACCTTTATTCGTAATCCAAGTTTATCACGCACCATTTCAGTATCTTTCATGGCAGGGAAGAGACGAAAGATAACAGTGATACGGTAAAGAAAGGGATGACATACCTGAGGAAGTGGAAATTGTATTATTATCTACGCGTATATCTGCTGGTTCGGAGAAGAGCGTTTTGCGACGCAATTTCTAATATTGATCTTTGCAGCTGAGAGGAATTTAGATGAGAAAATAAAGAGATCTGAGATAGAAAGCTCGAAGAAAGCTTGTAAGCGATAAGGTTTCTTTTCTACCTTATCCCTGAAGAGCTTTCTGTGCAGTCCAGTTTTTTTTAATGCAAAAAGCTAGCCAGCCCTGCCACTTGACTTGTTATTCCTTAATAATAAACATAGTTTTTATTACTTATGGTAATTACAAAGTCTAATCTAGCTGATTTAGTACTTTTCTGAGGTATTGGTATCGTAGTGCCCTTACTGTAAGGGCACTACAATTGAAAAGGTAAAATTTTTAGGTAAACGGACCTAACAGGCACAATACTTCATACGAATGCTCAATAATTACTTACATTAAATTAAAAAGAGAGACATTAGAATAATAGAAAAAAAAGGGTCAGTAATAATAATAAGGTACCTATGGAAAGTATACCGGATGTTTTTTTTTACCGTGCTAAAACTTTCAGGGGCGGTTCAGCTCATCAAACTGAAGAACTTTTATGAAATCTATGAAAGCAAAATTCTTTAAAAAAAACATCTGTCTCACATAAGTAACATTTGAGAGGAGTATGCATTGCAGTTTAGTATGGAACAGCTGTTTTTTTTTTTGCGATTTCAGCTTTGCTTTCATACTAAAAGTTGTTCAATACCCCTGAAAGATTAGGAACGGTAAAAAAAAATCGTTATAAGGTAAAAAAAATTACGAAACCTTCTGGTATAAGGTACCTAAGTACTTGATGTGTATAGGACTTGCTACAACTGCAAGCCTGCGTAGGTACTTTTATTCGTTTCAGTTAGTATTTATCAAAGGGTTCAAGACAGCGCAGCGTGTCTTCTAAAAGTAATCTTATCTATCTGGGTCGGGGTTTGTCTTCTCCGAAATACGCGTTGGTAAAGAATAAGATTAAACCATTGTGGCTTATGAATATGAATGAGACGGGGGAAATAAACAGTCAAATCAAACTTTTATTAAAATTTATTTATCTTTTCGGGATTGACAAAAATGTTGCAACAAGTTTATTCAAAAGTCTTTCATCAAAGACTATAACTAAGCGAGGGATCGTAGGTAGTAAGGTGCACTCTTTATTTACGGTTTCAAGATGGAAAGATGCGATTTAGATATCCAATGGTGAAAAGTGGCTAGCCTTTCGCCGCGTTAGACGGTCGGCACAGATTTATCTAGATTTTGGTATTTTGAAAAACGGGAAGCACAAATAAGTAGCTATCTATTTAGGGTTATTTATTATCAATGTTGAAAAGAATTTAGGATGAAATTGTGTGACAAGTGTAGCTATGGATAGCTTTTTGAATCAAGGTAAAAGGCAAAAGAAACCATAGCGTCTAGCTAGTTGATTTACTAGCATACACGGCACCATAGCAGCACGGCACATGGCAGTGTGATAAGGGATTGGTGTAAGTTGAAGGATGATGTGGTAACCAGGATTGAAAGAGATATGCTTAGGTGGTTCGATCACGTACAGAGGATGAATGAGAGTACACTCACTAGGGAGATTTATCGATCCAATGTGAGTGGAACAGTCGAGAGAGGGCGTCCGAGGAGAACTTACCACGACCATATAAATGGTCTTCTACGAAAAGGAAAAGTGCTTAGCACCCTCAACCGACAGAAGTGCATGAAGAGATGTATGAAAGTGGATGAGGCGAGAGAAGTATGTCAGAATCGTTGTGTGTGCCGAGCCTTAGTCTCTGCCTACCCCTGTGGGATAGTAGCGTGTGTATATGTATGTAAAGCATGTATGTATGTACAGGGCACCATGGTAAATAAATACGTTTTTCTTAGCTGCTGTTAACTAGTTAAACCTTTGACTACTTATATAAGGACTGGCCTTGCGGTAGCATTTCCCCTCTGCCACGGTATAAGACAAAATTTATCATGAGCATTTACACTCAATTTTATACCTTATCACTAAAAGATACAGCCTATAATTGCGAAACAATAATTTTGAACTTAGAACGTTTGGGGTTCACACGAGACTACTTTTCATGATTTTTAACATTCAAAATTAGAATCTAAAGCTATCGGGAATAAAATCCAAAGTTGCGGATTTCATGTTACCTCGCCCCCCGCAAAAAGTGGCAGAAATGTCTGTTAGTATTGTCACGGCCGCTGTCAAATGTCAAACGTAAAGAAGGCATTCGAAAATTCGGCCGGCTCATTAACAATCGCCGTGGTCCTACGGTCTAAGGCTCGGACTTCCATGCCGGGGGGTGACGGATCGAATCCGATCAAAAACCAAAAAAAGTATTTCTAGATTTTAATGTTTGTAGAAATGTTCTAGAAGGAAGAGAAAATGAGAAGGAATATCTGGAAAGGGACAGAAAAAATAAAGGAAACTTCCAGAAAGGTGGGATAGAGGTATCTGGAAGAGAACAAAAGAATAATTCTGGAATATTCTGCGGGATATAAAAAGCGACGAGTTCGCGGTCACAGATCAGTTCTTGGTTTAACAGTGAACAGTGCGGAACAAAAGGAAGAAAAGTAAAAGTGGAAAAGTACTAGTGAAGAGAAAAGTGCTAAGTGGAACAGTGAGTAGACAAGTGTCAGTGTAGTACGTGACGTCATAGTGTCGGTGTAGTACGTGACGTCATAGTGTCGTACGTCGTGACGTCATAGCCGTGACGCGTGTCGTGTCGTCACAGTAGTGACGTAGTGGACTGTGAACAGTGACAGTATGTGGTGCACGGGGAATCCCTGCGAGGACCCGGTGAAGTGAACCGTTTAGGGGAACCTCTGCGAGGTGGACCGTTTGTAAGTGTATCCCAAATAAACACTGTAAAATTGGACTTAGCGTTTCACTCCAATCCCGGAACCCGTCGCTCGTAACAGTATAATGACACGCGTAACTAGTCTCTATATAAGTAGTCAAAGAGTTAAACGTAAATGCAGTTCGATGTTGATATAGAGAAGCAATTTGGTGCCTTAAATAGGTATTTAAACCAATCAGCTGACCAATTTTTTTGAGTCTGCAATTTATTTTCCCGTTATGATTGGCTTCATTTTATCACTGGTATCTACAGGGTGAAATTGATATCATTAGCATCCTCTTAAACTAAGAGTCTACCCATCAAACTGAACATCTTTTACTATGGGAGCAAACCGATCGGAGCAACAAAATAATCAGCTGTTCCATACTAAATGCCTATATACTCAACTCAAATGTATGCAACAGCTGATTATTTTTTTGCTCTGATCGGTTTGCTCCCAAGTGAAAGTAGTTCAGTTTGATGGGTAGACTCTTAGTTTAAAAGGATGCTAATGATATCAATTTCACCCTGTATATAGCCACCTATTATCGCTTTGATTGTCATACAATCCTCAAAAACATCAAAAGGCCAAAAGTTGGCCCTTGTGCTTAAAAATATAGTTTACCTATAAATAAGGCGAAGTTTCTGACAACCCTTGAAGTTATATAGATATGTATGAAATATATATGTATTTATCAAGGTCCCTTAGTAAGTAACATCAATTTATTTTTGTAAGTAGAATCATACTGCTTCAGTTAAATGTTACACCATTTTTCTTTGACTGAAATAACAAGAGAACAGAGTTGTATTTACATGGACAAGTAACGACCATCTGACATAAAGGAAAGAGGGAACAATGGCCATTCTAGTTTCCTACTCAAGGAAATAATACATGAGAAGTAAGAACACCTCTTTGTCTTGTAAACTGTCGTGTTACTGAGATCCAACACTATGACCAAAGGAGTGTTTTCGTGAAGTGGATGTTATTCTGCTTTGTCAGAGATTTTGATACTAATTTAAGAAATCTTTAACACCTTGCTACAGAGATGTATCAAATCAAGTTCCAATTGAAACAGAATCTAGTACTACGTATAGCCTCATAACACCGAGCCGTAATTAGGACGGAGAGAATTAAGACAAGAGGTACTCTGAAAAGAATATATTTTTGTAGTCATTAAGGCCGAACGCTTCAAGTAAATATTTTACTTTTGAAGGAACCTTCAGCGTTAATCCACCTTACCCGTCTAAATCTATTTGGTCCTTTCATAGGGGCTTACGATGATAGACTCGAATTACAGGGTCCTTCTTAATATGCTGACACGTTTTTAAGGGGTTGATCAGACTATCAAACTGAACAACTTTCTCTATGGGACCAACATCGAAATCGCAAAAAAAAATCTGCTGTCTCGTAATAAAAAAGCATTTCGATCGAGCAGGTTTGCAGCTTTGTATGGAAGAGCTGATTTTTTTTCGCGATTTCGATGTTGGTGCCATAGAGAAAGCAAAGAGAGAATGTTGTTCAGTTTGACGGTCTGATCATCCCCTTAAAAAGGTGTAAGCATATTAAGAAGGGCCATAAAGGTGTAGGATAACGATATAGAATTACTTTAGTTTGTTCAAATCACCGATGGTTATTTATACATTACTACATAGGTACATACTTACATACAGAAGTTTAAAAATTGCTCAGTAAATAAATAATAAATAAATATCTTGGACAATGTCACACAAATTATCTAGTCACATTTAAAGTACCAGAATCTAGCCTGGACTTGTATTATGATGACTAGACAACGATGATGACTAGACAACGATATAGAATACATATATAGATACAAACAGTATAAATAAACGTCGGTTATTTAATTACAAATGTTTGTACTCATGTCATTGTATTCAACTTTTGAACTCACGCCTTCTCTTCACCCACAGACCAGCAGTGGTCTGTGGTTTCACGGGAATGCTGAGCACTAACCATTTAGGCCCAATTCACCTACCAATATGAATAAACGAAAAAATAAATAATTATTTATGCAAAACTAGTATCGAGAGCAGAGTCTAATTATCAAGGTTCCAACATAGGTAATTTTTTTCAAAATATCAAATAATTTGTAAGTAATTTAAAATTTACTGAACTCCATGTCAAATCACCGCATTGGCACACTCACCCTAATTACTAGCGCTTTCATTCATTGATGAAATAATATCAAATCATTTTTCCATGAAACATAAAATGCGAATAACTTTAAATTTTAATTAATAAAATATGAAATTGTTGTTTCAATGCAATTATTTCGTTATAAACGTTATTCATTAAGGGTTGAATCTGTGAAGCGATGCGGTGCTGCCAGATGAGGTTCAACACTAGAAATCATTCTTGTACTACGCCGACACTAAGCCAAAGTTGTTTAGATACATTTAATAATGCATTGCCAATTAGTATTGGCAGTCACTTATTGGCAGTAACGCCATACCCTATACTATATAATTATATTTCGTCTAACAAACTGTTTTTGTACAAATTTCAGGGTGACTTGACCCAGCAAGATAAGCGATGTGTCTTCCTGACTGTCCACGATCTTGGAACCAATCGTAAGCGTTCATTTTTATTTAATTATTATGTTTCTTGTTCCATTATAGTGACACAAAGTTTGCTGACACACTTTTTGAAGGGGATAATCAGACCGTCAAACTGAACAACTTTTTCTATGGGACCAACATCGAAATCGCAAAAAGAAAATCAGCTGTCCCATACATTTGGCTCGGTTTGCAGTTTTTTAAGGAACAGCTGATTTTTTTTCCGTGGTTTCAATGTTGGTGCTATAGAGAAAGTTGTTCAGTTTGACGGTCTAATCATCCATTTAAAAAGTGTCCGCATATTAAGAAGGATCCAATATATTCTTATTATGTAGGTACAGATAGCAAATGTTTTTCATAATCGTACAATTCAAGCATTGCAATTATTTTGCACAGTAGTAATGTAACATTAATACTCACTAGGCGTAATACATACAAAATTATAATAACTAATAAATATTAAAATAATAATCGACATTGTCATTGGTTGCCTATAAAATAATTTGACTCACATCATGTCATACACGTTTATCTATGACAATAATTTATGCACTAGGTACTATTTGTAGACAGAGCTAAATGCACTGGTCAATTAAGAAAAACAAAAGATCTCGTGTGGTCATGGCGACCCGTAACCATGTGCAATTAAACCCTAACACTATAACAGCTTCACCTCTGTTTTGAACTCCAATTACCGAAGACTTAATGTTTTTACAACGTTTTATAGGATGTTGGAATTTTAATGGGTACACTAGATTTTTCTTTCTCTTTTCCTTAAGACCACAGATTAATAATAAGTTACTACTTAAGGCTCCTTTACTACACTGGAGGTTGTCAGTCGGCTCTGCAAGTAAACCCCTCTCAGTGCTCTATTGTATCGAAAAAGTTGCTTGGTGCTTTCCTATGTCAATTTGTTTTAGTGAAAATCGGACAAAAAAGATCACTATGATCGATATCAAAAGGCCGAGTGGAAGGCCTGCGGATGCTTGCCAGTCATTGCTTCTTCCAATGTCCTTTCCATCCTAAATAATACTTAAAGCATAATTTTATTATAAAGGTGACCTACACAGTAGTCATAAAAATCGAAATACCAATTTCCACCCCTTTTAGAATTTGCCGGAATCATCAGATCATGAATTTCTGCCCCTTTCTGTCCCTTGTGTAAAGCATTGTCCACTCCCAGTTATTATTATTCGTCAGAGGAGGCCCTGCAGTGGGATCCTACAGACTTGAATTTAGTTAACAGATTTACCTTTCTTTCAATCGGCTTCTAATAATATTAAATATCTACAGATTCCTCCCTGGTGGACTTCGTCAACTGTCCAGCGATGGCAGAGATCAAGGAGAGGTCTTGCTTCATCCACGTTGATGTGCCAGGTCATGAGGAGAACTCGCCTGATCTTCCTGACTCGTAAGTATCTGAAGATCTACGAACCCGAAATATCACTGTAAATTTTAAGACAAATATGCGAATACAATAATAGTAAAGTAGATTACAGTACGACTAGGAAAATAATTACTTAATCTTCGTTTGCGCAGTCCCCCGACAAAACCCGAAGTCGTTAAGTAATAAAAGAGTGCAAAGTCGGATAGAGCAACGAAAAGAGCGCGAAAACAAAATACCCAATCCTGACAAGGGATTGAAGGTGGCACATCCTGATTGGACAATATAATTTCGTGCGCTATTAAAATTTGTCAACTGCGCAGGTACATCGGGGGAACTTATAAATCTGGTAATACTGTACTAACCTAGTTTTGATTGATTTGGAATTTGGATGACGTATTGCTTTAGTTATCAATAGATTTCAAAGGACGATCAGGTTCTTTTCCTCTTTTCTCCTCTTGCATTTCATCACTATATTCTAATCTGCTTTATTTCCACAGCTATCAATTTCCATCGCTCCAAACACTCGGCGAAGACCTGATCACGGTTTTGGACTTCCTTCACGTCCGCTACGCTGTCGGCCTTGGAGAAGGAGCAGGAGCCAATGTCCTCGCGCGTTGTGGCCTGGCGCATCCTCGACGACTGCTCGGTCTCATCCTGGTCAACTGTACAGCCTCCACGTCTTCAGTAGCTGATGCGTTCAGGACAAGGTTCTCGAGGTGGAAGGGAACCGATATTTCGCAGTCTGAGGAAGACTTCCTGATCTACCACAAGTTTGGTCATGTGAGTTATGAGACTGAGCTTGTTTACCGTTATAAGGTACTCTTCTTTTGTCTTTGTTCCTAACATACTGTACTAACTTGGGTTCTAGAACATCTTCTCAAAGTCGTCCACGTGAATGTGCATTTGAAATACAACGCTGCGCTGGGTTCAATAAAAAAATGTTTCTTGTTTATAAAATCATGTTTTCAAATGCACTGACACGGGTGACAATGCGAAGGCGCTCTTTTAAGCTTTCGAGGTAAGCGTACATGGCATTATACTTGTCTGGTTCTGTAATATTCCTGCTTGTAGAAGCAATTTCACTGTTATTATCTACTCATACTAATAATAGCATGGGATGATGCTTTTTTAATTTTTTTTAGTGTTCAATGTCAGCATATATTTTTGTTTCATTTGCTTGTCTTTTCATTTTCATAGTTTCGCTTATTTTCAAATTGTTTGTTTTGACACTATATGATAAATCAGAACATTATTTGCTTACTACAGTTATGCAGAATTAACAGTGCATTTAATGCTTATGGTCGTCTTGTAAATTATTAAAAATATTGATTTTAGGTTCGATAAATAAATAAATTGAACCTGTATGTCATGTCAACAGCTAATGTGCTTTGTGCGTTTTTCCCCAGTTGGTTAGGACATTGCAGGCTGAATCATCTGATTGTCCGAAAAGAAAAATGATTCCGTGCTTCGGATGGCACGTTAAGCCGTTGGTCCCGGCTACTATCTCTGGTGGTAGTAGTCGTTACATAAAAAAACCACGTCAGAGGCCGTAAGGCGGTCTGAAAAAACTCTGACACCAGGGCTCTGCCCACACGATAAGAAGAAGACAGCTAATTACTAGAACCTAACTGTTATCCGGTTCCAAACAAAGTTCCATAATGTACGTGTGTGTATTGAACTTGTTTTGGCATGGTTTCTAGATAACTATTCACACGTACATATTTATACTTTAAATATACCTATAAATGTTTGTATAAATACATCTGAGACTGAATACAAAGTATTCATATTCATCACTCAACTTGCACGATATTGGCTTCTTGCAACTCTTAGCTCGAGGGAAATAAATTCTCAGCTAGGCTTCTAAGCCTGTGACTTGGAAGTTGAGAACCTAACAAAGGACTACGAAATAGAGGATTCTTAATTGTTTATTTTGTATGGTGCAGCAAATATCAGGCGAAGCTATCGAGATCGGAGAGAGGGAGCGCATGCTGGCCGACTACCGCTCGCGCCTGCGCGGCAACCTCAACACCCACAACATCAAGCAGTACGTCCGCGCGTTCATCAAGTAAGTATCATCATCATTCTCTTTCCCATTTCCCATTATTTGGGGTCGGCGCGATATGTCATCCTCTTCCATTCATCTCTCTTAGCCGCCGTATCAGCACTCACTCCTTTCTTACACATATCATCCTTCACACAATCCATCTGTCTTTTCATCATCAAGTAAGTATACCACTTTCAAATATTATTGATTATAAACATATTACAGCCATGTTGTGCCATTTCATATCAATTTTAACATTTTAAAATTAAGTCTCAGCACGTCTCAGGTCAGGAGGGACTTAAACCCGCAATCTTCCCAAACGTCGAATCCCAATCTTTCCAAAAACGCAAAAGTTGATAAACGTTCTCTGGCGTAGTGGCTCAGTAGTTTAATTGGAAAAAACAATTCCCCGGTTTTGAAGATTGCGGGTTCAAGTCCCGCCTGAAACTTAATTTTTCAATCTTTAATTTGAAGTATAGGACTATTTATTTCTGTTGTTTCTTCTTTGGTACTAATTTTGCATAATTTACCAAGGTGTGTGGTATAATTTCACTTTGTGATTTCCATTGAGCACTCCTTGTGAAACGTGTTTCCTCTTGGGGAATATAAATGTAAGCTTGCATGCAAGAAATCAATAGATCGAAACTAGGAAAAACTTTGTACCCTATGCATCGTCATCATCATCAGTCTGTCCATTGTCCACGCACCGCTGGGTTTAAGCCATCTATTATGTCATCTTTCGCGGTGCCAAGTATTTTTTGTCGGTGCGAATCACACACCTAGTCTTTTTTTGCAGTACCAAATATTTTAATGTAAATTTTTTAAGCGTAATACTAAATTATTTAAGAAACTGGGTCTTTTAAATTCATTGGTCCAATAAATGTTTCCCAAATATACAACTTGAATACCTACGATGTGAATTTTTGATCACGAGTATTTGGGTTGAGTTTGTTCAAGATATAAGGTGAAGCGGGGCTATTCCGGCAGCGGGGCTATTCCGGCATTTGGCTATATCTTTTGTTCTATAAGCTTTTGGTTAGTCGCTACACCTGGTACAGATAGAGAAAAAGCATATTTCTTCGATAAAATATAGATGGGGCGGCTAACGCGTGAATTGTTTGATTGGGAAGCCAATATCATAGGACACCATTTTTAACACTTGCGGTGACAAAAACGCTCCGCAAATTTATTTATTTTTTTAGTGGTTTTTGTGTTTTATTCGAAGATTATTCAAGTTAAGTAATATGAATAAGAACTGTAGATTCTTTTCTGCTTATTTGTTTTGCCCTACGCTTATTTATTACTGTGTTATTGAGTCTGACATAATAACCCCCCAAAACTATGATGGAGGGGCAATTCCGGCAGAAAATACTGGCGTAATAGCCCCACTGTTTTTGTATGAAGTTGCAAAATGCTAGTGATGTCCACAGTATCGGCATAAACATCGATATTAATTTCAGTACTTTTAATCCTCAGATCTCGCATGTATATTTTTAAGTCAAATCAAGACAAAACATGTTTTTTCCTATTTAATATAATTAGATTATCATACGAGAATATATCTTGTATTATTATTATGATGTGAAATTTAAAGATTAAAAGAAAAAGCGTATTTAGTCATAAATCAAACTTCGAAATGCTGTTGAAGGCGTGAAAAATAACTGCATTGAGCGGTACAGATATGCAGGATAGATACCCAGAACTACAATAAATACCTACACTAACCTTTATTAGAAATTTAGAAGATTTTATAAGAATTCAATTTTAATGCGACGTTGTTTTATCATAAACTTTTAATTACTCGTACTCAAAACTTGTTTTATTTAATTAAGCACTAATTATAGTTACTTTAATCACTCTCATCCAATTTTTAAGTAATTTTTGCTAGGTTCCGCTTATCGACTTTCACGTGTCCCAGCCCTAGCATGTATGGAGAGCTGACAGAATAGCCCCACAATTTTTTAAAACTGTTTTTACTCAAAAATGAAGCGTCCCAGCTTGTCATAAAGTTCATTCTTGCATACGTCGTATCGTCAATATTGTATTGCTTTGAGTTTCAACGTCGTAGCTCCATAGATGGCGGAGATAATGGCGACTGCCATAATTACCCCGCTGCGGGGTAATTATGGCCACATGGTATTTTTTCGTTAATTTCGCATCTTTTGCCAGTGTAAATATGCGTTTTTAACACAAAAATTAAGGGGAAATCATAACAGATAAAATTCCCTTTAATATGCATTAGTCAACTTTGCTGTAACTTTATAACAAAGGGAAATAATGAGGTTTAAACTTTTAGCTTTGATTTTTTGTGTCAGAATAGCCCCGCCTCACCTTACTCTACGGCGGCGGTCTGCGATCGACGATTTGCCTATGCAACAAGCAACGTCAATGCGAAAGAATACAAAATTACGAAGCATCCTGTACTAAATTATGATTTTTTTGTAGACAATTCGTTGATGACTGTGTCTTGACAACGTAACACGAGTTATGGACAACCTTAACTGGTATATTCGTTGTAACTTCTAGTCGCAAAGACCTGGTGCTCAAAGGATGTCAGCCGGACATCCTGCTGATCACCGGCATGCTGAGTCCTTACTCCAGCGTCGTGGAGAAGATGTACAAGGAACTGGATAAGGATAAGGTCACTATACTGAAGATGGACAAAGTTGGCGACGTTTTGGCTGAAGCTGTAAGTATTCAGTGTCATTAGATTGGCCTAGATAGATATCGTAATAAATAATTACGATGCTGTGTTTAGGGGGAAATGTGTATATCTAGTTTTAGGGTATAAAATCCAAAAACTATAAAAAATTCGACGCTCTGCGATTAGACTAGCTAGTATTTAATACACTTCTCATGGTACGGTACTGTTCGCTGAAATTCACCCTTGGAGTTTGGTTATTATATTTTAAATTTTTCCTGAAATTAAATTGTTTCTGTATGTATTTTGGTAAAATATAGCGCTTCGGAATGCAGTGACATCAATACAATACAAGCAAAGCAATTTGCAATACGAAGTCGAAATATAATTTGGCAAAAATTTACTAAAACAACAATGCGCAACCGTGACATAGTTGATCCTTGTATTCGTTGTCACTTTCTTATACTGTGGTTAATCTTAATTGACCTTATGGAACCACGTAAAATAAATGTGAGACTAGTAGATAGACACATTAAACATCAAAAGAGACAACCCGATTTTTCAATATTTTACCTATTTAGGTACATGCCCATGTCACTTTTAATTTAATATACTTAATAACTTTACTATGACTCCATCTACGGACTCCATTGTGTTTTCCGGGTCACCATGTATAAAATTTGCATTATTAATTGGTTATAAAACGGCTACTACCGCGATGTTTATTGCAATACAGCTGCAATGTGTCCGTTCTTGCGTACGTTTGAAAGTAAAAGTGGGCAAGTCGAATCCAACACGCAGTTCATTGCCCGACTGAATCAAGTGAAGAGACGTTCGCTCATCTGATATAACCTATTCTTAGTTGAAATTCTTTAAGTTGTTTAATTATATGATGTGCGGTAACATTATATGGTTCTCCGGACACTAATAAAGTATCGAAGAAGAGCAAGTCAAGTCAAGCTGCAAATTGCTGCATTTCCAGTTTCGTTTCACACAGCATCAAAGAAACTGCCCCAAAAATGTCTTTTCTCTATGACTATATTGTAACTCCGATGGTAGTTATGATTCTTATCAGATTATACCAGAAAAGTACCAACGGCTTTTGCAAATCGACGAAAAGTCTCATCGGGAGAACGACTCTAGTCACCGGTGGCACCACTGGAATGGGGCTCTCCATAGCAATGAACTTTGCGCATAGAGGTGCCAAAGTCATCATAGCATGTCCTTTCGAAGAAGAAGGCAACTATGCACGAGCTTTTATTATAGAGAAGACGAGGAACGAAAAAATCATTTTCAAACTACTAGATCTCTCTTCATTGGATTCTGTACGTAATTTTGCAGCAGATATCTTAAGGACGGAAAATAGATTGGATATTTTAATTAACAACGCCGGTGTTGGTGTACCGAAAGATTATATAACAGCTGACGGTATGAGCTTCATTATGCAAGTGAACTATTTCGGACATTTTCTTTTGACTCTTTTACTCCTACCTCTTCTGAGGAAGACAGGGACGCCATCCGAGCCCAGTAGGATAGTAAACACAGCATCTATATTACACAGATTTGGAATAGTGGACTTCAAACATTTGAACAGAACTGACCATTATTTCATGGCACAAATATATGCGAAAAGCAAGCTTTGTCTAGTGTTATTCGCTCGAGAGTTGACGAAGAGACTAAAAGGGGATAATGTCGTGATCAACTGTGTGGACCCTGGTGCTGTTGGGACGAGGATCTTCGACAGTACAGGGAAGTTGCTCGGTCAAATTCTTACTTTTATATTTGGAAGCATGTTTAAGTCTCCATGGGAAGGAGCTCAGACTGCTCTACATGTAGCTCTTGATAAGAAGGCAGGTGAAGTTAGTGGGGAGTTCTTCAAGAATTGTCAACAAACTCGTGCAGTTAGTTGGGCTTATAGTGATAAACTAGCGAAAAGACTGTGGGAGAAATCTGTTAAACTTGTCAAACTAGACGGCGAAGAATTTTCAAGTTTCTGTAATTATGGCTTTGTAAATTTTGTTCAAGCTCTTGAAGATCGCCGGTGATAGAATAGATTGTGTTAATAAATTCTTATTTATCTAATATTTTCGTTTTAATTTATGTTTTATATGCTAAATCAAAACAATGTTTATAATTATACAGTAAATATAAGAAGTAGATACTAGTATGTAGGTACACCTCACACGCCAACTCGTTTGTTGAAATATGGTTTCGGTCTATTTCAGCTGGCGGATGGCACAGCTCTTAGTACATTTCCGGTGTTGTATTGATTTATTCTATTGCATATCAGTTGCATGTAGAACACGTATTTATAATTATGTTTCTACTAGTTTTTGCCCGCGACTTCGTCCGCATGAAATTACAATATAGAAAATAAAACCCCTACATGATATCAGCGGTTTAGGCTGTGCGTTGTCTGTTAGTCACGGAATTGTTTTATTTATCTTTCAATTATCAAGATATTTAAAAAAAATGTGAAATACAAATTAATAAATAAAGTATAGGCAAAGAAACCAAACAGATAATTTTAATAATTATGTAAATAGCCTATTGTTACATTTGATCTCTTTAACCTTCATTTTGTTTGTGCTACTTTTATATGTATAATATTATTATAAACATTTTAATAAACTGAGTTTAATGCAAACCCTTCATCCTTCCAGCCAGCCAGGGTAGCCCAATCTCTGCTGCTCTTCTGCCAAGGCCAAGGTCTCCTGACCTCTCTGCCTCCGCCAGGCGTCGAGCGTCGCATGTCCCGAGCTATGTCCATGGAAGAATACGACAAGCCTAACATCCGGCGACTGTCCTTGACCCCCAGCGTGTCTGAATCTCCCCCGCCGAGGAAGTTGTAGGCCCCGGGGTTGGCCGCTGACTCCTTACCGGAGTAAACGGCCCTGATGACGTCGTGAATCGTTTTCTAATTCCATTACAGGCAGAACAGGGAGCTACAGGAATTGCTGTTTCTGATTGCATCATTGGACTGGTAATACTTGCCTATATTTCGAGTCGAGGGCATATCTTCGTGGTGAAGACATTTTGCCCACTCTGTCCAAATGATATGGAAATAGGAAACGATTATGATCTCACTATAATTCTTGAGTATAATTTAGGTATGATTGTCAACTTGTGAAGTAATATTAAGGTCAGTGTGGTGCATCCAGTTAAAAATTAATAATTCGATTTCGAACACTCATTATTTGCGGTCGCAGTCGTTCATGACTACAGTATCATTCAAGCGCTGGATTTATGAGCTAATCGCACGCAATTTTTGTGGAATCTTAGACCAAGCTAATAGCGAGCTAAGTATACTGCGCGTCGATTTACAACAATCTTAACGTCCAAGTAGGTGAGATCTGTGATTTCTATAATTTCCGTGACCTCACGACGTGATTGTAGTGCGTGTTATTGATCATGCGTTGTAAGATTGAAGACCTATCTGCGAATTCCGTTTTTTAATGACGTGCTCGAAATTGAATGCTTCAGAAGTGAGTACAAATCCTATTGGATGAGGAGTGTTGAATGGTTGAAACCATCCCATGGTGCCATGATGGTCTCACGTACGTAGGTAGATCCTTTTCTAACGAGAGGCGTTTCCACATTATCTATAAGTAGTAGGTATGATGTAGTATGCACTAACACGAGAAAGTCGTCAAGATATTTATAATTAAATTATGTAAGCTACGTAATATGTGTGGATGAATAAAGTTCTTTTTATTCTTTTTATTTTATTTATCTTTCCAGAACGTTTCCGTCTAAAATGTTCTCCGTATATCTGCGCAGATTCGGAATTTTGATGTTATTTTGGGTGTTTAATTTTTGTTTATTTGGTACACCTACTTCGTTTTACTCGTGTTAAAAAGATGTAAGCCCTGCAATGGCAGCTAAAAGAGATAAATGGAGAAAGACGATATATTGAAGTAATGGGATAAGAGCAAGGAGATGTCTTGCATTAGGGGACAAAAAGCGGTCTTCAACTTCAATTACAATCTTTAAATTTTCATCAAGGCATCGGAAACGCTTCTCATTAGATAACTGTAGAATGAGTCAGTGTCTAGAAATTGCTTTATATATAAATAGGTTAGTTTAGTATAATATAACGGCCAACAATAGCAAAACACAAACGTTTAAAGGTCCAGTAAAGACTTAGCTTATTAAACTTAATTGATGTTTACAACACAGAGAAATTATATGAATTTACACTTGTAGTTATTCCATACATCTTTAAATAAGAGTATCTATATCTATCTAAAATTAGGAACTAGGAATTCGGGACTAATGTTTACAAACTACACTAGTTTTGTGGAGTATATTTTAGGACTGTATACCTTATACATAATTATATTTATTAAATAAAACATATTGTGAGTTACTAAGTGTATTGTAGTGCCATTTTAAACTAAATGTCCTTTATATGTATGATGATATTTAGTGCAGGTTTGTTTATGGTGTTTAGGCGTGAAGTGAATTAGTTGCATGCAAAATTCCTGTAAAGTTTGGATTGTTAGAGCCTTTATCACGCGAGTCATGTTCAAAATATTATTTAGATACCCAATGTGTAACTGCGCTTAGAATTAGTAAAATAACCTCAGTATAATATAAACCATTCAGATAATTAACTGTTCGCATGTATACAGGGTATCCCGTAAACCAACGTTAAACGTAATTATAGTACTCTGTGGTTAAACCATTTGAGGGCTAATAGCTTAGTTCAAAGTGGTTCAAGACTAGCCAGAATATCTCAAAATGACTTCATAAAAAAGATTTTGAAAGATGAAAGGAGAAGACCCAATCCCGTTTCGCCTAAAAAACTGGTAAATTTGATTTTGAATTTTATGAGAAATGCCACGATTAAAAAGGGTAATTTCCATTTCCTTAGGAAGCACGAAATCCTGTGTATAATTTCAGCTATCATACGACGTGTATGTGTTCTTTGATCATACACATTCGCCAGCTGCGAAACGACTCGAAACGAATACACTTCGTCACGTGGGCAATGTCTTTCTTCATGAATTTTGTAAAAATCGACAGTCAGTGTTTTGAAAATTGATTGCTCGATTTTTACAAAAGAATTCATTTTTTTTTTTCTGGGTTCACATAATTATGTCGTTATTTTGGCCAAAGTTCTGAGCATGACTATTAGTTGGATTGGGACAACCTGAATACTAAGCAAATACGTGCTAGGTGTCAGGATGGCGGTTAGAGGCCACTTGAGGCCTGGTAAAGTTCAAAAATGACCCGTAGGCATGTAAAATAGGGATTGATTTAGAGCCTAATTGCTGTCTCTTAGTTTCTTATACCCGATGAAGATAAGATTATATTTTGACGTATAATATCGTTGCAGGAATATGGGAATAGGAGCAAGTTAATCAAGTTTTATAATGCACACACAGGCAAATGTTTTATGGATGCTACTTTTGTGAATGTGTATTTCCTATTTAGATTACCTAAATGTTAAGAAAGTATTAAGTATGGAAATTAAATTTTCTCTGTATTTTAAAATTTTACCCACAATTTAATAATTTTGTGTAAATTTTGTTTGTTCTGTTATTACTTGTGAGATTTTATGTACAAAGTGTAATTATATAAAGATGTCTAAATGCAAAATATATTATTGTTTTATATTACATTTAATTGTTTTATTATTGCAACAAAAATGTATAAAGTATAGGTAGTTCTAGCAAAGTTTCTGACCACCCCGAAAGGAATTTATGGTCGCGAGATATTTGCTATTTATAGGTAGGTATAATCCTACTTCAGTTAATTTTAAAAGAGTTGGTTTCTGTAATAAATTGACAACCTCGAATGGGATTTTGGTCGTAATACGTACCTATGATATTCAGTTCTACCTATAAATAAGTCTGTAGCAACGTTTCTGACCATCTCCAATGGGATTATGTTCTTGATTTTGTGTGTATCGTCTCAGCTCAAAATGTCCATTTGTCAAAATGTTCTTTTCTCAAAAAGTCCTTTTCTCAAAAAGTCCATTTCCAAAAAGTCCTTTTCTCAAAAAGTCCATCTCACAAAAAGTCCTTTTCTCAAAAAGCCCTTCATGATGAATAAATTCCTCATCATAATAAGTACAATCTCTTTAGATAGGATAGGATAGGATAAGATAAGATAATTTATTCACTTCTCAAGTAATTCAAGTACAGTCGCCATCAGATATATCGTAGCATACAAGGTGTCCAAATATTTCCGAGCAGTGCTAATTTTCATTAAATTCTTTACAGTAAATGTTACCAATTATATCTAAACGTGTATTTTGTCATAAATATGTGAACAGCGAATTGTCAATAATTTCTTTACAATGTTATTTAAAATTAAAATGTAAAACAACGGAATAAGGTTTTTTTCCGAAACTGTTCAGATGTTTATGACCACCCTGACTACTTCGATATATTTGATGTTCTAGGCGTTCCTATATTTTTGATTGGTTACGAGTAAAGAAATTATTGAAAATTAGAACTGCTTAGAAATATTTGACCACCTTGTTTGCTACGATATATCTGCTGGTGACTGTACATAAATTATTTAACAATAATACATTTATTACCTTTGACACTACTGCTTGGCACTACCAGTAGTGCCATGGGAAATTTTACTTTCCTTTGACACTACCGGTAGTGCCACGGGTAAAAAGAATTTCCTGTGACACTATAGTGGCCTTGGTAGTGTCACGGGAAGATTATTTTCACTTGGCACGCGGGGTAATATCTTCATACCTATATCGTAACTGCAATGCAAAATACTTAGCAGGCACCTTTCTAAATGATTCGACCAGTGCCTAGAAAAAAAGTGGGTAGTTTCCACTTTGTACCGATAGTATGGGTTTTCTAACTATTCTGTGTCGCCGTGACACATAATAGATAAATAAATGAATGACAGTAGCAAAACAAACTATAATATAAAAAGAAAAAAATAAATAAAATTAATAAAAAAAAAAAAAAAAAATTAAAAAATAAATTGTCATAATAATTTATTTTTTAATTTTTAATTTATATTAAAAACAAAATTCTGTTATGGTTTGTCCTTTAAATTCAGATAACGAACCGTTTTTTTGCACCGGAACGTACATAGAAGTGAAAGTTTTTAATCTAAGTAGAAGTGGGTCTTTATTATTTTTTTTTATTGTTTGTTTTGCTACTGTCATTCTTCATTTATTTATCTATTATGTGTTACGACGACAGAATAGTTAGAAAACCCATACTATCAGTACAAAGAGATTGTACTAATATGATGAGGAATTTATTCGTCATGAAGGACTTTTTGTGAAAAGACTTTTTGAGAAATGTACTTTTTGAGAAATGGTACTTTTTGAGAAATGAACTTTTTGAGAAACGGACTTTTTGAGAAATTGACTTTTTGAGAAAAGGACTTTTTGAGGAAAGCACATTTTGAGAAATGGACATTTTGAGCCGAGACGGTGTGTATTAGACGGTGAGATTTGATCCCGCTATCTTGATGTTCACTATGATTTTTATGATATCTCAACCCTGCAATGAATAACGAATATCGGGTTAGTTATGTTTAGCTAACAAAGAAAACTATCATCAGATTGGAAATAAACTGTACATTTTATTAAACGAGGACATCAGACGGTACACTGTAAACTTTTTCAATGATTTTAACGACACAAAAAGACTTGCACAAAACGACACAATTACACTTATAATAACACCGCTTCTCACCGCACTACGCGATTCGCCACAAAACACGTCCAATTTATAAAAAAAAGGAAAAGTGTAAATGTATAAAAAAGGATTAGTGTTTCTCCATTCAATATTTGCTAAAAAATTTAGGAAAAAAAAAGATCGAAAAAATAAATAAAAATAAAGCTTCGCAAGGTTACTGGACGGAGAAACAAAGCGACGAGGGAGCTACACTCGTGACACGCCGCCTTAACCGCTTCGTAGATGAAGCAACCCGAGCATCATCCGACCTCAGCGGACATTTTCGAACCTATAAAAATTTTCGCAGTTCTGCCATATTTAACATTATAAAAAATTGCGGCCGCGGTTTTGTGGCGTCCGCTTTGGCGGCGACGCTTCATAGCCGCCATTTTGTCCAAGCACAAGACGGCAACATTAGCGGCATCTGCAAATATTAAGATTTGAGCTAATGTTCCGCTTCGAGTTGGTATTAGCTTTAGAAAGACTCCAATATACAGACTGGCCCTAAGCGCTAAAACAATTTCCACACTTTTGACATGGGACGTCCAAAAAGCTTAGACCCCAACATAATTTACACAGACGGTCCAATTCTCAGCTGGTTCCAATCTCAGCTGGTTCCAATCTCAGCTGGTTCCATTCTCAGCTGGTTCCATTCTCAGCTGGTTCCCTTCTCATCTGGTTATCTTCTCATCTGGTTCTATTATCAGCTAGTTCCATTCTCAGATGGTCCGATTCTCAGCTGGTTCCATTCTCAGATGGTCCGATTCTCTGATGGTGACATTATCAGCTGGTCCTTTTATCTGCAGGTTCATTAGCAGATGGTCAGATCCTCAGATGGCCCGATTCTCAGATGGTCCTTTTATTAGCTGGTCCCATTTTCTGATGGTCCCATTTGCAGCTGTTCCCATTTGCAGGTATTGTGGACGTGTCTTGCGCGCACGTTGTATGCAAACGGGCTGTCTCTATTGAAGTCTTCGTCGTTAGGCACAAACGCGTCGTAGGTGCACCGGCGCCGGACGGTCGAGGGCGGGGCGCGAGTGCGGGGAGACGCGTGACGTCACAGGGCGCGCGCCGTGACGTCACGGCGGCGTCACATCTCGTCGTCGCAGCCGGGCTGCATGTCCGACGTCTCGATGGCTACCTCGTCGTAGTCCCTCTCCAACGCCGCTAGGTCTTCCCGCGCCTCTGAAAACTCCCCTTCTTCCATTCCTTCGCCTACATACCTGCGGAAGCAAATATTCTGGGTATTAGCACACCACGCGTGCCCAATGCGATTTGATAGACATACGTGTCAGAATTTTTTCAGCCTATGCGAGCTTCCTTGCGATATTTTTCATTCACACCGTTTCAGAGCAGTCGGTATTAGGTACGCAAATAAGTTTAAAAACTCATTACATAGCGTGACGTAGCTCTCGTTCATAACTTAAAGCTAAAAATTCACTCTCGTTCATAAGTTTAAGCTAAAAAAAATTATTTAAATCTGTTCAACTAACAGATAAACTCTCAGTTGCAGAAACGCTTATTAAAGTTAATCCTCCATTAAATCTCTTGCTGTCACTTTTTGACTTTGTTGTCGTAGTAAAAGCTAGCAACAGATTTAATTGAGGATTAACTCTAATGAGCGTTTCTGCAACTGACAGTTAAGGCTATAAATTCAAAATGAACAGATTTCCAATTAATCTGTGTCAGTATAACCACAGTATAACTATGCAGAAATGAGGATTGGGATTTAGAATGTCTCTGACTACCCCCTCGGGGAATATAGTCGTGAGCATATGCTATGCTATGCTGAGTAAAACTATTGATCCCAAGGAGCCAAGTTCTTCGATGAGCTGTGAGAATATAAATATTTCTTCTATAGCAGATGAAGATAAGCATCATCTAAAGATAAATATTTCCAGCTTATTTTTTATGGTATACCTACTTCAGTGTCCCACTGCTGAACAGAAGCCTTCCCTTTCACTCTGCGAGAGAGGATTATCTGTTGTGTGCAACTATTAACTCTCCAAGAAGAAATCTAAACTTATAAAACGAAGTTCAATTCAATTCAATTCAATTCAATTCAATTCAATTCAATTATACTGTTATACTTACTTAGTTGTGTCTGTTCATTGAAGATATTAGATACAAGAAAACATCACGATATGTTTTAAAGTGATCCTGACTCCAAATCAACCTTTTTTTTAAGATTTTTTGTCCGTTTGTTTGTGTGTTTGTTTGTTCGAGCATCACGCAAAAACTATTGAACCGATTTTGATGACATTTTTTTTTGTTTGATAGATATAATAGGTCCATAGAGGTAGGATAGAGGTATATAGGTCCTTCTTAATATGCTGACACTTTTTTAAGGAGATGATCAGACCATCAAACTACACAACTTTCTATATGGGACCAACATCGAAATTGCAAAAAAAATATCAGCTGTCCCAAAGATTTGGCTCGAGTAGGTTTGCAGTTTTGTATGTAAGAGCAAAAATTTTTTTCGCGGTTTCGATGTTATTCCCCTTGGGAAAGTTTTTCAGTTTGATGGTCTGATCAACCCCTTAAAAAAGTGTCAGCATATAAAGAAGGACCCTGTATAATTTAAATGTGGATAAACTCTAGATAAAACAGTAAAATATAAATAGAAATATTGAAATCATAGGTTGTAACGTCCTAGGTTGTAACATACCAGTGCACGAACGCCCGCTTTGAGTACATGAGGTCGAACTTGTGGTCGAGTTTGCCCCACGCCTCCGCGATGGCCGTGGTGTTGCTCAGCATCGAGGCGGCTCTCTTCACCTGCGCCAGGTCTCCACCCGTCACTACTGATGGGGGCTGGTAGTTTATGCCCACCTGCAAAAAAGGAATAAGGATAGATCATCCTAAATGAATCTTTAGGGATAACGTTTCTTTTGCAGTGTTTTTGTGAGCTGGCCACCTATCACCACTTGACCAGTAATTTCATCCTGAACTTTCAATATGGTAGAAGTAAGCCTTGTTACAACAGCAAGCTTAACAATATAATGTAGTTGGTAACTTGTAGCAAAGTTTTTCACAACCCTGAAATGGATTATAGTAGAGAGTTTTTATAATGTGTAAAAATTTGATACCTTAGATAAGAGGCTCTTCCGTTTGTAATTGATGCACGCCGGCGCCGGTTTGTTTTCACTTCGTCTACCTATTCAATTCAATTCTACTTTATGCATACCAAAACAGAACATACATTTAAATAAAGACCTATCTTCTTTGAAAACATTTTTTACCTGTTACTGAAACCCCTTAGAATCATTGGAGATTGCAGTCAATGAATAATTTGCAATTCCAAAGAGTAAAATATTAGAGTATATAAGAGTAATTCTATTGTAAAAGTAAAAGTTTACTGCACATTTATTTAGATAAATAATTTGGTGAAACAAGAGACGATCACTCACCTTAAACCCAGTGGGACACCAGTCCACAAACCGTATGCCGGCCCTTCCCTTCATGGCTGCGATGGCTGCGTTCACATCCTTCGGAACAACGTCTCCTCGGTATAGCAGACAGCAAGCCATGTACTTCCCATCGCGAGGATCACATTTCACCATCTGGTTTTGAGGCTCAAATAGCTCTGATGTGATTTCAGATACGGACATGCCTTCGTGGTAAGCCTGGAAAAAGGTCTGAATTAAAATAAAAATAAAAAAACCAAAAATTCTTTAAGAAAATATATCTTTTATTTTATTTTCTTAAAAATTCTTCTTTACTATTATAAAACTTTAAATTAAAAAAAATAAGTTTATTTGATCGAGCATCACGCAAAAACTGTTGAACCGATTTTGATGAAACTTTGTCTGTTTGATAGCTTATGATCTGACTTAAAATCTGGTATATAATTTGTGCGGACGAAGTCGAAGGTAAACTCTAGTGAGTTATACGAGTAATCTAAAGCAGCGGGCAAAAGGCTAGCGACCTAACACTTCTTGTAACGTCATTGTACCTATCCCTTTAATAATCAAAAAAAGTATTAAAAAAAAATGTTGTTGCGGCATCAAACTTTTTGAGCACAAAAGGGATAACAATCTGAGTTTTTCGAGGTACCAAGTTAATCATTTTATGTTTCCAGCTTAGACAATCATCAACATAGATGGTACAGCTAGAGCAGCAAATTAATAAAATGATCCAACTCATTCACTAGTAGCAATTCACTGTTCCATCAGGTTAAGAAGGTTAGGATCCAGAGTTTAGTGCAATGATCGAGTAATTGTTATGCTAGTACCTTGTCAGCAGATACGACGGGCGCATAGGCAGCGAGTGGGAAGTGAATTCTTGGATATGGCACTAAGTTGGTCTGGAACTCTGTTAGGTCTACATTCAGCGCACCGTCGAACCGCAGTGACGCTGTGATAGACGATACCACCTGCCAAACAATTACGTGCAAATTTCAGTTGGTTAGAAAATTTGCTGTTTTTAGTTTTAGGGATTGTTCGAGGCTGCAGATATTCGCAAACAACTTGTACCATAAAAAAATATTGCTAGAGTTACCAAATCTAAACCTTTAGCACAGTACTACATAGTATATATACCGTACGGACAATCCCTGCGTCCCATGTCTATGTCCCATCAATTTCTTACCTCACCCTCTCTAGCAGGATCGTGGCGTTAAATGTTAGCAAATGCTTATTCCTGTCTCGCTCGCACTCATTCGGTATTGCCACAAGTTTACCAAAATTTTTAAAAATTTTCCCATTTGTATGAAATCGACGGTGAGCGTCGGTGGCGCGTTGCGGAGAGGTATGAAAAGTTGGACACCCAATTATGGGGGTTCGGGTTCGAATCCGCACGAACAACACGCCATGTACCAATGAGTTTTTCTAACTTATGTATGTACTACCGACTGCTCTCAAACGGTAAAGGAAAACATCTTGAGGAAATCTGCATACAGTGAAGAAGAAAAAGCTTTTTTTCTACATGAAAGCAATAAAGATATTATGATTATGAAATTCTGATGTGTATGTGAAGTCTACCTAACCGCATTGGGCTCGCGTGGTGGACTAGTGCCCTGCAGTGGGACGCTTATAGGCTGATGATGATGTATGAAATGACAGCTAAGTGTCCGCGATGTGCCGAAAGAAACCATAATAGTCATTTGAGTAAGGAAAGATATCTAGCAACCTGAGAACCTGATAAAGGCGGCGGGAACCCGTTGGATAAGGGCAGCACAGGACCGGTCGTTGTGGCGATCTTTTGGAGGAGACCTATGTCCAGGAGCGGACGTCTATCGGCTGATATGATGAGGTATCTAGCAAAGTTTGTATATCCCGAAAAGGAAACAAAGCTCGATATTCCTATGTAGATCCCTACAGAAAATTATTTTGCTAGGATATTCTTCTTCTTCTTCTTCTTACGTGTCAACAAGAACTATATCGCATGAGAATCACTCCTACTAAAATGGAAACTCATGAATAGTGTCAATAAATCCATACTTGTGATATCAGCCTGTTGAGGTTGGCATAGGAAGGCCGCTCGATGGATAGTCGCCGCCGGCAGATGTCGTAGATGGCCTCATTGTCTACCATGAACGCGCAGTCAGAGTGTCCGATGGTCGCGTGCGTTGTTAGGACCGCGTTGTATGGTTCCACTACTGCTGTTGATACCTGGGAGGCAGAAAAGATGTTATGATCTCTAGCGTGACTGAAATATTAAACAGCAGACACTTTTTTACTCATTCCATCCTCTACTGGGCAGAGGCTGGCCTGTCTCTCTCCACAGCTCAGGAACGTTTGACAGCCTGACCCCAGTGTGGGCTCAATGGTTGTTCATTGACATAAGGCTCATTTTAGTTTTCATTCCTGAAGCGCAATGTTCGAAATTTGATAAATCCGGTTGAGTGAACTATCTGTTACGGTAGTAACTATTAAATAATCTGTGGCAGAGGCACAGATTAATAATGCAGAGATCAAAGGCGTCGTCCATTTGCTTATATGCCACTCTGCTATATCCTAAATCAGTCACGAAAAATTTTTATGACGCCGTTATAAATGTAGAGATAAATTATTCTAAAGCTTTGTACCTAAATACGGCGAAAGCGCCGCGAGTATGAATGTGGGTGAGGTAAAGAGCACGAAAGAACCAATTTTACTGTAGCATAACAGAACTATGCACAGGTTCCTTGGATAGACCTTGACATAATAAATCTTTTTCTTCTTTTTATCAACAATACGAAATACTAAATAAGTAAAAGCAGCAACAGCATTTCTTCCAAATTTAAATCTCTCCTAGAGTAGAACAGCAGGCGAAGTCGCTAAAAATGGTTAGTACTATTGATCGCCGAAATGTTAACTTACTTGTGGAGCAGGATAAATAGCGAACTCCAGCTTGCTCTTCTTGCCGAACTCGTCTGAAAGCTTTTCCATTAGCAGTGATGTGAAACCCGACCCGGTGCCGCCTCCAAACGAGTGGAACACGAAGAAGCCCTGCAGCATCCAACCCGATTAAACAAAACCCTCGTTTATATCGTAAACTTTCAAGTATTTATATGTAAGAAATGGCTAAAGGCTTATAAATGTTTAAATACTCATGCTATCATGAAGTGAGAACTTACCTGTAGCCCAGTACACTGGTCAGCTAGCTTCCGGACTCGCTCCATCACAGGTCCAAGAACTTCCCGACCGGTTGAGTAGTGGCCTCGTGCGTAGTTGTTTGCTGCGTCTTCCTTGCCAGTGATCAGTTGTTCAGGGTGGTACAGTTGACGGTATTCGCCTGAGCGAACCTCATCTGCAAGAATGTAGAGCGAGACAAGTTAGATCCAAGCCGTAAGCTTCCGTCTTTCCAGGTATGCACAGTAATGTGAAACGCTCCCTGCGTGTATGTTTATTCTTAATATACGAAGACTTTCCAGTTTGAGATTAGGTAAACGAGGTAATATATTATCTATGTAAGCACACTTAGTGCTTCTGCCTACTAATTGGTAAGTTTTATATCTGAACTATTATAAAACTGTAACAGAAGTGTGTCTGTACATTCAAGATATTTACAAAAAAAAATTACGACATGGTTTTTAACGGTCCCTGATTCCAAATCACCAATTTTTTGATTTTTTGTCCGTCTGTTTGTTTGTTTGTTTATTTGTTTGTTTGTTTGTTTGTTTGTTTGTTTGTGTGTTTGTTTGTTCGAGTATCACGCAAAAACTACTGAACCGATTTTGATGAAACTTTTTTTGTTTGATAGCTTATCATCTGACTTAAAATCTGGAATATAATTTATGCGGGTAAAAGCTCGTGTATTAAGTTTATGAACAAATGTACAAATAGTAAGTAATTGTCTCCATCGGTCTAATGGTTATAAGAGCTCTGGACACGGAGGTCGTGGGTTCGATTCCTACGAGGGACATCTAGTGATAAGTCACTTTGTGCGTTTTTCCCCAGTTGGTTAGGAGATCGCAGGCTGAATCACCAGATTGTCTGAAAAAGAAAGATGATTCCGTGCTTCGGATGGCACGTTAAGCCGTTAGTTCCGGCTACTATCTCGAGATAGTAGTCGTTACATAAAAACTACGTCAGAGGCCGTAAGGCGGTCTGAAAAAACTCTCACACGATAGCAAGAAGATGAACAAGTAACGGTCCACCTGCAGCGATCCTGACACCTTTGCTTCGCACACCTGTAGGTTTCCTAAAAGAGCTAGAAAAACTAAGACAGTAGATTACAGTAAAATAAAGACTGACCGATAACAGTGGCTTCCAAATCGACCATCACAACCCTCGGTACCATCTTTCCTCGATCAGCTTCAGAGAAGAACGTGTTGAAACAGGAGTCAGACGAGTTGGGGTCGGAGTCGCATGTTGGTAGGGTGCCATCGGGGCGGATGCCATGCTCCAGACAGTATAGCTGCCAGCAGGCCACTCCCATCTGAACTCCAGCCTGGCCAACGTGCACCGAAATGCACTCCCTCTGCTCGAATAGAAAATGGTAGCACGTTATTGTTCTTATAAAACTTGCGTAGTTACGGTCAGTGGGTCATTTACTTGGGTCAGTGGGTCATTACTTGAAGTGAAAACGAAGCGTTTGGTGATAGCCGACAAGAAAAAAATTATGTGCTTGATTATTCAACTAGGACAGAATGTCTTTACCGGACTTTTCAAATATTGTGGACTGCACCAGTTTCACATTTGTACAAAATCAATATGTAATTTGTAAACATAATGACAGTTGACGATCATGATTATTTGTGACATTTCAGACGTTTTCAAATTTTCCGTTTCACTTTACAGTAATTTTGAGGATTCAATTTTTAATTTCTTGCGAATATGATGCGATTTTGAAAACATATTTTGATGATCACTTCCTTTCAGTAGATTATATTGAAATGGAAGGTAAAAGCCTAAGTATCTATTACAAGATTTTAGAAGTAGATTATGAACAGGACAATTTTATAAATCTTCAGTGGGACTCACTGAAACTAATAAATACATTTATTTATCTGGTGGGGTTCTACATAGATGAAACAATCTAAAGAAAATGAGAGTCAACTAGATCTGTAAACTATCGAGTAACTACACACTCAAACTGAATTATTCACTTACCATAATGAATACTAGTAATTTTGACGATTCCGGTGTAAAAATAAATACAAAAACTAAATTAAAACAGTTTTCGTACCAAAATTTAGATCAGACTGAAATTTTGAAAAAAAATTGCGAATCAGCGCCCGTCTGATGGGCCGGTTGGATCTATTGTTTTTTTATTCCAGGTTTGAATTTTGTTGTTGAGTCACAATGAAAATTAAAACTGCCAGTGTATTTGTAATGCAATCTCTTTAATAGGTAACTCTACCAAAAAGATTTTATTCTGGTACATAATATTTACAATCACTTTACAATAAAGGTTTTTTGCTTATTTTTTTAGGGTTCCGTATCAAACAAGAAACCCTTATACTTTCGTCCATTCTGTCTGTCTGTCTGTATGCCCCACCTCGATTGCTTGCTCATTTTTGCACCAATTGAATCGAAATTTGGCATGACGACAGATAACAGTAACCCAAAAACAATAACTGGCCAAGTGCGTGTCGGACCACGCGCTGGGTAGGGTTCCGTAGTTGCCCGTTACAATATAATATGGACTTAGAAGAGACTTAGAAGGCTTTTTGTTTTATACTACGGTTTAACGGCTAATAAAGTCTAAAAAGTACATTTTATTATTTGGTCGACTATTACTCGTTAACTTGTAAAGCCTACTTAGCGGAGATAGTTTTCCTTTTAAATTCGTTATATATTGTATTGCCGTGAATTTTTTCACATCTCCAACTACAACCGTTTTGCTGGGAGAGGGGGGGGGGACACTTGACTCTAACCAAAATGTTCGCTTTAAAGCTTAATATTTCGTTAACGGATCCCTAAATCGAAAACGTGTAGGAAAAGTACCCTAAAAAAATATTTTTCAACATTTTATTTTACCACTTTGTCGGCGTTATGAATATGTATACATATACCAAATTACAGCTTTATAGTATTAAGCGTCTCTGAGCTAAGCCGCGGACAGACGGACAGACAGACGGACAGACAGACGGACGGACATGGTGAAACTATAAGGGTTCCTTTTTGACTTCGGAACCCTAAAAATGAGGTACAGTTGCCGGCAAACTTTAAACTTCTTGAGCAAATCTATGACTGCGCGGAATAAAATTTGTAGGTGAAACCGCATGCGACCACCCTGCAAATCTGATCCGATTAAATCTACATTGCTGCGCCAAAATATTAGTTCGATCGAAGTTAAACTACAAGAAGCAATGTAGGTTCGGGTCTGATTGGCAGGATTGTGAGTGGTACGCATTACCGTGTGAGGATACATCACCTACCCAAGATACGGGCAGCATTTCCTAGATCAACGACTAGACTAGGTATGCCTGATCCTTGCGAGGAAAGAGCTAGCCTTTTGGTTGCTCTTACATACCTTTATTTTAATAAACTAACGCCTTCTTCCCAGAGGGTAGGTAGAGACCAGGAAGCTGGCATAGGTATTGCACAGGTATTGTCACCAATCCATGGTAGAGGCGTAGAGATTATCTGGCTTAAAAAGACCCAAAGAGCTAATCAGAAATAGTTAGGAAATAGTTTTCAATTTTTCGGTAGATGACATTGATGAAAGTAATACATTTGTTTAAAAAAAACAGAATTTTTCAGGATGTATAACTACTATAAGTCGAACAATAAAAAAAAACTGAAAATCACAACTTAGTGAAAATCATGCATTGACGGTCAAAAAGTCCATTTATTTCTACCTATTTATACTCTGTGATACTTATACTAGGGTGGGTAGCACAAGTGGGGCACTAAGATGGGGACCAACCCCTGACTCGGGGCTATTAGGACACAATAGATCGATGGGGCACCGTCGGATGCTGGTCCCTCGTTATAGTAAGTTAATTTGCATTTTTCTATTGATTATTTTACTTTAGACAAGCCTGACAGTTTCTCTCTTCGCTTGGTTCTCACAAATTATTTGAATGTTTGTTTAACTAATCAAATCAAATCAGCCCACATCAACCCATCCTTCTTTTGATTGCGCCTCTCTTCCCGGTCCTGTGTAAATATGATCGAATTCTGTCCCGCAACCTTATGTCGTCTGACCAAAACGTTGTGTTGGTCTGCCTACTGTCCTTACTGATTTCCTTCTCTCAGTTAGCCACCATTCCGATACGGCCATGGTTCACGGCCGGTGTCCCTTCTAGTCCATCTCAACTTTAACTTTGTGATCCGCTTACCAACGTCGTCGACATTAACTCTTTATGAAATGAAAATTAAAGTGGAATGAAAACGAACGAAACGTTACCAATTCTGGTTTACAAATATTACAAGTGCAATTATTTTTATTCAACAGGAGCTTGTGCCGCGAATTCGTCGGCACAAGTTTCATCAAAATCGGTTCAGTTTGTGCGATGTTCGAACAAACAAACAAATAAACAGGGACATTGGAGTCAGGGAAACTATATCGTAATCCTTTTTTGTAAATTATTTTCCATGTACAGACACACTTCTTTTATATACAGTTTCATAAAGTTTAGAATTTAGATCATGTTTTTTCGTACCGTACCGAAATGCGGTTCCGGCTTAGAACAGACCACTCCTCTTTCTGTGGGTGTCGTACGAGAAAACTATGGGTTAGGGTTTTCTATGGAATGTTTTTGTGGAAGAAAGGCTGGACAAATACTTGGCACATCGTTACATAATTCTAAAATCTTCATTAGGCTAAGGACTGCAGCCTTCCTACAACTTTACAGAAGTTGGTAGTCGTAGCATTTATAGTAGCAAAGTTTCTAACCGCCCCGAAACGAGTTATCGTGAATATGTGAAAAGTGTTACCCAGTTCTTTTCTTTTTGACAAATTTCTATTGTCTCTCTCTCTGCCTGCATCCATGGGAGACAGGAGTGATTAGGTGCATTATTATAAAATAAATATAAATCTATACTAATATTATAAAGAGGAAAGATTTGTACCTATTTTTGTATGTTTGTATGTTTGTAATGAATAGGCTCAAAAAGTACTGGGCCGATTTAAAAAATTCTTTCACCATTAGAAAGCTGCATTCACCCTGAGTAACATAGGCTATATTTATTGCTAGAAAAGATTAGACGTCCACCCGTGCGAAGCCGGGACGGGCCGCTAGTAATACATAAATCAAGACCTTTGACCGTGATGTGTAATGTTGATACCTACCTGTGTATGTTATAGTAGTTTCGTTACTTTACGCAAGGAAAGTCTAACCGCGAATCAAATAAATCAAACCATTGTCTTTTTACACCAAATTCGTCACACTCTACAGCTATTGTCACTCCTTGTAAACATTAATTCATATGCAAAATTTTATAAAGTCCATTTCGAGTACTCTTTATGTTTTTGAATATTTAATTGCGTCACATTGTTGTCATTGTGGCTTGTGTAAACGAACCTTAAAGAGCGTAACAATCGATTTGACATGGTTTATCCACACCGTACAAAATATCGTAGGCAAATAGTTTTATTGACTACATTTCGTTATTTTAATGAATGAGTTTTAGCTATTTACGAGTAGACGTTATTGGTACGCGATTCAAGCAAAAATAAATTCATGACTCAATCATTTTAAGTATGGTCAGCACAAACTTTGCTACAACAATACTCACCAAAGCAGTTTTTTAAGCGTGTAGTTGTAGCAAGGCTCACTATTATCGTTTTGAAGGTTTAAGGAGGGAATGCTAGGAAATGATAGATCCTTAAACTATAACACACTGGTTTACCTTAGTTGCTTTACGTATGTTTGTAGCCTATATTCTAAATCAGAGCGCGGAAAGAGCATGCCAAAATAAACAATATTCTAATGATCATCATCATGTTTGTGTCGTTGTTGATTAGTAAGTAATTTAATTTAATTTAATTTAACTTGTGTCAGTAAAAAATTTACAGTTATGCCTGAAGGAATATAATAACGATAATATAGGTGATTGTGGCTTAAATATACGTCCAACAGCAGAAAACGGAGTGCCGGCATTAAACCAAACTTTGACCTTCAGCTGTTCGGACAAAGTCTTTGTAATCTCAGTGTGCATTTTGACAAATAGAAACCACTCAGCAAGGGGTAGATCAAATCAGATACTTACACTATACTGCAGTCTAACTACAGTGACATGCGATACTTATCTCAGCGATTATCACTAATGTGACCAGATAACATCTCTTTAGGGAGGTGTGCGGCTTTGCTTTCATCCTGTAGGCTTGTTTACTTTAGGAGAGTATCATTTTTCATGTCATTACTTCCAAAGAACAATTTTTGTCGATATTCTCCAGAATTTAACAACCTAAAACTCGATTTTATGATGTTCCTCCTTTTATGCTGCTGAGACGTATTGATTCTTCTTCTTATCGTGTGGGGAGAGCCCTGGTGTCAGAGTTTTTTCAGACCGCCTTTCGGCCTCTGACGTGGTTTTTATGTAACGAGATAGTGATAGTAACGACGACCCGGTTGGTGTAATGGTGACCACGCCGGACTGCCAAGCCTGGGTCCCAGGTTCGAATCCCGGTTCGGTCATGGATGTTATGTGTGTGTGCCGTTGTTGTATATTATGGTTCCCATAAGAAAAAGCCTAAGGCTTAATTTGGGGTCATTACAATGTATGTGCCTGTGCCTGTGAGCGTTATTTATTTTATTTATAGTAGCCGGGACCAACGGCTTAACGTGCCATCCGAAGCACGGAATCATTTTTCTTTTCGGACAATCAGGTGATTCAGCCTGCAATGTCCTAACCAACTGGGGAAAAACGCACAAAGTGACATATCACTAGGTGGCCCCCGTGGGAATCGAACCCACGACCTCCGTATCGAGAGCCAATGCTCTTAACCATTAGACCACGGAGGCAGTTACGTATTGCTAAGAAACCAGAAATCTTTAAATCGTGCAGGTTCACATACCTAAGCATATTTTCATCAGGTTTTCAATGTGGTAACGTGTCAAATGATGATAGGTATCTTTTTACTTTAACCTTACAACCTAGTATGTGTCTATGTAGATGTGTAGGGTGTATCAAGAAATCATATCGCTTATCTAGTACTTGGTTTCCTAATTTCCTTTCTATAAGAAGATATACAGACAGGTTATTGGTAAGCAGTTGCATTACTTTAAGAGACGACTGTACCCATGATAATGAACAACTTTCCCTAAGAAACCAATGGGAAATTCGCAAAAACAATCGACTCTTCCTTCATACAAAAGTTCGATCAGCTGATTGCATTTAGCATGGGAAGTCCAATTTTTTTTACGAATTTCCTATAGGTTCCTTAGGGAAAGTTGTTCAGTATCATGGGTACAATCATCTCTTAAAGTAATGTAACTCTTTACACACTATATTGAGGTAGAATATTCCAACAAAATCAATTTAAAGATTGAAAAATTAAGTCTCGGGCGGGACTTGAACCCGCACCCTTCCAAACCGGGGAAGTGCGTTATCCAATTTCGCTACCGAGTCCACTAGCCAGAGAACGAAATGAACGAATGACGAATGACGAATGATGAATTGGATAACGCACTTCCCCGGTTTGGAAGGGTGCGGGTTCAAGTCCCGCCCGAGACTTAATTTTTCAATCTTTAATTTGATTTGAAATAGCACAACATGGCTGTAACATGTTTAAAAATCCATAATATTTGAAATCAATTTAAAGTTTCGCTAAAAACGAAACTAAACCTATGCATTAGTTTTTGTTCTATTCGATCCCTTAAATCCCTAACCAATCCTGAGGGAATGATCATGAATATCAAACGGGCATCACATTAGGGTACCGTAGTTATTATCTGATCAGGATTAAACCGGTAAAAAGCGGTCATTATTTCGCATCCGTGGATAAAATGGGATTTTTTATTTTGCCCACACCTCGGGGCATTGTCGTTGAGGATTGTCATTGGGCTGGATAATTTCATTCCTTTTTATGGATTACATTTTTTTTCTGTGTTAGGTATAGTATACCTAGTCTTACGAAGCATTTATCAATACTGTAACTTTACCTACGTGGGTTCCAAGAATATTAAATCAATCAATCATTGTACCTACTTTATTGCACAGTTTAGACTCTAAACTTTGTTTTGGTTGTCTATAATTTAGACAATTATCCCAAAGGTAAATCCAGAAAATTGTTTCTCAAGAACTAATTGAACACCATTATTTTGTGTAATGATGTAGCTGTATTGCGCTTACAAAAATTTACTAATGAGTCACGTTGCAGGAACTGACCCGAGCACTCGTCTCGCGCGGTTTCGCGCGTCGCGTTTTTGCCTGCCACGAGGCTCCGTATTCCTCAATCTCTTCTTGTTCTTATCCAAAAACAATCCCTGATATTGGGATAGGTTCGCCCAATAAACTTCTTGACACTGGCGGAAATGCAGTGCTAACGCACAAGCAAGAGTCCATTAATTTATAAATAACTAGCGGCCCGTCCCGGCTTCGCACGGGTGGACGTCTAATCTTTTCTAGCAATAAATATAGCCTATGTTACTCAGGGTGAATGCAGCTTTCTAATGGTGAAAGAATTTTTTAAATCGGCCCAGTACTTTTTAAGCCTATTCATTACAAACATACAAACATACAAAAATAGGTACAAATCTTTCCTCTTTATAATAGTAGTGTAGATAATAAAAAAATTACTAATAATGCTTACGTCTTTTTTTTTTGTTTGTGAACGATTTTCTATCTGTGTTACGATTGTAAAAATTTTATGTGATGACTATAAATTCTATAGCTTTAAATAGGTTTAAACCTATTCTTCATTTTGAAATCTAAATCGGTCAACACATTTTCCAAAGATAGAAATAATAATAAAACTAGTAGTAAACGGTAAACCATAAAGGGCAGTAATTAAATCTTGACGGTTCTAAGGGTAGTTGGAAATAAGGGAGGGTGCGCACAATGAAGCTTGTTCGGTTAGTGCCAGGTGCCCGTACACTCGTGTACATAGAGCTTTAGTTTACTTTATTTTTGGGGATTTGGATGGTAAGTAAATTTTTATTTTCAAAAGCTCCAATGAAAATAAAAAAAAAAAATAAAAAATAAAAAATAAAAAAAAGAGTTCATTTTAGAATCGAAATCTTATTATGCTGTTCACATATTGAAATACTTACAAGTGCATTTACCTAATTAGATACGTAAATCTCTTAATATTTGGAGTAAACTGTATGGGATTATCACAGATTTGCATTGAATTCCAAAAAGATTAATCTTATCGAGCACCTAGAAGTCAAGAGACATATACTTACCAAAAGATCATTCCCCGAATTATAATGAAAATTAGGCTTGCGTCTGGCCAAATTGTCATACAGATAGGAAATGTATTAAGCATTATTATAACAAGAAAATGATTAAATATTTGAAGGGAAATATTTGAAAAATTGATAGGGTATAAAAACAAAAGCATCATTCCTTCCAAAAAATTGCAAGTTGGTAAGTTTTTCTTTATTCGCTTATATACTTAAGTAAAATAAAAAAAAGATATCAAAATCAGTTTTTTTAAAACACTAGCCCACAAAATGTTATCATTATCACTTAAAACGATGATGTGTATTATTGTGCACATACAGACCTAACTAACTCAAACTCTACAATTTTATCAACGACTGTACTCCACTTAAAACCAGCGCCGCGAAAACTTTCCTAAACCATGTTTTTTGGTCGAAAATCAATTTTTTTGATAAAAAATTTCGGCGTATGAATGAACTGCATTGTTCTCAGTGCAACGATGCATCGGAGCGACAGATGGGGTCCTGGCATTCGGTAGAAGTGATAAGGGTAAACGGTTTGACACCGAAGCAATCGGTCAAAGTTGTTGAATGGGAGAAAGAGATCGTTATTTATTTATCTGATGTTTAATTGTTTGGTTTTATTAGTTTGTGTAGGTACTATAAGAGTCAAATAACCTAGCAGCACTTTGTTCAATACGCATTTCGACCAATAACCAGTTTGTCCATACGTATTTCGTCAAGCACGCATTTTGTCCAATATTCACGTAAAATGTACAGTCAAGTGCTAAACAAAACGGCAATAATACAGAGTGTAAGGGACAGCCGTCCGCAAACTGAAACGGTGAACTCAGATTTTAAAACTGAACAACTTTCACTATGGAGCCTACCTCAGGAAAGGCGAAAAAAAAATCAACTGTCCCATACAAAACTGCCGTACCTACCCGACTCAAATGTATGGGACAGCTGAGTTTTTTCGCGTTTCCTAAGGTAGGCTCCATAGTGAAAGTTATTCGGTTTGATGGTCTGAGTTCACCGTTTCAGTTTGCGGAGGGTTCTCCCTTAAACCCTGTATATTATTATTGTGCATCCATACAACAGTTAAAAAAAGATCCGAATCGGCTTTTTATTTAGGTAATATTCCAGTTATGACCACAAACACATAATTAGTTTTGGACGAGAATAGGCCACCACATTTCTTCACGTGGGTGACCTAAATGCAAACTAAAGGATACGTTTTTATAAAAGTCTAGCCTCCTATCATCATTTGACACCTATCCTACCATCTTGAAAGTTATAGCAAAGTTTTTGATCAATTATCCTACAATATGCATTTATTTCGATAACAACCAAAGTATTTTAAAAATAAATGGAGAAATAGAAGCGTAAACCCGTGTCATGGTTGAAAAATTATGATTAGAAAACTGTACAATAATTTCATGCCTGTTTATGACAACCCCAGAACGCCATAAATAGAGATATAATGAGCGTTAAATGAGAACCTAAAAGTAAACATAAATATGCCATCGACTCCTACGCATGACGAATTTGCCAATAAAGGACCAATGTCATGGCTTTCGGTTGGATAATTGGATGTTTTGAAATTATAACCTAACCATCATGCCTAATATTACTTACACCTACTTACTAATTATAGAACTTTTTGAAATTTACTACAAATTCCGACTTTTCATGGTTTCAGGTGTTCATTTTCAGTAAACAAATGCAGCACAAGAAACAAATGATGTTCTCTCCCTCTGTCTCTCAATTTTTTTTTCCTTAGGTTCATACATTTTTCCATCCATGTGGTAGGTTGGTACAACATTTTGATCTTCTGAATGTCGTCTTTCGAAAGTATCATAATTATACTGTAATTAAATTAGGTACAAAGATATGAAAGTAATGAATTCGCATTTTTATAAGAATAGTGGCAAATAAATAGGTGGCTTTTTGCGTTTTCTTTTTTGAGAAATAATTTTTTTTTTTAATTTCTTTAACTCCTCGTCCATATGGTACTAATAAAACAAGCTAATGATACATTTTTAAAATTTGAGTGGCTATCGTATTAATTTCATTTAATCGTACGTAACCCTCGACACGCGTCCGACACACTTTCACACTTGTCGCCGTGTGGTGTGGCGTGACGCGTGCACATTGTCGTGGCGGGCCATGCTCGTGCCTTTTTAGATAACACAGTCATACCGACAGAAATTGAGATTATTATGATATTTTTATTGATACTATTATGCAAGCAAGGCTTTTGATTTGATCACACATGGGACAACCGAGAATGGTAAATAATGTAGAGTCTAATGGAGACGACGAAATGGCAAGCAATGTTTGAGATGAGATGAGATGAGGTCCTCTGGACCGACGACCTGAGACAAGGTATTTAGCTGGAAACGACTAGATAGGGAAGGCCGAAGATAGAGTTTTGTGACATGGCTTGTTAGGAGAAAGGGGCCTATGATCAACAGTGGACGAACCTGACGGGTGAGGAGAGGACAGGTTGATGATGATGGATGACGTACACCATAAACTTGATACATAATTATTACTAGATAGGTACGTTCTAGGTAGGCACTTATTATTTTCACAGGAAGACTAGACGAGTAGCACAAGACCATTGGAGATGGCGGCGTAAGAAATAAAAATAAGAGACCAAAAGTGATACTTTTGAATTCCATTTGTTTGAATCATATTTAAGTATACATGTACATTTTGGTCGCTACTGTATTTCCACGAAAAGGTAGTCTTAGATTTTTTAAATATAGCATATATATTTTTCAGAATAACCATTATAATGACTAGCAGTGCCCAAACTCTGGAGACATGACAAGGAAAAACTAATTTTAGTTTAATTAAAATTAATAATTCAATTCTGGATCTAAGTTTTTCAGTAGCATGTGTTCTTGAATCACTATCTTTAAAACTGACGGTTGCAATTAAGTTGCAATAAATAATTTGTATTTGTAAATATTGTTTATGAACGTGGAAGGAAGTAGAAGAGAAGAGCAATAGGAAATACAATAGCCTATCTTATCTACGAAACAAAACTTCAATTAACTACTTATAACCAACCATAAATGAAAAATGTTATTGTTGTGTGTGGGAACTTATTAAATTAAAGTAAATAATTTTTTCCCACAAATACCATTGTATTAGCTGTTTACAATGTATGACACTTAACTTAAGTATGTATAATTTACATTTTATGCTATAAATAAACCCAAATGATAAAGTACTCTTCAATGTTTTAATCCATCCTAAAACGACACTTAAAACCACTTCATAAGGTGGGAACCGCAATTTTTTTGCTTTAAAAAATGACACGCACAGCCTCAAGTAGGATAATGATAACAATTACACTGTATTTAAAAGCTTTTGGGATATTATAGGGTTAATAGAGGTCCCGTGTGAAATTTTTACTATGACAATATTGTGCTCGATGGTTGAGGATATAAATTTTAGCTTAGAGTAAGCAATTGGGCTGACCCCCTCGAGATCCACAGAAGAACCAGAGTAGCTGACATATCTATATCTATACCTATAATAAAATCGTAAACGCAAAAAAGTCTGTACATTGAATATATTTGGAAAAAAACCAACCAGAGCGACTTAAAATCAGTAACTGAACATGTTAGAAAGGTTTTTAACTTTTTTGTTTGTTTGTTTGTTTGTTTGTTTGTTTGTTTGTTTGTTTGAACGCACATCACGCAAAAACCACTGAACGGATTTTGACGAAACTTTGAATAGAGATAGTTTATATCCCGGAATAACATAATACATAAAAAACATCTCGAAAAATGACCGAGAAATAGTAAACCAGCAACAAAAACCTCTGATACAGTATTGGGTACATTGCAAAGTCAGTATGCCTCAGAGATCCACTATAACCAGCAATGTTGAGCTTTGTCGCTTTATATTTTTCATAGGTGATAGAGCTCAACATATTTTTGACAATTTGGGCTTTCAAAAAAAACTTATATTAAAACCTTTACGCTTCCTATGTCTATGGTCGAAACCTTAGAATAATGGCTGGTTTACACCGTGTAAGCTAGCGTATGAGTAAGCCTTCCGAGTAGCTGTACTGCAGTAACTCGCACTGTTGGACTGGACGTAACTTACGAGCATAGATATAGTAACTAGATTTAACATAACGTGGCCGCACATGAAACAACAATAGCGTGACTTTTGCATACTAAAAGACGATTTGTTTGGCAAGATGTCATCCAAATTCCATAGGTTTGACAGTGGTTTGACATCTTGCCAAACAAAAAAACCGGCCACGGTGACTGAAACAAAAAATAATATATTTGTATTTTTTGTTTACATAAGTATTCATAATTGGTTATCGCTCTCTCATTTCTTGGGTACATCTTTCAGCGTAAGCGAAAAGTTACTAAGTATCAAACATATTTTTTTTCAAAATTTTCTGAAAAGGGTTGCGTCGGAAAGGCTTTCTTGATTGCACAAATTATTACCATACAATGCTTCTAGCGGAAATCAGACGACAAAGCAAGATCGCCCTCGCTGTAGCATCTTCAGGGATCGCTGCCACATTGCTTCCTGGCGGTAAAACGGCTCATACCACCCTCAAGATTTTCCTATAGATTTAGACAGCACGGAAACGCCTGTAGGTGTGTCGTGTGTTACGTAACAGTAACAAAGCCCGATATTTGGGATGAGTATGCTATGGCGTACAAGAAAGCTGTAGAAACTGTAAACAGATTGCTCCTGTACATACGGAAGGATAATCGTGCGATGGGCGGTAAGTATCGCGGAGGGCACTGTAGTAGATGAGGTGAACGCCTGCCTCAAGCGCTGTGTGCTATAGCCGGGAGTACAGAAATTGCGCCTCACGCAAAATATGCGGATCCGTCTTGGTGGCAAATCTCACGCTCAAGAGTTTGCCGACGTGCTGCTCAAGATCGAGGGACCAAACACCAACGGACCAGTACAACTAACTATATACACTATTTGTTAATTCTGTAAAATCTAAATATAATTATAAAAGAAATCGTTTCTTCTTACGTTCCTCAATTATTCGTTTGATAACATGAAATATCATTGATAAATATTACATAGGCCACAAAAAGAAACTCATAAACAAGTCCCAAGTCCACGCGTACGAAGTCGCGGGCAACAGCTAGTCCCAAATAATTGCTGAAACTAAAGTAGCAATGCTCTCAGAACCGATGGCTGATGGGGCCGAAGAGTTCTTGAGTGGCGACCGCGTACCGGAAAGCGTAGCGTGGGAGGCTGACGAGGGCAACAAGGTGGGCTGACGACCTGGTGAAGACGGCAGGAACCCGTTGTATGAGGGCAACGCAGGACCAGTCCTTGTGGCGATCCTTGGGGGGAGGCCTTTCTCCAGCAGTGGACGTCCATCGGCTGTGATGATGATGAATTGGAAAGATCAAAAATGGTATGAGACAAAACTACGGCAAAAATGGTAAATGTGGTATAAAAGGTATTGAGATTAAACGCGGATTAATTGGTGATGGAACTTGAACTGAAGAATATAATAATAAGAAGGAGTTATACATATGAAGTGGCAGCCAAGTGTGAAGTATCCAGCATTTCATCATCATCATCTCAGCCGATGGATGTCCACTGCTGGACATAGGCCTCCCCCAAGGATCGCCATAACGACCGGTCCTGCGCTGCCCTCATCCAACGTTTTCCCGCCGCCGCCTTCACCAGGTCGTCGGTCCACCGTGTGAGGGGCCTACCCACGCTGCGCTTTCCGGTACGCGGTCGCCACTCGAGAACTTTTCGGCCCCACCGGCCATCGGTTCTGCGATCAATGTGCCCCGCCCACTGCCACTTAAGTTTAGCAATTCTTTGAGCTATGTCAGTTACTCTGGTTCTTCTGCGGATCTCTTCATTTATGATTCGATCTCGCAGGGAAACTCCGAGCATAGCCCTCTCTATTGCCCTTTGGGTGACTTTCTGCCCTTTTATGAGGCCTTGAGTACCTATCCAGCATTTGCCTGAAGCTAATAACATAAAAGGCGAAAATGATTGGGTAAACTGATTGCCGACGGCGCTATGTACTCGTATGTTACTTACACTATAATCACCATATTAAGAATCTTCCAGTATTTAAACAAATTATCTACATACAAACAACAGGGTGTGATGTTTTACAGGCACGCGACACGCCACGTGTCTTGCGCGTGTTGACTATCCTAAACTATTTTGTTAGGACACGCTGCAGTTTATAAGGGGTTTTGTGTTGGATACTCCTGGTTGGCCGTACTGTTGTCGAACGGGGGTGTTATTTGGTAAGTCTGAGTACCTACTTGTATCTAATTGATATATAATTCTAATTAATTTAAATAGAGCTGGCATTTTTTAAGTCGGTAAATATGGATGAAAGTAAAATATTCTTCAAGTTCAATACTATAAGATGGTGGTGGACGGTGTACGATTTTGAAAACACTTCTTCTTCTTCTTATCGTGTGGGCAAGCCCTGGTGTCAGAGTTTATTCAAACCACCCGTGGCCACGTGGCCTCTGACGTGGTTTTTAAACACACACTACAAAACACCCCCATACACACGCACACACTGAAAACACTGACTGGATATTGTTCTGATTTGGTTAATTTTATGATCAAATAGACCAAGAATCTTATCGCTTATGTTTTTGATAGGTTCCCAAACTCTTACAATATTTCTTACCTGCCTAGTGTTATTTTCTAAGAATCTATTATAAAACGATTTGGCTGTACAGGCAATGCTACCAAAATTTTAAAATAAACTTGGCAATAAACTTATATTTTTTTTATTTATTGCATTGGTTTTTTATGCAGAATAGAAAAACAACCTGTGTTTTCTAACGGTGTCATAAAATGAACTAAAAGCAGGTATTTAAAAAAAAAATTTTAGTGTTAAATCTATAACTGCAATAAAAAAATGAATTATAATTAATCTGCAGATGTACTCTCGAATGACGTCACGTTTTGTTATCTTTACTAGCAAGTACAAAGCCACATGAAGTTGGTTTTCAATCAACCTCAAGAGGCAACGTACAAAGTGTACCAAATGTTACTATAACATTTTGAAACATAACTTTAAAAACGTCTGATGATAATATGGGTCTTATTTAGATACAAATAAGGATTTAGTTCCTTTAATCAAATCTGAATAGTTGTGCTCGTGGTTTTGGTAGTTACTATAATGTTTATTTGAAAGTAATAAGATTGGTTTTACTTTGAAATGAATGTAGAATCAGTTTGTCATAGAACAGGGTAGTTTTCAAGTGTTTACGCTTTGAAGAAAATAAATAATTGATCAAGTTAGAATGCAACTGTATTGCTGACAGGTTGCGTTTTATGAAGAGCATTTCATTTAGCTATTTATAATTGTTATCCATTATTTCGCATAACGAATCTAAAAACGCACTCTTTACCGACCACAAAATATAGATTTCAATATGTACCTTTATATAACCAATTGCGTTACCTACAACCTAACTTACGTCATTATTACCTATTTGTACATTCTGTATTAAGAATAATTATGTAAAGAAAAAGAGAACTCCCGTGTCCTGACTGACTGATCTATCTATACATTATAACCTCGTCCAGCCAAAATTACTGAAGCTAGAAGTAATAACTGGCCAAGTGCGTGTCGGAACACGCGCAGGGTAGGGTTCCGTAGTTGCCCGTCACAATAAATAATATGAACTTAGAAGGAGATTACTTACTACGGTTTAACGGCTTCTTCTTCTTCTCGTGTGGAATCGTCACGTCTTCTTTAAATCGTCTAATAAAGTCTAAAAACTACATTTTATAAGTCGACTAGCTATTACTCGGAAACTTGTAAAGCCTACTTAGCAGAGGTACTTTTCCTTAAATTCGTTATATTATGCTATTGCCGTGAATTTTTTCACATCTCCAACTACAACCGTTTAGTCGGGCGAGGGGGGGGGGGGGGGGGAACTTGACTCTACCCAAAATTTTCGCTTTAAATCTTAATATTTAGCTAATGGATCCACAATATTTTAAAAGACCTATCCAACAATACCCCACAACATGGGAGAGACGAGAAAAAAAATGTCATCTTCAGTTCACGTGTAAGGGAGGTACACAAAAATTTTTTTTTTAAAGATTTTATTTTACCACTTTGTCAACGTGATTAATATGTATATCCACGCCAAATTATAGTTTTCTAGTACTAAGCATCTCTGAGCTAAGCCGCGGACAGACGGACGTACGGACGGACATGGCGAAACTATTAGGGTTCCTTGTTGACTTTGGAACCCTAAAAACGCACGAAAAACTAAACTAAAATAATCAGATGGTGAAAGTACTATCTTTGACTTAGTAGTGGACAATATCTACCTACATTATTTTTTCGCAATAGGAAATATTTTGTTGATCTTCAAATTCTAAGGATGTTTGAAATAATTTATAGTGTAGCTGAATAAAATCAGAGTTTCGTTAGTTTTGGTTTTCCAAAGATCTAAATTACATTTACTTATTTGAAACAATTTCACTATTGAGTAAATAAATTGATGGAAGTTCTCTAGCAGAATTTATAAATAATTTATAATATTTGAACAGTGTCAAATACTAAGCTGATGGCACCCTATTTTATTTGACCAAAACGAGAATAACTAGACCTCTATAAGACCACTATCCCCTTGTAAAATTTATACAAAATTGGGAATGCAAGAGCTCCGATTTAATTGGTTATAGTCAAATCTTCATGATCGATAGAGCGATTTATTTCAATGTAACAAGGATTATATTCCGGTAGCAATTTGTTAAGTAAATAAATATTCATGTCAGCTGTAGAGCCAATTTGTGGTACTGCCAATTCATCTTTTGGTATTAGATGAGGAATATGACAGAATTGATTTTATTAGCTTGGTTAGGTGTTTGCTTTGGGGCTGTTTGCGCTATGGATTATTTTTATTTTTACTTCGAAAATGTCATAAAATTTACTTTTACGGAAATTGGCTGAATTGTGTAAGAAATAGTATTTGGGACAGGCAAGTACGAGTAGGTATATGATATGATGTATAAATTAATAATATTGCAACGTACCTAGTAAGTGACAGATATCGAAAGCGTTCGTGAAAATAATCAAATTATTTATGAACTAAAATTCGGATTTCCATTATAATATATTCTAAAATATTGAAGAAGATATTATAAATTATGTTATATCGTTTATATATGATATGATATATTTTGCGTCTCCATCATTGTAAAAATTCCAAAATAAAAAACCATTCAATTCAGTAAAAGAGCCAATCAAAATAAAATTTAAAAATCACCCAATAAAAAGCCCGACAACTCAATTCAAAAAAGTAAAATAAACAAACTATATTAGCTTAGTGGACTAAGCAAACACTAGCACTGCCCCCGGCTCTGTCTGTGCAGATGAATATTAAACAGGAGGCGCAGGCGCAAACAATGAGGCAATTAGCCCAGGGCTAGGATCTGGACATACGATATCAAACATGTGGTTGATGTTTGACTTGTTTCATGTTGATTTTAGTTTTTTTTTTTAAGTTAAATTAATTATAGAAAAGAACATTTTTATAATACTACTGATCTATCAAATCTATATTATGTAAGTGACTGCTGTCCCATACAAAACTGCTGTACCTACCCGACTAAAATGTATGAGACAGCTGATATTTTTTCGCGTTTATTGAGATAAGCTCCACAGTGAAAGTTGTTTAGTTTGATAGTCTGAATTCACCGTTTCAGTATTTGCTAGGCTGTCACTTACAGCCTGTATATTCTGCCATACATAAAATAAAATTTTATCGTTAACTTGGCTTGGATGTACAGTCAGCAGCAATAAGTTATAAACACTTTAGTTACTACGACATAGAACAAAAGTGTATGCAACTTATTGCTGCTGACTGAGATAGAAGAAGAAGAAGAAGATAGAAGATAGAAGATAGAAGAAGAAGAAGAAGCATAAGCATATATACAACGTGTTAATGAATTAACGCAAAACTAGAAAGTAGTTTGTTTATCATGGTTTCAACATAGGTAATTTTTTTCAAAATATTAATTAATTTGTTTGTAAAATTTTAAATTTACCGAACCCGATGTCAAACCACCGCACGGGCACACTCACCCTACTCACTACCAAAACAAGGTTATTAAAATGTATCCATGAGTACGTTAGCGCTTTCATTTATTGCTGAAAAGATAACAAATCATTTTTGCCTTCAAACTTAAAATGCGAATAACTTTAAATTTTAACTATCAAAATAATGAAATTATTGTTTCAATCTTATTATTTTGTTATAAATCAGTTGGGGTGTATGAGGTTTTGCGTTAATTTATTAACACGTTGTATATATTGCTGAAGACATTTGCAAACAAAAATATTAATTGGGGGCGTTTAGGGTACGATTTGGATAGGATTTTCACAAAAAGATAGGGCTTAGTTTGGATTAACACTTAAGTTTTATTTCATCGCAATCGAATCATTAAATTAAAAGTGATGATTTAAAGACAGGTGGTCTGCGCGTACGAAGTCGCGGTCCCTGCTAGTTTCTAATAAAATTGCACCAGGAGTGCGATTTTTGAATCTCATTCGCTGAGTTCAGCAGTTGAAAATGTCGAAATTACTATGGAGATACGCATCTTTCTACTGCTGATTTGACTTTCAAAAATCGCACTCCTGATCAGTAAATGAGCTCCAAATGTAGTATAATTACAGATCTTATTATTATCATCAAACAATCAGTCGCAGTCTCCTAGAATTTCGTGCATTTTCTTTCAGAACTTGGACGTTTGGATCGAGTTAACGTTTACTTTGATAGCATATCAGTTTCTTTTAATATGTAATTCAAATATCATCCTACGTCAATTCTGTAGTCTGTTAATGGCGAGAGGTTAAGCAGGATCGAGAAAATGTGTGTTCTCTCGTTTCGGAGGTAGGTACACTTTAAATCGCTGCGTCAGCAGATTTAGTTGTCCCTTCAAATATTATACTAAGTACCTACCTATAGTAAAATTACTTGTTAGTTACCTACCGTTTACATTTCAGATTGTTATTATTATTACCAAGAGCAATCTGTCGATTTTCTCGACGAAGGGGAAAGAATCGAAATTCTCGTAAATGTGTGGGATTAACTGTGCCACTGGTAAATTGTGGTGGAAATTAATGGATACGATCTGCGGGGAGATATCGTTAAGTAGGTACACCATTTTGGAGCTCCAACTGTGGATAGTATCCACTGTGCATGAGAACAAAACATACGATACTAATGAGATCTAAATGTACCAGTAATTACAGGAACCCACAGCATGCGCAAACTGTTAAGTAAAATGTTTAATGGTGCAATGTGGTAGTAGTCGTTACATAAAAACCACGTCAGAGGCCGAAAGGCCACAGTATGTAAGGCGGTCTGAAAAAAACTCTGACACCAGGACTCTGCCCACACAATATAATAAATAATGTATCGAATAAATATAAATGGGCCATTATTTTATTCAGGGTACAATTTGGATAAAATTTTATTTTCTTTAATTGTATAAATTCTATAAGTCTTTGATTACCGTTTTATGCCGATTTTTGTTCATCATTGTTTATAGTAATCATTAAAGACATTTGCAGCGATGTTTTCTTGCTACTTCTTCCTTTTATTTACGTTTTTTCAGCAAAATAACCACTGCGTTACCGTCCCTCAAAATTATATTGCATTTCAAACACAAAACAACTGAGTTACCATAATTTGCAAAAAAGTATACCTAGTATTTTACTTTAAGTCCTACGTTTTTCTGAGACTGGTTTCTTATTCGGTAGCTACTGGTAACAGTTTTATTTTGGAATTTACCTATTTTACTAACAAAATCGCCTTTGTTTCGTTGCCTTTGAAGGGGACCGGATTATGGTACCCTGAATAAAATAATGACCCAAATATAGTATTATTACGTTCTGGTGATTTTGATAATAGTTAAGTTAGATTCGGTTAGATAAGAGGTGAAGTAAGACCAGAACATCTCTTTTTGGGAAGTATTTAAGTTTCTCAGAAAAAAGAATGAATGAATGAAATATACTTTATTTACACCAAATATAAAATACTTTGGTCTTTTATGTTTAAAGTGCCTCATCTTCACAGTCTTATCTAGAGTCAAATTCCTAACTTTTTTCGTTTTGTCTGTTCAATCAACATTTTCATACCATAACTCTTTAAATACCTAATCAAACACTTTTACTCTGCATTGGGATCCAATAGGCTATAAATAATTTACTTATCTACTATTCTCATTTTGGTCTTCATCCTTTCATTTCCTTAACCGACACATGTTTTCAATTATGAAATAAGGATTATTAATAATATTAAAAATCCTTATTTCATATTGATTAGTCCAATAACTGTAAAGGTAAGAACATACAACCACAACACCTAATACTCAATTCATTTAACAATATCAGTGTGACAACTGAAGCTTTGTCAGTGGACCCCAAAACTAATGGATTATCACGGCTTGGAGCCAACTCTAACAGTATACTAGTTCTACCCTTCATTTTATGCTGGTAAATTTGGTGGCAGACTGTGTGTCTGTTAGATTTGTTCTAGTGAGATTAAGGTACGGGTTTTCTTATAAAAAGTAAAGGAATTGCTAAAAGGGTGCCTTGTTAGTGTTTGTTAATTGTAGCTTAATTAGCTTAAATTGTAGTTTCTAACGCACCTGAAAGGGATATGATGGTCATGAGATTATGAAAAAGAAAGATTAAAAAAAAAACATTTATCTACTATTCAAATTGTAATAAGAATCAGATGGCTCAAGAGTTATAGATAGGACAAAGTCATGGAATCAAAAGTGCGTAGGTATTCAATCTTACACCAAAACATAATCGGAATATCATTCAATATAAGAAAGGAAATATTGAATTTTAATCATTATAAGTATCGCAACCCAACATTTTACCAAAATGTATGAACCAATTATCTACGTATGAATAGTCATTAAAATGAAACAGATTTGGGAAGTTAATTTCCTGCTTCTGTGAACACCTTTACGAATCACATGCTGATTGTATTGGAGCGTGACGAAAAGCGTTGATTTGTTTAAAATAATTGATAGTTTTCATATTTTACATTCTGACCACTAGATTTTTTGTTTTAATTAATTCAATTTATATATTTCTTTCTTCTGTTACTTCAGTTTTTGTCAGAATGGCAATTCTACATTACTTACTAGTTATTAAATTAATAAGTAATAACATAACTTTTACGTCTTACTTACAACCGGAAGCTCTTTTGATAAAGGTAAAATTTTAGGTTTTTTTAACAAAGTATTATGACGATTATGATGAAGGTAAGCATTGGCTTACTTTTATTGGAAAGTACCTAATTATATAAACTACAGAATTTCATTTGTACTCACTGACCATGCATTTATTTTGATTAATAAATAAGTTTGACATCTAATCAGTGAATTTTAAATTAGCGATGAAGAGATAATGATAAGGCTGAGGTATCCGTTGACAGTTTGAGATAAACCCGAAATCTATAGATCGAGAAAACTTTTACAGTAAAGTAGTAATTCATTCGCTTATACGTAAGTTACGTATTGACGCGCAACACAAAGCAATATGACACCCAAATCATTGAACCAGATACAGACATTCACAAAATAGGCCGTAACGAATTTCCAGAGCAAACATTATTATAGTTTTCGTAACTCGATACAAACGGGTGCCCCTATACAACCCTACCAAATTATTACTTACCATCAAATTGACCATTACGTCCAACGGCAGAAAGATTATAATCGCTTCTCTGGGGTGTGTGTGCAGGTTGGGTGATATTTCTAAAGATCTCGAACAATGTGTAAGCGCACCCCTGCGCAGGAGCATTCACAACTTTTCGCTCTTTAGCGACTATTGTTCCAATTTGATTTATATTCATGGTTTTTGCTTTTATTATTACGTGATGGTAAATCAAGTGTAGTTTCGCTCTCTTTATGTTTAATTGCTTTGGAAAGAACGGATTCATTTTATTTTATTTTAATGTACAATGTTTTTGAATGGTAAAATTAACTTTAGGTACCTATCTACTCATTGCCAAGAATGTTAAAAGATATCTAAAACTTGAAACTACTAGTCAACTATTTAAAAGCGATGGTGGTGAATAAATATTACAATTTCAGTATAAAAATAAGTAGGTAGGCTTTATTTTATTATAAAAACTCTTACAAAAATGACTAGTTTAAACTTTGGTACATTACAATCAATAAACTTAAAACTAAGGTTTTATTGTCCTAAAATAGAAGTTTTACAATATTATAATTTATAATAAAACTTTTTTTCAAATGACTAGGTTTCGATCTAAATTTGAGCATTTACAATATTAGGTCTATTGTAATAGTTTCTATAACTTCTTTGGTCGTTATAATAAAAATTACTCTGTGTATAATTATTATCTTCATTATAAAAATTTCTCTCATTATATCCATACATAGTATTTGTATATTCTCTATAGTTAGCTGGATAATTAACAGTCTTTGTACTTTTATTATTATTCTTAGCATTTTCAAAAGCGTTCTTGAAAAGTTCATAATTGGCTTGATTAAAATATTCTCCAGGAACATTAGCACTAGGATCATAAACATTTTCATTAATATTGACGCAGTTTCCAAAATTTCTTTGCTGATAATAATTTTGCTGCACCAAGTCGTCACCATAAGATGTTGGATTAGTAAAAAATCCTGTTCCTGTAGTAGACGTTATACAATTTCCACCTTTATTATTAACAGATACGGTTACATTTCCAACGTTAATAAGTACTCCTTCGGAAGTCTGTAGGAAGTTAGAACCATTTGGAAAAGGTTTACTATATCCTTGAAAGTTTCTGTATTCGCCATCAGCATTCAATTCAGCTTTTGGAATTGAAAACATGTCTCTGAAGGCATCTTTAGTTGTTTTTTCTCCTTCTATGGAGTAATTTTGATGTTTTTCGATATTTGAAGGCACTCCTTGTGGTCCAATGTTATCTAAAGATTCTAATGTCTGACTTAGAGCAAAGATATAGTTATGAGCGAACCTCAGAGTTTCAATTTTAGTCAATTTGGTATCTTCTGGGAATGTAGGTAGAACACATCTTAGTCTATCTAAAGCTTCATTCAACATGTGCATCCTGTTTCTCTCTCTATCATTAGCCTTCATCCGTCTATTCCTTTTTATCCTCATTATTTGAGTTGGACTCTTGCATCGTGTGACTCTGTTCTTCCCGTTGGCATATTTTCTCTTCGGCTTATTCGGATCTTTCGGTTTCCTCTCCTTCTTAACTGGAGTCGACGTATTATTTATTTTTAAGTTTTCTCCAAATGTTTTGATATCATCAACTTCTTGGTAAGATATTTCATATTCTGTGCTGAATAACTTTCTTCTGACTCCTTTTGTAGGGGTAAGTGATATGCCAAGATCTGAAGTGTCATGTTTCAAGGGAGTAGTTTTGGTGGAAGTGGGAGTGGCCAGAGAATCCGTGTAAGATCTCTCGAAGCCGGAATCTGTGCTGCAGATGCTGTCATTGAAGTCGCAGTAGTCGTCGAAATTTGTGCTGAACATTGTTGATTCTGAAAAGAACGGTTTGATTTAGTAATTGTGTAATCTAAACTTTTTTTATAATACTTTCCTAGGCTGATCTCTTAAAATCTGTGTTTGTTCTAAATAACTTAATCGCATAAAGGTGTAATAAATTAATGTCACATATTCTACACCTATCTGCCCGGAGTATCAGACACAGAAAGGCAACCGGGTGAAAAATCCATGGAAAAATCCCAAAGAGAGATTATAAAAACTCATACATTAACTTACGACTATAAGCCCTGTCACGAAGTCAATTTTTTTTTTAAATTTCCTATTTGGAGATCTTACAACTAAATAACAGTTTGATTTCTACAAAGACAAATATTGATGGTCTGATGCTGACAACAAGTTCCCAAATGATACCTTATGTGACTGTTTTATTGATCAAAATGGTGGTGGATTATTGATTTCTCCTTTTCCATTTCTACCAATAAACCAAGAATTTGTATACCTACAACCTTCATTGCACCTACCCATCATTATTATAATAATAATTCAATGTCTACCCCTAGTGTTTGATTTAGAGCAATTTTCATGTCAAGCCGCGACAGGTGACCGCCTACAGGGTATCCAGACCACTGTGCAAGTGTGCACACAAACGTTTGCGTGAGCACTGGGCAATGTGTTACGGAAAGTCAGTTGAACTTTATCACTTCCTATTTCCGGTTCGTGATTTCCTGTTTGAGAGGGGGTTGGAATTATGCAATTAGCGTTTTTTTGGAAATGATTTACACATTATTTAGAATGATAAAGATGTTGTATGATCTTCTACACGATGTTTTTGTCATTGGGCGGATTCATTGTAATCTTAGTCTAAGATTGTAATGTATCTTGGTTTCGAAATGAAATTTTCCGCCATAATGATCAGTTATGCAAATCTTTCATGAAAAATTCCACCTATCTATGCTAAAGGCGTATTGCTTATTAGAAAAGAAAACAAGGATAAAATGCAATTTGTGTTATTATTCATACGACATAATCAACTGTCAAAGGTTTTGGCGACATACCGACGGTAGATGGGAAACAAGAAGCTTGAAATTTAATTTCAAGCTTCTTGATGGGAAACCAACACCATATAAATGGAAAGAGATCAAGTAATAGCTCCATAAACAATGGAAATACATATTCTTAAGACATTTTTATTTGTTTTATGGTTTTGCTGTATTTATTTCGAACTCCCACCCAATCTTTCAGATCTGTTTAACTAAAGAATATGTAGAGTTCTTTGAACTAAAAAAAATAAGCTTATGTTCTTTTGGGAAGGCAATTCAAGCGGCGCATATTATGAGAACGAAAGAATGCTAAAATATGTAGGCATACTTACCTACTTATATGATTGTTCATTACAAATAACTTTAACTTAAATCACCTATCACAGAAACAATCATAAAACAAGCACCCCGCGGGCCGTAGTTGACCACCTGTGCACGGCACGCGACCAGCACGCGGCCCTTAGTTGATGACCGCTGGAGCGTGGCGGATTGTGAAGTCGGAAAGTTAATGATTTTAGAACTAGGGTGTTATTGTTTTGGGATACGAGTTGTATTTGGATTAATAATGTATTTGTTTTATTGTGAAACGATTAGGGTCGATTTCAGATTGTAGGGAACGCGTTCTCTTGAATTGATATAGCTTGTTTCACTAACTAAAACTCAGAGTAAACTTGTTATGCACAGCCCAAAAAAATACCTGTTTTGGCTTGATAATCACAAAATTAGAGATTCGAGAGTTTCGGTGCCGCGTTGCGGAGAGGTATGGTCCGGGTTCAAATCCGCACGGAAAACATGACATGTGGTACCAGTGAGTTTTTCTAACTTATGTACATAAAACTAGCATAAAACCGATTGCTCTCAAACGGTGTAGGAAAACAAAGTGAGTAAACCTGCATACGCTGATGAAGACATTCCTTTGTGTATGTGCAGTCTACCAATCCGCATTGGGCACGCGTGGTGAACTAAAGCCCATACACCCTCCCTGAGGGTAGGCCTGTGCCCTGCAGTGGGATGTTTATAGGCTGATGATGATGATGATGAAACACAAAATCAGAGTCAACACCTAAATACAAACAATGCTTGCACCTTAAATATCGTATAAATCACTCTAAAAATGACACTGAAAATTTTATAACAAAATCTCACAATCTTACTTTATTTAACACACCAGAAATTCACCAAACTTTTAGGTAAATTGTTTCTAAAGTTCACAACACTAATTTACAATAAAATTGATACATTTTGAAATGACTAGAATTTAGCATAAATTAAAAAAAGTCTAAATAAATTTCATGATATTTTAACCCTTCAAGAGGGTAAGACTAGCTATGGCCCGCCACGGGGCCGCGTGCGCACTGTGGGCCGGGATGCTAGGTTACCCTGTTTTATGTATCGTATGTGGACAGCATGCAAGTGGGTAGCACCCACCCACCGGGCTACGCCCACTGCTTGAGTGGTAGAAAAAAAGTTGGCACGGTGGTTAGTATGAAATTAAGTAAGGTTACGGTAGATTTTAGTATAATTAATTTTTTGTTTGTTTTGTTAATGCATACAAAAAATTGATGGTTGTAAATGGTAAACATTTTTGTTTCGTAAGTATTTTATTATTTGAGGGGTTTTGGGCTTTGACAGGTTTGCTAAGCCTGTGCCACGTAGACCATCGCTGGTCCTTTGTGAACGCCCTTTTTAAAAGTCCTTACCAATCCCCACTGCGGCCAGAAATCGCAGTAATAAAGTTTTGTAAGTAAGTACGTATCATAGAAGGGATCTAGATACATAGTATTGAATAAGAACAATTGATATTGAATGTTGGTTTCACGCTAACATGTAATTTTATTATCATTATACCTACCTTTTATTATTTTCACAGTAAAAAATTCTACTTATGACTATTTTGGAGCTCTAACTAGTTTTGTAAGGAAATATTACAGCTTTCTTCATATTATTTATTCCAAAAGAAAGGTTTTTAAAATAAATATAGGTGGGAAGGTCTTATAGGATTGGTTAGTAAAATAAATCTAATTTGGAACATACAAATAAAGTCTTACAGTATTGGTGTTAGTGAACGCAAGTTTACGGTTACACCCTTCGTAGCGTGCTTTAGGATTTGGACGCATGTAAAAAATACGCAAGATGCGCATCACAGAAACAACCATTATAACTACTTATTTAATCCTTTTCTATTTCTAATTACTTTAGTTGATAATTCAACAACATTTTACTATTATTTATATCAAAATAAACATTATTTTATCGTAGCACAGTTGTAAAGCGCAGCAAAATAGCTTGGGGCGCTCTCTCTGTGGCGATATGAAAGCAAAAATTCGCCAATAGAAATGCTTTATTCAGTCTACCTGTATCCTTATCACACCACCCACTTCACCGACCTGCTATGTAAATAAGGATTAGTTCGATTATCAATTTTATTGTGACCAAGTATCGTTAAAATCGGCCATAATCGAGCTGTATCTGAGCAGAATCGAACAATTGTGCAAATAAGTGCAATTTTTTATTACAATGCTAATATTTGTTTTAAGATATTGTTTTTTATAGTTTAATTTTTTTGTATTTTCGCACGTGTTTTTGTATTGCGCGATTAAAATATCGTATCTGACGTCAGCGCGCAAGCGCTACGACTAGGAGTAAGCGTAGAACGAGTGCTACGCGACGCGCGGTTACATTTTGTAGTACGTAGTAGGTACAATCAGTAGACAGTCAACATTGTAACTTAATTTTTAGTGGTACACTATTATAAAAAAATAGTGTTTTTTTTTCATAACACCAACTTTTTTTTCTTTATTTTTATACAAATTACATTGACATCGTGTATGGCAAATGCTGTACCTCTTCATATACATTTTTTGTTACTATAACATCATTTGTTTCAGGTACTTATTAACTCATCCTACAGAAGTGCTAATAAGCAATAGCTTCAACTTAAACTCATGCTTATACATATCCTACTGTGACGTAGGTATATAATTTATTAATGAAGAAAATAGTCAGGTTACGTAACAAAATTTGGATTTGGGAATATTCTAAATTTTTGACCCGAATAGGTTAAAAAATGGTTTTGCTTTCAATAAATGTACATCGGCAATATTTATTTAATGCAATTTTAGTTTCAGACGAGACTTGTACCCGCCACTTATTCTTATAACGCGACCCTTCCATAAAATAAACCCACATTTTCATATTTATTATTTCTGGTAATTACGACAGGTTGGAAAAATCATAATTTTATAAATTTTATTTAAACTGAATAAAAATATTTGAAAATACCAGTTGTGTCTATGTGTTCCGTTTAAGTTTTTCAATTTTCAAACAATGATGGAAGTCTTTGTATGCTGTAATATCAGAGTTAATTGTTAGATTCTCATACTCACCTGAATATTATAAACTAGTAACAAATCGCTGATATGTAAGTAGAGTACACCTAGATATATAAAATAAAATACAAAACTAATATTTACAAACCAATACATCAGTTCTCATAATTTTCGTTCGACTCGTTCAAATCACAGCTTGTTTTATTGAAAAACAGAAATATTACTCGTATTGCAAAAATTAATAAACTCCTTATCTGTCATTCTAACACCTGACATTCAGCGAATAATTCTCACGAAGTTACACCGTTTTGTTTTATTAGAAAATTCAAATTACTGGCAAATGTAAATGAATAAACTCTGCCACAGTTTATTAGACTGATATCAAATAATGGTTGTTAGGAAGTTATTCTAAAAACATTCATAAAATGTTATATTTTCATGTCTTGTCAATTGCTTGTCAAGATAACGTCAGTTGCATTTGATGCGACAAGTTTATGCGATGTAATTGCTCCTGCTGACTCTTCCCTAATGCATACTAAGCAAAGCAAATGCAGCTATGCAATGCAAAGTTGATATTCAATTATATCTTGCTATAGGTAGTTGAGTTAATACACCTATATTGACAAGTGAGTAAACAAATTTTATTTATTATTTGTTCATCCATCTCTTATTAATTTTGTTTACCTGATTTTGGTCCTATTCCTATTCTAGTGTAATTAGAACAAAATTAAATATAATCCATAATAATATTATATTTTTATGTGCAACAAGATTTGAATATTTTATATTATAACGACAATTTGAACTTAAAACAAGCTTTCGCTTTCAAAAGCACCCCCATACCATTTTGTAGGCAACCGTTTAGTTTTCTATAAAGAGTTGCTCCGTCATTATTTACAACCCTTTGGCTAAACCCTTAACAACAGTGCTTTTTAACATTTTAAAACTTCGACCCACAATGGGTGATGTATTGAATTTTTTTGACCTGCCACGGATTACGTAGGAACTTGGCTCTATAAATGTTTTAATATTTAAAAGATTAGCGTCATGTAATGTTTAAGTATAGGTAAATATTGTTGGTATTAACATTTTTATTTATTTGAAGAAAAGATTGTTGAAACCACTAGTTTTTTTTATAAAGTTGTTATGTAAGTAGCTCTTCTACTTCTAGTTGTTATGTAACTAGCTAAATTGTTTATGAAAATATAAATATAAATAGGAGATATTTCAAAGAGCAACGTGTAGTCAGAATTAATCGTATATGGCGCTGTCCTATTGCCATCATCGCTCGCGCGATAATGCGTTCGTCCGACGAAAATGATTGTGCCAATGTGCGTTTAAACATACTTATATCTGAATAAAAATAGAACAATTCAATCGCATCTCATAATAGCACGACCTTCTGTAGGATATTCCGAAGATATAAGTATGTTTAAACGCACAGGGGCACAATGATTTTCGTCGGACGAACGCATGATCGCGCGAGCGATGGCAATAGGACAGCGCCTAGGACAGCGCGTAAGACAGTTTATAAACGCTAGTTTGTTTCTTTAGTCGTAGCAGTACTTTTCATGCGATATCGATCGATAGGTCATGCTGACACGAAAGAAGAAGTTTCATAGTCGTAGAAATTAATAATCTGTAAAATTCAAAGTAAAACTATTATTGAGCAAGTAGGTACCTATTTCCAATATAAAATGACGAAACCTGGATAACTCTTTTATTAGACAGAAACCGTATCATAATCCGTTGCGTGATTTAGAGGTACATAAGCCTAGAAACGGAAATGACGAGGACAGACAGACGCGGATAGTGACTTTCTTTTAATATAGGGTAAGGGGAGGTTATTTCGCGATATAGGTAATTTCGTGATAATTTTTTAAACGTCTGCCGCGGCCTAACCCGTAAAGGAATTGACGCAAAACCGCGTATGATGCAGTAAAGTGTGCTTAAGATAGTAATATGATTCTCAGCTCAGTAGCTTTTGAAACAAGCTTGCAATGAGTTTTTTCTCAGAACGAAGGGCGAAATCGCAATCAGCTGTGACAAATGACGACAGTAGACAATGAAATGAAGTTTTAATTAGTAAATAAATAATATATTTAAAGAATGTGGTATTAAACTGATAGCTAAATGTTTTACGAACAGATTGATATAAATTGTGCATTGGATTTCAAGAATTTTTCATTCAAATATCCTTAAGTTAGGTGTGCAATATTTTAAGTGATTTTGCAAATTTTTTTTGTGATTTGATAGAGGTATTTTGTCAATTAATTTTAATTATCTTAAAGTATAATTTTAGGGGTTATTTTGCTTGTATGGTCTTATATACATCTTTAATCTTGTATTTTAGCCTATGCTATGCGTGAATGACGTAGTTTTTTTTATCATGACACTAACTATTTACCAACTTCACTGACCCATCTAAGCCAACAAAAGAACCGGTGGTTGAAGCACCTACACAGAAGAAGAGAAGAAAGCCAGAAAAGAAAAAAGAAAATAAAAAAAACGGGAAAGAAGTTGAGAAAAAATGATAATGTTTGGATGTATCTGATTTATTGTATGCAGGGGTGTTAGGGTAAACAGTTGCATTACTTTAAGGGGTGATTGTACCCATGATACTGAACAACTTTCCCTATGAACCGTATAGCAATTTAAAAAAAAACTTTTCATACAAACTTTCGATCAACTGATTGCATTTAGTATGGAAGGTCGATTTTTTTTTGTTAATTTCTTATAGGTTTCTTTGGGAAAGTTGTTCAGTATCAAGGGTACAATCAGCCCTCAAAGTAGTGTAACTGTTTACCCTAACACCCTGTACATTGTGAAGTAGCATATTATATTCTGACATTGAATAATTGCTCCTGATGAAGATGACCTATACTATATTAAATGTTATGACTCTTATGACTGTGCAGAAATATAGGATTCATAAGCAGCTGGTTATTTAGAATATTTCTAGAAAGGCGTTTTACTCTAGGATTAACGTATGACGTTCTGTTCCTAAAAAGGATTTTTTGGTATTACCTATTTCAGTATGTATTATTTCGAAATCCTATGAGTTTGGTCTATCACGATATTACCTATCCATTATCACGAAATTACCATACCTTACCACGAATTTACCTATGTCACTTTATCACCAAGCAAATATTACAAATTTATGAATGAAGAATATAGTATCAAACTGTGTGTATTCATAAATTAAGATCAAATATATGCCCAAAACTTTAAACAATATCCCATATCAATCAGTTAATCTTTATTTGAGTTATAGCAAAAATTGTTAGGTGTATCACGGAATAACCTCCCCTTACCCTAGTTTTCCAGACAAACAGAACACCAGTACAGCAAGCAGTCGACTTGACAAAGTTAGTGCCTTGTTAGTGCGTTAAACAATAATTAAATAACTAGAAGTCTTCAATCCAAGACCACACTCTGCTCAAAATTAACCATTGATTCTAACAACAACTAACCTTAACAAAATAAATCCTTTTGGCAATGATAACCCTGAAATAAGCAAGTAATTATCAGTTAGGCCGGTGACGGGATAAGTCCGCAGAATTATGCTCGGTGGCGAATAGTGGCGGGCTGGATGTTTGGACCACGCGAGGGGCATGCAGCACACACGCCGCGCTGGGAGGGTTGACTGTCTAGTGATGTTTACAAAATATCGATGCTTTCTTCTTTCACTTATCATCACCATAAATTACATACATACGATACATACATAGGTAGGCTGATAAACACTTTACCTTTCTTTTACGTCTCGCAGTCGGGTAAAAAAGGCTGTTATAGCAGCCACCATTTATTACCTTCTGAGATATAAGTAGTTTTTAGAATTTTTACGATAAAATAATTATTTTCGAAATCATTTTGGAGGCGAGAAAAAATACTTTTTGAACAAAATTACTGTATAACATGAGCTGATTTTTTTGTGTGATGGTAACGAGATACACCTTCTTTCCTGAACTATATAGGTAAGTAAATAGTATATCTCAGCAATGCAATTCTTATTCTTAAATTCGTCGTTGAAACATCGGCAAGCTGACAATATAGTAGAATTTCACTATGGTTATGTCCTGTGTCAAACTCATATAAAAACTTTGACGATCTGAGGGATGCAAGAAGGATGTTACATTTGTGAGCTCGACCATGGTACAATAATATACTGCGCCTGGTATTCTCTTCCGATCACGTGACTGACCACGTGACTGACACAAGCCTACGTCATCATACCCTTTTACCATGTTTAGCGGCCATTTTTTTGTGACGTCGGCTTGTGTCACTCTCGGAATAGAAGACCTTGTTTTTTTAGACCATGAGCTCGACGATGTTTTTGACAGCGACGACGCTTAGAGAATTGCACTCCTGAATCCTTTGAAGTTTTATTTTCATCGACTCCAACCGGACATCTCTATGGAAACTCTTAACCCTTCAACATCATACACATGTAGAGGCGCATTATAATGCATTCATGGGCTCTCGAGCGTGGCGACTGCAAAGTAACTAAACTGCCGCCCCACCCCGTTCGCTTTTTATTATTTATTATTCTAAACGGCAGAGTTATAATTTTGAGATTTTAGCGCTAGGGGACGCGTTGTTTGCGTTAGCATGGTTACACCTGTTTTTTGGGATAGAATTAGAAATCTGCGAGCGTAGTATGGCAGCGTGATACAGCGAGCGCTATCAGGCCTTTGCTCTATTTCTACATAAACAGTTGCATTACTTTAAGGGGTGATTGGACCCATGATACTGAACAACTTTCCCTAAGAAACATAAAGGAAATTCGCTAAAAATAAAATTCGGACTTTCCATATTAAATGTCAGCTGATCGAACGTTTGTATGAAAATTAGATTTTTTCTAGTTATTCCTGTATTATTATTATTATTATCTGTGGTTTTGGGCCTTGACAGGCTTGCTAAGCCTGTGCCACGTAGACCATCGCTGGTCCTTTGTGATCGCCCTTTTTATAGTTCCTTACCAATCCCCACTGCGGCCAGAAATCGCAGTAGATTCTTGATCGGGATAGTTTGTATCTCATCTGGTGTCAGCACCTGCCTACCCAGATGAGTGCTGCGTTTGTACATCAGGGGACCACAATCACATAGGAGGTGCAGAGGAGTTTCCATCTCCTCCTTGCAAAATCTGCAGCCGGTCGTGTCACTTAAATTCAGTGTGTGCATGTGCTTATTTAATTTGCAGTGGCCTGTGAGTGACCTTGCTATTGTACAAATTTGGTCCTTGCTGAGGGCAAGGAGACCGTTCGCAAGTTTGCGATTGTAGCCTTTGATAAGTGCTTTTGAGTGGCTCATGCCTGTTACACCAAAGCTGGCCTTATTCAAAGAATCTCGCGTTAGACTATTGGGGATTCCGAGAAAGGGTTCGGGGCCTATGAAGTGGTTTTCAGTGCCTCTTCTAGCCAACTCGTCCGCCCTCTCGTTCCCTTCGATGTCTGAGTGTCCTGGCACCCATTGTAGCACAAGTTGATTGTTATTGCCTAAGGCATTCAGTTGTGATACGCAGTCCTGTACTAGCTTAGACCTTATGATCGGAGAGTCTATGGCTAGCAAGGCTGCTTGGCTATCAGAGTTGATTGTGATATATTGGTTGACGTAGCGCTTGCTTAAGTTAATTTCAGCGCAGGCTGTGATGGCGTAGACCTCCGCCTGGAATATGGAGGCGTAATTTCCAAGATTTTGGGTCTGTTGTAGTCTTGGGTTTTCGCCGTATATTCCGCTGCCAACGTCATTGCCTTTCTTGGATCCGTCTGTGAACCAGGTTAGGCAGTTGTCTTTGATGGATGTTTGGCCCTCAAGCCAGTCATCCCTCGAAGGAAATGTAACAGTATAGTTCTTGGTGAAGTTGTATACTGGCATCATGGTGTCTGTGGTCATCTTTAGCACTGGGAGGCACGTGGCATCCTCCTGCAGGCTAATCAAACACCTCGACTGCCAGTTACGGTTCTTGTTTGGGTTAACTCTGAGTATGCAAGCCTTCGCTTCCCTTTGCGCAAAAATGTGCAGCGGTTGGAGGTTGAGTAATGCATTCAGAGCTAGCCCGGGGCTGGTGGACATAGCGCCTGTTATGATTAGGCACGCAGTCCTTTGAAGGCTATTGAGTTTGTCTATTGTGGTTTTTTGGAGGGTCTTTTTGTACCAGATAGCTGCAGCGTAGCATACGATTGGCCTAACTATGGCGGTAAAAAGCCAGAGGGCTATTTTAGGGGTTATTCCCCACCTAGTCCCTGCCACACGATAGCTGATGCCGAGCGAGGTCTTGGCCCTCTGAATGACGGGTTTCAATATGCGTGTTCCAGTTGAGGCGTTGGTCAAAAGTTACGCCTAAGTACTTAACTGTTTTGGAGTAGGGTATAGTTTTGCCATTGAGACGGGGAACTTTTAACTTTTTGAGGTCCCGTTTGTTCGTAAATGGTACTATGACTGTTTTGTCTGCGTTTACAGACAAACTGTTTTCGTCACACCATCTTTGTATGATGTGAAGAGCTCTTTGCACAAGAGAGGACACTGTCTAGACACGGCCCTCTGATGATTACTACAAGGTCGTCGGCATACCCTTGTGTGGGTAGTCTTTCCTCGGCCAGTAGATGCAAGAGTTGGTCAACCGCGACTGACCACAGGAGGGGGGAAAGTACTCCTCCCTGTGGACAGCCTCTAGTTGTTCTGACTGTATGGATGTGACCGTTCAGTGTTAGTTTTGCAGACCTGTTGCGGAGCATCGATTCTATCCAACCTATAGTGGTCCGATCTACCTCTTTGGCAGTTAGTCCACTAATTATGGTTCTTGTCGGGGTATTATCGAACGCTCCTTCAATGTCCAGGAATGCACAAAGGGCAATTTGCCTATCCTCGATAGATTTTTCGATCTTGTCGACTAGATCTATCAAGGCGGTTTCTGTTGATTTGCCCTTTTGGTAGGCGTGCTGATCTTTATGCAACGGGTGTGTCAATAAAGCACTTTCCCGTATGTTTAGATCTAGTACCTTTTCCATGGCTTTCAGCATGAAAGAGGTGAGACTAATAGGTCTATAGGACTTTGGTTGGGCATAGTCCTTTTTGCCTGTCTTTGGTATGAACTTTATTGTGACTTTATTCCTGTAGGTTTCTTAGGGAAAGTTGTTCAGTATCATTGGTAGAATCACCCCTTAAAGTAATGCAGCTATGTGTACCCTAACACCCTGTATTTGCGCGCAAAAATAGGTTTCTTAGGGAAAGTTATTTATTATATTATCAGGGGTACAAACACCCCTAAAGTAATACTTACACCTGTTTAGTGTTTACCCTAATACCCTGTATGCACCTCGGGCCACAGAAGGTTCTATCTCATCGATTTTGTTCACATACTTATTCTGGGGTTTTGTCGTCAGATGAGCGATAACTAATGTTCGGAGCCAACGGCAAATCTCCTTCGTTGCTCTGAGGGCCTATTGTGAGTTTTCAAACTACACGAATGAGTTACCGTGATTTGTATGGGATTCGCACAAGGCCCTCCGATATACTAGGCGTTCACTTCGAGTTGGCCGCTACCTCCCTTCCCGCTTCCCCGCACCGCACCCCTAAGAGACCCTATTAAACGCAATTTTATAACCTTTAGCAGCGCAACCACGTACGGCACGTCCGTCCCTGTCACTAATATCGCTTTTAATTTTAAATTTTTATTTGCTTGTTATATTATTTTTGTCGACGGGACCAGTTAATGTGCCTGTGACGAAATTTTGTAACGGTCATCGACGGCCAACTGGACGTGAACGGGTAGTACCTGTACGCAACAGTCATGTCATGCCGCCCGCACTGAGCGAGCAGCCTCCTCACGCAAACACTAACCCCTCGCCCCGCCCTTGCCATGGGGCGGTTTTTTCTTTCTACTCTTTAGTAGATTTCGATCCGTCTGCTTATCATGATATTTACCTTACCTTACCTATGTACGCTGGAGGTAAATAGGTACCTAGGTACCTACATATCTTTTCTCTACAATAAATCATCCAGCAGCTTAGTAAACTCCCTCAAAATAACATTAGGTTCATATTGACCAGTGAATTGTGTATGCAGGGTATGCAGGTTTCCTCACGGGATAAATAGGTACAACCGTATGTAAATTCCATAGAACTTTAGAAGTACAGGCCAGGAATCGAACCGTCACCTCATGATCGAGTCGCTAGCTCATTTTTGTATGGACAATCATTGCTCTAAGCTCTAAGGTTACTCTACGAAAGTTCTGCTCCACTTCGCTACAAAGCGCCAATAAAAAATGTATATCGATCGCTGGCACATTTTCTAAATAAATGTTCTAACCCTTTAGCTGCAGTAGCGTGACGCACTATATCAATATTTTACAAGACATCGCTATTGAGCCGTGACGGTCGACATTTGGTGTTAAAACGTTGCTTTGTGACATTTGTTTGTTAATCGATCGACCGGAAAGTACGGAACCAATCATAGGGTTAAATTGCTTAACGGCGGTAGGGGAGACCAGGGCAAAACGGGATACTTAAGAGAAAATGCATCATGTAAAGAAAATGTAACTGTTTATGAGAACATCTTTTACATAGAAAGCAACATTAACTAATCAACTTTTTATAATTAAATCGTATTATAAGCTAGATCCCATATTTTTTTTGGTAATAAGGAATAAAAGTGAACATGTTAAAATTACCGTTTTGCCCCGACCCCGTCGGGGCAAAATGGGAAACGCTACAGGGCAAGAAGAAACATAATTTTAATCAGGTAGGTAGGTGTTCATAAGTGTGTGCCTCTTTGCTTACGTCTTCAACTCCAGAGCAGGAATTATGCACCTGACCAAAAAAAACCCGAGGTACCCCCTGGTACCCGATAAAAATTACCCAACCGTCAGTATTGAGTACTTACAGTATCTACATGAGAGCCCAGTCATAATTACCTTTCCTCTTGGGATGAATGAGTGTCCGTGTCACTTTATTTTTTTCGCTTCTTTAATTTTTTCTTCCTTTCAAGCTGTTTCCTTTCAGATTTCTTTGTATCAGTCTTTTGCTCATCACTTTTCTTACCAAGTTTCTTTATTTTCAGTATCCCGTTTTGCCCCGACCGTTTTTCCCCAACTGACATATTTTTTAATTGAACCAATATTTCTAACCGTAGACAGTGAAAGCCATAAACCACGTCTAATATCAAAATATAATACTTCTGCAACCATCTTAGGATAAAAATATCACCGTCACTTCGATACTTATTCCTTTGTGCACATCGACATTGAAAACAAAACGTAAAAATACAATGAAAATCAGTTTTGTCTCACAGTGAAGCCAACACAGATAGCGACACGCTCGTTTCTCATGGACTGACGTGAGGCATATAAAGTAAGTTTGAATGATGCTGCCGCTAGCTCAATAGGGTCCACAAGTCACGCACACAAGCTCTTGTCCCGTTTTGCCCCGAACCTCGTTTTGCCCCCTACAATAAAAGATTATTACCTATCTCTGAGATAGGTAGCTGTAGGTACATAGTTACTACCTAAGTAAAGGAAGCTAGGATATGCAAGATTTTAACATTTATCATTAACTATTCTTATGCTTTTGCGATATTTATTCTTCCACGAAGATATTTTTTTTCGAATCTCGAATCGGTAGGTACTCGATAGGCCTACGACACATTCCCACCACTGCAACTTCTGTAAATCTAGATCAACAGCGGCGACCGACCAACACTAGACAATAAAGTCCAGCGAACCTGTGGGATGACTCTAATCTGTCTTGGGACCCACAACGAATTGAATCAAACATAGAAGATAGGAGGAGTAGGAATGATACTTAATTATGTATCCATAACATTGCAAACGGGAGACAGTAATAGGAAAAACTAGTGTCTAGATCTAGAGTCTTGTTGTTAGAGTTAGTGCCCTAATTATTTAATGTTTTAGCAATCAAATAAAGGTATTATTCGCTCAGAGAAAAAAATAATCGAGTTAAAGGTAATATAAATTGTCAGTATCCGTGCCAAATCAAATATTTATAAATTTATTGCACGTCGATACCAACAAAGGGGTATGCAATAAAAAAAAGCGACACAGATTGCACGCACTATTAAGTACCTATAGTAAATGCACCCCCGTAAATAAAATTAAAATGAACACGCAAATAATATTTAAAAAGTAAAGAATTGGTCCTTGAAGGGTTAAAGTTAAAGTCGTAAACTTTTATCAAGCAAGCTTAAGAGCGATTTTTGAAAATATACGAGCGACTTGGCAGTAGAAAGATGCATAATCTCCATAGTAATTTTGACATTTTCTACTGCCAAGTCGCTCGTATGATTTTCAAAAATCGCACTTCTTGTCTTTTTGGAACCAGCGACCGTAGCATGGGCAGCCTGGCAGCGTGATATAGGGCTATCGCGCCTTAGTTCTTATTCTATTTGCGCACGAACTAACGAGATAAAAGGCGTGGTAAATCAAGCCTTATCGCGCGCATCGTACTACGGCCGCAGCGGTAGGAAGATATTCTAATCTTAGAATCTTGAATACTTTCCCCTGTACGTAAGTTATATAGGTAGTTAGGTACCTACCTAATTATTGGGTCGATAGGAGCAGAAACTTTGCTACAATTTATCAACTGACTATGATATTATACTTAGTCCCTAGTTAAGTAGGTAGGTGAAATAATCCACTTCATCATCACAGCGGGTACAGGCCTACCCATTGGCTAGCTAGAGATTTTCCCAGAGGGGGACAAACGGCCACCAAGCTCATAGCTACCGCCCCAGTGGCAAGACTCACATTTCTCGTGGCAATTCCAAAATTTCATTTTCCTATGGAGGAGGTTTTAAACCACAATAGAGTATTCTCTATAACCCATCAAGATCAAACCCTGAACAACTTTTACTATTGGAGAAAACCAGTTTGCTGCCGCTGCAGCGCAAAAAAAATCTGCTGTGCTGTTCCATACTAAATAATAGTCGATTATGTACCAAGGGGATAAAGCAGTGTCTTTCATCACGGGCGCGATATTGAATCCTGAGCGCAACGAGGGATTCTAGGGTTAACTCCCGAGCGCAGCGAGGGAGTTTAGAGTTAACTCCCGAGCGAAGCGAGGGAGTTAAGACTAGAATCCTGAGTGAAGCGAGGGGTTCAAGCTCGCCCAAGATGAAAACACGTTTATCCCCGAGGACCATACTCTACTTTTCACACCCTCCGCGAGAAAATAAAAAGAAATACTGTTAGAAACCCAGGGGAGCGTGTAAATTCTCTATGGTTAGAAACCAATTCTTTTATTAGAGTTTATAACAAAGTATTAGAGTTCAATAGTATAGTATTTAGAAAACACTATTTTATTAAATTCAAAGTGAAAGTATATTTAAAAAATTAGACCAGGAGAGCGATTTTTGAAACTCATTCGCTGAGTTCAGCAGTTCAAAATGTCAAAATTACTATGGAGATATGCAACTTTCTACTGCTGATTTGACTTTCAAAAATCATACTTCAGGAGTGCCATTTTTGAAAGTCAAATCAGCAGCAGAAAGATGCGTATCTCCATAGTAATTTTGACATTTTCAACTGCTGAACTCAGCCAATGAGATTCAAAAATCGCACTCCAGTTGTGGAAAGAAAAAATATGTATATACGGTCGAATTGAGAAACCTCCTCCTTTTTTAAAGTCGGTTAAAAATGTAATTTTTTTTTTACTTTGTTCGTAGCAATAGTTACAGAGATTTGCAGTATTCGCGCCTTTTTTTCTTTTTTTGTGTTCAATACTCGTGGTGGCCAGTTCGAATTTCGAATTAAGTTCTTTTTGGTGCAGGTCTCCATGATAAGTTTTCATACGAATTTTAAGTAAGGGTCGTAGTAACTATTACATAATCTGTGGATGCGGTTCCATATTCAAATCTCATTATTGACCAGCGGGTTATAATGAAATTCAGTACAATATTATTGCCCGGCTAGGCCCAGGGCTATAATGACTTGCTTTAGGTTCGAGTTACATGACATATAATGTTCCATTTTCGAGCGGGTGGTGTGAAAATACTAAACTGCAATGACTCTAGGTGCGTTTTTCTTTTCTTTTTAACCGACTTCAAAAAAGGAGGAGGTTTCTCAGTTCGACCGTATATATATATTTTTTTTATGTGTGTTCGCGGATAACTTCGTCGTTTATGAACCGATTTTGATGATTCTTTTTTTGTTAGAAAGGAGATGTCCCGAGGGTGGTACCATGATAAGGAAACCAGAATCTGATGATGGCATCCCAGAGAAATCGAGGGGAACCTTCGAAAATCGTATTGCCGACTAGTGCGTTTGTTAATTTAAAGCACTCCTATTAAATCGAACTAATGAATTCACCACTGAAAATTGTGAAATAAACAAAATTTTAACAAAAGATTCAAACCGCCTTCAAAAAAACTAAAAAGTTAAAAAATAATATTGCAGCCTATGACTTTTTCGTTCGCATCATAAGAACATTAATTTGTTTTATAGAAGTCGGTGTCAAGCCAAGCCAAAAAATGCAAGCCCTGTCGCGTATCATACCGGCTTGACAGTGACTTCAATAAAACAAATTAATGTTCTTATGATGCGAACGAAAAAGTCATAGGCTGCAATATTATTTTTTAACTTTTTAGTTTTTTTGAAGGCGGTTTGAATCTTTTTTTAAATTTATTTGCTAAAAAACTCGACAGATGACATGCTTATCGCTCCGTAGAGACGTAGGCGAGATCCTGTCAAAATCATGTCAAGACAGTGCCTGACTTTTTTTTAAAGGCCAAGGGAGCGAGTCCGTACAACCATATCAGACGTAAACTGTTTCATATTTTCGATTAAAATGATTCGTAAATAATGAAATATTCAATTAAAAGGTGCGTTGGCATCTTTTTGATCATCTTTCTTTAAAATAGTAAAGGGGGATCTTTGCTATTTTAAAGAAACACTTTTTGAAATTTTGACCTTTATTCGCACAGACCGTAACGCCATCTATCGATCCACTAGAAAACCAAAAGAAAAACGCTCTATTTCTATATAATAAAATGAATGAATCTTACGCGATATTTTATTTATTTTGAACGCATCCAAATGATAAACGTCATTCCAACTTGTCAAAGCTGTGCTTGCGTTGCGCGATTTTGGCGTCAAATGCAGTGCGTAAGTAGAAACGCAATAGATAATTTTATAATTTTCTTTGAAACAAAACTTTTTTATAAATATACCATTTTACTCTAAATTTTTAGTCATCTTATATTATGATATTTTCAAACACTGGCCACTGCAAAGTTTTCTGAAAGTCGACAAACTATTTCGGAATGCAATATTTTAAGTTATAATTATCTTATATTATTTAAAAGTTGTTGTTGAAAACCTAACAACTATTTAGCAAAGAACATGTTTTTCCTTGACACTGGCAGAATCATTGTTCACGCGATGGATGGAGCCATAAAAATAAATTGATAATTTTCATTATCAATAAGCTAGTATCTACCTCTAATACAGTACTTATTACACGTTTCATGAGCCTATAGACAGTAATTTTGGTGAATTGGTGATAAGTGCTAACGTGTTTCGATTATGTTTACATTTATAAATAAATTATTTAAATTAGTGATAAATACAAATCGAGGTGCAAAGTCCATTAACACTGCCCTAAATACTACAATGGTGAGTAAGTACTTTAGGTACGTTATTTATTTATAACCCTTAGGCTCTTTTTCCACTACTCCGGTCCGGCGTCGGATGTCGGAAATAGCCTTCAGAAAAATATCGAAAACCGATCAACGCTTTTCCACTTATCCGGTAAAAAACGGACGGTAAAATTTCATTATCTCGTCGGATGTGGTAGAATTCAGTACCTATATTATTCACACATTCTATCAATGAAAACTAGGGATCATTTTCTACGAGTCTTACCTCAAAAGCATATGTGCAATATAGTTTTTATCTAACTGGAAATAGCCGGACCGGACAGGTAATGCAAAAGCATGCATTGTTTTTGTACGTCTGTCACTTCGGACGATAAAAGACCAATGGTTTGGAAAATTACCAGATCGGTAACAACCGGATACCGGGGTAGTGGAAAAGCGAGTATAGTAGTGTAATAGATTTCGGAATCGAAATCGGATCGGAAATTATCGTGTGCCGGACCGGAGTAGTGGAAAAAGAGCCTAAGAGTACACTCTGACTGGTCAGGCTTTACTAGAACTATTTAGAACTGCCCCAAAGATGACACTCTGACCACAGTTTGGCTTAGTAACCTGTAGAAAACAAAAGTATAGTTGGATTGGACCCTCCTGGGGTCAGTGTGTACTTTAGGTACCGTCGAGTTCAGGGTTATCTTTTTTATCAAAAAGTTTTCTTATAGCACAGCTAAAAATTTCAACTTGCCAAAGTCAATACTTTTTGCGATTACAATTTATTGAAACTTGAGGAAACTTGGCACTCGAGGATAACTTTTTTGGAAAAAAATATGAACCCTGAACTCGACATTACTGTCAGAACTTCCCTATCCTGCGATTCCATAATATTTCTGAAGCGTTCAGTTACAACTGAGCTCACCGTTTCCTATCTGTGTCCATGAATTTCAATATTTGTAACTGAATCATGCTTATACACTTTAGTGGATGATATTTGTCATCAAACATAGAATATGTTCAGGGTTCACACATAGGATATGATTTTTAGGATTTGTACCCTTAGGTAGGATAGCATGTGACCCTAATACTAAGACTATGCTGTCCGTCCGTCCTACCTAACTCAAAAGGGCTCTATCTTTTAAACCGTAACCACTCCATGGACACTTAGCTGTCATTTTATAGAGGTGAGCATGTGTGATACTGCGTTAGTGTGAGCTAGACTTTGCTGTATGCACATTTGATGCCAAGATCCTGCCAGAGAGGGTGAGGTAAGAAATTGGATGGGGGCAGGGAGTGTCCGGACTGTATGTAGTACTAGATACTCTTTCGTATATTGTGCAGTAATGGTAATTTCCCACTGAAAGAGCAGAGGCCTGCAGCGCGCGGCATTTTTCTTAGTAAAATTATTGAGCTTTATCTATTCTGAAATAAGATAAAACATCCATTGAGATAACAGAACGGTAAGCCACGTCACTGCAGTTGAGCTGTCATTTTATATCCCGTCAATTACAATTTTATCTAATCTCAATGTTGATAAAGTTCAAAATGCTGGGCCAATGCTCTCTTAGTGGGAATTTTTTGTCCGTATGAAGATTTCAAACCAGAAAAATATGTCAAAACAAATCTAAACTATTATAAAACTGTAACAGAAGTGTGTCTGTACATTGAAGATATTTACAAAAAAAAGATTACAATATGGTTTTTAGACTTCCCTGATTCCAAATCACAAATTTTTAGACTTTTTGTCTGTCTGTTTGTTTGTTTGTTTGTTTGTTTGTTTGTTTGGGTGTTTGTTTGTTCGAGTATCACGCAAAAACTACTGAACCGATTTTGATGAAACTTTTTTTGTTTGATAGCTTATCATCTGACTTAAAATCTGGTATATAATTTATGCGGACGAAGTCGCGGGTAAAAGCTCTGAAATATAAATGTACTGCGATGACAGACATTAGTGTGCTAGTTTGTATGGACCATAAATTTTTCTTTTATATGTGGGAATTGACCCTAATAGGTAAAACGTAGAAATATAAACTTTCTTAAAGTTTCTGATTTAATCCCTTTATTTTTAATATTATAAATGTGAATGTAAGTTTGTTTGTTATGTTTTCACGTGAAAACTACTTAATCGATCATCATGAAACTTTGTACACATAATCCTTGGAGGTATTAAAAGTAACATAGGATACTTTTTAAATGGCTTAAATGCGAGCGAAGCCGCGGGTAAAAGCTAGTAAAAAATAAAACAAAAATTAAAAATTTTTGTCCCATACAAGAAACATGATTTTTTTAAAGGTTTTTTGTTTTTGCTCTATAATAAAAACGGCATTCATGAGCATAATAATTATGTGATGTGATGATAAGTAAAAATGGCATTACATACAAGCAAGCGTCAAATTTGGTCTGATTATAGAGCATACTCTGAAGTAAAACAACAAATAATAAGTTCGGCCAAGTGTGTGTCGGGCTCGCGCTATAGATTCCAGAGAAAATGTTTTAATGTCAACGTCAGACAAAGTTGTGACCAATAGCTAGTGTTTCATTCTTTCATAAACTATGATGTTTTCTATTCTGCAGAGAGACCCAATCGTGACGTTAAAACAAGGCAGATTAAAAGGTGCTGTGAAAAATCTCTTAGATGGAACTCCGTACTTCAGTTTCAAAGGCATTCCGTATGCACAAACGCCCACTGGCAAACAACGGTTTATGGTGAGTGGCCTAAAAACATTTATCAAATTAAACATACATCCATATCTTAGACCATTTAAATAGGGACCTGCCTTACGTTAGCATTCCCCTCTGCCAAGGTACAAGATCAAATGATCATGTAAATGTGCATACAATTTTATACCTTATCACGAAATGAGACAGACAGAAAAGAGTCTTGTTTGGGGTTCACACGACACTATTTGTTATGATTTTTCACATTTAAAATTAGACTCTAAAGTAACGGAACAAAATCAAAAGTTGCATATTTCATGCTACCTCGTCCCCCAAAAAAATGGCAGAAAAGTTTGTTAGTAGAATTACATGCGTAACTCGTCCATATTTAAATAGTCTAAGATCCATATACAAGGTGTTACATCAGGGTTTCCCAAACATTCTCCTGTCATGGCCTGGTAATTTTCACACTGCCTCTTTGTGACCCACTTAATACTTTTAAATTAGGTAAAATAATACAAATTTATTAAGAGTAAAAATGTTTTATAATCTACACTAATATTATAAAGAGGAAAGATTTGTACCTATTTTTGTATGTTTGTATGTTTGTAATGAATAGGCTCAAAAAGTACTGGGCCGATTTAAAAAATTCTTTCACCATTAGAAAGCTGCATTCACCCTGAGTAACATAGGCTATATTTATTGCTAGAAAAGATTAGACGTCCACCCGTGCGAAGCCGGGACGGGCCGCTAGTACAACATATTTTGATATCGCCTGAATGCGGTGGGAATGTTGCCACCCGGTATTTTATTTTGATGGCCCGGTACCGGGCTAATGATAAATAATAAAGCGACCCGGCTAATGGGAAACGCTGTGTTACATAAGTAAATTAAAGTTAACATTTAAAACTTGGGGGTTGTTTAGATTAGACCGTCAAACTGAACAATTTTCACTATGGGACCAACACAGAAATCGCGAAAAAAAAATCTGCTGCCCCATACATTTAGCTCGAGTAGATTTGTAGTTTAGTATGGAACATCCGATTATTTTTCGACATTTCGATATTGATCCCATAGTGAAAGTTGTTCAGTTTGATGGCCTACTAGACCATCCCCTTAAATGTTTATTTGTATTTTTGTAACACCTTGTATAGGGAAACAAAATTGGGTAATTCGATACCTATATTAATTTATGGATGTAATAGTAGAGATAGTGATAGACTTATTATTAATCTGTGGTGATATAAGGCTATCAGTTTAGCCCTAGATTGCATTATTTATACAAATGTTAATCGTTTTGGAGAAATTTAAAATTTTATATTTTTTTTATACATTATTGTAGACATTTTTTTAAATTGACTTTGAAGTTGATTACCCAAATTTCAACTTCAAAGTCAAGTCTAATTTAGGTTGAAGATATTTACCTAGATTTTCTATAGTACCTATTTTATATCATTTCAGGCACCACTGCCTCCAATAACATGGCAAGGCACTTACGACGCTACTGAACATGGTCCCGTTTGCCCTCAGTATGATATGATGGTAACAAGACAGATATTGCAAGGCGATGAAAGCTGTTTATACCTAAATGTTTACACAAAGTCCTTAGAATCGAACTCCAAAATTCCAGTCATGGTATTTATTCACGGTGGAGCTTACATGTCAGGATCTGGAGATTCAGATAGACATGGACCAGAATTCTTTCTGCAACACGACATTATTTTAGTTACGATAAACTATAGGCTTGAAGTACTAGGATTTTTATGTCTTGATACTCCAGAGATCCCAGGAAATGCTGGCATGAAAGACCAAGTAGCTGCTTTAAGATGGGTACAGAATAACATCGCCCAGTTGGGTGGTGATCCTGATAATGTAACTATTTTTGGAGAAAGTGCTGGTGCTGCTTCAGTGACCTATCACAAGCTTTCTCCGATGTCTAGGGGCCTTTTCCATAAAGCCATTGCTCAAAGCGGAGACCCCCTTTCTGATTGGACACATAGTGTAGACGGAAAAGAAAGAGCATTCAGAGCTGCACAGGTTTTGGGAAAAGAAACAACTGATGTTACAGACTTAATAGATTACCTCAGAAGTGTACCTGCTGATAAACTAGCTAAACTTACATTTCCGACGATGACTGTAGATGAGACGCATAGAGGTCTGCCGATACACTTCAGTCCAGTTGTAGAAAAGAAATTTGACAATGTCGAGGCGTTCATGACTGAAGATCCTATAGATATGGTTTTAGAAGGAAAACTGAGTAAAGTGCCACTAATACTCGGTTACAACTCTGTCGAAGGATTATTCATTACACAGAGTGCATTAAGAAAGGTAGATTTCATGAACAAGAATTCTCATTATTTGGTACCAAGAGAAATTGCTCGACGAGTTTCTGCTGAGAAAAATAAGGAATTTGGAGAGAGAATCAAACATTACTATGCTGCGAATAAGGAGTTTACTGCTGATGATGCTTCAAGAATAGCTGACTTGTTTTCTGATTTGCATTTTGTGTACAACACACACCGATTCGCTCACTTCTACTCGTCATTATGTGAATCGACATACATGTATACATTAAGTGCCGACACGGAATTGAATTTCATGAAGAGTGTAGTAGGAGCATCCAGTTTCAAAGGAGCAAGTCATGCTGATGATCTATTCTATATTTTCTATAGCGTTTTGAATGCTGATCTGTATGAAGAACATGAGAGGCTTAGAGATATAATTTTTAGAATAACGAAGCTATGGACGAATTTCGCTAAAACTGGGTAAGTCTAAAATATTAACGTTTCCCTGCCTTTCCTTTAGCCTTAGGTACTTTTTAAACAGGAGTGACGTGGCGCGGACGTGACGCGGGCGGGGTGCAGCAATATAAACCTTATAGTACGTAGCATAGCGTCGTTTGGAGAATTACGCCCGCGCTTCCAGGCGACGTCGCCTGGTGGAGCAGGCGCGATTTTCGTTTACGACAAAAACGACGCTATGCTGCGTACTATAAGGTTGAATATTATGTTACTTTGACTATCCGCCACCGCCACGCATCTCTTCTGTATAAACAGCACCTAAAAGTTAGAAAATATGTTTATGATGAGTTATTATCAGAGATTAGTTTGGAATGTTAATGTTTCTTATTCAATCGCGCTAAAAGGGACTTACAATTATACAATGCAGTCTCTATTAAGTTCACGACAACTTTTCCTGAGGCTCATCCTCTGGCTGCCCGCCAGACAGGATGAGCTTTACGACAATGAAGGATTCATAGATTCATAGATTCTTTATTGTACACAAAAACATAGTTATGAAAAAAATTACAATAAGTCGTGATTTACAAAGACGAGAGTCAACACTTTGTATAATACAAAGTGTTGACTCCTTCTTTGTCGTAAAGCTTATGGTTATGACAGAGAGGTGACCAAAGTGGGTCACTAGTGACACCACAACTCTTCAGGCCACTCGATCTTGAACCGGATCTCGAGTTTGATAAAGTGTTGAGAAGTTAATACGTATCCCCCACTGAAAGAAATTGACCCATTAAGACCCGCCTCACCCCTACTCAACTACCTCATTTTAGTAGGTACGTATACCTATTTTTGACTGGCTTATCCTTCATTGTGTCACCATGGTGCCTTCTAATCCAAGGAAATCAAATTCGAAAATCATAAGAATTCGCATCAAATTTTAAATTATTTAATTAACATGTTTGTAGATCATAATAATTTTTGTCTACACGTGTGTCGCAAGTAAAAGTGAATTGAACTTATAAAGTAGATGCAAGTAGTACCTACATACTTTTTCAGATATTTAGGCTTTCCTTTGAACACAGGTTTATCTTTATATGCATTATTTTTTTTTTATGAAATGTACGAAATAAAGCCGGGATGTTGTGTCGCATAATTACATCATAATAATTAACAAAATGTTTTTATGGATATTGAAAAAAATAATAAAGGGTTTTGCGTTAATTGTTAACATATTGCTTCTAGTTAAAAAGCCCTTATCAACAGCATTAATCAATCAATCATTATATGGGGACTATTGGCTATGTGCACGACACTAGCGCGGCGTACTGCCAGAACTTTTTCGGACAGCCGTGAATTATGTACACTATTATAGTACTGTAAAAGTCTGTGTTTGTTCGAGTATTCTGCCAAAACTACTGGACCGATTTTGATAAAACTTTTTATATTTAAAAGCTTATTATTAGTCTTAAAAACTAGCTTATATTTTATTCCGGAACGATGACGGGAGCGGATGCGGACGAAGCCACGGACAAAATCGAATTTGTATCGGAATTCCCATACCAACTTTTACCTCACTTTTAACACCTTTGGGGGGTTAAAATGCGACAAGCCTTTTTTAAGTGAGCATCTAGATGCCAATAGAAACTTCCATGCCAAATTTTAAATTTGTAGTCTTAACAGTTTTGGAGATTACGTGTTAAGGTAGTGTGCGAATATGCATAGATTCAAGCATATTTTCACAGCTTCGCCGGCAAAAGTACAAATTTTTGCCACAGCGTGCGCTGCGATCGACTTGACAGTTCCCAACACCCACTTCGCACATAGCCAATAACTAATTTATTTCATAACTGTTATCTTATCACATCACATGCCAATAAGAAGGATATATTTTTTTAGGGTTCCGTACCGAAAGGGTGAAAACGGGACCCTATTACTAAGCCTACGTTGTCCGTCTGTCCGTCTGTCCGTCTGTCCGTCTGTCCGTCTGTCCGTCTGTCCGTCTGTCCGTCTGTCCGTCTGTCCGTCTGTCCGTCTCTCCGTCTGTCCGTCCGTCCGTCCGTCCGTCCGTCCGTCCGTCCGTCCGTCCGTCCGTCTGTCCTACCCCTTTTAGTCTGAAATAAATGAGTATTTAATTTAATTTAGAATAGATTTAGAATTTCTAGATAGTTGAAATTTTCTCAGATTATGCGTTATTACGGTGGATTTGTCAACAAATAATTAAAATTGCAGAAAGTTAAAAATTAAGGGGGGTTCTCAACAAGAAACTAGTTTTTATCAACGTTTCTTCTTCACGCTCTATCGTAAAAACGGTAATACATACAAGCGTCAAACTTAATGTGATTATAGAGCAAACTCTACAGAATAACAACAAATACTAAAAACCGGCCAAGTGTGAGTCGGTCTTGCGCTAAAGGTCCCGGACAAAAAAATATTTTTTTTCTTAGTTAATAATTTTGTGTTCTTTGGTGGTGTGTGGTACGGAACCCTCGGTGCGCGAGTAGCCCGACTCGCACTTGACCGGTTTTATTAAATTTTTATTCAACTACATTTTTTTTTCAGAAACCCAACACCTGACAACAGTTTGGGAGTGCAATGGACTCCATACACACCAGCTTCTAAACGACATATCTTAAATATAAACGAATCATTATCAATGGTAAAATACCCGGAACGAGACAGAGTCGAGTTTTGGAACAAAATGTATTGTGAAGCTGGTCTTCCGTGTATTACTAGGAGCAATCTGTAATGTGGCTAGTTCTCTAGTAGTCTTACAACCCGGGCGAATTAACTAGGCACCTGGCTCGCACGTGGCTCGGAATTTGATACCCCTCCTGCTACCCCCTCGCGGGACCCCGTCGTCGCTGTGAGAGGCCGTATAGCATTTCAGTTAATGTTGCACGTGTCCCTGCGCTTTAACATTTTCGAGTTATTCTTTCAGAGTTTTCCGAGCCACGTGCGAGCCAGGTGCCAAGTTAATTCGCCCGTTTTGTACTTACGATCAACTAACACAGGAAAAGGCACGTATTTAAATTAGAACACAGCTAACTGTGACATTATAAACTTTGATTACATTAAAATAGCAAGATAGGTGACTAGCCTATAGCGCATGGACCGCATAAATTAGGCCCCGTCGCTTAATTTACTTAGAGCGGCATTGCGTGATGGAGATACTTTTTTGATTTAAGGCGGGATAAAGGTACCCCAAGTAATGCCTTCGCGTGCTTAAAACTCGTTTTACAAATCATTCAAAAAAGAAAAATCAAATCACATTGTATTACCTTTCACTTTTAAGTAGGTACATAAAAAGCAGGTCCATTTTTTCGAGTGCATAATGCAAGAACGTCACCTATCTTCCGCTATTTTAATTTAAACCATGGAATCGGGGTCGTTTTGAAGCCGGACCGTTTTGCATCAGACCATCAAAGTGAACAACTTTCATTATGGAGCCAATATCGAAATCGCGAAAAAAAAAACAGCTATTCTATAGAACATGTCAATAATTTTACTAATTTATTTCGCGCAATCATAGTTAGTTCCTTAGTATAAGTTGTTCAGTTTGATGGTCTGCAGCACCTCTTCAAGTATGTAGCGCATTAAAATTTACATCCTGTATATGAATATAGGACACACAGATTACCTAAAATGTCATAATAATAATAGCATAGTGTCCTAAAGCACAGGTCCGGCACTTCAAACCGTTTAGGAGCATAATGCCAAAGCGCAAAATGACAAGTGGGTAGCAAAATGCCAAAAGAGCAGAATGTCAAAAGCGCACAATGCCAAAAGCGCAAAATGACAAAAGCGCACAATGACAAAAATTGTACTTAAACGGGGCTGAACTGTATGAACGTTACGAAAAATTTTACGTCATATTAAAGTCATATAAACGCGAATCATACAGCACATTTATATACTTTAACCAGCATATTTAGCATTTTAGTTACTCAACATTACAGCCATATAATAAACGTTTACTCGGCATTTTCAGTCCTATTATAAGAAGCGTTTACTCGGACTCCTTATATGACAATAGTGCCAAATACGAAGCTGCTTTTTAAGTCACGTCTATACGTCACAAATGTGACTATTTGGTCGAGTAATAGCATCTGATATAACTTTCTTACGACATGCCAGCCGCAGTCGAGTAAAAGCAACGTCGTTGCTATTGTACGACTATTTTAATATATGATGCATTAGTACATAATTAAGATGCTATTACTCGACCAAATAGTCACGGCGATGTAATAGTCATATAATTAAATTGATGATGATTGATGATGATGACAATAGTCTTATAATAGTAACGACGTTGCTTTTACTCGACTGCGGCTGGCATGTCGTAAGAAAGTTATATAAGATGATATTACTCGACCAAATAGTCACATTTGTGACGTATAGACGTGACTTAATAAGCAGCTTCTTATTTGGCACTATTGTCATTTGTCATATAGGGAGGCTGAGTAAACGCTTCTTATAATAGGACCGAAAAATGCCGAGTAAACGTTAATTATATGACTGTAACTGTAATGCTGAGTAACTAAAGTGCTGAATAAGCTGGTTAAATGAATGTGCTGTATAATTCGCGTTTATATGACTTAAATATGACGTAAAATTTTTCGTAACGTTCATGCAGTTCACCCCCGTTTAAGTACAATTTTTGTCATTGTGCGCTTTTGTCATTTTGCGCTTTTGTCATTTTGCGCTTTTGGAATTTTGCTACCCACTTGTAATTTTGCGCTTTTGGCATTATGCTCCTAAACGGTAGGGTTGACTTTACCACGCATTGTATGAACGTCATTATACATTTCGTTACTTTTTAGTTCATTCTGTTATTAAAAATAGTATTTAAGCTAAAGAATCACTGAAAATGTGAATTTAGCGTTATTTTTCCAACGTTTATTTTTACTGAGAGGATAAAAATAAAATATATTTTATGTAGTCAAATCCAACGGGTGCGCGCGCCTAACTGAGTTCTCTTCCTCTGCCCCCTCAAGTTACCGCAGAGAGTGTGAGGGGAGGTGGGGTATCTGAAGTCAATATGATAAGATAGATATATGAGTTTCAAAAATCACACTCCGGATCGCCTCGGATGGTCGTGAGTTTATAGACAATTATGTACTTATGTATAATATCTTTCAAGTCATATTATAACTTTATTATTTTGTAATATTGTGACCTATCAGTGTGGTGTCTTGTTAGGTACATTGAGCTCAAAACACAGAATTTTTTACATTTTACAAGTTAGCATGTTCAGGCAATTTTATGCCTTATTTCATAGCCCAGTGAATCTGTAAGAAAAACCTTGCAAAAGGTTTTGATATACTTAAATAAATGTTGAACTGGTAGAGGAAGTTCTTAAAAATACAAGTTTTCGACATTGCGGTGCTGCTGCGTGACTCTGTGACTGTGACTTCTTCTTCATTTCCTGTCAATGGCTCTTCAGTGGTGTTTTATATTTTAGTACTTACGACTTAATGCCATCAGGAGGAGGTGGTCTGTTTGGGATCACGCCGGGGGGGTTTTGGACCACCTAAACCACGCGGGACCCCCGGGTGTGACCCAAATAACCCCCCCCCCCAGGGGTACCCCCGGGTTGGTTGAGTTTTCAAAATTTGATTTATAAAAAAAGGGGGGTTTACCTACTTGGTTATTGCTAGTAATATGCTTTTTAGTAGGTACCTATGTAGGTACTCGACTCGCAGTGTCTAATCATTGAAACATTTATTGAACAATTCCGAGGTTAATGATCATTATAATTTCAAGAATAAATAATTATTATAAGTTTACAACACCAGAGCGCACGAAAGCAAACAACTTACCCGCGAAATGTACTATGGACATACGAGGCGGGCGGGCGCCCGCCGTGCCGTATGGGAACGATGACGTCACGGGCTACTCGCGAACACTGACGAGATTTAAAAAACTTCCCACGCTTATAATTTCGGTAATATTGCACCGATCGATGTGAAATAAAAACTAGAATAATGTGTACGGTCTAGACTTTTACTCTACGTACTGAAAAGTGTAATATTGTAACCCTGTTATCTTCTCCATTGCACAGATTTAGTCTGCAACATCCGACCTGAGTGCGAAGCCTATTTAAGGATTTCGACTTGCCATTGCAGATTGTGTCCTGAGGTAGTTGTTCCTGAGGGGAAATGAACTCAGCTCGTACCCTTTCTTTCCCCAGAGTGCATCTTATAGTTGGAAGCTCCTGTGGCTCTTCATAAAACAATTAAAAATTTTAACAGATTCAGTTAAACATAAACGTTTGGTTTAAAAGCAAAGTTATTTCCTAGAGGAATTGACAGGACTAAAATATGCGATACAATTTGGTCACACACAACACACACAGGGCCGGGCAGGGCAGGGGTTTGGTATACAGGGTCCAAGTTAATATGCTGATGGTTATCAGACCATCTAACTAAACGACTTTCTCTATGTGACCAACATCAAAATCGCGATAAAATTATTCAGCTATTCCATACTAAATGCATGCACATTTGTATGTAACAACCAAGTAAAAGATTTTTTTCGCGATTTCAACCTTATACAGGACTAATTCTTAACTTTCCCTAAATCGAAAAATTATGGACATGGGAGAGCCCGCGGCTGCACCCCCAGGGAGGAAAACTTTGATTTTAAATGAGGACTTACACCCGTATAAAAATCCAAAAAAAGGTAAGGTACCTAAATTGTATAAATGTACTAGGGTATTATTACTCTTTTTGATGGTTTTAGGCATTGAAATACAAAGTAATGGACGCCGGGTTTAGTATAAAATTCTCGAAAAAAGTGTCCGGGACTAACCTACACAAACCTAAAGTACGCGTATAATTTTGTTTGCGTAGTTTTTTCCCCATCGGAGAACAGCACATGCGTATAGTCAGCCGATCAAAGGAAGACTGCCGCGTCATTGGTTCTCTTTATATGTTTTGGTGCTCTTTTGGTTCGGACACTTTTGAGCGCGGACCCGACGCCGACGTCCAGTAGTTGGTAAGTCAATGGTTTTAGGCAAAAGTGTACGGGTAGGTAGATAATATTGAAGTTGTGATTAATATAGGTAATATCGTCGTACGGCTGCTGGCGGCTGAGAAATGTATAATAGGATTAATAGGGTATAAGGGTAGATATTTAACAAATTAAATTATTTTAGACATAAGTAAGATTTTTTTTATCATAGAGTGTATGGATGCCCTAAACTACTTGTAGGGATAAGAAATTCGATATATTATGTATCGATACTTGTAATTTCAATGAGGTTCCGTAATACTACGGCAAATCCGTTAAAACTGTGCTTCATTTTAATCTTTATTATTTACCAATGATTATTCTTTTTGAATTTTGAAAATCTGTCCAGTAATTCCAAAGTTATAGAATTTTGAAGTGTGCTCGAAAAAAAAAATGCCCCGCGGACACGTGTGACGTCACATGTCATTACTGCGTACCGGTTACAAGGCACTTTAGTATTAAAAATGTTATATCTTGGATATGGTGCGTCCTATGTCGAAAATTTATAGATAAGAACCAAAAATGTTCTCGTGGATGTGTATTATGTGTTCTACAAGATGCGTACATAAAAAGTGGGGGTCATGCAGACAGCTTACATTTTATTTAATATTTTAAGTCCTAGAACCAATGTTAATTTACTACTAGAGCCCATGGCGGCTCGAATTTAGGGGTAGGGAGGAGGGGGGGAGTGGTGCAGGGTGGGGGAGATAATTTGGTAATTGGCTTGGACAACATAAACGACTTGAACAACTCGAACAATTCAGGCAACTCGAACAACTTGGTCAACTTGAATGAACAAATCCGCCGTAAAAACGCATAATCTGAGAAAATTTCAACTATCTAGCTATTACGGTTCAAAAGTTACAGCCCTAAATAGGTAGGACAGACGGACGGATGGACAACGTAGGCTTAGTAATAGGGTCCCGTTCTCACCCTTTGGGTACGGAACCCTAAAAATCTGATAATATAAGTACAATAAAATGTGGGTATAGAATCGATTAAGATAAAGGAAAAATTAGAAAGATCCGCAGCGTTAGTGGTAGTATTTTTTTTAATTCATGAACAGAAGAAGAGATAGTTAAAATATCATTGACTGGTTTTTGAGTCATAACACCGCCAAGGCTAAAATTAGATGTTCTTTGGAGTGTCCTTTCGAGCTAGAATAAATCCAGCTTTCCCATACTACGTTTAGGCCCTAGTCCGTCATCGACTCTTGGTCTATTTGTTTGCAACAAAACGCGCCGTCTGGCTGTCGAATACTTCTAAGGAAGGAAATAAGGACTTCTAGATGGGTGTATTTTTATTAAATCTTATTGCAGTATAAAGGGCGTTTAAAATAAAAATAATAAAACACAAGTATTTGGGGGAAACCGGGATGCTTGAACAGGTGGGATAGTTGAGCCACCTCTATTTTTCGATTGAAAATTTCGTGCTATCGATGTTGTTGATAGATCATTGCATGCCCGAGAACCACATCTACCTTCACAAGCACCATCTTTCGAGCAGAGTTTATATGTTTTTGGTAATAAAAAGTTAAAAAAAACTATTTGGTTTATTTGTTCGTTTCTGCGTTTTATTGAAAGGTACGTATTGTGCAGGGTGTAACAAAACACCCTAGTAATACTTAAGGGAGTGCTTCAGACCATCAATCTGAACAACTTTAACTATGGAGCCAACATCGAGAAAAAAAAATGTGTCGTCCCATATATTTGAGTCGAGACGGTATCGGTACTGCAGTTTTGTATAAAAGAGTGGATTTTTTTTCGCGATTTCGATATTGACTCCATAGTGAAAATTGTTCAGTTTGATGGTCTGAACCACCCCCTTAAGTATTACTAGGGTGTTTTGTTACACCCTGTATTGATGTATTGTTATATTTTCTAACTAATGTAGTTTGTTGAATGCAAAGCCTATTTAACCTGTGAAACTATATACTATTACCTGTTCTGTGCCTGTGATTAAGAGTTTTTCGGAAATCTAAACATAAGTAGGAACTGGCTGATAAGGGATGGTTGAGCCACCCCGCAGAGGGATAGATGACCATAGTCAATAATAATATTTTTCCTCGATTTTATTTATCTTGCAGCTTTAAATGCCGTTCCAATCCAAAACTAAACTGAATACAGGCTTCAGCCTCAAGAAAGGAAACCAAAAAGCAGAATTTGTAGATTCGGAATTCCGAAGCTTCTAAGGCCAGCTTTTTGTTTTTTTGCCATGCTATAAGTAATTAAATTTTTTTTTTCTACACTAATATTATAAAGAGGAAAGATTTGTACCTATTTTTGTATGTTTGTAATGAATAGGCTCAAAAAGTACTGGGCCGATTTAAAAAATTCTTTCACCATTCGAAAGCTACATTCACCCTGAGTAACATAGGCTATATTTATTGCTAGAAAAGATTAGACGTCCACCCGTGCGAAGCCGGGACGGGCCGCTAGTCTGTTATAAAAGTTTACTTAGAGTGATCATTTTATTAAAGAATAGTGTTCATAATGCTAAAGAAATTAAAATGTTTTCTTTTAGTAATTTTCTTCATACTTATGAAGAAAACCGTAGTCAAAGTGTGCAATAGACATGCCATTATTTTTTGTTCCATTTCAATCTTAACAACTTTAGATTGTTCCCATACAAGTAATATGAGATTTTATTATAATTACAATGAATTTTGAACGCTATCTTGTTTTATTTATTTAATTATAAGTTTATGTTCAACCGTCCTTACTCCCCTGTTCAACCATCCCACCCATTGGGGATGGTTGAACCAAATCTCATTTTTTGTAAAAAAAAATTTTGTATAAAAGCCCAATAAATATAATTCTCACAAACATCTTAGTACATACCAATTGTAGCCAAATAACTATGCTATCTAATGACACTAAAGTGACATCACTGCATCTTTGCAATAAAAAGTGATGCGTGTTTAAGAAAAAGGTGGTTCAACCATCCCGCACTCCCCCTAAATGGGTAGAAATTAAAGGACAACCGCCGCTCTCCCTTGAAAAAATACCTTAAAATGTATAGAAGTTTTGACTGAAGTCGACTGTGTAATAAATTATGGGGTTTTATAAAAACGACTCAGATAGTATCATTTATTTTTATTTAACGAGTTATTTAATCATTTATTATTAATAAATTATAAAAAAGCAGCAACCCCAAAATGGCTGTCAATGTTGTTTAGTAGGAGGTGTTGCAAGCACAATGTTTTTTTTAAATATAAAAATGATATAAACTAAACTAACTAATAAATCATTATAAAATAAACTAATGCCTGCAGTTAGTTTCTAGTGTTCCATAGTCCATAATAAACGTAAACGTGGAAGGACGGTTATACATTTCTTGGTATTATGTGCCGGATGTACTTTGTATGAAGAAAACATAACAGGAAATTCTATATTGAATAAAAATTAGGTCCGCTGCGGCTAGGACATGGTATGATCATGGAGTCAGTCTCTGTTCCGGTAGTAATTAGGTATAGTACCTACTCTGTGCCGGAACTAATCTTAGTATAAAATACAAATTGTTTATGGAAAAACTTTCTCGCAACTCCGAAATCCACGAATACTTGGAAATACCGACCGTTCCCCAAGAAATAAAGAGTTTCAATTAAAATGTACGAAGTCACCCAACTCGCCAACTCGCTGCTGACAGCTTTTGAAGCGGAGTCATGTGCACTCGAACTAAAAGAGGGTAGGGCGCTAGCCTTGTCACTCTTAAAAACCAGTAAATCGTTCATCAACACATCTGATTAGTCTTTCGACTGATGGCAGGTCAAATCTTTATTGTATCAAAACCAAACCATAAATGTTTATAAACGGTCGCACTTGCTAGCACTTGCCCCACCTCGGCGGAAGTGCGTCTAGGTACCTATACCTATCCAACAAAAACTGTTACTTACCACAATATACAACGTGTTAATGAATTAACGCAAAACTAGAAAGTAGTTTGTTTAGAATCGAGAGCAGAATCCAATTATCATGGTTTCAACATAGGTAATTTTTTTCAAAATATTAAATAATTTTTTTGCAAAATTTAAAATTTACTTACCTACTGAACCTGATGACAACCCACCGCACGTTCACACTCACCCTACTTACTACCAAAACAAGATTATAAAAATGTATCCATGAGTAGGTACGTTAGCGCTTTCTTTCAGTGCTGAAATGATAACAAATCATTTTTGCCTCAAAACTTAAAATGCGAATAACTTTAAATTTTAACTATCAAAATAATGAAATTATTGTTTCAATCTAATTATTTTATTATAAATCAGTTGGGGTGTATGAGGTTTTGCGCTAATTCATTAACACGTTGTATATTGCCAGATAAATATGCTACCTATCTTAAAAAAAATACCCTTTTTAATAAAAATTATCACCATCCAAATTTTTATAAAATGTTTGTTTATGAAAAAAAATCGATACGTGTTTTTTCTTTTAGCATCGCTCAGTACTAAAATATTGAGATATGACTAGGTACGCAAATTCGACTGGATACAGTACGCACCTACCTGTGCCACAGACTGGCCACAGATATAATAGTCTGTGGATTACTTATTAATAGTTACTACCACTCGACCCGATTTCGCGCGCTTTTTCGAATTTAGAACTTTGCTTTTCAAGAACGAAAACTAACGAACGAATCTCTGTGGTCCAGCTGTGGTCAGTAATTTTCTTTGGGACAGAGCCTTTAAATTTTTAGAAAAAGTTTATTATGATTATGTGTCATTGTGTCATTCAAAGAGTACTTTATTATAACGATTATAACCGTGTCATTGAACAAAAATAAACAAAATAAGGGACTAGTATAACATTTTAACAATGTTTTGAAAGTGTTGTGTGTTCCTGTTAAGTTTACAATGCGTGGGACTCTGAAGGTAGGGCTCCGCCCCTCGGTCCTGCCACACCCGGTCGGTACGAATATGAAACTCGATGACCAAGCTTTATGGACAATTCTGTAGGATAAAATTTTTAAATGTGCAATTTTGACCTGCCCTTTTTTTAATGAAATGGGTTCTATAAGTGATACCAAACATGTAGAAAAAATTTGGATGGTGATAAAAAAATCTTTCTGTATATTCACTGTGCAAAAAGTATGACGCGCTTGCCCCGACTGACCTTAATATTTCTGTCATATGAAGTGAAGGCTGCTAGTCTAGCTGCTAGTGGATAAACACCATTCTAAATTCTAAGGTGAATGCACATCTATCCGCGGCGAACGAGTAATATAGAATAGTTAGAGTAGGTATAGAAAATAGTTAAATACTGGCTGTTGCCCGCGACTTCGTTTGCGTTGACATTTAAATTATATACAAGATTTTTAAGTCAGATCATAAGCTATCAAACAAAAAAAGTTTCATCAAAATCGGTTCAGTAGTTTTTGTGTGATGCTCGATCAAACACACAAAGCAAAAAAAAATTTTTTTTTTAAATTTACAATTTTATAATAGTTTAGATAGGTAGTTTAGATTGAATTCAGTTTACTTTTTCCATGTTAACCCTAACGGACAAATGGCGAATTGAGGAACCATCATACAAGTTCACTATTTATTTATGTATTTATTAATTAATTCACCATATAAGTTTACAGCGTAAGCCAAAACGCTTATACCTACAGGATGAAATTGTTATCATTAGCATCCTTTTAAATTAAGAGTCTACCCATCAAACTGTACAACTTTTACTATGGGGACTTTTCGCTTACGCTGAAAGATGTGGCCAAGAAATGAGAGAGCGAGATAGCCAATTATGAAAATTTATGTAAACAAAAAGGACAGAAATATTATTTTTTGTTTCGGTCACCGTGGCCGGTTTTTTTGTTTGGCAAGACGTCAAACCACTGTCAAACCTATTACGCTCGCCCAAGAACATTGTATATAGTATCCTATAGGTGGACCAAACTCTCGAATTTCGTGGAGAATGCAAAATAAACTCTAATTTTACGTAATAAGTATTAATTTCCTTCAATGTTGTTGTAGGCTGACTACCAAGCAAATGTGAGATAACCAGAATACTCGTGTGTCTCTTTCTAACGTGTTGCCAACTTATTAAGCTACCACTTTAGAATTTAATGTAACAAAAGATGTATGTAAATTAAAAAAATGTTTTTGTTTTGAAAATTCATAATTTAAAGTATATTAGGTATTGATAATTTTTATTTGTTTTACACTAATTTTGTTCAATTTATGACAAAACAAATAAGGTAAGTACAATACTTTAGTGTATTATTTCAAAACTTTTTAATGGCAACTCTTTGGTGTTATGAAAAAATATTATTATGGCGGACATATTTGAAATTTGAAAAGTCATAAAATAACAAATTAAATTGTTGTGATAACTGATAATAACATTGTAAACCTTCGAAATGGTCAATTTTTGTTGTGTTACTGGATGCGAAAATGAAATTTACCCTGGCTGTGGGTTTTCTTTCCACAGGTTAGATATTTTATTGTTTCGCTAAACTTTTCTTAACTAGGGTGACCATTGACCATTTTGGCGACCTATGTATTAAACACAAAATGTGTGTTGCTTATTGAACTGTAAAAGAAGTGTGTCTGTACGTATTGAAGATCTTTACATGAGTAGGATTACGATATGGTTTTTAGGTTTCCCTGACTGCAAATCAACCTTTTTTTAGAATATTCGCTTGTCTGTTTGTTTGTAACAGCATCACGCAAAAACTAAGGAACCGATTTTGATGAAACTTTTCTTGTTTGATAGCTTATGATTTGACATAAAATTTGACCAATACGTACGTATTGGTACTGACGTGTTAATGAATAAGCGCAAAACCGCATGCACCCCAACTGACTTATAGCAAAATATTGATTGAAACAATAATTTCATTATTTTGATAATTAAAATTTAAAGTTATTCGCATTTTAAATTTTGAGGCAAAAATGTTATCATTTCAGCAATGAATGAAAGCACTAACCTACTCATGGATACATTTTAGTAAGTAGGGTATGTGTGTCCGTGCGGTGGGTTGACATCGGGTTCAGTAAATTTTATTTTTAAGAAAGAATCATATTTCGAAACCAAGATAATTCAATTCTCGATTCTAAACAAAATACTTTCTAGTTTTGCGATAATTCATTAACACGTTGTAATATTTTTTGGATGAACGAGAACAGTCGCGGGTAAACTCAAAATTAATTTTATATATATTTTTTTTTAGTCTGAGTTTACCCCTAAAAAAAATTTCAGAATAAAAAGATAATATTGAATCCTCAACGAGATGGTAAGAAACAGGCTTGAATAAATGCATATTAGGTATCCCGTCAAATTTGAGAATGAATGGACTCCCTAGTTAGAAAGGGACACACGAGGAATTAGGTAATCTCACATGCCCCGGTGCCAGCACCGTAGTATACAATCTAGTTACTATAAAACATTTTTGCGCTCGCCATATCGAACATTAAAATCGTAAACTAACGTCTAGTTCTGATTTTTAATATGTTGTTAGGACAACTACCAGTAGCGTGTATCCAAGTTTGCAGCTTCGAAAGACCTGTGCTAACTTTGCAGCACTCGAAAAACCATCCCGTTTTTTGGTTTTATGCTTACATCTCGAAGTCTATTAGTCATATCGAAAAGTTTTGTAAGTACAAATTAAACCTGATAAAATTTCCTACAAAACAAGCAGTATGCATTTTTGTCATTGGACTTAACCTTTGACGGCTACAGGGCCGAGAAAATAACAGCATTTCAAAAATTATGAAATTTGTATGGCGACCCTCATGAAAGTTGAAGATAAAATAAAATGATTTCATATTATTAATCAGCGATCCCCTAAAACCCGCAGATACAAATTTTCTGTCGATTCGGTGAACTTTTAAAAGCTGTGTTGGCATTTGAAATTTCCATGGCAGCCATCTTGGATATTGCAATTTTTTTCACCACCAACCAAATCTGACCAGGATCCTCTATGACATTTGTTTGAGGTCCATAACCATATCTGTCATAGTTTCCGCGGGCCGTTGACCTCATCCATCAGGAGTCGACCTTCCGAGGAAGTCAACGTTTTTCCTATATCACCAAGGCAACCATGTGATGATCCCCATGTGTCATTCTTGTACAGTAAGGGAAACCTGGAGATCAATTGGAGGTATCTGGTCGATCCCCACCACTTTCCATAGAGATAGTAGATAAATACCCGGAACAAGCCGAGAAAGTGAACAATCGTTGTTCACTTTCTCGGTCCTGTAGCCCTCAAAGGTTAAGTCCTGCGACAAAAATGCATATAACTTGTTTTGTAGGAAATTTTATTAGGTTTAATTTGTACTTACAAAACTTTTCGATACGACTAATAGACTTCGAGATGTAAGCAAAAAACCAAAAAACGGAATGGTTTTTCGAGTGCTGCAAAGTTAGCACAGGTCTTTCGAAGCTGCAAACGTGGATATAGGCTACTGGTAGTGGTCCTAACAACATATAAAAAAATCGGAACTAGACGTTAGTTTGCAATTTTAGCTATTTTTTGTGTAAGATATGACTGGGGTATATGGAATGTTGATGACATCTTGCCAAACAAATCGTCTTTTAGTATGCAAAAGATACGCTATTGCTGTTTCATGTGCCACGTTATGGTTAGGTACATCTAGTTACTATATCTATGTTTAAACCACATACTTTAACCCATTAAACTGAACTACTTTTACCTGTCAGAACAAAAAAAAAATCTGTTCCATACTAAACTGCAATAAGTACCTACTCGACTCAAACGTACCTATGGAACAGCAGATTTTTTTTGTTCTGTCAGGATTTGCTCCCATAGTAAAACTTGTTCAGTTTGATGGGTAGAGAATGTGGTTTAAAGGTTGATAATTTTCCTTACACCCTGTATTATGTATTCACTAGCTGTTGCCCGCGACTTCGTACGCGTGGACTTAGGACTTGATTATGGTTTTTTTGTGGCACTGACCTGTTTATGTGACTTCTAAAAGAACACCCCCTCATCCCTCTATGCACCTCCTACACACCCCTTACACACCCCCTGCTCACCCTTGCGTACCCCCTACTCACCCCCTACGCACCACGTACTCATCCCCTACGCACCCCTATTCTGCCCAAAGAGCAGTGTTGAAAGTTGCCTCATTCCTTCCATACTTATTCCCAACTAAAAATTTGTACGATCGCTGCAAGGTCCTTTCCGTACGACAATTATTTGTGTTGAATACGATACTTTTGAAACATTCCCAACTTGAATACAATGCAGATCTCGAAAACAAAAGACGCAAATATGCTGTCTGCCCTATGACGTTCTATCAAACTCAATTCTCACACAAATATTACTGCTTTCTGGGAGGATACCTATATAACAAAATCAATCAAATGTTGAGAATCTTTAGCCTAAATAAACACAAATGTAAAGCAATAGTGCAACAATGGCTTCTCACACAGGATTACGACTCTACTGAGAATTTATTTACAATTCCAACCTAACCCGAGGCTTTTCTGGTAGCCAATATTTCGTTCAAATCAGTAAAACTCAACATTCATATTCACTCTAATCATCATGCTTGTCTATGGCAACAACTGACCGATCCCAAGACTTATATGTCGCAGGGTGGACAAGCATGTAGTGGGTAGGTATCACAATCATAACTACAAGTAGGTAACAATTTCATTGAAAAACTAAACATTGTGTTCTGAATCTTCGTATGGTGAAGCATTGACAAATGAATGTAGGTAATCTTATTCAACTGAATGGTAACTGAAAACTATAAATAAATAATATAAAACTCCCCACATACACAAACACACGCACACACACACACACACACACACACACACACACACACACACACACACACACACAGACAGACAGACAAACACACATACACACACACACATGCAGACCTGCAAAATATAAAATTAGTATTTAAGAGGCCTCTTTGATTATTGAGCTTTTAAACCTACTAGATGTTGGAGTTGGAGCTCAGTGATTAAAGATGCCGTACATAAGTTTCTTTACTGTTATTTTCATGTCTAACATATAAATTTCTTTAATCTGAAATGTATGGAATCCAGTCGGGGGTGGGAGCCCGGTGACTCGTTACCCAGATTTGCAGGTGTTACCTGTAAATCTGCCAAACCAGGGTCCTGGGTTCGAATCCCGGTTCGGTCATGGATGTTTACATGTTTGTGCCGTTGTTGTATGGTTTCCATAATAAACAGCCTATTAATAGTGCTTTCTTGGGATCATTACAATGTATGTGCCTGTGAGCGTTATTTATTTATTTATTTATTTATTTATCTATCACGTGCACCGGTCTCTCACATATAGTAAGTACTAAGCTCAGCTTAATTTGTAACAACATTAATGTTTCACTGTCCCTATATGTGAGATGAAAATAAATACCTTTTTTTTATTATATTTTTTTTTATTCATCCCCTACGCACCCACTACTCACCCCCTACTCAGCCATACGCACCCCCCACCTACCCCCTACACACCTATGCATACCTAAGCACCCCTACGCACCCCTTTACGCACTCCCTATGCTCCCCCCAGGCACCCCTACTCACCCCGTACCCACCCCCTACGTACCCCCTACGCATCCCCTACGCACCTTCTACGCAACCCCTACTCGCCCCTATACGTACCCCCCAGGTACCCATACTCACCCCGTATGCACCCCTATGTAACCCCCTACGCACCCCCTACGTAACCCTTACGCAACCCCTACGCACCCCTACGCACCCCTACGCACACCCTACTGGCCCCCACTACGTACCACTTTCGCACCCCCTACTCATCACTTACGCACCCCCTTCTCACCCCTACCCCACCCCCTACTCACCCCCTACGGCACCCCTACTCACTCTACTCATCCCCAATTAACGTCCCGAAAAACCATAAAAACGACACCCATAATGATATTTAGACATTTCCACCCCATCGCACCCCAACATGGGATGATGGCATTTCACGTCCACCACGTCGGATTTTAAAATCATTGTTATTTTCATAAACCATACAAACAATACCCATCTTGATTTTCAGACTTTGTCACTTAATTTCCCCCTTTCAGGGGTTGAATTCTGAAAAAACCTGAAACACTTATTTAATCATTTATCAATAGGAATACTCCTGTGAAGTTTCGAATTAAATAGTCTAACTCTAACTCATCTTGTTTCCCCATACAAACTTTGGACACCCGTTTCACCCCTTTTGGAGGTGAATTTTGAAAAAATGTTTTCTGAGTGCACCCCTAGACCTCATAAGGTACCTAAGTGCCAAATTTAGCATCTATAGACCCAGAGGTTTCGGCTGTGCGTTGATATATCAGTCACTCAGTCAGTTTCTTCTTTTTAACCCCATCGCACCCCAACAGGGGATGACGGTATTTCACGTCCACCACGTTGGATTTTAAAATCATAGTTGTTTTCGTAATCAGCGACCCGATAAACCATACAAACCATACCCATCTCGATTTTCAGACATTGTCACCCCATTTCCCCCTTTGAGGGGTTGAATTATCAAAAAACCTGAAACACGTGTTTACTCATTTATTAATAGGAGTACTCCCTGTGAAGTTTCAAATAAAATAGTCTAACTAATCTTGTTTCCCCATACAAACTTTGGACCCCCGTTTCACCCCCTTAGGGGGTGAATTTTGAAAAATCCTTTCTTAGTGCACCCTTCGACCTCATAAGGAACTTACGTGCCAAATTTGAATTCTCTAGACCCAGTGGTTTGGGCTGTGCGTTGATATGTCAGTCAGTCAGTCATTAAGTCATTCAGTCAGTCAGTTTCTTCTTTTATATATTTAGATAGAAGATTAGTAAGCATAAGCATATGCTCACGACTATATTCCCCCTGGAGGTAGTCTGAGATATTCTGAAACCTAGAACATCCACGTTTCACGTAGTTCCAAAATTGTTTTTGTAGTGTGACGACAGGGAGTGAAGCCCGTCGCCACTTTAGTCATTTCATTAGTGTTGCTTAACAATTGTGAAACTATCGATAGTCTATCGATAGAGTCACCAATACCATCGATAGTAAGGCAAGACTAGATTGTTCGCTCTGGCGTCTGGCAACACCATCCTATTCATCCAAGTCGTTTTTGGCAGCGAGCGAGGCGCAAAGAAAATTCGTTTCGTTCGCCTCCTTCACCTCGTTCGCCGCGGATAGAACTGCGATCACCTTAATATCAACTAAAATCTGTTATACGTTACCTACTTTATTCGATAGGTGTCTAGGTACGCCTGCTTTTTGTAATACCTAAATGTTTTTGTGAAAAAAAAAAACTGAGTATATAAGCAGGTAACTACTTCGGTTCTTGGTATTATTTTTATAAAACAGACGGGAAATAGTGGTTTTTGCATTGCAGTGAGATCTTGCAGGCTATTACTAACTCATGCAACAATTTTCTTTGTTAGCATTCAGTTAGATACGGTATGTACCTAATGAATTTTTGGTTCGATTATTGGTAGCAATCTTCCACTCTTGCCTCCATCCACATGTGCTGTTCGCTTTTCAAAGTGCCTACTCACCAATAAGCATCATATACAGGGTCCTTCTTAATATGCTGACACTCATTTACACTGACACTGACTGATTGACACTGAACAACTTTCTCTATGGGACCAACATCGAAATCGCGAAAAAAATATTTGCTGTTCTATAAATTTCGCTCGAGTAGGTTTGCAGTTTTGTATGGAAGAACGTGGGAAGAACTGATTTTTAGGGTTCCGAAGTCAAAAAGGAACCCTTAACTTTCACCATGTCCATCCGTCCGTCCGTCTGTCAGTCCGCGGCTTAGCTCAGTGACGCGTAAGGCTCTTTTTCCACTACTCCGGTCCGGCCGGCACACGATAATTTCCAATCCGATTTACAAATCTATTACACTACTATACTCGCTTTTCCACTACCCCGGTACCCGGTTGTTATCGATCCGGTAATTTGCCAAACCGTTGGTCTTTTATCGTCCGAAGTGACAGACGTACAAAAACAATGCATGCTTTTGCATTACCTGTCCGGTCCGGCTATTTCCAGTTAGATAAAAACTATAGGGCACATATGCTTTTGAGGTAAGACTCGTAGAAAATGATCCCTAGTTTTCATTGATAGAATGTGTGAATAATATAGGTACTGAATTCTACCACATCCGACGAGATAATGAAATTTTACCGTCCGTTTTTTACCGGATAAGTGGAAAAGCGTTGACCGGTTTTCGATATTTTTCTGAAGGCTATTTCCGACATCCGACGCCGGACCGGAGTAGTGGAAAAAGAGCCTAATACTAGAAAGCTGTAATTTGGCATGGATATACATAATTATCACGCCGATAAAGTGGTAACCAAAATAAAATTTTGAAAAAAAAAAAAAAAATTGGGTACTTACCTACCTCCCCTATACGTGAAGTGGGGATGACATTTTTTTTTTCTCGTCTACCCCATGGTGTGGGATATCGTTGGATAGGTCGTTTAAAATATGGGTGTGGGAAAACCTTTTTTCGATTTTGGGATCCGTTAGGGAAACATTAAGCTTAAAAGTGAAAATTTTTGTTAGAGTCAAGTGTCCCCACCTCCCCCCGCCGGTTGTTTCTGGATATGTAAAAAAAATCATGGCAGTAGTATACATACGAGGGCGACACTGAAAGTTTCAAGACAGTAAAAAGTGTAGAGAAGTAGGAGGTTGGGAATACTTTTAATATTTTTAGAAGTGGCCTCCATTCCATTTTATGTATCGTCCCGTTCAATGGAACCTCTGTGAGAAGCAGTGGACCCCCTCTGCTTTACTATAAAATTATTGAGATCGGTTAAATTATGGGGTATTCATCTAGTACAAAGCTTCCCTACGCCTTAATATTTGTGTAGAATCTTTTGCACTTGACTCATATCAATGCTGAAGCTTGCCTGAATCTGCTGGTAGGTCACTCTCATATTAGCCTCTCTCATGAGCTGCACAGCATTGGCGTTTTGTTCAGTTGTCGCCGTTGAACGACATCTCCCAGGTAGATCATCACTGAGATTGCTCCGATCATGCCTAAACTCATTTAACCAGTTGTAAACAAGTGTCAAGGGACAGGGCTTCATCATGAAATACCAATCGAAGTTTATCATTAACTTTGTTATGGACTAGGACCACGACGAAAATCGTAATAAATTGGGGAGAAAACATTTTTCCTTGCTAAATTCGTTTTGCCTCGCGACACGCACTTTTCAAATTGCCGCCAAATCGTTAAAACAAATGACAATCGAATAAAATTTTCGGCTATAGGTTGATAAAGAGTTTCTTATTCGTAATTAAAATAAATTTTTCATTGGCATTGTCACTAACTGGTCCATTCTTGAAACTTTCAGTGTCGCCCTCGTATATAATAGGAAAACTATCACCGCTAAGAAGGCTTTTCAAGTTTACGAGTAATAGTCGATCAACTTATAAAATGTAGTTTTTGGACATTATTAGCCGTTAAACCTCAGAGACGCGTAGTACTAGAAAGTTGTGATTTGGCATGGATATACATATTTATCTCGCCAATAAAGTGGTAAAATAAAATCTTGAAAAATATTTTTTTTTGGGTACCTCCCCTACACGCGAAATGGGAATGGATTTTTTTTCTCGTCTACCCCATGATGTGGGGTATCGTTGGATAGGTAGTTTAAAAATATTATGGGTGTGCGAAAACCATTTTTCGATTTAGGGATCCGTTAGTGAAATATTAAGCTTTAAAGTGAACATTTTTGTTAGAGTCAAGTGTCCCCCCCCCCCTGCCAGCTAAACGGTTGTTTCTGGATATGTGAATAAATACATGGCATATAACGACATTAAAAGGAAAACTATCACCGCTAAGTAGGCTTTACAAGTTTACGAGTAATAGTCGATCAACTTATAAAATGTAGTTTTTAGACTTTTTTAGCCGTTAAACCGTAGTATAAAACAAAAACCTTCCTTCTAAGTTCATAATTATATTACCCTATATTGTGACGGGCAACTACGGAACCCTATCCTGCGTGTGGGGCTTTCCGTGGTTCACGTAGGCCTCGTAGTTGAGTTGTACGTAAGTATGATGTAGAAGTTGAAGATAAAGACACCTCAACTAGTTGACGTAAGTTTATTGGCAAAGGTAAGTTAGTTCGCCAGCCAGTCTGAATCGCCAAAAATCTCGGGCCAAGTAGCCTAAAGTCGCCTAATTTTTTCCCCGTGTAATATAGCCTAAAGTCGCCTAAAAATACAGCAAATTGGCCAAAATAAATGCTGTATTGGCTGCTCGTGACGGAAAATATTTTTTTTACAATTGCATTCTTTACTCACAATTTAAAAATACCTGTACCGCATAACATACACGTACGTTATGTGGTACATGGTGTGTTGTAGGGTACAGTTTATGCAGTCTGCGATAAAAAAATCATATAAGTAATTTTACTTACAATAAGTATAATGTTTCAGATTTTTCTTAAAATAGCCTAAAATAACCCGAACCCAAAATCGCCTATTTTAATTTGGGATATAGCTATGTAGAACTATAAACTATTACCTATTCTGTGATATAGCCTAAATGGCGACCGGTCGACAATCGTATTATTTGGTCGCCGATAGACCCCCTGATGTAGCCTAAAAGGCGATATATCGCCTAACTTGGCAGCACTGGTTCGGTTGCCTGAGCCGCTTAGTTGAATGTTGTAAAACGACTGACTTTACTAGGTCACGAGTGTATTATTTAAGCGCCTCATTATGAATATCATTACTCAGCAATATACACTAAATGTAGGGAATTTGTTCCGTACAGGTCTGATCTTCCCCTAAAATATAATACATAGTTTAAATAACTGGCCAAGTGCGTGTTGGACCACGCGCAGGGTAGGGTTCAGTAGTTGCCCGTCAATATAATATGGACATACAGGGTGTTAGGGTAAACAGATGCATTACTTTAAGGGGTGATTGTACTCATGATACTAAACAACTATCCCAAAGAAAACTACAGGCAATTCGCAAAAAAAATTTCGACTTTTCTTACAAAACATCAATCAGCTGATTGCATTTAGTATGGGAAGTCCAATTTTTTTTTAACGATTTTCCTATAGGTTTCTTAGGGAAACTTGTTCAGTATCATGGGTACAATCACCCCTTAAAGTAATGCAACTGTTTACCCTAACACCCTGTAGAAGGAGGCTTTTTGTTATATACTACAAACCGTAGTATAAAACTGCTAATAAAGTCTAAAAAGTAATTTTTTTAAGTTGGTCGACTATTAATCGCTTTATTACTCGTAAACTAGTAAAGCCTACATAGCGGTGAGTTTTCCTTGACACTTGACTCTAACAAAAATTGTCACTTTAAAGCTTAATATTTCGCTAAAAAATGTTTTTTTTTCACACCCATAATGTATTTAAACTACCTATCCAACGATACCCCACACGACGAGAAAAATAAATTCTATTCCCACTTAGGCGTGTAGGGAGGTAGGTAAGGTACACTAAAAAAATATATTTCTTAAAATTTTATTTTACCACTTTGTCGGCATGATAAATATGTATAATTATACATGTTTATGTAACATAATGCCCATTCCAAATTACAGCTTTCTGGTACTAAGCGTCTCTGAGCTAAGCCACGGACGGACGGACGGACAGACGGACTTGGCGAAACTATAAGGGTTCCTTTTGACTTCGGAACCCTAAATAAAAAACTAATAAACACGCTTGTTAACGCACTAAAAAGTACAAAATAATGTGATTTACTTAAAATATTTCTTAATACTATAATTATGCATCCTACCATTGTACACCTGTAAAACAAACTTGTCACTTTTTAATGTTTATTGACCAAGTAAAGCGTGGGGCGCATTGCCGTGGGGGAGAGCAGGTAGGATTCGTACACTTTTTACTTGTAAGCCTTATAAAATAAAACTATTAGCTATTTCAAAATAACTTGAATGCCGATACATAACCTATACAGGGTGTCCCAAAAAAATAATCTTAGCACTGCCATGCTGCTTCTTATCAAATCTAAACTACACGATTATTAAAGCCAGATATACAGAATGTCCCAAAACTTAACGTCAAGCCGCAAATAGGAGAAAGGTGAGTTTATAACAGTTCAGGGAAAATACTAAAAAAATTCCAAAGTTTTCGAAATTTTGTAAATTTTTTTATATTGGAAAAATCGCCACCCAGCGCTCAACTTTTAGATGTAGCTACTACAAATTTGTCAATTTTTTCATGAAATTACGCAATCCAGAGTAACCTTTCCAGCGGACCCAATTCAAAAATAAACTATCAGTTCCATACTTTTTACAGAAAACACTTTTTTCTGTCCGACTTCTGCGGTAATTATTTTTCTATGTCTACTTTGAGACCCTGTATACAAAATTTATGGCGGTAACTTGGCAAGTAATTTCAAAAGTTGGCCAATTTAATCAAGTTTTCAAAATGGACACTCTTGGTCCTTTTCTAAAAAAGTAGTAATCATTTTTTTCTCGTCGAACAACCCCATTTCAAAGCAATAATTCCATACTAAAATTAACAAACGTGCAACGCCCTAAATTGCGGTGGTTTAGTACAAAGATATTTTACTATGGAATTATTGGTTTCAAATCGGGTTGTTGCGCAAGAAAAATAATTATTACTACTTTTTTAGAAAAGGAAGAGCCAAGTGTGATACCATTTTGAAAACTTGATTAAATTGACCAACTTTTGAAATTACTTGCCAGGTTACCGCCATACATTTTTATACAGGGTGTAGTCTCAAAATTTACATAGAAAAAATTGTTACCGCAGAAGGCTGACCGAAAAAAGTGTTTTCTGTAAAAAGTATAGAATTGATAGTTTATTGTTGAATTGGGTAAGCTGAAAAGGTTATTCTGGATTGCGTAATAAGTAATTTCATGAAAAAATTTACAAATTTGTAGTAGCTACATCTAAAAGTTGAGCGCAGGGTGGCGATTTTTCCAATATTAAAAAAAATTACAAAATCTTGAAAACTACCAAACTTGGAATTTTTTTTGTATTTTTCCCTGAACTGTTATAAACTCACCTTTCTCCTATTTGCGGCTTGACGTTGAGTTTTGGGACACCCTGTATATCTGGCTTTAATAATCGTGTAGTTTAGATTTGATAAGAAGCAGCATGGCAGTGCTAAGATTATTTTTCCAAAAAATGGGAAACGTACGAAAGCACCCCTCGCGTCGGGTAAAATTCGTACATAGTGTGTTACTTGCTGTAAAATCAGATTTGGATTGCGGTGACAGATCACGTCTAATATATAAACTGCCCCTTCATCTATGGTATCGGAAAAACAATTTTCCAGGTAGGTATCTGGCTCCTTTCTTAGAAATAAAACTATTTAATCAGTTTTGTAGTATTTTTTTCATCACTTGTCCAACATCTAAACTATTATAGACGACCCGGTTGGTGTAATGGTTACCACGCCGGACTGCCAAACCAGGGTCCTGGGTTCGAATCCCGGTTCGGTCATGGATGTTATATGTTTGTGCCGTTGTTGTATGGTTTCCATAATAAACAGCCTATTAATAGTGCTTTCTTGGGATCATTACAATGTACTCGTATGTGCCAGTGAGCGTTATTTATTTATTATTATTATATCTACACTAATATTATAAAGAGGAAAGATTTGTACCTATTTTTGTATGTTTGTAATGAATAGGCTCAAAAAGTACTAGGCCGATTTAAAAAATTCTTTCACCATTAGAAAGCTGCATTCACCCTGAGTAACATAAGCTATATTTATTGCTAGAAAAGATTAGACGTCCACCCGTGCGAAGCCGGGACGGGCCGCTAGTTTATTATAAAACTGTAACAGAAGTGTGTCTGTACATTGAAGATATTTACAAAAAAAGTTACGATGTGGTTTTTAGGTGTCCTGGATTCCAAATCACCAATTTTTGGATCTTTGTCTGTCTGTTTGTTTGTGTGTTTGTTTGTTTGGACGAGCATCACGCAAAAACTGCTGAACCGATTTTGATGAAACTTTTTTGATAGCTTATGATCTGACTTAAAATATGGTATATAATTTGTGCGGACGAAGTCGCGGGTTAACTCTAGTAATATTAGAAAAATGTAATTTTCTTCTGCAACTTGATCAGCATTAAGGTTCTTCGTTAATGTGGAAGATTAAACTGGATTTTCAGAAAAAAATTTAGATACGTATAGTACGAATGTATCCCGTTCATAACTGTACGAAAGTACCCCAAATCCAAACAATCAATAAATTAATTCGAAATAAAAATTGCCGTTAACGTTAAACTAAGCCATAAATTTTTTTTCCTGAACTCTAAACGCTATCTCTTTCTACGACTTTTATTTGATTTTATATGGACATTTAACACAAAGTCACCTGAGAACTGACTCTAAATTAAGTTATACTTAAAGACCTGAGCTGCGTTCTGAACCTTTTTGTGCGGTTGTTTTTTCAACTCGCTCTATAGTAAAACATCTTTCACCGAGGCTCTGAACGGCGTTTAGTGCGAAAAGTTGCACTCGGGGTGCAGGGTAGATATCACCACTGTACGAATGCTCCCTCTGTACGAATCCTACCTGCTCTCCCCTAGATTACTTTTTTTACAGTTATTTCGACAAAGCGCCCCACGCTTATTTACTTGGTCATTAAATATTAAAAAGTGACAAGTTTGCGTTTTAAAACATTTGCATCCTACCAAATATTATAGTAAGAAATATTAAGTAAATCACATTATTTTATACTATTTAGTGCGTATAACCAAGAGTGTTTATTTTATTATTTTTTTAAACTAAATATTTTATTTTTTACTTTCTAGTCTTGAACCATATTCCAGTTCCATCAGGAGATATCACGTCACCAAGTGTGCATTTAGCTAAATCTCGAGGGGTTAACCACGGGTTAACTAGCTACCATGTATAAACTATACCAGGCAAGTTTTATTTAGTTAGAATACTTACAACATTATATACAACTTATGGCGAAATATGGATATAATTAAAAATAATAATAAAAACAAATACAAATAAGCGAAGAAGAAATGAACCACTATATAGAGCACGACTTCTGTTCGACTTACTTACACTAAACAGAAGACGTGCTCGAGGCCGCCGTCCTGCGAGAGGGTGCCCAGGACGCTGGCTGCGTTACCTCGTTCGTTGGGTTGGATGGCAATAAATATTCGGTGCCCGAGGCGCGCCAGCCCTTCGGTCACCGGACACCTCGATCAAGCGCACGACAACTCTTTGAAGAGCTACCGGGCGTCTGGCCCCCACGGCCCCAGGGTCTCTACACCGAATGGCGCAAGAATGTAGCCGTCACCCAGGGTGGCATATGTGCGACGCTTGAGACCCTCTGCAGCAGACGCCGCCGCGCCCGCTCTTAGAGAAGTGGCAGTGTATAAACTCGAGGGATTTACTAGAAGCCGTTGAAGAGTTGCACTATTCACCTTATGGCTCCGTCATGAGTTCCAAGACACCATGTATAATGTATGGGACTCGTCAAAACAAAACGAGCTCGAACTCTTAAGGGTTTTTTATCCACCTCCGGGCTTCATCGTCAGACCCTCGTCAGAATGTGTAATGATTGGATTCATTAACACAAATCAAACGAGCCCAATCTCAACGGGTTTACTAGTAGCCGACTACAGATAGGTTCAATATTATGCTAGGTAAAATGCGGCGCGCTGCAGTGCTGGCCGCTGCGCTGTTCATTGAACCTAATAGGTAGAGTTGAAAGTTTCACAAAATATTATGTTTTTTTGGATTTGTCAACTAATAAAAAATAAAAGTAATTTCTCTATTACAATAAAATGTATTTTCAAGGTTTTATTTGTTGGTTAAGACATTGCTGGCTGAATCACCTGATTGTCTAATAAGAAAGATGATTCCGTACTTCCGATGGCACATTAAGCCGTTGGTCTCGGCTACTATCTCTCCCCCTATAGTCTCCCCCTACTAAAAATGGTTTAATTCGCACTTGCCCAATCAGTCATTTCGTACTGTATTCCAGTATGGGGTGGCGCTTGTAAAACCCACTTATTACAAATCGAAGTGGCCCAGAGGTCACTACTAAAAGTAATGGCATCAAAGCCCTACAGGTACCCGAACACAGAGCTATATTCCTACTGTGACGTACTGACCGTTCGACAAATGTTCATCAAGGAGGTCACCATGAGACAGCATGCATCCCTAACCTATGATCCCTTAAAAGATATCCCCCGTATGAGAGGTCGAGTTTGCCCCACTGTGTGCTATAAGACCTTCTTCATTAATAGATCCCAAAATTACCTCGGCCCATACCTCTATAATCGCATTAATAAAATAGTACATATATATAAACTTAATAAATACAAATGTAAAAAAACCATAACAAACTGGCTCAAAACACTTACATACGATAACACTGAACACCTCTTAACCACTGATCGGTAACATGCACACAAACACACACACACACCCACACACCCCCCCCCCCCCACACACACAATACTTAAACCTAACTGCTATGCTAAACTTACTTATAAATACCATGTTAATCCAACTTATAAAAATATTATGCTATGTAACAAACGTGCTAACCGTAGCTCACCAAACTGTAATCCAGCACTGGTAGCATGCACACCCGCGATAGCCGTGATACGGCTTTATCACGTCTTTTATCTCGTTCTTTTGCGCGCGAACGAACGAGATAAAAGACGTGATAAAGCCGTAACACGGCTATCGCGGGTGTGCATGCTACCAGTGCTGGGCTTGCTTCCCACACCATAAGAAGGTTTTATTCAATTCAATTCAATTCAATTATACTTTATTGCACACCAAAACAGAATATATATTTGAATAAAGATAAAGAATTACAATTAGGTACAAATAAGGCGGTCTTATCGCTAAAAAGCGATTTCTTCCATACAACTTTAGGGTAGAGGAATTACAAAAACGAAAATAGGTAGGAGGTGTAGATCAAAGAAGAAAGAAATCCAGAGTGACAATGAGAGTATATACCTACTTAAAAATAAAATAATCTAAAATATATAAATACATAGATAGATACATACATATTTCTTTAACTATACAACGTGTTAATGAATTAACGCAAAACTAGAAAGTAGTTTGTTTAGAATCGAGAGCCGAATCGAATTATCATGGTTTCAACATGGGTAATTTTTTTCAAAATATTAAATAATTTTTTGGTAAAAATTTTAAATTTACTGAACCCGATGTCAACCCACCCCACGGGCACACCCACCCTACTTACTACCAAAACAAGATTATTAAAATGTATCCATGAGTACATTAGCGCCTTCATTAATTGCTGAAATGATAAAAAATCATTTTTGCCTCAAAACTTAAAATGCGAATAACTTTAAATTTTAACTACAAAAATAATGAAATTATTGTTTCAATCTAATTAGGCATAGGCATATGCTCACGACTATATTCCCCGAGAGGGTAGTCAGAGATATTCTGAAACTTCAGAACATCCACGTTTCACTAGGTAGTACCGAAACTCTGTCCAGTGTGACGGGGAGTGAGCAATTCAATCTAATTATTTTGATATAAATCAGTTGGGGTGTATGAGGTTTTGCGTTAATTCATTAACACGTTGTATACATACATAATTGAGTACTACATACAACACGAAAGCAACAAAAAAAGAGGAGAAAAACGAAACAAAAGTGAAGTTGAAAAGAAATCAGAGGTCAAGGAAATGATCTTTGACCTTCCACTTAAAAACATTCAGGGATGGGAGCACGTCTGATCGACTCGTTTTATTGTTGTTGGTCTATCGTAAAAACACAAACTACGTAAAAATGGCAATACATGCAAGCGTCAAACTTGGTGTGATTATAGACAATGACATTAGTAAACAAGAATGGACGGGCCTTACGCGAAAATTTCAAACCAGAAAAATGAGGCAAAACAATTGACAGTTTTACTTCGAAAATGTACCGAGATGACAGACCAAGGAATATAATTGACAGACCAAGTACCCTAATTTGTATTGAAGTGCCCTAGTTTTGCGTGCTTCAACTTTCATTTTACTTTGATCTAAGATTATAGAGCATATTCTAACGTAAAAAAACAAATCATAAAAGTGAGTGTCGGGCTTGCGCTTAGGATCCCTGAGAAAATATTCAAAACATTTCAGTCAACACAGATTTACAGTCGTGACCAATAGCAAGTTTTTCATAAACTATGATGTTTTCTTTTGTGCAGAGTGACCCAATCGTGACGTTAAAACAAGGGAGATTAAAAGGTGCTGTGAAAAATCTTTTAGATGGAACTCCGTACTTCAGTTTCAAAGGCATTCCATATGCACAAGCGCCCACTGGCAAACAACGGTTTCAGGTGAGTAGCTTAAAAAACATTCATCAAATTAAACATTCATCCATATTGTGTTTCCCACACACCTATGTCCTATCGCGATTTATACAGGGTGAAATTGATATCATTGGCATCCTTTTAAACGAAGAGTCTATCCATCAAACTGAACAACTTTTACTATGGGATCAAGCCAATCGGAGCAAAAACAAAATCAGCTGTTGCATACATAATCAGGCATTGCAGTTTATTATGGAACAGCAGATTTTTTTGTTGCTGCGATTGGTTTGCTCCCATAGTGAAATTTGTTCAGTTTGATGGGTAGACTCTAAGTTTAACAGGATGCTAATGATATCAATTTCACCCTGTAGAGACACATAATACCTACCAGTTGGTACCATGCCAACTGTAGGTGGTACCATGCCACCCCGTGTGTCTCCATCTTTGGTTCTTTACGTTGTTGGCACAGTATAAGAAAGGACGTAATAGGTACCTACGTACGAAGGTATGCCAAAAAAGAGCGTGCATGACGATTTTCTCGTTTTGTGGCTTCGTCGTACGACGTATGCTAGATATCAATATGCTATTTTCTTCAGTGTAACATTCTTCAATTTCATTTAGACCTTGATACAAGTGTATCAAGTCTAAATTAGCCATTGGTATTCGAACAAAAGAGGTTCGATAAGTGCTGCGCAACCTTGACGTGATTAAGGCTAGTGGTCCTGATGGGATTCCAGCCATAGTACTAAAGAACACCGCGTCCGAGTTATCTCCGGTCTTAACACGCTTATATCGCCTCTCTGAAAACGGGTAAAGTATGCCAGAATCATGGAAGCTTGCGAACGTACAACCTGTTCCTAAGAAAGGTAGTCGGGCAGACCCTGCCCAATAATCTGAACACCCACATTCTTTCGTACCTAGAATCAATACGGCTTCTGGCAGAAGCGGTCCACTGGGGATCTTCTAGTGTACGTCACACATATATGGGGCGAAGCCATGGAGAAACATGGTGAGGCTTTGGCGGTATCGCTCGGATTCTGCAAGGCATTTGACAGGGTCTGGCACGCTAGCTTCATAAGCAATCTTCCATCATTTGGTTTCCCTCTCGGCCTGTGTGACTGGATACCTGATTTCCTGTGAGCGAACGGTCTATTCGAGTTTTAATAAACGGCTCGTCGTCTGACCGTATGGTGATTAATTCTGGTGTCCCTCAGGGATTAGTTCTCCCTGCGACCTTATTTCTGCTGCCCATCAATGATCTGCTACAGCCCGGTATATTTGGTTACGCAGACGACAGCACGGCCACCGAGATATATCTGCCTGTTAGACAGGCCGACGGCCATGCAATCCGGTCCCAGAGAGAGGCTATGGTCGAGCGTATGAATTCGACCTTGACGGAAGTGTCCGAATGGGGTACTGCCGACTTGGTTGAATTCAATGCCACCAAAACATGCCTGTCTGTTTTCCGCAAAAAGGTCACGTTCTAATGTGTCTCCTACTTTCCAGGGTGTCTCCATTCCAATCTCCGAAAGTCTAGAGTTGTTGGGACTTGAACTCACGTCGGACCTGAACTTCGGCCGCTCGATTGAGTCCAAAGCTAAAACCGCAGCCAAGAAACTTGGTATCCTGAACAAGGTTAAGCGGTACATACAGTCGGCCGCAGTAAGTTGTATACTCTTTTGTTCTACGTCGTAGTACTAAAGTGTATATATATACCTAACTTATTGCGGCCGACTGTACTTCACGCCTGCACAGCTTCTTACTCTCTACAAAGCCCAAGTGCGATCTTGCATGGAGTACTGCAGTCACCTCTGGGATGGCTCTGCGAAATACCAACTGGACACACTGGACCAAGAGACTCATCGACGACGATGCACTCGTCGAGGCTAAATTACATAGTCTGGAGCACCGACGATTGGTCTCTCGTCTGTCGGTATTCTATCGGTTACACTTCGGCGAATGTGCCCAGGAGCTACATGACCTGATTCCACCATCCTCCTTCCACCAACGTACGACAAGACGTAGTGCGAGACTGCATCCATACGTTGTCGATATTCCAACAATCCGCACAAAAAGGTTCGCATCCTCTTTTATAATGAGAACCGGTAAGATTTGGAACTCTCACCCTGCGTCTGTTTTCCTAAGCAAATACAATCAGGATATTTTTAAAAGAAGAGTTAATAGCTCTACATCCTCGGCTTCATCTACACTTTCCATCAGGTGAGATGAAGCCAAGCGCAAACCAATTATGAAAAAAAAAATGGTTGCCCATTTTTATCTAGATTTTCTACAGTACTACTTTACATAATTTCAGGCACCACTGCCTCCAATATCGTGGCAAGGAACTTACCAAGCTACCCAACATGGTCCCGTTTGCCCTCAGTATGATATGATGGCAACAAAACATATACTGAAAGGCGATGAAAGCTGTTTATACCTAAATGTTTACACAAAATCCTTAGGATCGGACTACAAAATTCCAGTTATGGTATTTATTCACAGTGGAGCTTACATGTCAGGATCTGGAAATTCAGATAGATATGGACCAGAATTCCTTCTGCAACACAACGTTATTTTAGTTACGATAAATTATAGGCTTGAAGTACTAGGATTTTTATGTCTTGATACTCCAGAGATCCCAGGAAATGCTGGCATGAAAGATCAAGTAGCCGCTTTAAGATGGGTACAGAATAATATCGCCCAGTTAGGTGGTGATCCTGATAATGTTACTATTTTTGGAGAAAGTGCTGGTGCTGCTTCAATTTCCTATCACATGCTTTCTCCAATGTCTAGGGGCCTTTTCCATAAAGCCATTGCTCAAAGCGGAGACCCCCTTTCTGATTGGGCACATAGTATAGACGGAAGAGAAAGAGCATTCAGAGCTGCAAAGGTTTTGGGAAAAGAAACAACGAATGTTACAGACTTACTAGATTACCTCAGAAGTGTACCTGCCGATAAACTGGCTAAACTTACATTTACAACTTTAACGGTAGATGAGAAGCATAGAGGTATGCCGATACACTTCAGTCCAGTTGTAGAAAAGAAATTTGACAATGTCGAGGCGTTCATGACTGAAGAACCTATAGATATTATTTTAGAAGGAAAACTGAGTAAAGTGCCACTAATACTCGGTTACAACTCTATCGAAGGATTATTCATTATGCAAGGGGCATTAAAAAAGATAGATGTCATAAACAAGAATTCTCATTATTTAGTGCCAAGAGAAATTGCACAACGAGTTCCTGCTGAGAAAAATAAGGAATTTGGAGAGAGAATCAAACATTACTATGCTGCGAATAAGGAGTTTACTCCAGATGATACTTCTAGAATAGTTGACATGTTTTCTGATATGCATTTTGTGTACAACATACACCGATTCGCTTACTTCTTCTCGTCATTGTGTGAATCGATATACATGTATAGATTAAGTGCCGACACAGAATTGAACCTCATGAAGAATTTAGCAGGAGCATCCGATTTCAAAGGAGCATGTCATGCTGATGATCTATTCTATATTTTCTGTAACGTTTTGAATGCTGATCTGTATGAAGAACAAGAGGTGCTTAGAGAAATAATTTTTAGAATAACGAAGCTTTGGACGAATTTCGCTAAACATGGGTAAGTCTAAAATATTAATGTTTTCCTGCTTTTCCTTTAGCCAAAAAATTAGAAAATTCATCTTACTAATATTCTCATTACGTTTGGAATGTTAATGTTTCTTATTCAATCACGCTAAAAGGGACTTGCAAAATTATACAATGCAGTCTCTTTCACGACTACATTTCCTTAGGCGGGTAGTCAGACGAGATGAGATTATACAAAGTTTTGACGCCTTCTTTGTCGTAAAGCTCATGACCATAGTGAGAGAGGTGACCATAGCGGGTCACTAGTGACACCAGAACTCTTGAGGCCACTCGATCTTGAACCGGATCCCGAGTTTTATGGAAGTGTTGAGAAATTAAGACGTACCCCCACTGAAAGAAATTACAGACCCGCCTCACCTCTACTAAACTACCTCATTTTAGTAGGTACGTATACCCATTTTTGACTGGCTTATCCTTCATTGTGTCACTGTGGTGCCTTCTAATCCAAGGAAACCTGTACGGTCCAAGCACCGAACATTTGCTTGCGCACGCGGTGACCTAGTTTCGCCGCGTGGAATAGCGTTTATTATACATATGAATCTATTGGGTAATAACTGTGTGAGAACATATTCAACTGTCAAGCAAAACATATTAGAGAAATATTCGTCAACTTAACTTTGTTTCTTTAACTATCTTCAAGTAAAACTTTATATCTTTAACTTCTTCTTTCTCTCATCTCTCCGCAACTTAACTATCAAGCAAACTTCACTACAATCAAGTGTACGCAGCTAACTGGCCCGTACAAAATCATATTCGAAAATCATAAGAATTTCCACCAAATTTTAAATTATCTAATTAACATGTTTGTAGTTCATAATAATTATTGTCTACACGTGTGTCGCAAGTAAAAGCAGGCCTGGCTCACTCCGGACTTTAGGTATAAAAATGTACCTACGCGGCCGGGCCCCGACGTCGATACTAATTCAGTCGAGTATGTCACGCGCGCTCATTGGCCCCGATTCGGACTGTGCCACGACTTAACTTAACTAAATTTATTCCTGTCACTTTCTAAAATAAGATTAAGAAAAGAGACAGAAAACCAACAGCTGACTTTAGTGCTGTCAAAGTGACGTTACACGCCCAAAAACGCCTTAAATAAGATGGCGTACATTATGATGGCATCTTATTTTGGGCGTGTAACATCACTTTGACAGCACTAAAGTCAGCTGTTGGTTTTCTGTCCCTTTTCTTAATCTTACTTTAGAAAGTGACAGGAATAAATTTAGTTAAGTTAAGTCGTAGCACATTCCGAATCGGGGCCATTGTATCGCACCGAACGACCTTAATACTTACCTTTGACTTAGATGAATCAAAACCGTGGCTCCCGATCGTACTATCAGTTTAAAATAACAATGTGCATGATCTCGCCTACAAATGTGACGTCACTCAATCACACGAACTTCTCTCGAGTCATTCAAATGATTATTTCCTTTACATAGAGTCTATATTCCTTTACAACCGAGTGAAGTTATCGAACGGCCCTTCAAGGTCATGCACATTGTTATTTTTAAACTGATAGTAGATTTTCTTCCTCGGTCGAGCTTAACATTCGTTCGTTCAGAATCGGAACGCACTACTAACATCCCTTGCACCAGAGTACATGTGTGGGTGACATTCACGTACAGGGAGTCAATGTTTGCGTGTCAGTTGAGCTTGGAGCGAGCGTTCATAAGATAGTGAATCTTCTGTTGTATACTCTTATACAACGTGTTAATAAATTAGCGCAAAACCTCATACACCCCAACTGATTTATAACAAAAGAATTAGATTGAAACAATAATTTCATTATTTTGATAGTTAAAATTTAAAGTTATTCGCATTTTAAGTTCAGAGGCAAAAATGATTTGTTATCATTTCAGCACGGAAAGAAAGCGCTAACATACTCATGGATACATTTTTATAATCTTGTTTTGGTAGTAAGTAGGGTGAGTGTGCCCGTGGGGTGGGTTGACACCGGGTTTAGTAGGTAAATTAAAAATTTTAAGAAAAAACAAAATTTTTAATTTTGAAAAAAATTACATATGTTGAAACCATGATAATTCGATTCTGCTATCGATTCTAAACAAACTACTTTCTAGTTTTGCGTTAATTCATTAACACGTTGTATATTCCGTGGTAAAAGTGAATTCAACTTATAAAGTAGATGCACGTAATACCTCCATACTTTTTCAGATATTTAGGCTTTCGTTTGAAAACAGGTTTCATATGCATAAAAAAAATTATATGAAATGTACAAAATAAAGCCGGGATGTTGTGTCACATAATTACAGGTAGTTAACAAAATGAAGTGCGAGTCGGGCTACTCGCGTCGCGCACCGAGGGTTCCGTACCATACCACCACAGAACACAACATTATTAATTTTAGAGTTTGCTCTATAATCACACAAAGTTTGACGATTTCATGTATTACCGTTTTTACGATAGAGCATGAAGAAAAAACGTTGATAAAACTAGTTTCTTGTTGAGAACCCCCCTTAATTTTTAACTTTTTGTCATTTTTATTATTTGTTAATAAATCCGCCGTAATAACGCATAATCGGAGAAAATATCAACGATCTAGCTATTACGGTTCAAAAGTTACAGCCCTAAATAGGTAGTACAGACCGACGGACGGACGGACGGACAGACAGACGGACGGACGGACTGACAACGTAGGCTTAGTAATAGGGTCCCGTTTTCACCCTTTGGGTACGGAACCCTAAAAAGCCCTAATCAGCAGCATTATATGGGGGCCATAACTAATTTATTTCATGACTTTTATCTTATCACATCACATGCCAATAAGAAGGATATATTTTTTAAAGTTTTATTTAACTACATTTGTTTTTTTTTCAGCAACCCAACACCTGACAACAGTTTGGGAGTGCAATGGACTCCATACACACCAGCTTCTAAACGACATATCTTAAATATAAACGAATCATTATCAATGGTAAAATACCCGGAACGAGACAGAGTCGAGTTTTGGAACAAAATGTATTGTGAAGCTGGTCTTCCGTGTATTACTAGGAGCAATCTGTAATGTGGCTAGTTTTCTAGTAGTCTTACGATCAAAAATAACAAAGGCAAAGGCACGTATAAATTGGAACACAGCTAAATTTGACATTTGATTATAAACCATTACATGGAATCGGGGTCGTTTTGAAGCCATCGATCGGTTGTTTGGATCATTTTGCTTGAGACCATCAAACTGAACAACTTTCACTATGGAGCCAATATCGAAATCGCGAAAAATAAATCAGTACCTAGGTAGTAAAAGTTCTTCAGTTTGATGGTCTGAAGCAGCCTCCATAGTAAAATATGCCAACCCCTTATTATCTTGTCCTTGTCCTGACTTCAGTACGACCCATGGTGTAGATGTAGAGTTGTAAAAGTGCCCCGAATAGTATGGACTAATTTTGGGACAATTAGTGTGCGGAGTGTCAAAAAGCGCAACACTGCCATCACAAACGTCACACATTCGCATTATGCTAAAAATGAGCCTTGCTACAACTGTTTAAAAAGATAATAGTATTTATAGTAAAGTATCTGACCGCCTCGGATGGTCGTGAGTTCATAGATAATTATGTAGGTACTTATTGGCTATGTGTGCGAAGTGGGTGTTGGGAACTGTCAAGTCGATCGCAGCGCCCGGGGTGGCAGAAAATTGTACTTTTGCGGGACAAGCTATGAAAATATGTTTGAATCCTAGCTTGAATCTTTGCAAAACCACACACTAACTAAACACAGTAAACACGAAATCTCCAAAACTGCCAAGACTACTTAAACTTAAAATTTGGCATGGAAGTTTCTATTGGCATCTAGATGCTCACGTAAAAAAGGTTTGTCGTATTTCAACCCCCAAAGGTGTTAAAACTGAGGTAAAATTTTGTATGGGAATTCCGATACAATTTAGATTTTGCCCGTGGCTTCGTCCGCATCCGCTCCCGTCATCGTACCGGGATAAAATATAAGCTAGTTTTTAAGACTAATATTAAGCTTTTAAATGTAAAAGTTTTATCAAAATCGGTCCAGTAGTTTTGGCTGAATCCTCGAACAAACACAGAGTCTTTACAGTACTATAATAGGTGTAGATAATTCACGGCTGTCCGACATCGTTCGTGCGCTACGCCGCGCCGCGCTAGTGTGGCGCTAGTGTCGTGCACATAGCCAATAACGTACCTATAATTTTATTTTTTTATGTCATATTATAACTGTATTACTTTTTAATATTGTGACGACCTATCAGTGTTATATGTTAGTTACATTGAGCTCAAAACACAGTATTTTTTACATTTAACAAGCTATACGTGAATTAATATGCTGACGATTTTTTAGGGGGATGATCTGACCATCAAAATAAGCATCTTTCTCTGTGACTAACATCAAAATTGGGAAAAAATTTATCAGCTATTCCACAACACATTTAGGGTCATTCTTAATATGCTGACACATTTTTTAGGGGATGATCAGACCGTCAAACTGAACAACTTTTTCTACGGCACCAACATCAAAATCGCGAAAAAAAAACAGCTCTTCCGTACAAAACTGCAAACCTACTCGAGCCAAATGGGACAGCTGATTTATTTTTTCGCTATTTCGATATTGGTCCCATAGAGAAAGTTGTTCAGCATGATGGTCTGATTATCCCCTTTAAAAAGTGTCAGCATATTAAGAAGGACCCTATATGTATACACTACACAGCACTAATTTATATTTATGAGCATTTCTATTTGTAACAACAGATTTTTTTCGCGATTTCGACCCTATACTTTAAAGTTGCTGAGATAGGGCAGTTAGGACTAATTCTTAACCTTAACTTTCCCCACATCGCAAAATTATGGACATGGCAGATCCCGTGGAAGGACCCCAAGGATGAAAACTTTGACTTTTAAAGGTGGACTTCCGATGCTAGCGGCCGACGCGTCTGACGCGCGCGGCTCGCGGCCGACGGCCGATGCGGCCATACTAGTTACTATGAAAACGTATGGCGCCGCTTCCGATGCCAGCGACTGACGCGCGCGTCAGACGCGCGCGGCCGATGTCTATCGCATCGGCCGCGGCCGCGCGCGGCTATGCTCTGACGTCACGCATAACAAGAATGTTTGCCAGAAATATTACCGAGTTTTTACCGAAAATTTGCTTAATTTTTTACTATTTTATTTGTATTTTATTATCTGCAAGGTCGCTTCAACACCATCTATCGTGCCACTTGAAACAACTTTTTCTTTTTTTAATGACTTTCGGAAAATTCCTCTTGCCTTCATAATTATTAGTTAGACAGCGATCCATATACAGGTTAAAAAGCCAAGGGGACGCAACGCATCCCTGTGTAAGTAAATTACTCCTAAAAATGTATTTTATTAAAAATCTGGTAAAAAATAGCATTCAAAAATTCTCTAAACCTATCAATCAGTCAAATATTCTTTATTAAAATATATATTGGTTTTTTTGTTTGTATTCTTATGTTTTTGTGTAAACACCAAAACATAAAAACATACCCAAAATTTCCGGGAAAATACCCCGAAGTGATAACACTGTGTACAATAGGCACGCGTCAGTCGCTGACCTCGGAAGTGAGGTCTGTCGTCGGCCGCGCGCGTCTGACGCGAGGTTCTGTCACATATGACAGAACCTGGCGTCAGACGCGCGCGTTAGTCGCATCGGCCGCTGGCATCGGAAGTCCACCTTAATGAAGACTTACCCGTATAACAAATCCAAAAAAGGCAAGATGAAATGTACGGTGTATGTACGTTTTGATGGTTTTAGGCCTAAGTACGGGTAGGTAGATAATATTGAGGTTGTGACTTATATAGGCAATATCGTTGTACGGCCGCTGGCGGCTGAGAAATATATAATAGGGTATAAGGGTTGACAAATTAAATTATTTTATTAGGCATACGATTTTTTTTTTATCCTTGAGTGTATGGAATTGAATGCCCATTTTCTTCAAAACTACTTGTAGGGATAAAAAATTCGAGGAGTGTTTTATATTATACATATAATAAATATTTTATATTTCTTGAAATGAAATCAGATAAAGAGTATGTTGTATAATCACTACATAGTATAAAACAAAGTCTATCTGTCCCTATGTATACTTAGATCTTTAAAAATACGCAACGGATTTTGATGCGGTTTTTTTAAATAGATAGAGTGATTCAAGAGGAAGGTTTATATCAGCATTGCACCCGAGCGAAGCCGGGGCGGGTCGCTAGTAATTGTTATTTACAATGTCAGGAAAATAGTAGTGAGTATATTATGCCCATGTGAATGATTCTTGCTTTTCAAGTTAATGGCTTGGTGTGAATCTTTGTTTCTAAGACAACCTCGAATGGGTCGTGAATATATGCATGACAGTGTATTCTACACTAAACCACATATTATTTAATAGTTGCAACGTAAACTGAACCTTACTCTATAAGCCCCAAGGGGGCCGGGCGGCGGCGTAGCCACAGTACGGAGATGGATGCCATAAGGAGTAATCGAACATTCATATTCTTTCAAAATTGTCGCAGCTAGGACATCGTTGGTTCATTAAAATTGGTATAATAAATAAATAAATAAATAAATATCTTGGACATAGTCACACAAATTATCTAGTCACATTTAAAGTACCAGAATCTAGCCTGGACTTGTATTATGATGACTAGACAACGATATAGAATACATATATAGATACAAACATCCATGAGGCGGGTACAAATATTCATATTCATCATACAAATATTTGTCCCTTAAGGGATTCGACCCCGCGACTCTCGGCACAGCAGGCAGGTTCACTACCGACTGAGCTACCGGGCCGTCAATAATAATTTAAACTTCGAGGAATGTATTGTACCCACTGTTCATTATAAGTGGCGAGGGGCTCACTCCCTGTTACACTGGACAGAGGTTCGAGTACCTAGTGAAACGTGGAGGTACTGATTACAGAACATCTCTGACTACCCCCTCGGGGAATATATTCGTGAGCATATGCTTATAATAATTTCAAATAAAACTTCATAAAAAATAATACAGGTCTTACCTATTTTTTATTTACTTTCACTGGCTTCACCTGATTGTCATGTAGGTATGTATGTAGGTATTTTACATTGATAACAACTACGTTCTCGGAAACGCAAGCAATTGTTTCAATAAACATGTGGTATAGCTGTCTGCATACCAATACCGTTGTACATAAATTAATTCTGCTCGCTTTATCATTCCCACAAAACAACTTGAGTGTGTTGAAATACCCAATGCCTCGTTGACACGGTACGAGGAAACTTGGACTGACTGCTTATATGAGTCAGTTTTCTATGCCCGCACAAGTCTCAATTTCTTAATTAATATAGGACACTAGATTTCGCCCGCGACTTCGTCCGCACCGGCTCCCGTGTTCGTGGTAGCTAGATAAGATATACAGGGTGTAACAAAACACCCTAGTAATACTTAAGGGGGTGCTTCAGACCATCAAACTGAACAACTTTCACTATGGAGGCAACATCGAGAAAAAATTAAAAAAGTCACCTGTCCCATACATTTTAGTCGAGTCGGTACTGCACTTTTGTATGGGACAGCAGATTTTTTTATTTTTTCTCGATTTTGCCTCCTTAGTGAAAGTTGTTCAGTTTGATGGCTGAAGCACCCCCTTAAGTATTACTAGGGTGTTTTGTTACACCCTGTAGGTACCTACTATTTTTAAGTCTAATCATTAACCTTTAAACACAAAACGTTTCATCGAAATCGATATTGTAGTTTTTGGGTGATGCTTGAACAAAAAAACATACGCATCAGAATTTCTTCTGCTTCTGCAGGTTTCCTCACGATGTTTTTCCTTCACCGTTTAAAAACAGTCGCTATTACGTACATTAAGTTCATCATCATCATCCGCTCAGCCGATGGACGTCCACTGCTGGACATAGGCCTCCTCCAAGGATCGCCATAACGACCGGTCCTGCGTAGCCTTCATACAGCGGGTTCCCGCCTCCTTCACCAGGTCATCGGTCCATCGGCCGACCCAAGGCCGACCCACGCTGCGCTTTCCGGTACGCGGTCGCCACTCGAGAACTTTTCGGCCCCATCATCGGCCATTGGTTCTGCTAGCAATGTACATTAAGTTAGATAGGTATACTCAAATTTGGAGTCAGGTCTACCTAAAGACCAAAAATATTTTAACTGTTCTTTCGTGTAAAATTCTTCTATTACAGTTTCATAATAGTGTATAAGTATAGAACCGTACCGCAAAGCGCAGCGTGGGTAGGCCCCTCACACGGTGGACCGACGACCTGGGGAAGGCGGCGGGAAAACGTTAGATGAGGGCAGCGCAGGACCGGGCGTTATGGCGATCCATGGGGGAGGCCTATCTCCAGCAGTGGACGTCCAGAATATCCACATTTAACTAACAGTGTCCAAACCTATATGGGTAGCATGTCACCGTGATACAGCGCTATCACACCTTCGCTCTCTTTCTATTTGTGCGCGGACGTACGAGATAAATGACGTGATACAGCCGTATTACTGTGCTGCTACGGCTTCTGGTCCAAACTCTGTCCAGTGTGACAGGTAGCCACGTGGATCATCATCATCATCATCATCATCTCAGCCGATGGACGTCCACTGCTGGACATAGGCCTCCCCCAAGGATCGCCATAACGACCGGTCCTGCGCTGCCCTCATCCAACGTTTTCCCGCCACCTTCACCAGGTCGTCGGTCCACCGTGTGAGGGGCCTACCCACGCTGCGCTTTCCGGTACGCGGTCGCCACTCGAGAACTTTTCGGCCCCACCGGCCATCGGTTCTGCGAGCAATGTGCCCCGCCCACTGCCACTTAAGTTTAGCAACTCTTTGGGCTATGTCAGTTACCCTGGTTCTTCTGCGGATCTCTTCATTTCTGATTCGATCTCGCAGGGAAACTCCGAGCATAGCCCTCTCCATTGCCCTTTGGGTGACTTTCAGCCTTTTTATGAGGCCTTGAGTGAACGACCACGTCTCTGTTCCATATGTCATCACTGGCAACACACACTGATCGAAGACTTTCGTTTTAAGACACTGCGGTATTTGGGACGTGAAGATACTACGTAGCTTCCCGAACGCTGCCCAGCCGAGTTGGATTCGACGGTTGACGTGCCCCGTGGTTGACTAGCCACGTGGATAGTCGGACGCAATTCACGTCTCGAACATGAAGCGTCTCGTCACTATGTTTTCCTTAACCGATAAGTCGGTCGTAAGCTAGGTCGTAAAAATCGCAACTAGGTACGTACACACGGCGATACATCAAGCCTAAATCAAGCTACGCAAAACAAACATAAGCTGGCCTCGTGACGTAATACATTTGACATTACCTACGCGCGGCCAGCTTATTTTGGTTTTTTGTACCTTGATATGCGCCGTATGTACATAAATTCGCACAAAGACATTGGTTTAAGTCTGATTCATATTGGAATCCAATCACAGCCCCGCACGCATTTGTTTACGGTTCCAATATATTAAAATATTAATTATAGCCGAGCCCACTTGTAGCGAATTCGCTGGAATCGTGTCAACGCGGTTTTATTTTTCCATTATAATCTAGCATCGTTTTCCTCTTGGTCGCATTACGAATTAACTGGTCCTGTTGTGCGGTACCATTGAATTGTTTAAATTCTACAAGCTGGGATTAAAGTTGACGAAAGCATACGATGAAAGGGTGTTGGTATTTTTGGTGGTTGTTATTGATAGTGTCTACCAATGCTGACTCACAAAAGGTAGGTGCTGTTTTTTTATTTCAAAGTTTATTTTCTTTCCATTCCCATTGCTTCTCGTCTCGTCGTATAAGGCGTCTAAGGGATATGGTTTCTGAAGTCATCCTTTGCTCCAATTGCAAGCTTAGATGTGGTTGCTAGATGTAGCAAAGATTGTGAACACCCAAAAAGGATTATCGTCTTGAGGTTATGTGGGTATTGGTTTGTAGAAATGATTTTCATCTAGTCATGTTCTACTCTGAATAAAAACTCTTGTGATAAACAATAAACATCACAACAATGCTCAATCTTTTTACTTAGCCTCTTATCTTTTATCTTTCTAGATAATTAAGATATTGTTACGAGCGACGGGTTCCGGGATTGGAGTGAAACGCTAAGTCCAATTTTACAGAGTTTATTTGGGATACACTTACAAACGGTCCACCTCGCAGAGGTTCCCCTAAACGGTTCACTTCACCGGGTCCTCCTCGCAGGGATTTCCCGTGCACCACTTACTGTCACTGTTCACAGTCCACTACGTCACTACTGTGACGACACGACACGCGTCACGGCTATGACGTCACGACGTACGACACTATGACGCCAAGACGTACGACACTATGACGTCACACTACACTGACACTATGACGTCACGTACTACACCGACACTATGACGTCACGCACTACACTGACACTAGTCTACTCACTGTTCCACTCTTAGCACTTTTCTCTTCACTAGTACTTTTCCACTTTTACTTTTCTTCCTTTAGTTTCGCACTGTTCGCTGTTTAACCAAGGACTGCCTGTGACCGTGAACTCGCCGCTTTTTATACCCAGCAGTTTTTTTGGGAATTCCCTTTTTCGATCTTCTTTTCTTTACTCGATTGTTTTCCTCCAGACAGTTCAAACCCCGCATTCTTTTTTCGAAACCGATCGAAGACACGCCCACTTTTCTGGTTCTTTTCAAATATTCGTAATTTCGCCTCCTTTCTCGAAGTTCCTAGAGACGTTCACCTTTTTGCCCCTTTTTAAATATTCCTTCTCTCTCTTCCTTCTAGAACATTTCTAAAAACACTAAAATCTAGAAATATTTTTGGCGCGGACCGGGTTCGAACCGTCGCCCCCCAGCATGGGAGGCGGAACCTTAGACCGTAAGACACGGCGATTGTTAATACACCCTCCGAATTTTTGAATGCCTTCTTACGTCTACCGTTTGGCACCGTTCGTGACAATATTGACATAATTTAACGTAGACAGCGACAGCAGCCTTGAACTATCTATAAAGGATGACTCACGCCTCGGCTCACGCTACACTGACCGTGCCGGGTCCGAGCCGAGCGTCGGCCGTAGCACGGTCAACTAATATTACATATATTTTGTATGTACGTGGTATGGACACACTTCACGCTATACCGAGCGGCAACCGAGCCGGGGCCGGGCCGGGTCGGTTGCCTACGGCCGACGCTCGGCTCGGACCCGGTACGGTTTAGCGTGAGTCATCCTTAATTATACTATCTGTCATTCATTGCCCTTTTGCTATTTTATGCTTTTATGCAGAGTGATCCGGTTGTGACCTTGAAACAAGGCAGATTAAAAGGTGCTGTGAAAAACCTTTTAGATGGAACTCCGTACTACAGTTTCAAAGGGATTCCATACGCACAAGCACCCACTGGCGATCGGCGATTCATGGTGAGTACCAAATTTTTCTCCACTGGATGGATCTCTTGTTAAAGGACAAAATCATTAATTACTGGTCACAGGTCCTCCCTCAATAATGTTGACATAGATCGATATTATATGTTCTGCTAGCTAGGAGCATCCATTGGTACCCTGTTACCTTTATATTTATAACGTCTGTTGACCATCACATGCGCACGAGAAAAGCAAAAACCAAAATATAATGCGCTGCTATCTGCGCTGCCGTGCCGCTGATTTTAGTTATACGATTAATGCCTTAAAGTTATCCATAAGCAATTTTAAAAAGTTTTGGTCTCGTCCGATTTAATTGTCAACCAATCTTTGACTCTACATAATAAAACTGGGATCTACTTAATTTTAACGCAATTTTTCAGTCACCACTGCCGCCAATACCTTGGCAAGGCACTTACGAAGCCATTCAACATGGTCCAGCTTGCCCCCAGTATGATACAGCCACGGGACAGTTTGTTGAAGGCGATGAGAACTGTTTATTTCTCAATGTATATACCAAGTCCTTAAAACCCAACTCGAAAATACCAGTCATGTTGTTCATTCACGGAGGAGGTTTTATGTCAGGCCGAGGAGATGCAGATTACGGTTTTGGGCCAGAATTTCTTTTACAGCATGACGTTATCCTAGTAACGATAAACTATAGGCTTGAAGTACTAGGATTTCTATGTCTTGAAACTCCAGAAGTTCCAGGAAACGCTGGTATGAGAGACCAAGTAGCTGCACTTCGATGGGTTAAAAGAAATATTGCAAAACTTGGTGGAGATCCTGATAATGTTACTATTTTTGGCGAGAGTTCTGGTGCTTCCGCTATTACGTATCACCTTATTTCACCTTTGTCAAGAGGCCTGTTTCATAAGGCTATTGCTGAATCAGGAGAAGCTTTGTCAATTTGGAATGATGGAATAAGTGGAAGAGAAAGAGCATTCAGAGCAGGAAAAGCTTTGGGCAAAGATACAAAGAATGTAACAGAATTATTAGAGTTCTTGAGGAGTCTACCAGCTATTGAACTAACCAATATCACCGTAAGCGATATATCAAAAGATGAGGCAAACCGAGGTGGGCCAGCATATTTTATTCCTATTGTGGAAAAGAAATTTGACAATGTCAAGCCATTCTTGCCTGAAAAACCGATTGATATGCTTCTAGACGGAAAAGTTAATAGAGTGCCGCTTATACTCGGCTACAATTCTGTTGAAGGATTGTATATATTACAATATGCATTAACGAGAATAAATTTTACGAACCAAAATCCTCAATACTTGGTGCCAAGAGAATTAGCTCAACCAATATCCTCGGAGAAAACAAAAGAATTTGGGGAGAGAATTAAACATTACTATGCAGCGAATAAGGAATTTACTACAGATGACGCTCCGGGAATAGCTGATATGCTTTCTGATACCGACTTTGTGTACAACATGCATCGTTTCGCTTACTTCTATTCGTCGTTGTGTGAATCAACGTACATGTATAGATTTAGTGCCGATACAGATTTGAATATTGTGAAGAATTTATCGGGAGCATCTGAGTACAAGGGTGCGAGTCATGGTGACGAACTGTTCTATCTTTTCTACAGCGGCTTAAACAGTGATCCTTACTTACAACAGAAGAGATTGAGAGAGATCGTTTTTAGAGTGACGAAACTTTGGGCTGATTTTGCTAAAACTGGGTAAGTTATTAGACTTAATAGTAATTTCTCTCTTAAATAGAGTTGTGTTTTTTCAACATTTGTTATAGACCCAGCAGTGGGATGATTCAGGCTGTAGATGATGATGATGATGATGATGATGATGACGAACAATATGCAACCAATGAAGAAGAATCTTGGATTGGTTTTTGATAATGGATGTTGAAAGTATTGGTGGTAAATTGGAGCAAAATTAATAATTTGTCTTTTGTTGTTTGTCATCAATCATCAACATCAATACAAGTACAATATTTACCTATAGGTACCTACTGAAAGTAACTTAAATAATGAGCCTATATCTTTTTTTAAATCTGTCTAATTCTCTTTTATAGTGTATATTATTATTATTATGTTGTTCGTTATTTACTACCTACTCCACCTCACCTCCTTGAGGTTAGGCCTGTGCCCTGCAGTGGGACGCATACAGGTTCATGATGAATTGACAACTGATCTTCTGCTGACAACTGATCCAGACAGATATTCTGTGTCGGTATGTGCCCCTTTAGGTACCTCCGACCACTGTCTGGTGAAAACTGTATCCGTATACTCCCCACCTGATCAGGGCCATTGTGGTAAGAGACGGGTGTGGCGATACAGGTCAGCAGATTGGGACGAGATGCGACACTTCTTTGCTTCCTATCCTTGGCGGCAAACCTGCTTTTCTTCAGGGGAATCGTCGAGCGCTGCGAACGCGGTTGCCGAAGTGATACGTCAGGGTATGGAATATTTTATTCCGTACTCTGACGTGTCAACCGGCGCCAAAGCTCGCCCATGGTTCAACGCTGATTGTTCTCGTGCTGAGGTGCTGAAACAGTCAGCGTATATGTCCTGGGCTGATGCTCGAAAGCAGAAGGCTCCGAACACAGAAAAACTGAAGAAAGCTTACAACAAAGCCGCCAAGTCTTGCAAAAAGGTGTTGCGAAAAGCCCGGTTCGACCATATAGGTCGTATAGGGGCTAAGCTTGCCTCCTATCCAGCTGGCAGCAAAGCGTTTTGGTCGCTTGCCAAAGCAGTGGAAGCAAACTTCGGCCGTCCCTCCCTGCCACCGCTAATAAAACCTGACGGATCGCTAGCACACTCGGCGGAGGAGAAAGCAAATTTATTTGCTAATCTTTTTGCCGGGAATTCGCATCTGGAGAACTCAGATATAACACCACCTACCATTCCTCGTACTGAATGCTCAATGGCATCAGTTTACATTCGCCAAAAAGAGGTTCTTAAAATCCTGCGTTCTCTAGACGTGAACAAGGCTAGCGGACCCGACGGAATCCCAGCGATTGTCCTACGCACCTGTGCTCCAGAGTTGTCTCCTGTTTTAACACGCCTGTATCGCCTCTCACTTAAGACTGCGGTAGTCCCAAGGTCATGGAAGCTTGCCAACGTGCAACCCGTGCCCAAAAAAGGCAGTCGTGCCGACCCTGTCAACTATAGACCAATATCGGTCACTTCCATACTCTGCAAGACTATGGAACGTGTACTTAACAACCGGCTCCTGGCATACCTGGAACATAACGACCTCCTCAGTGACCGTCAGTATGGGTTCCGCCCAGGACGGTCCACGGGGGATCTTCTTGTGTATGCCACTCATCTGTGGAGCGAGGCTGTCGAGAGATACGGGGAGGCACTTGCCGTGTCTCTTGACATATCCAAAGCCTTTGACAGGGTCTGGCATGCAAGCCTTTTAAGCAAGCTTCCTTCATATGGAATTCCGATTGACCTATGCAACTGGATAGCTGACTTCTTGAGCGAACGATCCATTCGAGTACTCATTGATGGATACTCATCGGATCAAATGGCTATTAATGCCGGTGTTCCTCAAGGGTCAGTTCTTTCAGCCACTTTATTTCTGCTGCATATAAACGACATGCTTGTGCCCGGAACCTTTGGGTATGCAGACGACAGCACTGTTGCTGACAGATATCTGTCCGGTGCAGGGGTCAAATTGGACGTTACTCAGTCTTGTCGAGAGGCCATGGTGCAGCGAATAAACTTGGCCCTTGAATCTGTGTCCGACTGGGGTGATACTAATCGGGTCAGTTTCAACGCAAGCAAAACACAGGCGTGCCTTTTCTCCACAAAACGGAGTCCCTTCGCTTTGACCCCGACTTTCCGAAATGTGTCCATACCGATAGCTGATCGCCTGGAGCTCCTTGGCATTAACATATCGTCCGATCTGAATTTCGGACGGTACATTGAGTCCATGGCGAAAACCGCAGCGAAAAAACTGGGCGTCCTCTCGAAGGTCAGACGGTACTTTACTCCGGGACAGCTTCTACAACTTTATCAAGCACAAGTCCGATCGTGTATGGAGTACTGCTGCCATCTCTGGGACGGGTCTGCCCAATACCAGCTGGCCGCGCTGGACTCAATCGACAGGCGTGCCAGGAAGCTCATAGGTGATCCAACCTCGGTGGCGAAGCTACAAAGTCTTGAGCATCGTCGCAAGGTAGCCTGTCTGTCTGTTTTTTATAGGATACATTTCGGAGAGTGTGCGACTGAATTACACGATCTGATACCACCGTCTCCCTTTCATCTGCGGGGGACGAGACGCAGACTGGGTTTCCACCCCTATGTCGTTGACCTACCAGCAATTCGCACGAAGAAGTTTGCTTCTTCTTTTATAATGCGCACGGCTAAGGAGTGGAATGCCCTGCCTGCGGACCTGTTCCCTGAGCAATACAACCTGGGCCTCTTCAAGGCGAGAGTGAATAGGCATCTTTCTAGGTAAGCATGCTACATCTTCGGCCTCATTATCACTCAACATCAGGTGAGATTGGGGTCAAATGCTTACCTATCACACATAAAAAAAAAAAAAAAAAAAAAAAAAAATTTTATGTGCTTATACAGGGCTCATATATATATTTTTTTTAGCAACCCCACTCCCGACAACTCTTTGGATGTGAAATGGCCGCGTTATACACAAACTTCTAAAGACTTCCTGGACATAAACGAAAGATTCACGCCTGGGAAATTCGCTGAAAAGGACAGAGTGAAGTTTTGGAATAAATTATACACCGAGGCTGGACTTCCACACATTACTAAAGGTTTAAAATGTTAGTTCGTTATATTCGTTTTTTTTAATATTCAAATGTGTCAATATAAAATAATATAAATTAAGTTATAATATAGAATATAGACATTATCTAATCTAGTACTATGTAAATTATGATATCTAGCTTTTATACAGGGTGTTTGGTAGGGAGCTGTACATACGCCTAGGGTAGGAACTAGGGAGGGTCTGCTACCTACCCCCGCCCATTATATTGACCTTGACCTCAAGGTTTTATTCTAAAGATTTTTTTTTCTGTTTTGTGAAAAATTCGATTTTTTTTACTAAAACTACCTGTAGCTCAAAATCTATCCATAGGAAAGGTCTGCTAAAAGTCTTGTTTTAATGTTTAGGGTCTTAGTGTACTGTAAAAATTGATTTTACACCAGAAAATTGTAGAGAAGAAATGTTATGGGGCCTGAAGTACCGTAGTAAGGTAAAAAAAAAATTTCAAGGGGAACTTTCTAGGTGGTTTAAAAAAAAAATAACAGGGTTGGAGTTCTTCTGATTTTTTTAAAACATCCCCAGTCCATACGCTTTCTAACGATATGCTAAAAGTGTTATTATCACTTTTAGTTCCGAAGTTATTAACTAATTTCTGCAACTAGGGCACTTTTACCACCACGAATCTACCTTTGTAAGACAATTGTAATTCCCGGAATTTAAACCAGTTTGGCCCACAGTTGGCAGGTAAAATTTGTTGTCTCACTCTTACACGAGAGCAACAGGTATTCTGTCTCTTTCACTCTCGTGTCGACGGGGACAGGTAACTCGTTGGGCTCTGTGTTGGGCTCTTCGTCAGTCGAGATTTACCCATCTTAGCTAACTTACGTACTTGCCCTTACGACGCTCCACTGTTTTCGTTAATTTTGTTGAGTTTGTTATTACTTCGTTGTTGAGTTTGTTATTACTTCGTTTTTGTTAAGTTTTGTTGTTTTTTACCTACGGTTACGTTTATTGTTGGTAAAATGCCTGGATTTACTAACGAAGAGTATGCCGACATGCTGTTGGTGTATGGAATGGCTAATTGCAATGGGCGCGAGGCACGGAGGATTTATCAAGAGCGGTATCCTGACCGACGAGTACCCAACCACCAGACGTTTAGCTCTACTTATCGGCGTCTACGACAAACCGGAAATTTAAATTTCCGAGAACCAAGTGTCAACAGATTTGAACCAAATGTGACTGATGACGAACGGATATTGGCCCAATTTATGGAAGATCCTACCAGAAGCATCAGAACCGTAGCCCGGGCACTTGGGTTAAGCTTTTGGAAAGTCTGGTCTGTTCTCCGGGAAAATCGAAGTCATCCTTTCCACTACACCCCTGTACAAGGTATTTTTTTTTACATTAAGTTTTTGTTTTTAGCTCTCATGTAATGAACTAGCACGTAAATTAGGCAATTTTAAAATGAACGTGAGCATGTGTGTGAGAGAGAGAGAGAGAAATGGAAAGACAGAGATATCAATCAATGTTACATCGCTACCAATTCATAGGGAAAACGCTAACATTGAATTTTTTATTGTTTTAGGCTTAGAGGAAAGCGATTACACACGAAGGATGCAGTTTTGCCGCCACTTGCTCCATACGGACGTGGAGGACATACATTTTTTGCGGAGTATACTCTGGACCGATGAGTCAAAGTTTGACAGGGAGGGAATTGTGAACTACCACAATCTCCATTACTGGGCACCCAGAGAGCAAAACCCAAGAGTGAAGAGGCACAGAGGATTTCAAAGAAGGTTCTCCGTGAACGTATGGGCAGGCGTCATCGGCAATCGCTTGATAGGGCCGCACTTCTTGCCAGACAACTTAAACGGGGAAAATTACCTACATTTCCTCGAAAATGAACTGCCCGTTTTAGTGGAAGATGTGTTTGACGAAGATCGGCCCATAGTCTTTCAGCACGACGGCTGTCCTGCCCATTGGAGCCTAGCAGTGAGGGAGTTTTTAAATAACTCCTTCCCTGATGCTTGGATTGGTCGTGGCGGGCCAATTCCCTGGCCTCCAAGGTCGCCTGACCTTACCCCGCTTGACTTCTACGTCTGGGGAAGGGCGAAAGAGTTGGTGTACACAGAGGAAGTACCAACAAGGGAGGTTTTGATAACCAAGATCCACGCCGCTTTCAATACGATGCGCGACGAAATGCTGCTTGCCACGGTGACCGTGGAGATGAGGAAGAGGTGCCGAGCATGTTTACAAGTTAATGGTCACCAATTTGAACAAATTTTGTAATTAAATTAGTCATTTAACAAATTTGCGTTTCATTTGCTATCCTTTTACGATCAGACACATTTAATTTACATTAGTTGAAATTTTTGCTTAAAGTGCCCTAGTTGCGGATATTAACTAATAACTTCGGAACTACAAGTGATAATAACACTTTTAGCATATCGTTAGAAAGGGTATGGACTGGGGATGTTTTAAAAAAATCAGAAGAACTCCAACCCTGTTATTTTTTTTTTAAAACCCGTAGAAAGTTGCCCTTAAAATTATTTTTTTACCTTACTACGGTACTTCAGGCCCCATAACTTTTCTTCTCTACAATTTTTTGGTGTGAAATCAATTTTTACAGTACACTAAGACCCTAAAGATTAAAACAAGACCATTAGCAGACCTTTCTTCTGGATAGATTTTGAGCTACAGGTAGTTTTAGTCAAAAAAAACGAATTTTTCAAAAAAAATAAAAAAAAATCATTAGAATAAAACCTTGAGGTCAAGGTCAATATAATGGGCGGGGGTAGGTAGCAGACCCTTCCTAGTTTCTACCCTAGGCGTATGTACAGCTCCCTACCAAACACCCTGTATAATCTAATCATAATCTAATCAACAAAAAGAATATACGACACAGTAAATTATAAAATAACAGTAGGTACTATTATGTAACTGTTCTTATACTTGAAGCTTATAAAAAATTAAATCTATGTATTAAGGTAAATTAAATTCGAGTCTATTATATTGTCAAGTATTCTATTTTTTTCCCTTTACTATAGAGAATATTGTCATTCCTATTTGAAGCATAGCTAGCTGCCTTTCCTACTTAAAAACGAGGTTCTGTTCTGTCTTTGACCAGTATGTTAATATGTATGTTGGTCCGTGATTTACTCAAAAACTACTGACTCGATTTTGATGATTATTTCACATATGAAGTTATTATGTTTGAGATGATATACAGGATGTAAGGAAAAATATCATTAACCTTTAAGGTTATCCCAGTGCAAGAGTCTCTTTCTTTCAAGCATACGCTAGCAATTAGACATCCCACCTTCAATTGAAAGCAGGATCGCAAAAAAACTTATTTTTCATCAATATCTTTTCTCTTGGTTGTTTGGGGTAAAAACTAGCCTCAGAATAATGTACACAATGCCATTTCCTATTCTTCAGTGTATTTTTTGGGGTTCTGTACCCAAAGGGTGAAAACGGGACCCTATTACTAAGCCTACGTTGTCCGTCCGTCCGTCTTTCCGTCCGTCTGTCCGTCTGTCCGTCTGTCCGTCCGTCCGTCTGTCCTACCTATTTAGGGCTGTAACTTTTGAACCGTAATAGCTAGATAGTTGAAATTTTCTCAGATTACGCGGCATATTGCGGCGGATTTGTTAGCAGATAATAAAAATGTCAAAAAGTTAAAAAAATGGGGTGTTCTCAACAAGAAACTAGTTTTTATCAACGTTTTTTCTTCGCGCTCTATCGTAAAAACGGTAATACGTACAAGCATCAAACTTAGTGTGATTATAGAGCATACTCTACAAAATAACAACAAATACTAAAAACCGGCCAAGTGTGAGTCGGTCTCGCGCTAAAGGTCCCCGACAAAAAAAGTTTTTTTTTTCTAAGTTAATAATGTTCTGTGGTACGGAACCCTCGGTGCGCGAGTAGCCCGACTCGCACTTGACCGCTTTTATTTAATGTCAAATCAGCAGTAGAAATATGCTTATCTCCCACAATATCTCCATAGTAATTTTGAAATTTTCCACCGCTGAGTTCAACGAATGAGTTTCAAAAATCGCACTCCTGCCCTTAAAGATTTTTTTTGACAAGTAAAACGTAGTATATTAATTTTGAAATTTTCCACCGCTGAGTTCAACGAATGAGTTTCAAAAATCGCACTCCTGCTTTTTTTTTTTTTGAAATGACGTTTACAGCTCTGCTCAGGGAGCAATTACTGCTTTTTACTGCGGACTATTGGAGGGACCACGGGTCTACCGAGCCAAAATGAATGAACTTAAGCAACCGACCTAGGGGCACCCGGAGGGGTACGGACCTCGGCATAGGACGTTGCTGGGGCTACGCGGCGGATTGGGTAGCGGGGATCGGTGAGAGACTCCTGCCCTTAAAGATTTTTTCTGACAAGTAAAACGTAGTTCAAAATACTGCGATAGATGGCGCTGACGCGAGTTGGACAAATTTAGGCTTTAAAAAGTACCTAAACAAAACCATGTCGCTGAGTCAGACGCTTCAGTTGACGAAGTATCTGTTCATGTTTTTCTGTTTAGGTAAGACTTAAAATTAAAAGCACAAATTTTTTGGGTTCCGTACCCAATGGGTGATTACGAGACCCTATTACTGAGCCTACGTTGTCCGTCCGTCCGTCCGTCCGTCCGGCCTACCTTTTTAGGGCTGTAACCTTTGAACTGTAATAGCTAGATAGGTAGTTGTTTTCTCAGATTATGCGTTATTACGGCGGATTTGTTAAGAAATAATAAAAATGTCAAAAAGTTAAAAATTAAGGGGGGTTCTCAACAAGAAACTAGTTTTTATCAACGTTTTTTCTTCACGCTCTATCGTAAAAACGGTGATACATACAAGCGTTAAACTTAGTGTGGTTATAGAGAAAACTCTAGAGACTAACAATAAATACAAAAAACCGGCCAAGTGTGTCGGACGGCCGGAAAAAAGTTCTTTTTCTAAGTTAATAATGTTGTGTTCTGTGGTGGTATGGTACGGAACCCTCGGTGCGCGAGTAGCCCGACTCGCACTTGACAAGTTTTTATTAATAAGTATTTTTTATTTTTTATCTGGTAGGCTGCTCATCCATCTCCCGTTAACGCTATCTATCGAATCATTTGGAACGTAGTCGTAGTAGGAGAGACGAAGGTTTAGGCAACTCTTTGTGTACGGAACCCTAAAAAAGAAAACAAAATAAATTACCTATGTATAAGTAAGTAAATAAAGTAAAAAAAATGTTTAGATTGACAGATCGCTTTCAATGCATGTGAATATAAACGGTGAATATAAACTAGGTGCTAGCGCACGTGCCCGTTGGCATTTTACAATAATTTTGCAATACATGGCTTCATAAAATTTAATTACCTCTCTGCAATTTTATTAGGTCGCGTGAGTGAGACGAATTACTGGCTTATTGTTCTTTTCTAATAAAAATAAAAAACTAGAAAAAATAGGTTTAAGTATAATTTCATTAATCACTTGAACGGCTTTAATTGTTGTCCGTTTTCCTGATAGAAATATTTTTCTCACACTTAAGGTCAAAGATTAGGTATAATTCATAGATATATTATATATATCTATGGTATAATTTGTAAGATAATAGTAGGCGCGCTTCTAAGAAATAAAACCGGTCAAGGCGAGTCGGGCTACACGCGCCCCGAGGGTTCCGTACCACACCACCACAGAACACAACCATACTGTAAATAAAATAAGTGAAGAAGCTAAAAAAATACCGCTCTTTCATACAAAAAACTGCAGTACCGTCTCGACTCAAATAATATGGGACGACAATTTTTTTTTATTTTTTCTCTACGTTGGCTCCATGGTGAAAGTTGTTCAGATTGATGGTCTGAAGCACCCCCTTAAGTATTATTAGGGTGTTTTGTTACACCCTGTATAATCACGCTAAGTTTGACGCTTGTATGTATTACCTACCGTTTTTACGATAGAGCGTGAAGAAAAAACGTTGATAAAAACTAGTTTACTGTTTAGAACCCCCCTAATTTTTATCTTTTTGAAATTTTTATTATTTGTTACCAAATCCGCCGTAATAACGCACAATCTGAGAAAATTTCAATTATCTAGCTATTAAGGTTCAAAAGTTACAGCCCTAAATAGGTAGGACAGACGGACAGACAACGTAGGCTTAGTAATAGGGTCCCGTTTTCACCCTTTGGGTACGGAACCCTAAAAAGCAAAAGGCTCAGTCTGTACAGGGCCTACTATGACTAGACAGATGGAATTTTTACACTACCATGTGAAAATCTATGTACTTTTTTTTATGCCATGACATGAGATTCTGGTCGACCTATAGGTTAGGTAGTAGGTAGGACGTACCTACAATCTTCCTACAATGACATGTTGCCTGCCTTCTACTCGTTTATTAAACCAGAAACCAACTAAAGCTATCACTATAACAGAACCAACTACTTTTCTTTGAAACACTGCTCCATCTCTTCTTCGCTCAGTTTGACAAGTCTCATAGATTCTATCCAAAGCTTAGTCGCCAATTGTTCATCATACGCCTCTGGTGTTGCTCTGACCGATGTGCATTCCTTGAAGAATTCTCCGCTGACCTCACCTGCTCTATCATCCAAAGCGAGATGAAGAGCTGTCTGTGCTCCTTCCCAAGGACTCTTAGCCAAATACTTACAAAGAAAGCTTAGTATTTTACCATACCAGCCGGCCTGTTGAAAAATCGACGTTCCAACTGATCCAGGATCCAAACTGTTTACCACAACGTGTGATCCTTCCAATCTTTTCATCAGTTCTCTCGAGAACAACACAAAACATAACTTACTGTTACTGTAATTTTGTACCATGGTCCAATAACCGGTTTTCGGTTTATTCATGTTCTCGAAATCAATTATTCCATATCGATGTAGCACTGACGATGTGTTGACTATTCTGCTTCGTTCTGAAGGCTTCCCTGTCTTTTTCAGTAGTGGTAGGAGTAAAAGGGTCAGAAGAAAGTGCCCGTAGAAGTTCACCTGCATGATGATGTTCATACCGTCCGGTGTGTGATAGCTTCCCTTGAGTCCAACTCCAGCGTTGTTCAACAAAATGTCCAGTCTGTCTTCGTTTTTCATGATCTCTGCTGCGAATTGACGAACGGAGTTCAAAGATCCCAGGTCCAAAGGTTTGAAGACGACGTTATCATTACCAGTATTATCTACTATTTCTTGCCTAGCGTTTGCTCCTTCTACAATAAACGGGCATGCTATGATGACCCTGGCTCCTCTCGCTGCGAATTCAATTGCCAATTCTAATCCCATGCCAGTGGTGCCACCGGTGACTATTACAGTTTTTCCATCGAGTCTCTTCCGCGATTTGCATCTTGCGTTTGTATTTTTCACGTATAGCCCTACAATAAGAAATGATATGAGAATTATTTGAGTTACGACAATCCCGAGTAGAGCTGAGCACGTGTACATCGTGGAACTGAGCAGAAACAGAGTGAGGTCAAAACGGATAGGCGGCGGCTATAGAATAATTATACTTGTTGTGTAATTACTGTTTTTCAGTTCCATGAATAGTGGTACGTATACATCGTATTAATATCTATTTGGAATCTTTAGTTTTTACCACGAGAACAAAATTGATGAAGTGTGGTCTAAAAAAATAGATAGAGTCAAAGTGTTAGCACAAAATTGTAATTTTCCTGCGGTCCCCACATGATAAACAACACCTATTTCCAGCTTCCAGGGTCCCCGGTGCTTTAATCGATTGAATATTTTATAATCTAGGTAGTCTAGGTGTTATAACATTATAATTACTATGCTCGAATTAAATCACGATTCAATCACCTCAGCCAAAAATTATCTATATTGTTTTGCCCTTTTTAAAGGTTTGTTTTTTTCACCCCCCGCAAAAAGTGGCAGAAAGTTTGTTAGTAGAATGACACGTGGTTACGCGTCCCTATATAAGTAGTCTAAGATACATACTTATAAAATATTTCTGTGACTGACTGATTGACTGACAGACAAAGCACAGCCTAAACTTATATTCTGCAGAGGATGTAGGGGTGCACTAAGAAAGGATTTTTCGAAAATAAACCCCTAAAGGGGTAATCCACGCGGACGATGTTGCAGGTGAAAAGCTCGTTACTTATATTTTAGTCCTTTTTTGTGCAAATGCAATGGAAGTTATCCAGGCTCTCTATTCACTGTCATTGAACAAAAATTGTCTTGATACGGAACCTTGCAAACATATTTAACTACTACTTACCTATTATATTGATTGTAATGAAAGATGAAGTGTCGGTTAACTTTGGTGGTATTCATTAATCTGAGCTTTGGTGTATAGACACCTTTACAACATCTCAAGATGACTAGGTACCTACCTACCATGTACCTTTATGTACCTATTTAAACATAGGTAGGTAATGGCCTCGATTCGGAGTGTACCACGACTAAACTAAACTAAATGTATTCCTATCACTTTCTAAAATAAGATTAAGAAAAGAGACAGAAAACCAACAGCTGACTTTAGTACTGTCAAAGTGACGTTAAACGCCCAAAAACGCTTTAAATAAGATGGCGTACATTATGATGGCATCTTATTTTGCGCATTAACGTCACTTTGACAGCACTAAAGTCAGCTGTTGGTTTTCTGTCTCTTTTCTTAATCTTATTTTAGAAAGTGACAGGAATACATTTAGTTTAGTTTAGTCGTGGTAAACTCCGAATCGAGGCCAATAAGTACTATTTCATTTTATACAGGGTGCACATTAAAATGGGATAGCTACTTAAAGGGGTGCTTCAGACCATCAAACTGAACAACTTTCTCTATGGGACCAACATCGAAATCGCAAAAAAAAAATTCCGCTCTCCCATACAAAACTGCAAACATAACTCGACTGAAATGTATGCGACAGCAGATTTTTTTTTCGCGATTTCGATGTTGGTCCCATGGAGAAACTTGTTCAGTTTGATGGTCTGAAGCACCCTTTTCAGTAGCTGTCCCATTTTATTGTACACCCTGTATTTGCAAACGTTGTCTATTACGAATCCGCTGGAACAAACCTCTTTTTACAGGGTGTTAGGATAGACGGTTAAATTAGGTCACCATTTGGTATTAGTGGGTGATTGTATGGTAGGTACCGAACAAGGTTCCCAAAGGAAAACAAAATCGTCTTTTCATACAAATGTTCGATGAGCTGATTAATTTAGTATTGAAAGTCCAAAATATTTTTGCCGATTTCCTGTAGGTAGGTGCTTAGAGGATATGGCACAACACAGATCGAGTATAGCGGTGTATCGGGGAGCGGCGTAACGGAAAAGCGGTGTGCCGGGAATAATTCACTTGGGTAAGGTTTTTGTGTCTATACAGGGTGTAACAAAACAAAACACCCTAGTAATACTTAAGGGGATGCTTCAGACCATCAATCTGAACAACTTTCACTATGGAGACAACGTCGAGAAAAAATAAAAAAAAATCTGCCGTCCCATACATTTGAGTCGAGGAAGTACTGCAGTTTTGTACCTATATGAAAGAGCCGATTTCTTTTCTCGATTTCGATGTTGACTCCATAGTGAAAGTTGTTCAGTTTGATGGTCTGAAGCACCCCCTTAAGTATTACTAGGGTGTTTTGTTACACCCTGTACATTGCTGTACATAAGATAAATAAATGACACATGGGTTACAAGAAAGACACTAGCTGTATAGGTACCTACGTATAATGTGAAATCTGTCTAAATTACGCCTGTAAAAACGTTGTTAGCAATTTATAACGTAAAGGTGTGGGGAGCAAACAGTCCTTGGCCCACACCCATTGACCAAGAAGTGTCACTTACGCTAGTAGACAGAACGTCAGCATAACCCTTGCATATAACTGCGTATGAGCTAGCGATATAGGGTTATAGTACTTAGTTACCTTTGGAAGCATACCCTGGGGTAGAGATCATTTAGGGATTATATCTAGGTACAAAGAGTGACCGGTGTGACCTTAGATTATGAATCAAATTGTAAAAAATATTATTATTACCTGCCTAGTTAGGTAGGAATTTTGTTAACGATGCAATTCCATTTTGTGGTTTATTTTTATTTATAAATATGCTTACTAGAAGCATAAGTACCTATTGATTTCGAGTCAGGTAAGTACCTTTATAACATGGATGCATTTACTTTTTGTCAACAAGGACAAAAATTTACTTAGGTAGGTAGGTTTTTACCTACCTAAGTAAATTTTGGGTTTAAGTGGGTCAAATATCTAAATGATTTTGTATTGTATTGTATTGTTCTTTGATAAATTATAATATGTCAAGATTAGACAGTCGAAGCTGCAAACGCGTAGAAAAAAATTGCACCCAGTAGGTAGGTAGGTACCTACTGGCCTCTAAACCCTATCCATATACCAGGGCCGTAGCTAGAACTGGATTGAAGGTAAGGCATAGGAGGTTTAAGGTAGGGCGGATGTAAAAAGCAGTTTTTTGGATGAGTACGATGAGTATCATAATTCAGTACCGTGTCTGTGAAATCTTCTCTCCAGGAAAGAAAAGAGCACACTAAGACTCAAAACTATGGTGATACTGAATGTTATAAGCCTACCTGCCCTCGAAACACCATTCAAAGGCTGGTGAGCGAAGCGAGCTCGAAATTTTACACTCTAAGATTCCAAATGGTGTTGGTATGAGTTTCATTATTAGTCCACCTTCACTTATAATACCATAGACTGGAGTGAGTGAAGCGAGCTCGAAATTTTACACTTCAATTCTCAAAACGGTGTCGGTACGATTTCCATTAGATATATCATCCCCAAAATACAATTAAATTTCCCCCACTTGTCCAGTAAAGACAAACAATACACACAGACAGACAATAATAAGGTAGGGTATTGCCCCACGATGCCCCCCCCCCCCCCCCCCCTAGCTACGGCCCTGCCTTATAGGTACACATATCCTACACACAGCGACACATCAAGCTATACAAAACCAAAATAAGCTGGCCGTGCGTATGACCAGTAATGTATAATGGACCGTTTATACGATGACAATTTCTAGGCGCCAATTCTGCGGCGCCTAAAATTAGCACCGTGTAAACACTTTAAGGCACGGCAATTTTAAGGCACGGCGTAAAATTGTCGTGCCTTAAAGTGTTTACACGGTGCAAATTTTAGGCGCCGCAGAATTAGCGCCTAGAAATTGTCATCGTATAAACGGTCCATAACGCCGTATTTACACAGACATAATTTGTTAAGCCACAGGCACAGAGAGATAGATATCTACCTAAGTTTTATAGATCGTGTTTATAAAATTGACTTTAATTGTTTAATAATCAACATATAAATAACCTTCGTTTATATGGAGCGTTCTAACGATTATATCCGGTAGGTAGGTACCAACTTTTACCCGCGGCTTCGCTCGCGCGGATGTCCTGGGGTAACTGTCAAAGATTATTAAAAAATAATTAAGTATCTAGGTATACTTATTATGATAATTTTTTAAATTTTCTCTTGAAAATTAATGTGTACAAAACATGATGATCGGTTGAGTAATTTACGCATAGAAAATAGAAGCGTAACAAACAAACAAACACTGTAAAAGTAGGGAAATTAAAAAGGTCATTCATTAGGGAAAGTTGTTTAGTTAAGTACATTGAAAGTTATGTTAGTACCTAACTAATTAAAATCCCTAAAAAAAATTTTTTTTCGCGATTTCAATGTTAGTAGGTAATATATCAGGCCTATGTCCAGCAGTGGACATCCATCGGCTGAGATGATGATGATGATGAACACCCTGTATACCTATTAATTGTATTTTTCACAAAAACCCAGATAGTCCGAGATCCGACCGTAAAATTATGCACCTATTTCTTAGGCGAACGAAATGTGATTCTAGTGTATGCTTACACAGTGTTGGAGCTATTAGGTGTATTTGTAAACGCAAAGCAAGCAGGTTGTCAGCTGTCACTGAGCTGTCAACCTCACTTCCTTCCGTCTGTCATCGCTAGCAAATTGGTTGTAATTCGTTCCGCTAAATAAACATAATATCACAGATATATATCGGCATCTCTTATTAGAAACGCCTTTAATCCATCAGGTTATGGGCTCAGGGCGAATCCCTGCGTAGAAAAAGTGTTATTTTCGTGATCGACGATCATCACTCACGTCCATCGTCATCACCACGTTATAGCCGGCCGGCATCGGAACCAATCTTAGAAATGGCAAGCAGCGGTCCAGGTTCATCATTCCCAGTAGAAAAACTTCAAGGCATCCAGGATTACCATAATTGGAAATTTGCCATGAAAATGGTTTTGGTACACGAAGACTTATGGGATAAAGTGGAGAAGAAGACGGAAGAAAAAGATGACAAGAAAGACTTGAAGGCTTTAGCAAAGATATGCTTGTCAGTGCATACCACTGCATATTCTCATGTCAGGAATGCAAAGACAGCATATGAAGCTTGGAATAGTTTGAAACAGGCTTTTGAAGACAAGGGTTTATGCAGAAGATTAAGTCTTTTGAGAAGTCTCTTTAGTATGAAGTTGTCAGATAGTGAGAACATGGACACATACTTATCCAAGATCTCAGACAATGTTCAACAGTTAAGCGATATTGGATCTGGTTTGGACGATGATTTTGTTGCGGTTATAATGTTGAGCGGGTTGCCAGCAGACTATGACCCCTTGATTATGACACTTGAAAACAACAACGTGAAGTTATCAAGCGAGACGGTAAAAGCCAAACTATTACAGGAACATCAGAGGCGAGATGGAAACAACGATGTGACAGCGTTGGTTGCTAGAAAAATATTAAAATGCTTCAGATGCAAAAAGGGTGGTCACCTAATGAAGTATTGTCCACAGAAAAATTATGACAGAGAGATAAAAGACAAAGCATTGCTGACAGCGCTCTCCGTTATGGTGAAGGCAAGCACATGGTGTATCGACTCAGGAGCAACAAATCATATGTGCAACGATCAAAGTGTATTCTGTGACTTTGTTTCAATAAAACCAGTTCAAGTGAACATCGCTAATGGTGACAAACTATCAGCAATTGGACTAGGAAACGTGAAGGTGATGTTAAAAAATGGTTTAAAGACAATAAGCAATGTGTATTTTGTGCCCAATTTAGCTGCAAACCTTTTATCGGTAAGTGCTATGGCTAGAAAGGGTTTTACAGTGTTATTTGACATGAAAGGTTGTAAAATTATAGATGAAGATCAAGATTTGGTTGTAGCTACAGCCACACATGTTAATAATGTTTATCAACTAGACATAGTAGATTCTTTAACATCATCGGAAGGTGCCATATTACCGCCTATTTTGTTTCCGGAAACAGCGTCGGCTACCCAGCTTTCGGATTTTACAGATCAGCAGCAGGCAGCTGGCTCAGCTGAAGCAGGAGCAGGATCATTGATATTGAAATCAAATCCTGTCACGACTGGTTGCAAAGAAACTCATGAAACATGGCATCGACGGCTGGCTCATCTGAACAGTAGAAGCATGGGCGTTATGAAAAGAGGTATGGTCACAGGAATAGATTATGAAGATAGTCAATATAAGTCATGCGAGGCTTGTGTTCAGGGGAAGCAAACAAGACTACCTTTCCCTAAAAGTTCACAAACCAGGTCAAAAGAAGTTCTGGGACTGCTGCATTCCGATTTATGCGGTCCAATGCCAAAGTCTTCTTTTGGGGGAGCGAAGTATTTTTTAACTTTTACTGATGATTACTCTCGAAAAACATTTGTTTATTTTCTAAAGTCTAAAAGTGAAACATTTAATTATTTCAAAATTTTTAAGACACTCGTGGAAAATCAGACAAATAGGAAAATAAAGATGTTGAGAAGCGACAATGGAGGTGAATACATTAATAGTCAATTTCAGGAATATCTGAAGGAGCATGGAATCGTACACCAAACAACAATCCCATATTCACCGGCGCAGAATGGAGTCAGTGAACGTGTGAACAGGACTATTGTGGAAAAAGCCCGGTGCATGATGCAGGATGCAGGGCTTGACAACCGGTTCTGGGCAGAAGCGGTGCAGACTGCAGTGTATATAAAGAACCGGACACCAACAAAAGCTGTCATGGGTGCAACACCAGAGGAAAAATGGACAGGCAAAAAGGTAGATGTCAGTTATTTTAGAATTTTCGGCAGTCTGGCTTATGCATTGATACAAAATAGAAAAAAGTTTGATTCTAAATGTAAAAAGTACATATTTGTGGGTTACTGTGAGGACAGCAAGGGCTATCGACTTATAGATCCAGAATGTCCAACTACTTGTATAAAAGCAAGGGATGTAACTATCTTCGAAAAACAATTCATTTCTAATGGGAAACCCATAAGTAAAATGTCATATGATGAAAATAAAGGCTTATTCCCGACACCCCCACCTGTCATAAATATCGGTCCCGATACAGAATCAGCACAGTATTCCGGCGAAGAATCAAGTTCAGAGTCAGAATCAATCAAAGAAGGACAGCCTAATACTGTATTTTCAGATACTCAAAATAGTAAATCTGATGACATATCAATTAAATCAAAACAAAGAAGGCAAGAACTAATTTTGATTGATACTGATGATGATAAATCCTCTTCATCGGGTTCAGATGATGGTTCGGATCAAACTTATGTTCCAGGGACATCAACTTTGGGACATGAAGAAACAGATACTACCATTGAAAGTCCGGATGATTACGCTGACTCCGTAGAATACACAAACATGGCACTGAGTGGAAATGAGCCGTTGACAGTGAAGGAAGCATTGAACAGCAGAGAAGCTGCACACTGGCGTCAAGCGATGCAAGATGAGTATGATTCATTTTCTTCAAACAATTGTTGGAGTTTAACAGATTTGAAGGAAAGACAAAAACCAGTAAAATGTAAGTGGGTTTTCAAGATAAAACGAGGCCTCAATGGAAAAATATTAAAGTACAAGGCTAGATTAGTGGCAAAGGGCTTTACACAGAAGTATGGGGTGGACTACCAGGAAACATTTGCTCCAGTTGTGCGTCATTCAACGATTAGAATGCTATTTGCCATAGCTGCAGAAAATAACCTAAATATTGACCAATTAGACGTAAAAACAGCTTTTTTGAATGGAAATCTTCACGAAGATGTAGTGATGGAACAACCAGAAGGATTTGTTATAAAGGGGAAGGAAGACAAGGTGTATAAGTTAAACAAATCCATCTATGGCCTAAAACAAGCAGCCAAATGTTGGTATGATAAGATAGACAATGTTATCACAAAGAAACTGTTTTTTCATAAATCATCGGTGGAACCATGCGTGTATTTTAAATCGGAACTCGGGAAAATGGTGATAATAGCGTTGTACGTGGACGATATTCTCTTATTTTCATCATCACCAGAGGATAGTAAAGAAATAAAACATAGATTAATGAAAGAATTCGAAATGAAAGACTTAGGTCAAGTTCATGAGTTCTTGGGAATGAGAGTTTGTAGAGAAAAAGGAAAGATTACCCTTGATCAATCGGACTATATAACAAATGTTTTAAACAGATTTAAAATGGAAGATTGTAATCCGATTGGAACTCCGATGGAAGTCGGTCTCAAACTTACCAAAGCTGAAAGGAAATCTGAAAACTGTGAATACAGAAACTTAGTAGGCTATCTCATGTATATTGCTGTGTGTACGAGGCCGGACATTGCTCATGCAGTAAGTTTTTTAAGCCAATTTAATGAATGTTACTCTGATGCTCATTGGAAGGCTGCCAAACGGATATTACGTTACTTAAAAGGTACAGTAAACTATTGCCTAATATTTGAGAAATCCGGTTTACATGTTTGCGGATATGTGGATGCTGATTGGGCTTCTTGTGAGGTGGATCGCAAGTCCTACACTGGTTTTGTATTCAAAATAGGTAAGTCAGTAGTCAGTTGGGAAAGTCGAAAACAAAAAACGGTTGCTTTATCCAGCACGGAAGCAGAATATATGGCACTTTCCGATGCATGTAAAGAAGGTCTGTTTATACGTACTTTTTTGAAAGAGTTGTTAAATTTAGATTGTGTAATAGATTTGTTTAATGATAATCAATCTGCCCAAAAGTTGACAGAAAATTCAATGTATCACTCTCGTACCAAACACATCGATACCAGACATCATTTCATAAGGGACATTGTTAAAAGGAACATAATTCATGTAAGATATCTTAGCACAGGTGAAATGATAGCTGATATCCTTACCAAACCCTTAGTGAAGGAAAAGTTTGCGGGATTTATGTGTCAACTGGGCTTAGGAGTTTCTATGTAACGGAATATTCCGTATTCAATGTAATTAGTAATTACTGTAAAACAACTGTTTGTTAAAATTTACTTTGTAGTTTATACGCCATGTTTGTTTTGGTTTAAGGGGAAGTGTTGGAGCTATTAGGTGTATTTGTAAACGCAAAGCAAGCAGGTTGTCAGCTGTCACTGAGCTGTCAACCTCACTTTCTTCCGTCTGTCATCGCTAGCAAATTGGTTGTAATTCGTTCCGCTAAATAAACATAATATCACAGATATATATCGGCATCTCTTATTAGAAACGCCTTTAATCCATCACACAGGGGTTAATTCAACGCCACCATGTTGCCTAGAAAAATCTTGCCGCAAGTATCTTTTCCATTATGATTTGTGGTATAACTTTTTCCACCTGTCTGTTAGGGAAGTAAACGAGGTGCCATCGGAAGGAGACTGATTTAAAGTACTGGAAAAACTAGGGTTGCCACCTCGCAATCTGCCGCAACTATAGGGTTGCCAGGTTCAAAGAAGTCATTTTTGAACCTGGCAACCCTAGAGTTGCGGCAGACTGAGAGGTGGCAACCCTAGTTTTTCCAGTTCTTTAGACTGGTATCCTTCCGATGGCACCTCATTTACTTCCCTAGCAGACAGGTGGAAAAAGTTATACCACAAATCATAATGGAAAAGATACTTGCGGCAAGATTTTTCTAGGCAACTTGGTGGCGTTGAATTAACCTCTGTGTAAGCAAAAACTAGAATCACATTTCGTTCGCCTAAGAAATATTTGCATAATTTTACGGTCGGATCTCACACTAAGAGAGTGATTGTTAATTGAGACAGAAACAAAATGTCTTTAAATGCTCTTTGATCTCAAATCGTTCCTGGCCCTAGATAACGGAGTCACTCATAATCACAACTGATTACAAGTTTCAGAAAGATTTGATCTTGAAAAACTTATCTGAATAAGTAGGTACCTATTCAAATCAAATCAAATAAATTTTTTTAATTCAAAATAATATCACATAGATAGCTTTTTGAAGTCATTTTTTGACTCTACCACCGCGTCGGAAGGAGTAAGTGAAGATGCGACCAGAAACACATTTTTTAAACAAAACAAAATATACAAAGTATACACTTAAAATACAATATTGCATTACATGGTGCTACATTAATAATAAATATCTCTGACTACCCCCTCGGGGAATATAGTCGTGAGCATATGCTATGCTATGCTATAGTGTTACATTGTCAAGACCAGACGTTTTTGTTTTGTTAGATTTGTTTTGTTTCTTCATAAAATGTTTTGATTATCGCAAGAGACATAATGACAGTAGGTATGTTATCGTTATAATTCTCTATTCTGTGAAGTCAAACAATATTTTAGGTATACTTACAAGAATGGAATGTTATTTTAATAACCGGATTAGATTACCTACCTACATTAGACTACACTAAATTACTTACCCACTTTATAGGTAACCTACTGCGTTAAATATTTTTCATCCCTTTGGACGGAAAGCATCAACTTTCGTCCCACTGTGATTAACGAATTTGCCGCTTTCCGCCTCCGTCGAGGAGAAAAATAGTGTACACACCTCGGGCAGTAAATGAGAAAGCCACAGATCACAGTCATGTTTCTGAGATCTTTCTTACTTTCCTGCCCTCGGGGTGAATCTTCTATTTTATCACTAAATATTTTTCAAATCATTACGATTCGTAGCGTAGGACTTATTTTATTTGTAACGTAAATGTGAAATTGAGAAAAATTCGAACTAGGGAAAGGTGACAATTTTCTTCGACACAAATGTTTTTGAAAAGCATTCGTTCCAGACACTGGATAGATTGAAAGAGCCCCATCAGCCATGGTTCGCACAGCCCACTGCCACTTTAGCAATTTGGTTTTCAATTCAAAATAAAAAAACAAAAACACAAAAAAAAAAATTATACAATTACTTTATTATTAATAGACTATTTTTAACTTCAATGTTATATTGTTTTATTATCATTATTTTTATTTGACATTGCTATTTTTATTTTTATTATACAATTTCACGATCATGTTATGAATGGACATTTTATGTAAAATATTTATGTAAGAATGTGATATGTTACAATATGAAATAAATTAATCTAATTTAATCTAATCTATGTAATTTACGGTGTAAATTACTTACATAGATGCGACTTCTAGTTTTTTTTTATAGACCTTATGTTTATTTAGAAGAAAAATAAAATTTACATCTCAACTTTGAATTACAATTTAAAAAAAACTAAAGGTGCTCAAGTTCTTCTGGCGGCTCTGTCAATGGCGCCTCAGTGGTAATTAAATCACCAACATTACACACTTGTACATAACAGTCAAGAGCACATTAAGCTTTACACTTGGAGTTCGATTGTAATGCTAATGTAATGGCGCACTAAATAAGAACGGTACAAAGTCCAAAGTGTCAAGCTTGACGTGCTCTTGACTGTACCATAATGTACTATTATTCACTAACTTTGCTGTACCTAATAAAAAACTCCTGTGAAACAAAAAAGTTTAAGCAAATGACATTATGTGTACATAAGTAAAGTAGATACCTACCCATTATTAAATTTTTCACAAAAACCCAGAGAGTCATTGTACGCCAGTAATTTTAAACATCTTAGGTCGCAATAAATTGTACGGAGCTGCTTTTTTGGGAGGTTGTTAGGATAGATACCAGTAATATAAAACCAAATTTGCAGCTTTGAAAGACCTGTGCTAACCAAGTGTGCTAAAAAAGTCCGAAAAATTCGAGGTTTTTCACCTCGAATTTTTCGGACTTTTTTCAGGTTTTGACTTATAACTTCTAAATGGTGCATTTGACATAAAAATTGTTTAAGACGTGTTTAAAGCAGACAAAATTTTCTATAAATTTAATTCAATTGCAGCTCTGTAAGTTAAGTAAGTCTTGAGATACAGCACGTTAAGCATTGGCAATTTTTCCCAAAAAGTTCAAAATTGTAGTTTTAGCCGTCTTCCGAACAGGATATCGGCTAAAATACTCATTCTACGAGGTAAATTATAAGAAATTAATTTGGAAAGCAGTTATATAGCTTTAATTTAAGCATAAATTTAACCCTGTACAGTGGTTAGTTCCTTTGTTATCAGGAAAAAAAACTAAATATAAGGGGATTAGGTTTTAAAAAAAATGGAGCCTTAGGCATTGCAAGAATTTTTTAAAGGACAAAAATACATAACTTAGTAGGAAATGGTTTATATCATCCAAAATGAAATTAAGTATAATTAATAAGCTATCTATACTATAATAAAACTGTAAATGTTTGTTTGTTCGCGCATCACGTGAAAACTACTAGACCGATTTTAATTAAACTTTTTGTATTTGAAACCTTATGACTAGACGTATAAACTGATATATATTTGATCTCGCTACCATGACGAGTGCCGGTGCGGACGAAGTCGTGGGCAAATCTAGTGCTATTATTAAACTGAAAATGTTTGTATGTTTGTTCGCTCATCACGCAAAAACTAAAAGACCGATTTTGATGAAACATTTGTTGTCTGCAAGCTTATGGTTAGACTTAAAATTTGGTATACCATTTATTTTGCTACGATGATCAGAACTTGGGAACCCGTGCGGATGAAGTCGCGGGGAAACTAGTACTTAATTACAAAAGTATATAAAAACGAGAGTTTTCCCACGACTTCGTCGGGTACCCGTCATTGTAGCAAAATAAATTATATACTAGAGATTGGTCTAATTATTATAACCTTTCAAGTGCAATAAGTTTCATCAAAATCGGTTTAGTAGTTTCCGCGTAATGCGCGAACAAACAACCATTTACAGTTTTATAATTCTTCTTATCGTGTGGGCAGAGCCCTGGTGTTAGAGTTTTTTCAGACCACCTTACGGCCTCTGACGTGGTTTTTATGTAACGACTATTACACCAGTGATAGTAGCCGGGACCAACGGCTTAATGTGCCATCCGAAGCACGGAATCATCTTTCTTTTCAGACAATTGATTCAGCCTGCAATGTCTTAATCAACTGGGGAAAAACGCACAAAGTGACATTTACTAGGTGTCCCGTGGGATTCGAACCCACGACCTCCGTGTTGAGAGCCCAATGCTCTTAACCATTAGACCACGGAGGCAGTTTCATAATAGTATAGATTATTTTGGCAGTTTGGGGGACCTGAACGTGATGTGATGGTGGAAAAAATACACAATACCTACAATGAAAATTATAATTTATTTGTTTCTTGTAATAAATTACAAACTAAGGGGCTGTTTTTAGGGCTCCGGAGACTCTTCTGTGGTCAGATCTAGTAGTAAAGATTCGTCGAATTCATCTCCTTCATGCGTCTCATCCATGGCTATGGGAGTAGTATTCAGGCAGGTCTTCCCCTGACAAACATTGCAGAGAGCCGAGCATTTCAGCACTGCTCTCTAGCAGGAGCATTATCTTCCTCCGCAGTCCGCACCCTTTCTGGCACTTGCATGATAGGAATTTCAGAAGGGTTAGCGGTCAGCCCCTGCCTGATCACTCCAAGTTAGTGCATGGGCTCTTTCTCTATCCCCAACCACTTCTGCACTTGGGGATTCTTCAGGAATGTAAGGCCTCTTCGGTGGGGGGCAGAAGAGCGGGGCGGGCTTAATAAATGACTCCGGAACGGTGTTGGTACATAATTATGAGTACCTACGTACTTAATAAATGATAAAATTCTGTTCGCTCACGGGCCGCATCAGGAAGCCGTTCTTAAAATTTGATAGAGCCGCAAGAAAATGTAGTGAGAAGTTTCATGCATGTTTGACATTCCTGCTTTAAAATATCTAATTTATAAATGTAATGTCATTTATAAATTAGATATTTATAACATTAAATAGATAACTTCGCAGTATTATAAAGTAAAGAAAGTAAAGTAATAAAGTAAGTAATAAAGTATAAATTATTATTATTATTATTATATGTCTTACGTTCCGTAATCACGGGCAATTAAGTCCCGGACCTTTGGAAGGCGTGCATGGGGCCGAAGCCAACATGTAGAGGCCCGTTCAAAAGACAAGTTAATCTAAATGTAAGGGATACACAAATGGCGGATACCATCTCCGAGCGTACAACATGATACCCACGGGGATGGTCCCCGCCATTTGTGTAAAGACTATTGGAGTACGGCGCTATGGCCGCGATGGAAAAATAAGGTCTTGGGCTATGGAGGTGAAAGTTGGATGGATGGATACTGGGCTATGGGAGGAGACTAACGGACGCCTGCCATGACAACTAGTCTCAAAATTGTAAATAGGGCAGGCGGTGACTCGCCGACTCGTCGAGTGGGCCCCATAAAACGGCCGCACGCACAAAGTGCGACAATGGGGCAACATCTCATTGAGCGGCTGAAGGTTGTCGAGAGGTGCGGCTCCGGTTTCACCATCGCGGGGTTTACCCCCGTGAGCGGGTTTCCCCGTTATTACGCCATTACGTGCAATACACTTCCAACCTGGAGCATAGGTTCTGCTCTTGCGATTCCACTCTGGACGGCCAATTAAGGCAAGCCAGAGGTAGGGGGGTGTGTTACTGTGTGTGTGGGTGTGGGGGTGTGTGTGTGTGTGGGTGTGTGTTTGTTTTAAGTACTATCCGAGGACTCGCACCTGAATACACAAGGAACACCCGAGGACCTTTTCAAAGCGAGGACTTTTTTGTGGGTCCTCGGATCGACCTGACCACATAACGGTCTTTATCGTGCGATTTTGAACCTTTCTGTACTTGTAACAAGGAAATCTGTCAAAGTCCTCAGTTTAGTCATGGGGAGTCAGGTTTGAGTGTGAGGAAGTGTGTGAGGTAGAGGGCGCCACCATCGAGTTTTTACACACCTGATTTACACTTTTGTCCGGTTCTGGTACCAAATCGAGGACTTGTGTGTAAAACTTAACACAGATGTCCTCGTATTGGTAGCTTTTCCTGACATTGTGTGTAAAGCGTAATTTTCCGACTAACTGAGGACCAAGTGTGAAATTTTCTGTCCTCGTTTTGATAAAATATGTGAGTGTGATGTGACTATTATTAATTATATTGCTAGTAACATAATAAATTTATTAACGATAAAATTTTAAATCTTTTTGATAGCTTATCATATGCTCATGACTGTATTCCCCGAGGCGGTAGTCAGAGATATTCTGAAACTTCAGAACATCCACGTAGTAGTACCGAAACTCTGTTCAGTGTGACGGGGAGTAAGCCCGTCGCCACTTGTAATGGACAGTAGGTACAATACATGCCTTGAAATTGAAAAAGTCAGTGGTGTTACAAATCATACATAAATTCCGAAAAACTCATTGGTAAGTACGAGTCGGCATGGACGGGGATCGAACCATCGCCTCCTGCACGGCAGGCAAGGTTACTCGCCACTGAACCACCACAGCTTCTTTTCAAAAATCTTTTAGGATAATTTACAAAAATCAAAAATACTACAGATTTTCGCAATAATGAAAATTCAAAACGAAAAATTGCTACTGCAGCTTAGGTAAGTACCCATTAAAAAAGCCTAAAATCAATTTTTTATGTAATACTTTTATCGGTACCTAATTATTCTACTTTTAAGAATATCGAAATAAAAGTAGAAGTGGCATTTTTTTTTCTTTGTTCTTTATTTATAATTTATGGGGTCCTTCTTAATATGCCGACACTTTTTAAGGGGATGATCAGACCGTCAAACTGAACAACTTTCTCTATGGCACCAACATCAAAAGCGCGAAAAAAAATCTGCGCTTCCATATGAAACTGCAAATCTACTCGAGCCTAATGTATGGGAAAGCAGGTTTTTTTCGCGATTTCGATATTGTTTGTTGTTTTGTGAGTTTGTTGTTAGCGTGGAAAAAATTCGATGCTGGCTCCCTCTACTTCACACACTTCCTCACACTCCAACCTGACTCCCCATGACAAAACCGAGGACTTTTCCTCGTCCTCGCTTTGAAAAGGTCCTCGGATGTTGTTTGTGTATTCAGGTGCGAGTCCTCGAATAGTACTTAAAACAAATAGACCTCCACACACACACATTTACCTACGTACCTAGGTTGGGGGTCTATTTCTATTTATTTTAAGTACATCCGAGGACTCGCACCTGAATACACAAGGAACATCCGAGGACCTTTTCAAAGCGAGGTTTGTTGTAAGCGTGTAAAAAATCGATGGTGTTGCCCTCTACTTCACACACTTCCTCACACTCCAACCTGACTCCCCATTACTAAACCGAGGACTTTTCCTCGTCCTCGTTTTGAAAAGGTTAGTTATATTCCTTGGAAAAGGTCCTCGGATGTTGCTTGTGTATTCAGGTGCGAGTCCTCGGATAGTACTGTCACGGCCGCTGTCAAATGTCAAACGTAAAGAAGGCATTCGAAAATTCGGCCGGCTCATTAACAACCGCCGTGGTCTTACGTCCTAAGGTTCCGCCTCCCATGCTGGGGGGTGACGGTTCGAATCCGATCCGCGCCAAAAATATTTCTAGATTTTTGTGTTTTTAGAAATGTTCTAGAAGGAGAAGGAATATTTAAAAAGGTGAACGTGTCTAGGAACTTCGAGAAAGGAGGAGAAATTACGAATATTAGAAAAGAACCAGAAAAGTGGGCGTGTCTTCGATCGGTTTCGAGAAAAGAAGGCGGGGTTGGAAATATCTGGAGGAAAACAAACGAGTAAAGAAAAGAATAACGAAATTCGTAGATCTGGAATATTCTGCGGACTATAAAAAGCGGCGAATTCCGTCAGTGGATCAGTCTTTGATTTAACAGTGAACAGTGCGAAACTAAAGGAAGAAAAGTAAAAGTGGAAAAGTACTAGTGACGAGAAAAGTGCTAAGAGTGGAACAGTGAGTAGACTAGTGTCAGTGTAGTGCGTGACGCCATAGTGTCGGTGTAGTGTGTGACGTCATAGTGTCGTACGTCTTGACGTCATAGTGTCGTACGTCGTGAGGTCATAGCCGTGACGCGTGTCGTGTCGTCACAGTAGTGACGTAGTGGACTGTGAACAGTGACAGTAAGTGGTGCACGGGAAATCCCTGAGAGGAGGACCCGGTGAAGTGAACCGTTTAGGGGAACCTCTGCGAGGTGGACCGTTTGTAAGTGTATCCCAAATAAACTCTGTAAAATTGGACTTAGCGTTTCACTCCAATCCCGGAACCCGTAGCTCGTAACAGTACTTAAAACAAATAGACCCCCACACACACCTAGGTATACACTAGGTGTGTGGGGGTCTATTTTTAAGTACTATCTGAGGACTCCTGAATACACAAGGAACATCCGAGGACCTTTTCAAAGCGGATGACTGAACCGAGGACTTTGTCAGATTTCCTTGTAACAAGTACAGAAAGGGTCAAATAGCACAATAAAGACCATTATGTGGTCAGGCCGATCCGAGGACCCACAAAAAAGTCCTGGCTTTGAAAAGGTCCTCGGATGTTCATTGTGTATTCAGGTGCGAGTCCTCGGATGGTACTTGAAACAAATAGGCCCCTACACACACACACACACACACACATATACCTACCTACCTACCCACCCAACTACGTACGCACGCACATAATTATATAGGGTCCTTCTTAATGTGCTGGCTGGCTGACACTTTTTTAAGGGGATGATTAGACCGTAAAACTGAACAACTTTCTCTATGGCACCGACATCGAAATCGCGAAAAAAATCTACTCTTCCATACAAAACTGCAAATCTACTCGAGCCTAACGTACAGCGTACAGCTGTTTTTTTGCGATTTCGATATTGGTCCCATGGAGAAAGTTGTTTAGTTTGATGGTCTGATCAGCCCCTTAAAAAAGGGTCAGCTGCGTGACATTTTTGAACGATTTCAGCAGGTTAATAATTTTTTGTTTTGTTTGTTAATGAGTTTGGTACCTTAGGGTTGGGACTCGAATTTAGTATTCACCGATCACTCGCCTGCCTTGGATAGGTTAATGCAGGGGGTTCTCACGAAGGTCTTAAATTTGTCCTATGGACGGACGTATTTGGTCTCAGGCTTTTCTTCCCATACATTTTGGTGGTTTAGGAATTAGAAAGGTGTCCGTAATCGCTCTCCCAGTTTACTTGTCCTCCGCAATTAGTGTGCTACGTCTTCATGGAATTATTATTGACCCACCTCTGGGTACCGTGGAAGTGACGCACTTGTCAGACGCAGAGTCTGCTTGGCGTGAGATGTGTCCAAACAGTGAGCCTCCGGAAAATCGTGCTTCTCAGAAAGAGAGGAATGAGCCTCTCAGTAAGTTAAGGTACCTATACCAGGATTTACTAGACGGCAGCGCAAGCTTGCGGGCCGGGCCCGTCTTTTAGCGGTTGTTGAGGGTGAATCTGGTATGTGGTATCTGGTGTGGGGACTGTACCGGACAAGACCACTTTGACCTTGGCCGTCTGTTTGAGACTGGGGACTAGATCAGTGCATCCGTATGTTTGCCAGTATGGTGAGGGTGTTGGACAGCTCGGTCAACAATTTCGAATGCGCCTGCGGTACGTGAGCGACGGCTCACCAGGCATTATACGTAATTATGGAAAGCCTCCTGAGAAAGCCCTACGGCTTTGGAAGTTGGGAAGGTCTTTGGTTTGGGACGCGACTTGTGTGGACACATTGGCGGCGTCGCATATTGGTCGAACATCGTCGGGAAAGTGCCGGAGATAATTATGTTGATATTGGAGAGGGGTATATGTTTGTTCCCTTGGGAGTGGAGACCCTGGGACCACGGCAACCCGATGCCAAACAGCTTGTTAAGGAGATTTCAGCGCCCCTTATACAGACCACTGGTGATAAGAGGGCTGTCAGTTATCTTCGTTAGCGCATAAGCTTGGCGATACAGAGGGGGAATGCTGCCAGCGTTCTTGGAACCGTCCCTCGGGGAGCTTTGGAGGGGGTTTATAAGTTGTAGGTCCCCCCTTTTTACATTTTTATATAGAAATTGACGAAGCTTTTTGCAGATAATTATACAGTATGTATTTATTGACGAAAAAAATTGTCGATCTGAGTGATGTATTTTCTTTGACGAAGCCTGTTGTGGATGTGAGTGATGTATTTACCTATGACGAAGCCTTTTGTTGTTATTTATGGTAATAAATCATTACAATGCTTAAATTAAATATACTTTCCCAAATTAGCCAAGTAGGACCAGCTTCTACATCTGGACACTTGAGGTTTTGATAATTACTAATTTGGGCGTGTTTCAGATTTTACAATATTATAGAAAATATTTTTAATTTATCATCCACCTTATTATGTGATTGGGACGACGGTGTGTTAAACTTATGCCCAGTGACGCCTAGTGACGCCAGTCTGAGGGCCCTTTCGCTTTCACAAAAACCTGCGCTAAGTTCTATTCAAGGATGACGTTTTTGAGCCCAGCTCGCACGAAGTGAGGACATAAAACGGTGTGTTAAACCATTCGAGAACATCGCCAACCTACCCAGTAATGCACAACTGAGGACCTTTTTTTACACAGAAACCCGCGCCAAGTACTATTCGAGGACGTTGTGTTAGACGAACCATTAACAAACAGAGGACGTTTGTCTGAGTGTACACGAGGACATGAGATGGTGTGTTAAACTATTCGAGGACCTCGCCAACCTGCCCGATGGTGCGCATCTGAGGACCTTTTTTACACAGAAACGCGCGCCAAGTACTATTCGAGGACGTTGTATTAGACAAACCATTAGCAAACCGAGGACGTTTACTTTGTCTGAGTGTACACGAGGACATGAGACGGTGTTTTAAACCATTCGAGGACCTCGATCACCTGCCCGATGGTGCACATCTGAGGACTTTTTTTACACAAAAACCTGCGCTAAGTACTATTTGAGGATTTTCTGTTAGACAAACCATAAAAAAACTGAGAAAGTGTTTTGGGCACAACTTGTAGAGAGCGAGGACATATACCATTGTCGGCACCTATCAAAGAAAAAAGAAGACCATTTTTTTATAAATTTGAAGCATGCCAACCCTGTTCGTCGGTCATCATCATCATCTCGGTGAAACTCACTGCTGGGTATAGACTTCTTCATTTTCACGCCAACAATAAAGGTCCCTCGTGTCCGTCGGTGATTAAAAAAAATTTTTTTTTCATTCTAACTTCATTTTTTGAAACTATCTGTGCGTCGGGAGTTGTTCCGTTGTAGAGAAGATGGCCAGGCTAGTTTGTGCTGAAATTATGTTGAGTGCGGACGTTCGCCTGCATGCCTGCATCTACCTGTGCTTTCCAGATATGTTTAAGGTTTAAGGTAAGCAAGCGCATATTAGGGCGGGCCGCATTGCAGCGCAAACACTTTTGAACCAAGTTTCAGGGTCCAACTTATCAGTCCTGATGCTAAGAAGTACTCCCCTGCTTAAACTGTGTTGTTTGATGATCTGATGATTTCAAATGATTATTGTGGGTATCAGTGTGGGTGTTGTAAGGGTACCTAATCTTTACGAAAAGAATTGAGATCCCACCAATAAAATTTCATACAAAAATGTAGCCGAGACTAAAAACTTAAAAAAAAGAGATCTTTTGTAGGCCAAGTCTTGAATAAGTCTTCTCCTCGATAAGTTACTGCGCTAACTCAGGGACTCGAAGTGAATCTTGGCCTCTGACCGCAAAAAACGCCTTTCATCTCTTTTCTGTGCTATCTCAGTCCAGTTTGGCACCTCGAGATCTTTCATCGAACAGGCCTGTACCCGCACTTTCGATGCTCGCTATATCGCCACTGTTTCGGTCCGCACTTCATTGGAATAGAGTTGAAATTGGAACAAAAATGTTCACGTAATTGCGAAGTTCGAATGTGCGGGTAGACCCTCAGCAATTGGAGTACGTTTCCATGTAGTATGGTAACTGGGCCAATGTAGTGTGCCTCGCGGTAATGACGTTTAGCTGCGTAAGTAGTTCGTAAGTTATAAATAAGTGCAACAATGTTTTACGTAGTGTTTAGGCAATAATGATAGTATGGAAATAGGTCTGTAATTTCGAGTATTTTTTTTATTTCCACTTTTATATATGGGGACAATCTTAGCTTCTTTCCAATAATATGGGAAGGTTCCCGAGCAGAGCGATTTATTAAAAATAGTCGTCAACGGATGAGATAGTTGGCCTGGCACAACTTGAAATAAACAGCGGAGGTAGACGATCTGGACCTGGGCCCTTATTCAGGTCTATCGATGTTAACTTCCTCAACACCGCTCTTTCACTCAGACATATAGAACTCAGTACACCTTGATAGTTTCCGTCTTGACTGTAACAGTGTTGCACTGAATTACTTAGACTACTGGTATTATAAAAGGAAGCAAATTTTTTTGCAAATAGCTTACAAATATCAATACCATTTGTTGCGGGTTTATCATCCAGATTCATAGTAGCCGGGATACAAGATTTGTCCTTTATGTTTTTCTCCAAATTTTCACAATAGTTTGCATAATTTAACTTCATCAATCGATCACTTCTCTTTCTTAATATTTCCATTTGAATCTCATCCATTGGGTTGCGATATTTTTTGAATCTAATTCTAACATTATTTTTCTCTTTTAAAATCCTAATAAGTTCGCGAGAGTACCAAATGGGATATTTAGATTTTTTTGGCTTAGTAAGTGGGACATGAGACTCAATAATAGTATTTAACTTTTTATAGAATGCAGTTACCATATCATTTACATGATTACAATCTCCTGGAAGCGCATCCCTGTCTATTTCAGCGAGTTCTCCATTAATACTGTCAAAGTGGGCCTTGAAAAAGTTCAACCTAGGCTGAATGTTGGGCTGTAAGGTTGGGGACGAATCAAAACCAATAACAAACTCAAGTGGAGGGTGATGTGCGTCTATTTTGCTCAATATGTCTTTGCTTTCTTCAAGCTGCTGAATAGACACTGACGCTAGAACCAAGTCTAAGATCCTAGAATTACAATTCATTTCGGAGTTGCATTTTTTTTAGACCATTAAATGCCATAAATTCGGTCACCAGCTGATAGTGATCACGTGGGCAAGAATCGCTTCGAACCGGTACCATAGATGCATTACAGCCACTGGCTGACCACATTAAATCCTTTAGATTAAAGTCCCCTACAACCATTATGTCTCCAAAGTTTGTATGATGATTACTTGTTATAGACCATCTGGGGAATCTGCTAAAAATCATAAATCGTCAGCATACATGATCTCGGAGGTCAATGCAAATGACACCTTAACCTGGCTAAGTTAAAGAGTTTGCCATCTGTACGGAAACGGATGCGAATTCCTTCGGAAGAAGAATATAATGCCTCACGAACTACGACTGCAAATTATAATGCGAACAGAGTGGGTGCCAGGACGAACCCTTGTTTCACCCCGCATGCAGATGCATGCAGGAGTCTCAGAAGCCTCACAAACTTGAAGCTCTTCGCCACCATATTTAAGCAGTTCTCCGGGTATTGATTCGATGCCAACCACACGTATGTTTTGTTTTTGTTTGATGGCATGAATAACCTCGTTACGCGGCGACAACGGTTCATCCAGCTCGTTAGCAGTGAGAAGCTCTGGGATCATACGGAGGTGCTCTAGACTAGCCGATCGATCCACGTTAAGCAGATTATTGTAATATTCTGCCCATTGCTTTGTAACGAAGTGCCCCTGTGGCGGGATAGCCAGAGGGCCTTGTTATAAAAATATATATCCCTTTAGAGAAGGGCTGACCTATGTTTAGGTCAGGTTCCTATAGTTCTGAGGCTGCTAAGTAAAAGAGGAAATACAACTCAATATTATCTTTATTGGTTAACTACCCTACGCTATGTTTACAGGGTGTTTCCCTAGCTAACACTTATCTTATGCACTATTCACTACCGTATCGAATCTAGCGTACCTAGATGGAGAGAGAGCATAGTGACCCGGCGCGAGGGGGATATGCCTGAAGGGCTGAAGGCTTAGCCCTCGGGGAGCAAACTCAAACTGAGGGGCCTGATTCTGGATCAGACCCCCGAGGAGAGCCCTGCGTCCTGGAAGGATCACTTGGCCGCCCGGTGGACCCCAGGTTGCCGTGGCATTCCTTCATAGACGAGGTTCTTACTTCTGAAGATGTACTTGGCTGCCCGGTGACCCCAGATTGCCGTGGTACGTCCTTAGAGGCGAGAAGTGAGGAGGGGGAGGGGGGGGAGGGCACCCGATAGTCAACCTTCTTGGTGAGCTTCAGCACTTGCCGCACGGTTACCCCACGCCGCTGGCGCGTCTGCTCAGAGCGCTGACTATCGAAGACCGGCCTACGCTGCCGCGCTGGGCCTTTTATAGCCGGCCGGTGTCGTCCGTCGGATCGCCCCACTGTGTGCGGAGCGCGCGCGCCCCGCACGCCTCTGCCCGCTGTCGCGTCATCGGCCTCCGTGCCGGTGCACTGTCGCTGGGCAGTGGCTCCCCTCTCCGCGTGCCGCCTCACCTTGCCTGCGTCGCCTGTTTGTAACTCGCATTGTTACAGCTTGAGCACGTCCTCCATGCTGTTGAAGAGGACCTCGCCATCCAATGACTTCAAAGGCACCTTCGCAGAGCCGGTTGTTCCAATCAGCTTCCTAACCTCACCGTGAAATTCTCAAAGCCGGTTCGTATCAGCGAGCCAAAAACAGCGCCAAGGGGAAGAGCTCACTCAAAATAGCATATAGAACCACTGGTGTCTGAGTAGAGGAGTACTTGGATGGACCGGATAAGTCCGGGAGTATCTCCCGAAGAGCGGTTACAAAACTTTATAATTACTAATTAAGATTGAATATCTGAGTAGTTCAAGTAGGTATTATAATTTCGATTAGAATGTTTTTTTTTTTTTTTTAAGTTGAGTTCTTAGAATACGAGCGTGTTGTGCCGGGTCAGCCGCACGGTAGGTAGGGCGCACGACTGCCACGGAGCTTGGTTAGAAACGTACTCCAATTGCTGTTCGATGAAAGATCTCGAGGTGCCAAACTGGACTAAGATAGCGCAGAAAAGAGATGAAAGGCGTTTTTTGCGGTCAGAGGCCAAGATTCACTTCGAGTCCCTGAGTTAGCGCAGTAGGGGAGAAGACTTATTCAAGATTTGGCCTACAAAAGATCTCTTTTTTTTAAGTTTTATGTCTCGGCTACATTTTTGTATGAAATTTTATTGGTGAGATCTCAATTCTTTTCGCAAAGATTATGTACCTACCCCTACAACACCCACACTGATACCCACAATAATAATTTGAAATCATCAGATTATCAAACCACACAGTTTAAGCAGGGAGTACTTCTTAGCATCAGGACTGATAAGTTGGACCCTGAAACTTGGTTCAAAAGTGTTTGCGCTGCAATGCGGCCTGCCCTAATATGCGCTTGCTTACCTTAAACCTTCACAAAAATTTTAGAAAAGAAAACATATCTAGAAGGCACAGGTAGATGCAGGCATGCAGGCGAACGTCCGCACTCAACATAATTTCGGCACAAACTAGCCTAGCCATCTTCTCTAAAACGGAACAACTCCCGACGCACAGGTAGTGTCAAAAAATGAAGTCAGAATAAAAAAATATTTTTTTTTGATCACCGACGGACACGAGGGACCGTTCTTGTTGGCGTGAAAATGAAGAAGTCTATACCCAGCAGTGAGTTTTTCCCATTTTCGGAATGCTTCAAACTTATAAAAAAATGGCCTTATTTTTTCTTTGATAAGTGCCGACAATTTATTTATTTATTTTATTTATTAAACAATTACACAGCTTCATAGATGAACTCCAATACGCTATGCAAGTTAGACAATGGATGATATATGTCCTCGCTCTCTACAAGCTGTGCTCCAAACATTTTCTCAGTTTTTTAATGGTTTGTCTAACAGAAAATCCTCAAATAGTACTTAGCGCAGGTTTTTGTGTAAAAAAAGGTCCTCAGATATGCACCATCGGGCAGGTTGACGAGGTCCTCGAATGGTTTAACACACCGTCTCATGTCCTCGTGTACACTCAGACAAACGTCCTCGGTTTGTTAATGGTTTGTCTAACACAACGTCCTCGAATAGTACTTGGCGCGGGTTTCTGTGTAAAAAAAGGTCCTCAGATGTGCATTACTGGGTAGGTTGGCGATGTCCTCGAATGGTTTAACACACCGTTTTATGTCCTCGCTTCGTGCGAGCTGGGCCCAAAAACGTCCGCAGTTTGTTAATGGCTTGTCTAAAAGTTGGCAACCCTATATATATGTGTGTGTGGAGGTCTATTTGTTTTAAGTACTATCCGAGGACTCGCACCTGAATACACAAACAACATCCGAGGACCTTTTCAAAGCGAGGACGAGGAAAAGTCCTCGGTTTAGTCATGGGGAGTCAGGTTGGAGAGTGAGGAAGTGTGTGAAGTAGAGGGCACCACCATCGACTTTTTACACGCTTACAACAAACCTCGCTTTGAAAAGGTCCTCGGATGTTCCTTGTGTATTCAGGTGCGAGTCCTCGGATGTACTTAAAATAAATAGAAATAGACCCCCAACCTACGTACGTAGGTATATGTGTGTGTGTGGTGGTCTATTTCTTTTAAGTACTATCCGAGGACTCGCACCTGAATACACAAACAACATCCGAGGACCTTTTCAAAGCGAGGACGAGGAAAAGTCCTCGGTTTAGTCATGGGGAGTCAGGTTGGAGTGTGAGGAAGTGTGTGAAGTAGAGGGAGCCAGCATCGACTTTTTTCCACGCTTAAAACAAACTTTCTCTATGGGACCAATATCGAAATCGGACCTTCGATTCATCGCCCTATTCCCTTTACTCCCATTTTTCCCGAACCCCCCTTAATATGAGTCTTTGCGGTATAATTGATAGCTTTGGAAAATTTGTTCTTTGGAACCAACATCGAAATCGCGAAAAAAAGTCACTTGTCCCATACATTCGGAATTGAGTAGGTATAGTATGTGTGTTGTTTTGCATTGAAATCCTACTAATATTTTAAACGCGAAAGTTTGTATGTATGGATGTTACTCTTTCACGCTAAAACGGCTGGACCGATTTCGATGAAACTTGGCATATGGACAGTTCATAGCCCAGAATAACACATAGGCTACATATTATTATTAACAACTAGTAGCTGATATTTTTTTCGCGATTTTGACATTGGTCCCATTATCCCATAGAGAAATTTGCTCAGTTTGATGGTCTTATTTATAATCCTCTTAAAATAGTATCAGCAAATTTCTGAATCTTATAAATTATAATCTTTGTCCTCTAGTTTTGCGCAGATTTCTGTGTTAGTAAAATGTCCACTGAGCTGATGGACGTTTGGGAAGGTCGATGAGGTCCTCGAATGGCTTAACACACCGTCTAATGTCCCCGTGTACACTCGGAAAAACGTCCTCAGTTTGTTAATGGTAGGTCTAAACAACGTCCTCAGATGGGCGTCTCTAGGCAGGTCAGCGAGGTCCTCGGATGATTTAACACAACATCTCATGTCCTCGCTTTGTACAAGCTGCGCTCGGAAAAACGTCCTCGGTTTGGTAATGGTTTGTCTAACACAACGTCCTCGAATAGTACTTGGCGCCAGTATCTGTGTAAGAAAAACGTCCTCAGGTGGGCGTCTCTGAGCAGGTCGGTGAGGTCCTCGGATGGTGTAACACACCGTCCTCGCTTTGTATACCGTAAGTCTTGTTAACTTGTGTATTTTGAGTCCTCGTGTTGGTCATGAAAAGTCAGGTCAAAAAAGATAGAGATAGCAGTTTCGAACCATACTGGTCAGGCTTAGAATTCAATTTGCAATTTATTCATCTGGGTTATAATGACGTGCTTCATTGCTAAGTACCTTTTTTGAGAGGTCCTCGGATGGCCAGGTTTGGGCAGGGTCCTCGCAAGGTACTTAAAACAAACAGGTGTGTGTGTGTGTGAGCGCATGTCTGTATGGTCCCCCTGGATAGGGGTCCGCGGTGTCGCCACTCACCGTCAGCTCGCCACAAGCTGCCCCCGCGGGGTTATTATTATTATTAATATGAATTGACAATAGGAGCTCCATTTAAAAAAAAATGAATTTCCTTAATTTTTCGTTAATGTCGGCTGTACAAGATTCAAAATATACTTAAATTAAAGCTTAATAGCTGCTTTACAATTTAATTTCTTATAATTTTCCTCGTAGAATAAGTATTTTAGCCGGTATCCTGTTCGAAAGACGCAAAAAACTTCAATTTTGAACTTTTTGGGAAAAATGGCGAATGTTTGAAGTATTGTATCTCAAGACTTACTAAACTTACAGAGCTGAAATCAAATTCAAATTACAGATAATTTTATCTTCTTTAAAAACGTAGTAAATAATATTTATGTAAGATGCACCGTTTAGAAGTTATAAGTCAACCCCTGAAAAAGTCAGAAAATTTCGAGGTTTTTTAAGCACCATTCGGTTAGCACAAGTCTTTCGAAGCTGCAAAATTGGTGTTATGCTACTGGTATCTACCCTAACAACATCCCAAAAAATCAGCTCCGTGCAATTTATTGCGACCTAACGCGATTTTTATGTCTAAGGTTACTGGCGTATTGTTAATTGAGGCAAAAACAAATCAATGCCCACATAGTTATACTTCGCGAATGGTAGGTGTCCTATCTGTTTTCTAATTAGGTATATTATGCTCTTTGGTCTAAAATCGTTCCTGGCCCCAGATAACGGAATCATTGTATAACTGATTACAAGTTTCAAAAAGATTTGATTTTGAAAAACTTAACTGAATATTTGTTCTGTTTCTACAAAAAATCTTTTTGAGTATCGCAAGAGACACAATGACAGTATGTTATCGTTATAATTCTCTATTCTAAGCAGACAATAGTTATTTGTTACCTATGTAAGGCTGCAAAGTTGCTTTTTGGTGCGAGTACTTGTATTGAAACCTGAGGAAGCGAAGGTTTCAAAAGTACGAGACGTAGAATAACTTTGCTGCCGAGCGAAACACACAACTTTTCACCTCACTACAGCGAGGAAAATTTCAATGCGCCAACCTCATTTTTAGAATAATCGGCCAGCACTAAAATAGCATGAAAAAAGGTTGTGTACGCTGTTTTTCTTCATTGAATAGAAAGATTCGAATTTTAAAAACTCTTTCCACGCTAGCGGATAAAATGCACTTTTGCACTCAGATTTCGAATGATAAACAGAATCTTTCCGAGCTTGTGAGGTGAAAACAATATTTTATACCTGCTTATAAGAATGAAATGTTATTTTAATAACCGGTGTAGATAAACATTTTTATCACTTTATTTTTTCAATTCATTACCTACTGTACAATGTGGAGAGGAGGACCTAATGAGCGCATCAGCCAGTGCGACAGAGGTGGCAAGATACTGGAAACTGACGATTTGAAAAAGACGTGACGATTCCACACGAGAAGAAGAAGAATTATATATTTAAAACAAAAATTTACTTAGATTACTGATAGAGTATTCTAGATAATAAGTGATTATCTTCAAGCTTAAACACTAGTTTATTCACCCAATTCTTATAAAAGACGCAATGATTCCTCATCAAATTTCACAAGCCTGAGCGATTCCTTCCATAGACTTTCCGCCAATTCGTCATCATAAGCTGCTTTCATTGCTCGTGAAAGTTTGCAGTTCTTGAAGAATCCTCCACTGATTTCACCAGCTTTTGAGTCAAGGGCCACATGAAGCGCAGTCTGTGCCCCCTCTCTTGGAGTCTTGAACATATTTGTGAACAGTAACGTAGCGATTGTTCCACAAAACTTGTTGATACTATCAAAGATCCTAGTTCCTACGGCACCGGGGTCTACACAGTTGATCACAACATTATAATCCTTCATCTTTTTCGTTAACACGTATGAAAATAAAATTAAACACAACTTACTGTTGCCATAAATTTGAAATTTATACCAGTAACCAGTGCGATTCAAGTTGTCGATGCTCACATTTCCGATTTGATGAAGAACTGATGAAACATTTATTATTCTGCTCGGTTCAGAAGGCTTCCCTGTCTTTTTCAGAAGAGGTAGAAGTAAAAGAGTCAAAAGGAAGTGTCCAAAATAGTTGACTTGCATTATGAAGTTCATTCCGTCCGCTGTATGAACATCTTTGGGGAAGCCAACTCCAGCGTTATTCAATAAAATATCCAATCTGTCTTCAGTTTTTATAATGTCTGCTGCGAATTGTCGTACGGAGCTCAAAGATGCCAGGTCTAGAAGTTTAAAGACGACTCCATCGTTACCGGTTTTGTCAAATATGAGTTTTCTAGCGTGTCTTCCTTCTTCATGAAAAGGGCACGCTATGATGACCCTAGCTCCTCTCGCTGCGAAGTCTGTTGCAGATTCTAATCCCATGCCAGTGGTCCCGCCGGTAACTACTACTGTTTTTCCATCGAGTCTCTTAGTTGATGCGCACACGCCATTTGTTTTCTTCTGATAAAATCTTACCGCGATCAACAGCAAGACGACTAACGTCAAAACTGTAATTGTTTCCAACATGCTTTTGGTTGTGGTTATGTGTTACTGATACCAATATTATGTTGCCACGATCTTTTATAAATATAATTTGTTTGTGCAAAGTTCGCCCAATTTCAGGGCTGGCAATGACTAAAAATATTATTATTTTATATCCTACGTACCTACCTACCATAACACTTATAATACCTATTTAGTATTTTCAAATGTGAAAGTTGTGCATATACAGCTATCTCTAAAGGAAGAGCTTCTCAATTCGTTTAAGTGTACCTATATGATTTAAAAAATATATTTATTTTATTGATGTAGATAGCGATATCGAAGACTTTTTTATTTCTTAATAATTATTTATTCAAATTAAAAACAATATAATCTACCAAAAAAATTTAATGTGCAACGCAGGCTTCGTCAAACCATAAATTAACATTTGAAAAAAAAAATTGGGGGTGTTTACAGGGCTGCCAGATTGGGTATTTTTTTCGCAATTTTGGGTAAAAATTTGGCTCCTTGCGAAATTTTGGAGAAAAGGAACTTTTGGAGAAATATTTGGAGAAAAAAAAATCAAGTGGAGAATTTTGGGTAATTTAATTTTTAGTTTTGGAATGTATCCTTATATGAAATGAACATGCATTTTTCGAAAGTTCGTTCGTTTCCTTTCGTTTCTTCATTCCATTCATTCGTTCGCTCCACCCACTCACCCACCCACATTAGGTTTTTGTTGTTTGTTTTGTAAAGTTTTGTTTGGTTTGTCGATTGTCGTTGTGGGGGTGACGTAGTAGATGCGTGGGATGATAGAAAAGATTTCTTGATTTACATATTTATTGAAGTGCACTTATTCGGAGTTACATATTTGACCTAGCGGGACGGTGGTATGGGAACGACTGGCGAACATTCCAGTCGCTCCGTAGGACTAATGCAAAACTGCATAATAGACAGATTACGAAATACAATGTGTCCCTACATTTATTTCCCCCTTTAACAAAAATTTTTCCCAAAAATTTTCAACAAGCAGTAATAAAATCAAACGTAATTTAAACAATCTAAAAACATTACAAACATCATAAGTCATACTTCACATTAAATTCCAGTTGGGTACAATACAATCGCTGCTAACTCAGCATTAGTTGCTTGTTACAATGAAATTGAAACCTGATACAAGTGTTTATCGCAAATGACGGAAGTTACTGTTAGAAAGAATCAATTACAGCGTTAGATAATGAACTCTAATTTTACTTAATACAAAATATGATCAACATAATTAGCTATTTTAAAAGCTTAAATACGTCATCATGTACAAAAATTTGACCGACATGGAAAAACGAAAACACACGAAACACTTTAACACACTAAACACGACACATTTAAGATTCAACGCTGTTTCCCTGTATGACCGTAGCGTGTAGGTACGTAGCGTGAGTCGAAGTCGTCTTCTTGAATGTCCTTGATGTGCGTACAGCTTGGTATCCATGCCTTCCAAGGCGTGCACCACATGTACTTGGACTGGGCCAACGTCGTAAACTTGATGCGTGCGAGGAAACGTCGAGCAGGAGCAGGCGCCCGTCCCGGAGGGAAACCAGCAAACCTCGTACGGCGACAGCTGCTGTACCGTACTCACGTCGTCATTCGCCACGAGGAGCAAAATTCCATTCCTCTTGTCTTGACGTCTCTCTGGGACCCGCAAATCACTTGTATTTCTCGATAGTCACGTGTGCTTCCATGTCGATATTCTGAAGTCACGTTGAGCTGAGTCGGCACGCCGCTAGGTACATCCTGCCATCCGCTTTGCGCAGGAGAGTCGTTCCGCCGAAAAAATCTTGAAGGTTGCGTGTTCTTTGTCGGTGGTCACCACTGTGGGGGTGACGTAGTAGATGCGTGGGATGATAGAAAAGATTTCTTGATTTACATATTTATTGAAGTGCACTTATTCGGAGTTACATATTTGACCTAGCGGGACGGTGGTATGGGAACGACTGGCGAACATTCCAGTCGCTCCGTAGGACTAATGCAAAACTGCATAATAGACAGATTACGAAATACAATGTGTCCCTACATCGTGATCATTCTGTAATAACTGTGAGAAGAAAATTTTTATAATTAGTCAAAGAGAAGAAGTTAGTTTAATTTAATGCGCTGCATACTCAGTACCTTCCTCGTAGAACACATTATCAACATTATGTCTTAACTTAATGTCAACAAGAAGATACAGATCAGCTTGAGAAGCTGAACCACAGTTTTCCGGTAAGTTTTATGTTTTTTCCTTCATTTGCCGAACAAAGCAGGGGTTTTATTTCTCTGTACCAATATGTCTATCCTATTGAAAGCGTTTTTATTCTTTTTAGGGTATATTACTGCACGTACTGATCTGCATTCTGGCCTTTGGGTAAAAATAAAGAAAATAGTATCGCTTTGGAGAAAAATTATTTCAAATGTGGGGAGAAATAGAAAATCGCATCTGGCAACCCTGGGTGTTTAGGATACGTAATGGAATACATTGTGACCATTGACTCTACACCAGCTAGACAGCGTGCATGTCGGGCGTCCCGTGACGGCCAACTTTAATTGTAAAACGTTTTTAGAAAGCAAAGAACATACCTACTCGTATTAACAAGCGTTTTATTTAGGTAGCTTAAGAGAATATAATTATTATAAGTATTTACTTAATGAATAAAACTAAAAAAAAACTAAACAGTAAACTAAATAAATTAAAAAGTAAACCACTGAAAACTAAATTTTAACTATGAAGTTCCAGCCCTAAAGGTACGAAACATGTTTCGAACGTATATGTATGTAGGTACCTAACTCCTTTTTATGTAGCAGCTAGCCTTGGGATTCGATTTATTTATAATTTTTTTCGCTACATGTCAGTATTTTGTCGATATTAGCGCGGCCTAAACATAAGACGGAGAGATGTTTTTTGAGATTTCTCTATCATCTCAAAAATTATACCTTCGACCCAAAAGTAGTTTCCTATCCTACGTTGCAACAAAATTTTACGAAAATATTATAATTATCGCCTTCAAAAAAACTAAAAAGTATTGCGCCCATTACTTTTTCGTTCGCATCTAATAAATCGAAGTCGCTGTCAAGCCGGTACGATTCGCGACAGAAGTGCGATTTTTGAAAATCATACGAGCGACTTGGCAGTAGAAAATGTCAAAATTACTATGGAGATTATACATCTTTCTACTGCCAAACCGCTCGTATGATTTTCAAAAATCGCACTTCAGGGCTTGCATTAGTTTCACCGACTCCATTAAAACAAATTTAATGTTCTTATTAGATGCGAACGAAAAAGTCATCGGTTGCAATAATTATTTTTTACTTTCTTAGTTTTTATGAAGGCGGTTTTAATTTTTTCGTAAAATTTTGTGATGTTTCAAAATTTTGTGGTTATAGTACATTACTGCAGCGGCCAGCAACAGAGGCATTGATGGACGAACGTGTAAATGTGGGCCGAGGCGAAGCCGAGGCACACATACGTAAGTCCATCAATGCCTAGTTGTGGCCAAGGCTTGTATAGTACTTTTCTCAAACAATGCGCGGAAATTAAAACACTAAATTTTCTCAAATAATTCGCGGAAATTAAAACGCTTTTCAAAATCAATGACGAACAACGAACAACAATTTTTTTTTTTCAATAATCAGCTTTCTATTTGCAAGTCAGTTCGAAATTTAAATTCAAAGGTTTTACCTTTGATGACTTACCTCCTTGGTCGCCATGTTTAGGAGAAAAAGATCGTTCCATTTTTAAATTACACGACAGATATGAGTTTACTATGTAATTTATTTGGCCGCAAAACACGACAGATATGAATTTTCATACAAACATTGCCGGCCGCTGTGCGCATGTAGTTGGCCAGTACAGCAATTTCGATTTATCTCGAAGAAGGTTGTCAAAATAATGCTCACATTTCCAAGCATGTTTGAGAAAAATACATTAGTTCGACTCAAATATCAGTTATACGCGCAAAGGGTATATCGATACGAAGTAAATGTTTCAATCACCGATGATTTGCCGTCAACTTTTGAGGAGTTCTATTGTGTAGCTTCGAAGCGCATCATCAGATCTTCACCAAATTAAAATCGAACCATCTCGGGGATTAAATCCTTCAGAACTAAAAAAGAATCATCCAAATCGGTAAAGAAATGTCGAAGTCATCGCGTAAATACATACAAACTAGGCCGTCACACTTACACGTATTATTAATCCAATATCTTGAAAACTACAGAACCGTGTAAATTTAAGCCAATAAAAAAAGAATTGTCACAATCCGATTAATAGTTTCGGAGAAATGCGTGGACAAAAATACATACAAACATGCAAATATACATACACGTGACATTGTGTATATTTTGTTTGGAAGCCCTAATAGATTGTCATATGGGAATATTTTGCAATTCTAATGTCGTGTCGAATTGATAACCTCCTTGTTTTAAGTCGGTTAAAAAAAGAGAACAACTTGAGATTTTACTACTGTACTTACTGTCTCAAAAATAGCTTCATTAATCACAGTTTTGTATGTGGAAATTGTATTGTATTTTTTTCATCTTCAGTAAGTAGGTACCTACCTACGTACCAAGAACATTGTATAATTATGTACGTTTCCATCTGTGATTTTATGTTTCTTAGGTATTTTATTTTAATTTAATACTTTGTGAGCATTATATTACATACTATTGGTATCTAAAATATTTTGTTTTCTTTGCATTAAGTATTTGATATTTTTGATTATTAACACTGAACCAATTCAGAACTTGTCGAAGAGTGTCATTTACATTGTCATAAATATCATCAACATTATACGCTCTTTAGTGATGACTGATGACTAACGTTACGCAGCAACTGTAGATCTTCTGCTAAACTCCTTGAGTTTTGGAAGGTAATTGTGTTGTAAAAGTTAAATAGGAAAAAAAACGTCTTGTGCCTTTCTACTTGTTTTGAAAATAAGAGAAGTACCATCACACATGTATCAAAAGAAGTACAATAGCACTATGTTAGACAAGTTCTGTACCATGCAGGGTAAATCGTGTATATGAATCAGAAAGGAAAATGGATGCAGGATAGATCCCTGTGGAATGCCCATTTTTACTAGTGAGCCAGACGAATTTGTTCCATTGATTGACTCCCTTTGAATTCTCTTTTCCAAGTAAGATTCTAACAGATACAGAACCCTCCGCCACAGTATACGAAAGAGTATCTATTACTACATACAGTATGGATACTCCCTGCCTCCCACTAACTTTTTACCTCACCCCATAGATATAGTAACTAGATGAAACCATAACGTAGCCGCACATTGAACAGCTGCAATAGTGTGACTTTTGCATACTAAAAGACTTTTTGGCAACTATACATATAGGATTTGACATGAAATATAATTGATAAATATTATATAGGCCACAAAAAGAAACCCATAAACAAGTCCTAAGTCCTCGTATACGAAGTCGCGGGCAACAGCTAGTTTCAAAATATATTCGGAACCACTGCAAAAATGAAAAGACACAAATATTGACCTATTTTGGTGCTTTCACGAGTATTTACCCGGAATATACCCGAAATCGGATATTTACCCGGGTAGAAACCCATCTCTACATAAATATGTATCTACCAAAATATGTATCCACTTCAGCAACATGCGTCGTCAACCAATTTAATAGAAACAAAATCTGTTTCGTGCAAATTGCGTCGTCTTTACAAAACACCATTCAGCAACATGCCACGTCCCAAATGGCACATGTAGCATTATAAGAGACCACTTTTGGTGTAACTCGGAACTTGTTGCATTAATTAACACTTAATAGGGTTCAACCGAGAACTTAGAGCTGCTTATTACGCTTTAGTCTTTATAATAGCATTATAAGAGCAGGAACGGATACTATTGTAACGGGATCAGAGTTAGAGCAGCTGTCAAAAATGCCTTCTTACAGCCTATATCGCATTGGTTGCTTAAGAGCATTATAGGGGCAGTAAAATATGATTATTGCTGTATAAAGGTGTAGAATTATACCACTGTAATGCTAGAATCTTAAAAGAGTCAATGTGAACTACTGTACAGCCAATAGAGTTAAAGTGGTGTACACGTAGAGTGATTTAACGCTTAAAGTTCTATATTGGTTCACCTCAACTCTGTTATTCAGCCTCTTTTTCAAAGCTGCTTAAAGGTGTTATATTAGCACTCGTGAACACCATAGGTATTCCGAGATACCCTTGTAACTCAGAAATACAGAATTTGGTAGTAAAGTGGTGTACACGTAGAGTGATTTAACGCTTAAAGTTCTATATTGGTTCACCTCAACTCTGTAATTAAGCCTCTTTTTCAAAGCTGCTTAAAGGTGTTATATTAGCACTCGTGAACACCAAAGGTATTCCGAGATACTCTTGTAACTCAGAAATACAGCATTTGGCAGTAAAGTGGTGTACACGTAGAGTGATTTAACGCTTAAGGTTCTATATTGGTTCACCTCAACTCTGTTATTAGCCTCTTTTTCAAAGCTGCTTAAAGGTGTTATATTAGCACTCGTGAACATCAAAGGTATTCCGAGATACTCTTGTAACTCAGAAATACAGCATTTGGCAGTAAAATGGCTACAGAAAATACCACTATATTGCTTTAGTCTGCATAATGGCGTTTAAGTAGTTCACATGAATGGCTTAAGCGTTGATGTGAACCATAATAACACTAATATAAGCCGACAGGCTGCATATTGGTTCACTTGAACTCTTATTTACTGCAATAAGCGTTATAAAGGAACCGGCGTGTACTCTTGTACAGCCATAGTCGTTAATTCAGGATTATAAGAGTTCACATAGGTTTCTTAAGAAAGCGCCATTTTGTTATAACTTTATAACCTAAACCATATGATAAATAAAATTATGGTGTTGTTTATGTTTTACTAATGATTTCTGCTTTTATTTACACGTAAAACACATATTTATTATAATATAAAATAAAACTTTGTATGATTAAATGTAAATCAGACACAAAAAATGTACACATATATTTTGACGTGTAATTATTTTCACAATATTTCTAATTAAAAACGAAATATTTCCGAGGCGCGTAAAAAATTTGCTATAATACCATATAAACATTCACAATGAACTTGCATTCCCAAATGTTTTCACAGGCTAATATTATAAAAGTGTACTTAACTAGGTTATCACAAATTCTCAATAAAACTTCACTTCACGCCATTAATAACCAACACTCACGGAATTTATTTAAAGAATTTAACTCTACTAATAAAATAAATGCAGGTTTTTATGTACACACTCTGCTGATGCTAGAAGTATAATGTAGAACCTCAAGCGTTATTTAAGTATAACAGTAACCCCAATATAATGGCTTAGTCTGTATAACAGGACACTTGTACTCTGTTAAGCAGCTGATATAATGCCTTGTGGCCCATTATAATTCCAATATAGAACCTTAGAATATCTCTGACTACCCCCTCGGGGAATATAGTCGTGAGCATATGCTTATGCTTATGCTTATAGAACCTTAGGCTGTATGGCGCTGTCCTATTGCCATCGCACGCGCGATCATGCGTCCGTCCGATGAAAATGATCGTGCGATCGTGCGATCAAACATAGGAATCAGTATTGACTGTCCTAATTTCGATCGCGCGATCATGCGATGCGTTCGAATTGTTCTATTTTCGACGCACGATCGTGCGATCGTGCGATCAAACATAGGAATCAGTATTGACTGTCCTAATTTCGATCGCGCGATCGAGGAGCGCGACGAGGCAAGGGTGTACCTACACTCAGCGGGACCCCGTGTCCTAGAACTTGTTCTATAGAATTTGTTCTAATTTCAAATATTATTGATTTCAAACATATTACAGCCTTTGGATAACGCACTTCCCCGGTTTGGAAGGGTTTTTCTGCGGGTTCAAGTCCGGCTCGAGACTTAATTTTTCAATCTTTAATTTGATTAGAATTTGTTCTATCGAATCCAATTAGAAATAAAATGTGTTCCGTCAAAATGGGAGAATGGCATAGGCAAAGATTTTTTTTGGTCTTTACGACTAGAATTCGAGTTTCAACAACAACAAAAAATGAAAACCGACTTCAAAGTAAAAAAGTTAAAAAATAATATTTCAGTTTGACTTTTACGTTCGAATCTATAAGAAAATTAATATTTTGTTTTATCGAAGTTTGATAAAGGTGAGAAATAAAACCTTTGGCCTTAATAATTAAACTCAAGTTGTTTTATTAAAATAATCAAGCACTGTTGTACAAGTAAGAACATAACATTGTCTACAATTGTATCATGGACAAACTTTTTCTATCATCAACCGTTGTCGAGATATCTGTCTATTACTATTTTAATTAATAATTTTTTGCAAATATCTCGTTTCGTATGCATCAAATCGTGAATAAAGTTATTACAAAACTTCTAGAACATAACATTGTCTACAATTGTATCTTTGAGAAACTTTTTCTATCATCAACCGTTGTCGAGATATCTGTCTATTACTATTTTAATTAATTCGTTTTTGCAAATATCTCATTTCGTATGCATCAAATCGTGAATAAAGTTATAACAAAACCTGTAGTACATAACATTATCTACAATTGTATGCTACACAAACTTTTCCTATCATCAACAATTTTCGAGATATCTGTCTATTACTATTTAATTAATTCGTTTTTGCAAATATCTCTTTTCGTATGCATCAAATCGTGAACAAAGTTACAACAAAACATGTAGAACATAACATTGTCTATAATTGTATCTGAAGGAAACTTTTTCTATCATCAACCGTTGTCGAGATATCTGTCTATTACTATTTTAATTAATTCGTTTTTGCAAATATCTCGTTTCGTATGCATCAAATCGTGAACAAAGTTATAACAAAACTTGTAGTACATAACTTTATCTACAATTCTATGCTACAAAACCTTTTCCTATCATCAACAATTTTCGAGATATCTGTCTATTACTATTTAATTAATTCGTTTTTGCAAATATCTCTTTTCGTATGCATCAAATCGTGAACAAAGTTATAACAAAACTTGTAGAACATAACATTGTCTATAATTGTATTTGTAAGAAACTTTTTCTATCATCAACAATTTTCGAGATATCTGTCTATTACTATTTTAATTAATTCGTTTTTGCAAATATCTCTTTTCGTATGCATCAAATCGTGAACAAAGTTAAAACAAAACATGTAGAACATAACATTATCTATAATTGTATCAAAAAGAAACTTTTTCTATCATCAACCGTTGTCGAGATATCTGTCTATTACTATTTTAATTAATTCGTTTTTGCAAATATCTCGTTTCGTATGCATCAAATCGTGAACAAAATTATGACAAAACTTGTAGTACATAACATTATCTAGAATTGTATTCTACACAAACTATTCCTATCATCAACAATTTTCGATATATCTGTCTATTACTATTTTAATTTATTCGTTTTTGCAAATTTCTCTTTTCGTATGCTTCAAATCGTGAACAAAGTTATTACAAAACGTGTAAAACATAATATTGTCTACAATTGTTTTTCAGACAAACTTTTTCTATCAAGAACCGTTTTCGAGATATCTGTCTATTACTATTTTAATTAATAATTTTTTGCAAATATCTCCTTTCATATGCATCAAATCGTGAACAAAATTATGACAAAACTTGTAGTACATAACATTATCTAGAATTGTATGCTTCACAAACTATTCCTATCATCAACAATTTTCGAGATATCTGTCTATTACTATTTTAATTAATTCGTTTTTGCAAATATCTCTTTTCGTATGCTTCAAATCGTGAACAAAGTTAGAACAAAACTTGTAGAACATAACATTGTCTATGATTGTATTTTTAAGAAACTTTTTCTATCATCAACAATTTTCTAGATATCTGTCTATTACTATTTTAATTAATTCGTTTTTGCAAATATCTCTTTTCGTATGCATCAAATCGTGAACAAAGTTAAAACAAAACATGTAGAACATAACATTGTCGATAATTGTATCTTTAAGAAACTTTTTTTATCATGAACCGTTGTCGAGATATCTGTCTATTACTATTTTAATTAATTATTTTTTGCAAATATCTCGTTTTGTATGGATGAAATCGTGAACAAAGTAATTACAAAACTTGTAGAACATAACATTATCTACAATTTTATGCTACACAAACTTTTCCTATCATCAAAATTTTTCGAGATATCTGTCTATTACTATTTTAATTAATTCGTTTTTGCAAATATCTCTTTTCGTATGCATCAAATCGTGAACAAAGTTAAAACAATACATGTAGAACATAACATTGTCTATAATTGTATTTTTAAGAAACTTTTTCTATCATCAACCGTTGTCGAGATATCTGTCTATTACTATTTTAATTAATAATTTTTTGCAAATATCTCGTTTCGTATGCATCAAATCGTGAACAAAGTTATAACAAAACTTGTAGTACATAACATTATCTACAATTGTATGCAACGCAAATTTTTCCTATCATCAACAATTTTCGAGATATCTGTCTATTACTATTTTAATTAATTCGTTTTTGCAAATATCTCTTTTCGTATGCATCAAATCGTGAACAAAGTTAAAACAAAACATGTAGAACATAACATTGTCTATAATTGTATCTGAAGGAAACTTTTTCTATCATCAACCGTTGTCGAGATATCTGTCTATTACTATTTTAATTAATTCGTTTTTGCAAATATCTCGTTTTGTATGGATGAAATCGTGAACAAAGTAATTACAAAACTTGTAGTACATAACATTATCTACAATTTTATGCTACACAAACTTTTCCTATCATCAAAATTTTTCGAGATATCTGTCTATTACTATTTTAATTAATTCGTTTTTGCAAATATCTCTTTTCGTATGCATCAAATCGTGAATAAAGTTAAAACAATACATGTAGAACATAACATTGTCTATAATTGTATTTTTAAGAAACTTTTTCTATCATCAACCGTTGTCGAGATATCTGTCTATTACTATTTTAATTAATAATTTTTTGCAAATATCTCGTTTCGTATGCATCAAATCGTGAACAAAGTTATAACAAAACTTGTAGTACATAACATTATCTACAATTGTATGCAACGCAAATTTTTCCTATCATCAACAATTTTCGAGATATCTGTCTATTACTATTTTAATTAATTCGTTTTTGCAAATATCTCTTTTCGTATGCATCAAATCGTGAACAAAGTTAAAACAAAACATGTAGAACATAACATTGTCTATAATTGTATCTGAAGGAAACTTTTTCTATCATCAACCGTTGTCGAGATATCTGTCTATTACTATTTTAATTAATTCGTTTTTGCAAATATCTCGTTTCGTATGCATCAAATCGTGAACAAAATTATGACAAAACTTGTAGTACATAACATTATCTAGAATTTTATGCTACACAAACTATTCCTATCATCCACAATTTTCGAGATATCTGTCTATTACTATTTTAATTAATTCGTTTTTGCAAATATCTCTTTTCGTATGCATCAAATCGTGAACAAAGTTAAAACAAAACATGTAGAACATAACATTGTCTATAATTGTATCTTAAGAAACTTTTTCTATCATGAACCGTTGTCGAGATATCTGTCTATTACTATTTTAATTAATTCGTTTTTGCAAATATCTCTTTTCGTATGCATCAAATCGTGAACAAAGTTAAAACAAAACATGTAGAACATAACATTGTCTATAATTGTATCTTAAGAAACTTTTTCTATCATGAACCGTTTTCGAGATATCTGTCTATTACTATTTTAATTAATTATTTTTTGCAAATATCTCGTTTCGTATGCATCAAATCGTAAACAAAGTTAGAACAAAACTTGTAGAACATAATATTGTCTACAATTGTTTTTTTAGACAATATTTCTCTATCATTATCCGTTTTCGGGATATCTGTCTATTACTATTTTAATTAATAATTTTTTGCAAATATCTCGTTTCGTATGCATCAAATCGTGAACAAAGTTATAACAAAACTTGTAGAACATAACATTGCCTATAATTGTATCTTTAAAAAACTTTTTCTATCATGAACCGTTTTCGAGATATCTGTCTATTACTATTTTAATTAATTATTTTTTGCAAATATCTCGTTTCGTATGCATCAAATCGTGAACAAAGTTAAAACAAAACTTGTAGTACATAACATTGTCTATAATTGTATCTTAAGAAACTTTTTCTATCATGAACCGTTTTCGAGATATCTGTCTATTACTATTTTAATTAATTATTTTTTGCAAATATCTCGTTTCGTATGCATCAAATCGTGAACAAAGTTAAAACAAAACTTGTAGTACATAACATTATCTACAATTGTATGCTACACAAACTTTTCCTATCATCAACAATTTTCGGGATATCTGTCTATTACTATTTTAATAAATAATTTTTTAACATAATATTGTCTACAATTGTTTTTTTAGACAATATTTTTCTATCATTATCCGTTTTCGGGATATCTGTCTATTACTATTTTAATTAATAATTTTTTGCAAATATCTCGTTTCGTATGCATCAAATCGTGAACAAAGTTATAACAAAACTTGTAGAACATAACATTGCCCATAATTGTATCTTTAAAAAACTTTTTCTATCATGAACCGTTTTCGAGATATCTGTCTATTACTATTTTAATTAATTATTTTTTGCAAATATCTCGTTTCGTATGCATCAAATCGTGAACAAAGTTAAAACAAAACTTGTAGTACATAACATTATCTACAATTGTATGCTACACAAACTTTTCCTATCATCAACAATTTTCTAGATATCTGTCTATTACTATTTTAATTTATTCGTTTTTGCAAATATCTCTTTTCATATGCTTCAAATCGTGAACAAAGTTATTACAAAACTTGTAAAACATAATGTTGTCTACAATTGTTTTTTTAGACAATATTTTTCTATCATTATCCGTTTTCGGGATATCTGTCTATTACTATTTTAATTAATTATTTTTTGCAAATATCTCGTTTCGTATGCATCAAATCGTGAACAAAGTTAAAACAAAACTTGTAGTACATAACATTATCTACAATTGTATGCTTCACAAACTTTTCCTATCATCAACAATTTTCGAGATATCTGTCTATTACTATTTAATTAATTCGTTTTTGCAAATATCTCTTTTCGTATGCATCAAATCGTGAACAAAGTTAGAACAAAACTTGTAGAACATAACATTGTCTATAATTGTATTTTTAAGAAACTTTTTCTATCATCAACAATTTTCGAGATATCTGTCTATTACTATTTTAATTTATTCGTTTTTGCAAATATCTCTTTTCGTATGCTTGAAATCGTGAATAAAGTTATTACAAAACTTGTAGAACATAACATTATCTAGAATTGTATTCAACACAAACTTTTCCTATGATCAACAATTTTCGAGATATCTGTCTATTACTATTTTAATTAATTCGTTTTTGCAAATATCTCTTTTCGTATGCATCAAATCGTGAACAAAGTTAAAACAAAACATGTAGTACATAACATTATCTAGAATTGTATTCTTCACAAACTATTCCTATCATCAACAATTTTCGAGATATCTGTCTATTACCTACTATTTTAATTAATTCGTTTTTGCAAATATCTCTTTTCGTATGCATCAAATCGTGAACAAACTTAAAACAATACATGTAGAACATAACATTGTCTATAATTGTATTTTTAAGAAACTTTTTCTATCGAAATTGAAATTGAAATTGAAATTGAAACAGATTTATTGCACACAAGCAAACACACACAGCAAAAAAAATTATACATCATTTCATCTAAACATATTAAATGAAATATAACATTAACATTACACATTTATAAATACCATGACAAAGGGACTAGGCTTCAGCTTTTGCTGGTAGTGTGGTAAAACACACTGACCAGCGCTGTTTTTCAGCATAACCCCTTTTTCACGTACCGGCAAAAATAGTGTCGACACTGTCGCAAAAAACAAACATTGCAGATTGGTTGCACACAATGCCCTAGCCGCTGATAAACGCGTTCGATAGCTTGTCATTTAATTTTCACTTTGATCAAAATTATGTAATGGACCGTGAATGGAGATGCCGAGAACCTTTTTATTTCCTTATATTTATCGTTACCTAAATTCGTTTCTTTTCCTAGTTTTATTTTTATTTACATATTTCACATTAATTATCTTTTTCTGATTTTCTAACAATATCAATTTAAAATGTCTTTTTATGCAGTATGTACTCTTTGCGCTACGGATAGGAGGCGGTATATTGTTCCATATTTTAGATGCGGCATACTTAAAACTCCCCTTAAACCCGTGAGATTTGTGTCTTGGTATGACCATAGCATTTTGCACAGTAGATCGTGTATTCCTATCGTGCAAGCTCTTATAAAAAATCAATCATCTATCATCAACCGTTGTCGAGATATCTGTCTATTACTATTTTAATTAATAATTTTTTGCAAATATCTCGTTTCGTATGCATCAAATCGTGAACAAAGTTATAACAAAACTTGTAGAACATAACATTATCTACAATTGTATGCTACGCAAACTTTTCCTATCATCAACAATTTTCGAGATATCTGTCTATTACTATTTTAATTAATTATTTTTTGCAAATATCTCGTTTCGTATGCTTGAAATCGTGAATAAAGTTAGTACAAAACTTATAGAACATAACATTATCTACAATTTTATGCTTAACAAACTTTTCCTATGATCAACAATTTTCGAGATATCTGTCTATTACTATTTTAATTAATTCGTTTATTGCAAATATCTCTTTTCGTATGCATCAAATCGTGAACAAAGTTATAACAAAACATGTAGAACATAACATTGTCTATAATTGTAACAAAAAGAAACTTTTTCTATCATCAACCGTTGTCGAGATATCTGTCTATTACTATTTTAATTAATTCGTTTTTGCAAATATCTCGTTTCGTATGCATCAAATCGTGAATAAAGTTATTACAAAACTTCTAGAACATAACATTGTCTACAATTGTATCTTTGAGAAACTTTTTCTATCATCAACCGTTGTCGAGATATCTGTCTATTACTATTTTAATTAATTCGTTTTTGCAAATATCTCATTTCGTATGCATCAAATCGTGAATAAAGTTATAACAAAACCTGTAGTACATAACATTATCTACAATTGTATGCTACACAAACTTTTCCTATCATCAACAATTTTCGAGATATCTGTCTATTACTATTTAATTAATTCGTTTTTGCAAATATCTCTTTTCGTATGCATCAAATCGTGAACAAAGTTAAAACAAAACATGTAGAACATAACATTGTCTATAATTGTATCTGAAGGAAACTTTTTCTATCATCAACCGTTGTCGAGATATCTGTCTATTACTATTTTAATTAATTCGTTTTTGCAAATATCTCGTTTCGTATGCATCAAATCGTGAACAAAGTTATAACAAAACTTGTAGTACATAACTTTATCTACAATTCTATGCTACGCAAACTTTTCCTATCATCAACAATTTTCGAGATATCTGTCTATTACTATTTTAATTAATTATTTTTTGCAAATATCTCGTTTCGTATGCTTGAAATCGTGAATAAAGTTAGTACAAAACTTGTAGAACATAACATTATCTACAATTTTATGCTTAACAAACTTTTCCTATGATCAACAATTTTCGAGATATCTGTCTATTACTATTTTAATTTATTCGTTTATTGCAAATATCTCTTTTCGTATGCATCAAATCGTGAACAAAGTTATAACAAAACATGTAGAACATAACATTGTCTATAATTGTAACAAAAAGAAACTTTTTCTATCATCAACCGTTGTCGAGATATCTGTCTATTACTATTTTAATTAATTCGTTTTTGCAAATATCTCGTTTCGTACGCATCAAATCGTGAACAAAATTATGACAAAACTTGTAGTACATAACATTATCTAGAATTGTATTCTACACAAACTATTCCTATCATCAACAATTTTCGAGATATCTGTCTATTACTATTTTAATTTATTCGTTTTTGCAAATTTCTCTTTTCGTATGCTTCAAATCGTGAACAAAGTTATTACAAAACTTGTAAAACATAATATTGTCTACAATTGTTTTTCAGACAAACTTTTTCTATCAAGAACCGTTTTCGAGATATCTGTCTATTACTATTTTAATTAATAATTTTTTGCAAATATCTCTTTTCGTATGCTTCAAATCGTGAATAAAGTTATTAAAAAATTTGTAGAACATAACATTATCTACAATTTTATGCTTAACAAACTTTTCCTATGATCAACAATTTTCGAGATATCTGTCTATTACTATTTTAATTAATTCGTTTTTGCAAATATCTCTTTTCGTATGCATCAAATCGTGAACAAAGTTAAAACAAAACATGTAGAACATAACATTGTCTATAATTGTATCAAAAAGAAACTTTTTTTATCATGAACCGTTGTCGAGATATCTGTCTATTACTATTTTAATTAATTCGTTTATTGCAAATATCTCTTTTCGTATGCATCAAATCGTGAACAAAGTTATAACAAAACATGTAGAACATAACATTGTCTATAATTGTAACAAAAAGAAACTTTTTCTATCATCAACCGTTGTCGAGATATCTGTCTATTACTATTTTAATTAATTCGTTTTTGCAAATATCTCGTTTCGTACGCATCAAATCGTGAACAAAATTATGACAAAACTTGTAGTACATAACATTATCTAGAATTGTATTCTACACAAACTATTCCTATCATCAACAATTTTCGAGATATCTGTCTATTACTATTTTAATTTATTCGTTTTTGCAAATTTCTCTTTTCGTATGCTTCAAATCGTGAACAAAGTTATTACAAAACTTGTAAAACATAATATTGTCTACAATTGTTTTTCAGACAAACTTTTTCTATCAAGAACCGTTTTCGAGATATCTGTCTATTACTATTTTAATTAATAATTTTTTGCAAATATCTCTTTTCGTATGCTTCAAATCGTGAATAAAGTTATTAAAAAATTTGTAGAACATAACATTATCTACAATTTTATGCTTAACAAACTTTTCCTATGATCAACAATTTTCGAGATATCTGTCTATTACTATTTTAATTAATTCGTTTTTGCAAATATCTCTTTTCGTATGCATCAAATCGTGAACAAAGTTAAAACAAAACATGTAGAACATAACATTGTCTATAATTGTATCAAAAAGAAACTTTTTTTATCATGAACCGTTGTCGAGATATCTGTCTATTACTATTTTAATTAATTCGTTTATTGCAAATATCTCTTTTCGTATGCATCAAATCGTGAACAAAGTTATAACAAAACATGTAGAACATAACATTGTCTATAATTGTAACAAAAAGAAACTTTTTCTATCATCAACCGTTGTCGAGATATCTGTCTATTACTATTTTAATTAATTCGTTTTTGCAAATATCTCGTTTCGTATGCATCAAATCGTGAATAAAGTTATTACAAAACTTCTAGAACATAACATTGTCTACAATTGTATCTTTGAGAAACTTTTTCTATCATCAACCGTTGTCGAGATATCTGTCTATTACTATTTTAATTAATTCGTTTTTGCAAATATCTCATTTCGTATGCATCAAATCGTGAATAAAGTTATAACAAAACCTGTAGTACATAATATTATCTAGAATTGTATTCTACACAAACTATTCCTATCATCAACAATTTTCGAGATATCTGTCTATTACTATTTTAATTTATTCGTTTTTGCAAATTTCTCTTTTCGTATGCTTCAAATCGTGAACAAAGTTATTACAAAACTTGTAAAACATAATATTGTCTACAATTGTTTTTCTGATTAACTTTTTCTATCAAGAACCGTTTTCGAGATATCTGTCTATTACTATTTTAATTAATAATTTTTTGCAAATATCTCGTTTCGTATGCATCAAATCGTGAACAAAATTATGACAAAACTTGTAGTACATAACATTATCTAGAATTGTATGCTACACAAACTATTCCTATCATTAACAATTTTCGAGATATCTGTCTATTACTATTTTAATTAATTCGTTTTTGCAAATATCTCTTTTCGTATGCATCAAATCGTGAACAAAGTTAGAACAAAACTTGTAGAACATAACATTGTCTATAATTGTATTTTTAAGAAACTTTTTCTATCATCAACAATTTTCTAGATATCTGTCTATTACTATTTTAATTTATTCGTTTTTGCAAATTTCTCTTTTCGTATGCTTCAAATCGTGAAAAAAGTTATTACAAAACTTGTAAAACATAATATTGTCTACAATTGTTTTTCAGACAAACTTTTTCTATCAAGAACCGTTTTCGAGATATCTGTCTATTACTATTTTAATTAATAATTTTTTGCAAATATCTCTTTTCGTATGCTTCAAATCGTGAATAAAGTTTTTAAAAAAATTTGTAGAACATAACATTATCTACAATTTTATGCTTAACAAACTTTTCCTATGATCAACAATTTTCGAGATATCTGTCTATTACTATTTTAATTAATTCGTTTTTGCAAATATCTCTTTTCGTATGCATCAAATCGTGAACAAAGTTAAAACAAAACATGTAGAACATAACATTGTCTATAATTGTATCAAAAAGAAACTTTTTTTATCATGAACCGTTGTCGAGATATCTGTCTATTACTATTTTAATTAATTATTTTTTGCAAATATCTCGTTTTGTATGGATGAAATCGTGAACAAAGTTATTACAAAACTTGTAGTACATAACATTATCTACAATTTTATGCTACACAAACTATTCCTATCATCAACAATTTTCGAGATATCTGTCTATTACTATTTAATTAATTCGTTTTTGCAAATATCTCTTTTCGTAGGCATGAAATCGTGAACAAAGTTAGAACAAAACTTGTAGAACATAACATAGTCTATAATTGTATTTTTAAGAAACTTTTTCTATCATCAACAATTTTCTAGATATCTGTCTATTACTATTTTAATTTATTCGTTTTTGCAAATATCTCTTTTCGTATGCATCAAATCGTGAACAAAGTTAAAACAAAACATGTAGAACATAATATTTTCTATGATTGTATCTGTAAGAAACTTTTTCTATCATGAACCGTTGTCGAGATATCTGTCTATTACTATTTTAATTATTTATTTTTTGCAAATATCTCGTTTCGTATAGATGAAATCGTGAACAAAGTTATAACAAAACTTGTAGTACATAATATTATCTACAATTGTATGCTGCACAAACTATTCCTATCATCAAAAAATTTCGAGATATCTGTCTATTACTATTTAATTAATTCGTTTTTGCAAATATCTCTTTTCGTATGCATTAAATCGTGAACAAAGTTAGAACAAAACTTGTAGAACATAACATTGTCTATAATTGTTTTTCAGATAAACTTTTTCTATCATGAACCGTTTTCTAGATATCGGTCTATTACTATTTTAATTTATTCGGTTTTGCAAATATCTCTTTTCGTATGCTTCAAATCGTGAACAAAGTTGTAAACTTGTAGAACATAACATTATCTACAATTTTATTTTTCAAAAACTTTTCCTATCATCAACCGTTGTCGATATATCTGTCTGTTACTATTTTAATTATTCAGTTTTTACAAATATCTCGTCTCCTATGCATAGGATTGTAAACAAAGTTTATACAAGCGTGAAGACCATTAAATTTCCAACAATTTTGTTCATAACAAATTTTTTTCTATCACTTACCATTGTCGAGATATCTGTCATTTTTGTTATATTATAAAAGTGGTCTGATTCTGGAAAGGTGACCGATCCGCCATGTAAGACCGGGTTTTTCGTGATGGGTAAAGTGTGTTCTTTCGATCCAAGTTGGTTTCACATTTCCTATATGTTTAGGCCTAAGACCTATTTTTTTTTATTTTCAACCCCAGTCTGATTTTGAACGGTGACCGATTTGAGAATAACTAAATCTGCTGTGGTGTTCTCCTAAGAGGGCTCTTTCTTAAAATGCGTCCAGTTCGTATCCTATATATTTAGGCCCAGACCCCATTTTTTCGCGATTGTCTTACCGCTGTAAAAAAAATCAGTGACCGCTTTGAGTCATAAGACCGAGGCTAAATGATGTACTTTGGCGTCTATTTTCGAGCTAGACTGAATCCAGCTTTCCTATAATTATAATACGTTTAGGCCCTAGACCGTTGGTGGCTCTGGATCTAATTCTTCCATCTTGACGGATTTTTTTTTATTTCTAATTGAATTCGATAGAACAAATTCGGAACTAAATCCCATACATACTCGCATCGTTCTAGGACACGGGGTCCCGCTGAGTGCAGGTACACGAAGCAAGGGAGGGTGATCGATCGCATCGATCGCATCGCACCAAATTAGGACACACGTTTTTTGATCGCGCGATCGGTTTCATCGCGCGATGAGATCGCATCGCAAATAAGAGTTATATCGGTGTTAACAGCGCTGTTAACACCATTGTAACACCATCTTATACAGCCTTTAGTTTCCGTGTACACCAAAAGTGGTCTCTTATAATGCTACATGTGCCATTTGGTGTCAAACACATAATCGAAAAAAAAAACGAGTAAAACTTATTTTTTTCATTAAAAAATCGAGTAAAGGGGGGTGTTTCTTGTACACTTCGAACGTAATTTTTAAAAAGCCGATGTTACTTAGTTACTTTTTTACATAAAATGTCTTTGCTGAGATTTAAAAACACACAATAGAAATAATAAAAAGGAACATTAGGTACCGCACTATTGCGTAGAATCATTTTCGCACGTGGGTTCTATAAGCTGCATTATGAACCTAAGAGCGGTGCAATAAGAGCCACTTTACGAGCAAGTACTATGTTGAAAAATGTTTTTGATTATGGCAAGAGACACAATGACAGTATGTTATCGTTATAATTCTCTATTCTGTGAAGACAAACAATATTTTATACTTAAGTACAAGAATGAAATGTTATTTTAATAGCCGGTTTTACATTACTTTATACAACATGTAAATGAATAAGCGCAAAACCTCATACACCCCAACTGATTTATAACAAAATAATTAGATTTAAACAATAGTTTCATTATTTTTATAATTAAAATTTAAAGTTATTCGCATTTTAAGTGTTAGTGCAAAAATGATTTGTTATCATTTCAGCAATGAATGAAAGCGCGAGCGTACTCATGGATACATTTTAATTAATCTTGTTTTGGTAGTAAGTAGTGTGTGTGCCCGTGCGGGTTGACATCGGGTTCAGTAAATCTATACTAATATTATAAAGAGGAAAGATTTGTACCTATTTTTGTATGTTTGTATGTTTGTAATGAATAGGCTCAAAAAGTACTGGGCCGATTTAAAAAATTCTTTCACCATTAGAAAGCTGCATTCACCCTGAGTAACATAGGCTATATTTATTGCTAGAAAAGATTAGACGTCCACCCGTGCGAAGCCGGGACGGGCCGCTAGTTTTAAATAAGTAGGTAAACAAATTATTTAATATTTGGAAAAAAATTACCTATGTTAAAACCATGATAATTCATTCTGTTCTCGATTCTTAACAAACTACTTTCCAGTTTTGCGTTAATTTACACGTTGTATAGGCGCTGCGTAAACATTTTTTTCACACCACCCGCTCGAAAATGGAACATTATATGTCATGTAACTCGAACCTAAAGCAAGTCATTATAGCCCTGGGCCTAGCCGGGCAATAATATTGTACTGAATTTCATTATAACCCGCTGGTCAATAATGAGATTTGAATATGGAACAGTATCCACAGATTATTTAAAAGTTACTACGACCCTTACTTAAAATTCGTATGAAAACTTATCATGGAGACCTGCACCAAAAAGAACTTAATTCGAAATTCGAACTGGCCACCACGAGTATTGAACACAAAAAAAGAAAAAAAAAGGCGCGAATACTGCAAATCTCTGTACCTATTGCTACGAACAAAGTAGGTAATAAAAAAATATTACATTGTCTTTCCACAACTGAAGTCCGATTTTTGAAAATCATATGAGTAACTTGGCAGTAGAAAATGTCAAAATTACTATGGAGATTATGCATCTTTCTACTGCCAATTCGCTCGTATGATTTTCAAAAATCGCACTTCTGGTCTAATGTATCAAATATAAAATAGTGTTTTCTAAATACTATACCTACTATTTAACTCTAATACTTTGTTATAAACTCTAATAAAATAATTTGTTTCTAACAGTATTGCTTTTTAGGGTTTCGTACCCAAAGGCTAAAAACGGGACCATATTACTAAGCCTACGTTGTCCGTCCGTCCGTCCGTCCGTCCGTCCGTCTGTCCTACCTATTTAGGGCTGTAACTTTTGAACCGTAATAGCTAGATAGTTGAAATTTTCTCAGATTATGCGTTATTACGGCGGATTTGTTAAAAAATAATAAAAATTTCACAAAGTTAAAAATTAAGGGGGGTTTTCAACAAGAAACTAGTTTTTATCAACGTTTTTTCTTCACGCTCTATCGTAAAAACGGTAATACATACAAGCGTCAAACTTAGTGTGATTATAGAGCAAACTCTACAGAATAACATCAAATACTAAAAACCGGCCAAATGCGAGTCGGTCTCGCGCTAAAGGTCCCGGACAAAAAAGTTTTTTTTCTAAGTTAATAATGTTGTGTTCTGTGGTGGTGTGGTACGGAACCCTTGGTGCGTGAGTAGCCCGACTCGCACATGACCGGTTTTATTATTTTCTCGCGGAGGGTGTGAAAAGTAGAGTATGGTCCTCGGGGATAAACGTGTTTTCATCTTGGGCGAGCTTGAACCCCTCGCTTCACTCAGGATTCTAGTCTTAACTCCCTCGCTTCGCTCGGGAGTTAACTCTAGACTCCCTCGCTACGCTCGGGAGTTAACCCTAGAATCCCTCGTTACGCTCGGGATTCAATATCGCGCCCGTGATGAAAGACACTGCTTTATCCCCTTGGTACATAATCTACTATTATCACTTTATTTTTTTCAAATAATTTTATTTATTTGTAACGTAAATGTTACCTTAAAATTGAGAAAAATTCGAAATAGGGAAAGGCTACAATTTTCTTCGACACTTTTTTTTGGAAGGCATTGGTTCCAGTCACTGGATTCATCTAAAGAGAACTCTTCGGCCCCATCGGCCATCGGTTCTGCGAGCAATATACCTCGCCCACTGCCACTGTAGCTTAGCAAATCTATGGTTTTCAATTCAATGTAAGTAAGTAGGTACACTTTTATAAAATTTTAATTATAATGTATATTTAAAACAAAAATTAACTTAGATTACTGATAGAGTCTTCTAGATAAGTGATCATCTCTAGCTTAAACACACGGTTATTCACCCAATTATTATAAAAGACGCAATGATTCCTCATCAAATTTCACAAGCCTGAGCGATTCCTTCCATAGATTTTCCGCCAATTCGTCATCATAAGCTGCTTTCATTGCTCGTGAAAGTTTGCAGTTCTTGAAGAATCCCCCACTGACTTCACCAGCTTTTGAGTCAAGGGCCACATGAAGCGCTGTCTGTGCCCCCTCTCTTGGAGTCTTGAACATATTTGTGGATAGTAACGTTGCGATAGTTCCACAAAACTTGTTGACACTGTCAAAGATCCTAGTCCCTACTAAACCGGGGTCTACAGAGTTGATCACAACACTACAATCTTTCATCCTTTTCGTTAACGCGTGTGCAAATAAGACTAAACACAACTTACTGGTGCCATAAATTTGAACCTTAAACCAGTAACCAGTGCGATTCAAGTTGTCGATGCTCACATTTCCGATTTGATGAAGAACTGATGAAACATTTATTATTCTGCTCGGTTCGGAAGGCTTTCCTGTCTTTTTCAGAAGAGATAGAAGTAAAAGAGTCAAGAGGAAGTGTCCAAAATAGTTGACTTGCATTATGAAGTTCATTCCGTCCGCTGTATGAACATCTTTCGGGACGCCAACTCCAGCGTTATTCAATAAAATATCCAATCTGTCTTCAGTTTTTATAATGTCTGCTGCGAATTGTCGTACGGAGCTCAAAGATGCCAGGTCTAGACGTTTAAAGACGACTCCATCGTTGCCGGTTTTATAAATGATGAGTTTTCTAGCGTGTCTTCCTTCTTCAGGGAAAGGGCACGCTATGATGACCCTCGCTCCTCTCGCTGCGAAGTCTGTTGCAGATTCTAATCCCATGCCAGTGGTCCCGCCGGTAACTATTACTGTTTTTCCATCGAGTCTCTTAGTTGATGCGCACACGCCATTTGTTTTCTTCTGATAAAATCCTACCGCGATCAATAGCAAGACGACTAACGTCAAAACTGTAATTGTTTCTAACATGCTTTTAGTTGTGGTTATGTGTTACTGATACCGATATTATGTTGCCACGATCTTTTATAAATATTATGTTTGCGCGAAGTTCACCTAATTTCAGGGCTGGCAATGACTAAAAATTTTATAATTAATATCACCTAACTTACTATACGGTAGGTAGGTAGGTATATAATATAAATAGGTAGGTTTATAATAGGTAGATTTATAATATAAAGTTGAATCAGCAGTTTGCAGCAGTGCCGTTTTTCATTTTAAGTATTTAAAACGTGAAAGTTGTGCATTACCGCCCCGAGTTGGTTTTGTTTTGATTAGGTTATTTTTTAAGTGTTTTCTTAAAGGTAAAGATCTGATGCAGCGTTTCGGAGATAGACAATGGAATTCCTTAAAAGTTGATAGTATCTATATCATCGGCGATTGATAGAAGTATTTCGTGTTGATGTACCCCTTACATGTAGCGGTAATTACAACTGATATCAATATACCGCAGATTACCCCTAATAGGTAGCGCGTACAAGGCTGCCGACGCGTGCCACAGATGTGTGATTTTGCACTGATACAAGCAACGGACAATTGCGAGCTCGGAGTAGTGCAACCTTGAAATGGTTAATCACCGTGCATTGTTTCGTGCCCCGCTACCCGCACCTACCGCCAAAAATGGTGACTTCTGGCCTATACAAAATTTTCATCATGCGGCATCTATTGGGGGTAATCTATGCAATATACCTACCTAACTCAATAGTATGTATTAGTAGGTACGCGTAGGAAGTTTTTTTTACAAATTTCAAAAAATGAGATCCGTGTTTCTTATCTAAGTAGGTATATCGATATCATTCTACTTATAATTATACCTATCTATAATAATTACATATGTTGACACTTTTATAAGGTGATGATCAGACCGTCAAACTGAACAACTTTCTTTATAGTACCACCATCGCAATGGCGAAAAAAATATCAGCTCTTCCATACAAAACTGCAAACCTACTCGAGCCAAATGTATGGGACATCTGTTTTTTTTTCGCGATTTTGATGTTGGTCCCATACCATAGAGAAAGTTGTTCAGTTTGATGGTCCGATCATCCCCTTAATTAAGAAGGACCCTGTATGATAAAATTGTAAACTTGGGCAACTTGGGGTTGATTTAGGATTAAAATTATAAACAATCGGTATACCTACCTGTAGTGTCTGTGCGAACGCGTAGTGAGTCACTGGCCTGCCGGCCGTTGTCGGGTACGGACGTGCGCGCTCCGCATACCCTACCTGCCCAGTTATCAACAGTAAATGTGTACTTATTTAGCAAACCCTACAAAGTGGCGACGACGGGATCTTATTTTACGTAAGTGCACAATGTATATTACCCGGTTTTGAAATAAAAACAACGGTGAACGTCATTTCATTTTGAAATTAAAACGAAGTTATAAAACAAATTTCAAGCAGCAGAGCAGCATAATTATGTTCACGACTGTGTTCCCCGAGGGGGTTGTCAGCAATATTCTGAAAACTCTGAACAAAGTGAATATCTATTATCAAAAATAACGTTCTATTTTGATTTAAAAGAACAATAACGATGATTCATTATAATTTATCCACAGGGGTTATCATAGTACTCTGTTACTTTCACCGTGCTTAATTAAATATCCACGGAGGCTATCATGTATTCACTATGCCTATTTCATTGGTTATCATATCAAAAAACATCCGATTCTTAGTTTATGCTTTGGTTTACAATATATTACAGTGATTATTTTTCTTTTCATGAACGATGACCATCAAACGCTGGAGGAAAAGAAGAAGGAGACACCAGGAAGATGGGCGGCTGCTGCGATCGAGCTCGAAAGAATATACCACAAATCGAGCACCTGTTCGAACGAATCCTTAAGGTCATGTACAATACATTACATACATGTTTATATAATAGCTTTACGCTCAAGCCATAATCCTGCGGGATAGGCAGAGACTACGACAATGACTATCTCATAATACGAAGTTATTCAGCTAGATTGAGGAGTATGTATACCTATCTATGCAAGCCGCTTGATTAGGACCTCGACTTAACAGTTGACGCCGTCTGAGGATCTAACAAAGTCCCTTCTTACGAAATCTCAGAGTTTGATATAAGAACGAGATAAGAACATAAAATCGTAGGAGTATCATAATCGTGACTCTGTCTATGTTACCTACCTACACATAACTCGACGGAGCAGTGATTTGTACCCTATGGCACTCGCGTACCGTTAAAGGTTAAACTGAAGGTCGGTCGGTCGGTCAGTCCGTCGGTCGATCGGTCGGTCGGTCGGTCGTTCGGTCGGTTGGTCGGTCGGTCAGTCGGTCGGTCGGTCGGTTGGTCGGTACGGTTCCGGTTGTGGTTAAGGTTAAAGGTCAGATATTTACGAGGACTACTAATTGTCTGGTTACAATGATAAACAGTATAAATTATAGAAAACAGGCAAATAATAACATCTCGAATATATAGTGTTATTATAAATATGATGTAGCGCTGCGTACGTATAGATACTCGAGTGGGTAAATCGGTGCAAAACAGTAGCCAATGCTCAGAAAATTGAACACGAATACCTACCGGATGACATAAGGTTTCCGCATAGGTATGTCAGTGTAAAACTATTTTTATATTCAATCACAATCAATATTGTTTGTACCTTGTTATGTTAAGGAGTGACTTGCAAAGTTGCAACTATTTAACAAGGGGGCAAAAAGGGATTTCTTGCAAATTTCCGTTACAACTAACTATACTATACGTCTAACTTAACGATTCATTATGAATTTAATTCTAAATACGCTGTTGAATATGCTATATCTTTTGCACCGATAGTTACTGACTTGACTACGTACGTAGTCCAGTATAACATAATATACATACCACTTTATACATACCTACCGCATATTAGGTTCCAAGCGCGAGTCACGCGAACTAAAAGGCGATAAGTATAAAGTGCCATGTAGGTAAAACTACAGTAGTTAAAGGACCATGCAGTGATTAAACTGTTAGTAAAAACTAAAAGGTCAAGCAGATGCATAATACATGCAGGGATATGCACGGCCATGCAAAGTCATGCAAAATATACAACTGCAATAGTAAAAAGACTATTCAATAACTAAGTTGTTAGTAAAAACAGAAAAGTCATGCAGTTACATACAATGCCATGCAAGGCCGTGCAAAGCCATGCAAATATATGCAACTACAATAGTTAAAGGACTATTCAGTAACTAAGTTTTTAGTAAAAACAAAAAGGTCATGCAGTTACATACAAGGCCATGCAAGGCCATGCAAACCCATGCAAATGCAATGGTGACAGGACCATGCAGTTATTAAACTGTTAGCAAAAGCTAAAGGGTCGCGCAATTATAAAATTATATTGGTTAGATAACCATACAACTATCAGGTTATTAGCGAAAGCTAAAGTATCATGCAACTATTAAATGATAATAATTATGTGTAATAGAACCATGCAACTATCAAGTTGTTAGCGAAAGCTAAAGGGTCGTGCAACTATACAATGATATGGGTTACAGAACCAAGCAACTATCAAGTTGTTAGCGAAAGCTAAAGTGTCATAAAACTATAAAATTATATGGGTTGTTATAATAACCTCATAATATCCTCCTCAATATATACCTCCTTATTATTATAATCATGCAACTATCAAGTTGTTAGCAAAAGCTAAAGGGTCATGAAAATAAAATAGTTACTGTACTAATATTATATAATTATACATGGACTATAATAGCAGTTAAAGGTCCTTGATTGTAGTGGCTGGCGGTTACGCAGAATATTGTAAGTGCCTAAGTGTATGTGCTTATGACAGACTTACTCTCTTGTCCTTACTTCCATTATTTTATAAATCGTAAATGGATACGATCCAGAAGCAGTAACTCTGACCAGTATTTATCCAAATTAAATAAAAAAAAAAAGGAAAGGAAGGGAAAGGATAGGAAGGAATGAGATGAGATGAGAGGAGATCAAACAGAATCAAATAAATTCGAGTGAAATTAAATTAAATCAAATCAATTCGAGTGAAATCAAATGAAATGTTAAAATCTTTTCATTGAAAGTATATGGTCAAATTTATAGTCCTAAAGTCGTTTTGGGTCGTCATATTGCGTGCAAATATTAATGTGACATTAAAACATTATTTGAGCATCCGGTGCATATCCGAGATGTTGACGAAGCCTGACGGAATTACTTAGTCTCCTTTTACGACATTCATATGTTTGGTGCTATTCTAAGCCGGACATTACACGGTCATTCATACCTACTTAAAAGTGTCATTATGATACACAAAATGCAAAGGACCAAATAAAAATAAAAGCTATGTTTATACTATCGAAACTATTACAGGCCATGAAAATTAGTCAAAATTGGACAATTACCAAGCAGAGACTTTCGGGTTCAAATAATCCTAAACGAGCCATAAACTAGCCATAGGCAAATCTAAATGTAAAACTAAAAACTATGGGCTATTAAATGTCTAGAATAAATAAATATTGGACATAAATATAAAATAAATAAATAAGAGATGATAAAGATCTATGGAATTTGAGCAAATACTAGAGCTATATTTTATGCTGTCAAATGGAACATTTGTAGCAATTTAAGCCACGTGACCCAATAGTCTTTATGTACTAAAATGCAATGATAAACAGCGAAAACATAGACTAAACACTTAATTCTAATTTGCAACGAAATTGAACACACAAGACATACAATTAATTATGCAATATTCCTGTACCTATATTGGGTATTTTCTGAACACCTTTTGTTTATCATTCCATAAAGGTTATTGCAGAAACCCGAAACATGAGGCAAGCATTATAGCTATCTAGCCAATAATAATATACTACTCGAAATCTGTCCACAGGTACAAGGAGCGTATCACAGTGAAATTGATTTCGACGCTAAGTGCCATAAGTGGATAACGATATTCTAATAAGACATAATCAAAGTTTGTTTAAGTACTCGTAACAAATTATTTCGGAATTGCCACTCTTTTCAAGCACCACCAATATTGTCCAAAATAAAATGTTTATATTATAGCCAGAGAGTAAATCCAGGTATAAGTCATACTTAATGAAAATGTTTTGTGATCAAATCCAATTACCTACTGAAAAAAAAATTGGATAAGGCATGTACGAGTACCTAATAAGTAATTACGAGTAGTCTTGCTAATACATTTGTAATTCAAAAGTACACTTTTTATAGTAACAATGTGCAATCTCACGTTGGTTTAATAAAACCAGCTTAAATAAAATTTATATTTTTACATTGTTCTACGTATACGGTTACACCTAGTTGGATTTTATATAAGTACCTAACAAAAATAAACTTAAATACAAACTTAACAAATGTAACAAAAGTACATAAACTGTACTATCCTACCATAGTTTTAAAAAAGTACTTAGAATGGAAGTTGATTGCGATTTGTCAATCTTATCTTGCTGTTTGCTTAACCAATCCTCACTCCTGAAATAATGATCACAGTTCACAGGTCAATTAAATTAAGGTTTATTAATTTAATTAATAGTGCGTCATATAAAGTGGGACTAGACTTTCAATTTTACGCAATAAAACTAAATGTTGTAATAATACAAATGGTAGTTAAAATCTTGAAATATTATGAAAAGGAAAGGGATAGTCTAGACTCTAGAGTGGTAAGCTAAAGTTGAATGTAAATACCTATTGGGCTCAGTATTGGCACAGAGTACTATGGTAATGGAAAGCTTTTAGTAACTATTAAAGAAATGAAATTAAGCAGTAAGAAACGGAACCTTTAATAATCAAAGATTATCAATCATAACACATTATTATTGTTATGTTATAGCGATGTGCATAGTGGAGTTTCTTGCGCCGTTTCTTCTCCCTAGCGAAGCACCTTCCGAAGCGGTGGTAGATTCATATAGAAATATATAAAATATTAAGAAAATATAAAATAAATGCAAGCTGTAGTACTACTGACTTTATAATAATAATTATATTAATATGTACCTGTACTGCTTATAGTTTTGATATTAAGTGTACTGTTACAAAATACATCTTAAATTAAATTAAAATAAAGAAGGGATGTAGTGTCTGTGCGAACGCGTAGTGAGTCACTGGCCTGCCGGCCGTTGTCGGGTACGGACGTGCGCGCTCCGCATACCCTACCTGCCCAGTTATCAACAGTAAATGTGTACTTATTTAGCAAACCCTACACTACCTACCAAAATAAATCGAATCCGCAACGCAGGCTTCGTCAAACCTTAATTAACATTGAAGATACCTAAATACACAAAAACATGATTAAGTAATTGGGGGCGTTTAGGATACGTACGTATTGCATCGAGAACATTGACTCTACATCGGCTAGACAGCGCAGCGCGTGCGACCTTTAAAGAGGTAAGTACCGAGAGTACCTACCTACTACCTATTTTACATCATTACTTACTTTCCCCCATTTTTTGTTTTGAAATCGGTTTCAATTTTAATTCATTTTAATTTTGAAATGAACCTTTTTATGGGAGTGCATTGAAAAACCTTTTCGTATGACGGAAGTTCGAAAATTAAATTTGACAGCTGCGGAAGTTTGAATTTTTTTTTATAATTCTTCCTTGCGGTATGGCAACGAGAACTCAGGAACTAGCCCTTACAGCCTGGTCATTAGTATCATTTTCGCTTGTACATAATCCTAACCTAACTCTTGAAATGCATGGATGGTACACACATTCTAATGTTCAGGAAAGTTTTACACGAAGATCAATCCGAATCATACGGGAGCGCCTTTCTTTATTTCTCACTTTTACTACATTGTTCTCCATTAATGGCACATTATTACACTAATTCCACCACATTAACACAATAAAAAACTAATTTAGAAAATTAAGAAACAAAGTCCGTCCTTTTTTTCGCGCTTCCCGCGTAAAACTCGGAAGTTTGACAGTGCGAAGTGGCCAACTTTTTTTCAAGAATTGTAAAACGTTTTTAGAACGCAAAGAACATTACCTACTCGTATTTACAAGCGTTTTACTTTCATAGGTAGCTTTAAAGAATATTTATAAGTACTTACTTACTTACTTAATGCATAAAACTAAGAAATACTAAATAATAAAATAAATCACTGAAAACTAAATATTAACTGTGAAGTTGCAGCCCTAGATACGAAACATGTTTTGAAATTCGAATGAATCAATAAATTCTTTGCTAATATTTTAATATTAAATAGGTCGACAGGTACTTAACTATTTTTTTTAATAGCTAACTTTGGGAGTCGATTCATTTAATAAATTTTACTCTAATGTCGGTGTTTTTGTCGATATTTGCGCGTCCTATACCTACATAGGTATGGGATGGGACGAAGATGGACGGACGGGGACATGTTTTTTTTTAGATTCCAGTATTGCTCATAGTTAAAAGTGGTTCAGTTTAATATTCAAAATGATCTCAAAAATTATACCTTCGACCCAAAAGTAGGTTCCTATTCTAACTGCGTTGAAAAAAGAAAACAATTTGAGATTTTGATACTGTAAAACTGTCTCTAAAATATCATTATTGTAGAAATTATTTATTAATATTGTATTTTTTTCTTCTGTGCCTTTATGTTAATTATTTTATTTTAATTTAATAAGTACTTGGTGAGCCTTATACAATGTTGTTTTTTTCTTTATTTTCATTGTTTAAGAATGTACCTACTCAGATTATGTAAGTATTTTTTTTGTAAGTACCTTATTATAGGTGCTTCGTTTGCCAAATAGAATTGGTGGTTAGGAGAGGTATTTTGCTATGTCCTCACTAACGCCCTAAAAATAATTTTCGCATCACGAAATTTTTTAAGTGATTTTTTTTGTTTTTTTCCCAAAAAAGTTCGGAATGAAATAAAAAATGGTACAACTGCAAATTTTTTATTGAATGCGTAACGTTGTACGGTTTTATTAAAAATAAAACTACTTGGAAGCGACCTCTAGTTTTTATTGACATTATTTTTTTTGGAAGTAGGAAAATAAAATGTACAACTCAACTTTGAATTACAATAAAATAAAAGCGATCGGGTTCTTCAAATTTCTTTAAAAAGTTCTCTAGTCTATCCTCTCTCTTTTTTTTTAAAGTAATTATTTTAAAGCGAAAATTATTTTTTGAGGCGTGAGTAAATAGCAAAAGACTTCTCAATCTCATCGCATCTCTACAGGGTGAAATTGATATCATTGGCATCCTTTTAAACTGAGAGTCTACCCATCAAACTGAATAACTTTTACTATTGGAGCAAACTGATCGGAGCTAAAAAAAATCTGCTGTTGCATACATTTGAGTCGAGTAGGCATTGCAGTTTAATATGGAACAGCTGATTTCTTAGTTGCTCTGATCGGTTTGCTCCCATAGTAAAAGTTTTTCAGTTTGATGGGTTAGACTTTTAGTTTATTTATTAAAAGGATGCTAATGATATCAATTTCACCCAGTATATACCAATTCAATTTGGCAAACGATGCAACAAACACCCTGTATATTCTGTTTTAACGTGATTGCTTAGTTATTTTTATTTGTTATCTTATTATTATGTTCTGGCAAATGAACTTTGAACTATGCCACTCATGAATAATAATTATTATTTTATGGGCCTATTTCACCACTTTTGGTTGGGTTCTTGTTAGCTTATCTGACAGCTCGTTCTTTATTAATCAACGGAAAAACAAAAAACGGAGGAGGTTATCTATTCGACGCGTATATATTTTTTTTTTTTTTTTGTTTTATGTATGAACACGCATAACTTTCTACAGAGTAGTCCGATTTTGATAATTCTTTTTTTATTGGAAAGGGTATACTCCCAAGGTGGTCCCATTTCAATTCGGTAAAGATCTGATGACGCACTTCGGAGCTACACAATAGAACTCCTCAAAAGTTGACAGCAAATCATCGGCGATTGAAAAGTTTGCTTCGTATCGATGTAACCTTTGTGTGTGCTGATATCCAGAATTCAACTAAGGGCTCTTACAGACCAGCGACAGTACTCTGCGACAGCTCGCGACAGAGTCGCGCGACCGTCGCGCGACCCTCTGCGACCGTCGCGCGACTGACGCGCGACCGTCGCGAGACCGTGACGTAGGCATAGTCTGAGAGCACAAGTCTTGTTCTTGAGAGATTTCAGTTTGAAGAAAACGGAGGCTAAAAAATAACATGGTTGATATTTCTGGTAGTTTTTATAAGTTTTTCGTAGATTTTGGTTTCTTTAGATAATAGATAATCCAGAATTGATTATCTTCATCATCAAGTCTATAAAATATTACAGACTGGTGAAAATAGGGCAATTATAATATACATTATATAGTTAATTACTTATGATTATGATATAATACTTAACACAACACTAATAATTATAACACATAATATTATACACATAAATATTTATAAATACGTATACAGGGTGTAACAAAACATCCTAGTAATACTTAAGGGGGTGCTTCAGACCATCAAATTAAACAACTTTCACTATGGAGCCAACATCAAAATCGCGAAAAAAAATCAGCTCTTTCATACAAAACTGCAGTACAGTCTCGACTCAAATGTATGGGACGGCAGATTTTTTTTATTTTTTCTCGACATTGGCTCCATAGTGAAAGTTGTTCAGATTGATGGTCTGAAGTACCCCCTTAAGTATTACTAGGGTGTTTTGTTACATCCTGTATAGGGTCCTTCTTAATATGCTGACACTTTTTTAAGGGGATGATCAGACCGTCAAACTGAACAACTTCCTCTATGGGACCAACATCGAAATCGCGAAAAAAAAAATCATCACTTCCATACAAAACTGCAAACCTACTCGGAGCCAAACGTATGGGAAACTGTAATTTTTTTCGCGATTTCGATGTTGATTCCATAAAGAAAGTTGTTCAGTTTCATAGTCTGGTCATCGCCTTAAAAAAGTGTCAGCATATTAAGAAGGACCCTGTATATAGGATGTTACAAACTATTGGATATGAAGGTCTATCTCTCAGACTATACAACACTACGTCACGGTCTTCAACTGTCGCGCGACCGTCGCGCGACCGTCGCGCGACGGTTGCAGAGGGTCGCGCGACCCTATCGCGAGCTGTCGCAGAGTACTGTCGCAGGTCTGTAAGAGCCCTAATGTATTTCACCACAAAAAAATTATAAAATAAAAATTTTTTACAAAAAAATAAAACCGACTTCAAAACTCAAAAAGTATAGAATAATGTTGTAGCCGATGAATTTTACGTTAGCTATCAATTTTTTTTATTGGAGTCGGTGTCAAGCCTAGCCCCAAAAAAAATACTGCAAGCTCAGTCTCGAATCGTACAGGCTTGACAGCGACTTCGATACCTAAAACAAATTGATAGTTAACGTAAAATTCATCGGCTGCAATAGGTATTATTTTATACTTTTTGAGTTTTGAAGACGGTTTAATTTTTTTGTTATTTGTATTAAACATAATATTTCAAACGATCTACACCAAGATTCTAATATACTTACAGGGTGAAATTGATATCATTAGCATCCCCCTTCGGCCGCGTACGAAACCAGAGGTTCGTAACCAGTTACGATAGAAGAATGAAAGTGATCAAGTGCGAGCCGAGGGTTCCGTACCACACCACTACAGAACACAACATTATTAACTTAGAAAAAAAAACTTTTTTTGTCCGGGACCTTTAGCGCGAGACCGACTCACACCCGGTTTTTAGTATTTGTTGTTATTCTGTAGGTGTAGAGTATGCTCTATAATCACACAAAGTTTGACGCTTGTATGTATTACCGTTTTTACGATAGAGCGTGAAGAAAAAACGTTGATAAAAACTAGTTTCTTGTTGAGAACCCCTTAATTTTTAACATATGACATTTTTATTATTTTTTAACAAATCCGCCGCAATAACGCATAATCTGAGAAAATTTCAACTATCTAGTTATTACGGTTCAAAAGTTACAGCCCTAAATAGGTTGGACAGACGGACGGACGGACGGACAGACGGACAGACGGACAGACGGACAGACGGACAGACGGACAGACGGACAGACGGACAGACGGACAGACGGAAAGACGGACAGACGGACAGACGGACAGACGGACAGACGGACAGACGGACAGACGGACAGACGGACAGACGGACAGACGGACAGACGGACAGACGGACAGACGGACAGACGGACAGACGGACAGACGGACAGACGGAAAGACGGACAGACGGACAGACGGACAGACGGACAGACGGACAGACGGACAGACGGACAGACGTACAGACGGCCAGACGGACGGACGGACAACGTAGGCTTAGTATAGGGTCCCGTTATCACCCTTTGGGTACGGAACCCTAAAAAATACACTGAAGAATAGGAAATGACGTTGTCTATATTATTCTGAGGCTAGTTTTTACCCCAAACGACCAAGAGAAAAGATATTGATGAAAAATTCGTTTTTTTTTTTGCGATCTTGCTTTCAATTGAAGCGGGATGGCTAATTGCAAAAGTTTGCTTGTTAGAAAGAAAGGCTTGCTCTAGGGACACGTAATTACCCGGAAAGTATTTCAAACCTTGATCTGTTGCTGTTGTTGAATTCACTTGGAACGGCAGCCAAGGATAGGCCTTCAGTTCTTCGAGACCCGGTAGTGCACTGCCATAATGGAAATAAAAGTCGCTTCCGGATACCAGCACCAAATTGTATGTTGTTAGTGTTTTCTCTGGATCCCAAAACTGCCGGGAGACAGTCTATAAGCTGTCAGGGTCTTCAGTTATGACGTCATAAAATTTTTGTATGGGATTACAAATTTTTTTGTTCTGACATCTATCGTGTATAGTAAACATAAACATTTCTGAAATTGCTGCAGTGACGTTTGATATGAGGATATTTAAATAAGTCATTTGGCGTATGATTTACTAAAATTTATTCAGCCGTTTCCTACCTGGAGGAGCCCAAACTTAGTAAGTTTGTGTTGTATGACGCGAGCTGGCTGTGCGAGCTGTGTAGCTGTGTAAATATTAGCCAATCAGGAGCTCGGCCGATCTCGGTGGGATCTCTGATTGGTTAATATTTACACAGCTACTACCCGTTCACGACCAGTTGGCCGTCGATGACCGTTACAAAATTTCCTCACAGGCACATTAATTGGTCCCGTCGACAAAAAATAATATAAAAGGCAAATAAAAATTTAAAATTAAAAGCGATATTAGTGACCGGGACGGACGTACCGTACGTGATTGCGTTGCTAAAGGTTATAAAATTGCGTTTATTACGGTCTCTTAGGGGTGCGGTGCGGGGAAGCGGGAAGGGAGGTAGCGGCCAACTCGAAGTGAATGACTAGTACACAGCTCGCACACCCAACTCGCGTCAATGGATAGGCAGCCTTAGGCAGTGCACTACGGCAAACTACGGGTAGTTATGTCAGACGGCGGTGTCACTATGGAACAAAGAACCCACGACTTCGTACGCGCAAACCACTTTAAATATTGAATGAACCGATGGCGATGAAATAAAGCCTAAATTGCAATCCAAACTAAGCCCTATGATTTTGTAAAACTCCACCCGAATCGGTCTAGTGGTTTTAGTGACGCGTGCATAAACAAACAGACAAACATTCTAAAAATGGTCTAAATGTATTCCATTACTATCCTAAATGCCCCAAATTAATATTTTTCTACGTCAAGATTACAATTTTATTATTGGTAACCTATAGATATAAATATTGCTATAGAAGACATTATACGATAGTGGGACATCGCTCTTTAACCTGATCTTAGATATGTATCAAAGAATGTAATTCAAAGTGGCTTGCTCTTATCATCAATTTAATAAATTTCCTATTTTTTGGGCCTTACGTTCTTGGGCTTTGGTGAACGCAATTCTTTTCTTGTTTATAAAAAATTTCTTACAATTATTTAAATATACAGGGAAATCATTGGTTTTAAAGGTCACATTGGATTAGGCAAAGGGAGGCAGAAAATAAACAGGTTTTTTTCGCGATTTCAAAGTTGGCTCCATAGTGAAAGTTGTCCAGTTTGATGGTCTGAAGCACCCCTTTAAGTATTACTAGGGTGTTTTGTTACACCCTGTATAAATAAAAAGACAAAATAGAAAAAGACCAAATAAAATGAGTAAGTATTCAGAGCATCCTTATAGAATTTAGTGTATTTAAGTTTTTAGGGTTTTATTCAGCTTACAGGTACAGATAGATGGTACAAGCTTACAGCTTGAGCTTTGTCCTCCTCCAGTGACGCCTCTTAGCGTTGTACCTGTATTCCCAGTGCGCATTCTATAACCCACTGAGGAATGGGTCGGTTTTGTTTCAGCTTTTTAGCAAGCTTTCGCTTGATAATAAATGTTTTGTGAGCCGACATTTTGCCGCTTGCAGCTGTCAAAACAAAATGAATGACTTTGACGAAAACTTAAAAAAAAAAAAAAAAAAAACTTAAAAATTTAGTGTATGATGAAGCATGTTGCTGATTGGGATCCTGTTTATTTATTTATTTTTGAGGAACCTGTCGATTTGAAGGTTTTTTGTTGTTAGTAGTCAAAAAGGAACCCTTATAGTTTCGCCATGTCCGTCCGTCTGTCCGTCCGTCTGTCTGTCCGTCTGTCCGCGGCTTAGCTCAGAGACGCCTAATACTAGAAAGCTGTAATTTGGCATATGTATACATATTTATCACGCCAACAAAGTGGTAAAATAAAATCTTGAAAAATATTTTTTTTAGGGTACCTCCAACACACGTGAAGTGGGGATGAATTTTTTTTCTCTCGTCTATCCCATGTTGTGGGGTATCGTTGGATAGGTCTTTTAAAAATATTGTGGGTTTGGCAAGACCATTTTTCATCCGATCCGGGATCCGTTAGCGAAATATTAAGCTTTAAAGCGAAAATTTTAGAAAATTTTAGTTAGAGTCAAGTGTCCCCCCCCTCTCCCAGCGAAACGGTTGTAGTTGGAGATGCGAAAAAATTCACGGCAATAGCATATAAAATATAACGAATTTAAAAGGAAAACTATCACCGCTAAGTAGGCACACACGCACACACAGGTACACACGGCGACAGATCAACCTACCCATAGTTGAACTCTATGTTCATGGACATAAGGTCGAACTATGGGTAGGTTGATCTGTCGCCGTGTTTAATTTTTAGACTTTTCTAAGTCCACATTATATTGTAACGGGCAACTACGGAACCCTACCCTGCGCGTGGTCTGACACGCACTTGGCCAGTTATTTTTTTAATGGCTTTATACAACACAGGAGTGCGATTTTTGAATCTCATACGTTGTACTCAGCAGTTGATAATTTATGGAGATACGCATCTTTCTACTGCTGATTTGACTTTCAAAAATCGCACTCCAGGAGTATGATTTTTTAATGTCAAATCAGCAGTTGAAAGATGCACGTCTCCATAGGTAATATGGACATTTTCAACTCTGAGTTCAAAGAATGATATTCAAAAGTCGCACTCCTGGGCGCAAGCTTAAATTGCTTCCGACCATCAAACTGAACAACTTTGACAATGGGCTGGAATCGCGAAGAAAAGTTCTATACATTGGTCGAGTAGCAATTGACGTTTTCTATGGAACAGCTGAATTTTTTCGTGATTTTGATGTTGATCAGTTTGATGGTCTGAAGCACCCCCTGCCCAGCCCCTTTGATAATATTTTAATTTTACACCTTGTATTTACCTATAACTGCATTGATTTGTGTGAAATTTTATGAATTATTAAGATTATGTATGTATAAGATATGTATGTATGTATGCATATATTATAGAATATAGATAATTTTATCTTTTTTTTAAGTATATTTATGCACTCATTGTTATCTGAATACATAAAGATTGTCATTCTGGATTTCTTTCTTCTAAGCTAGTGCCCACCTATTTTCGTTTCTTGATTCCTCTACCCTAAGGTTGTCTGGAAGAAATCGCTTTTTAGCGATAAGACCGCCTTATTTGTACCTACTTGTAATTCTTTGTCTTTATTCAAATGTATGTTTTGTTTTGGTGTGCAATAAAGTATAATTTTATTGAATTGAATATTCTTATCGCTGGATAGACCAGGTCACCAAGGATCTCGAGGAGCTGGAGGTGCCCAATTGGATTGAGATGATACAAAAAGACCAATACCCTAATTTGCTGTCGGAGACCAATACCCTTCGAGTCCCTGCACACAGTAAGTAAGTAGGTAAGTAATACAGGGTCCTTTTTAGTATGCCGACACTTTTTTAAGGGGATGAAGTTTTTCTATGAAACCAACATCGATCACGCGAAAAAAAATCAGCTGTCCCATACATTTGGCTCGAGTAGGTGCAGTTTTGTATGGAAGAGCAGATTTTTGTTTTGCGATTTCGATGTTGGTGCCATAGAGAAAGTTGTTCAGTTTGACGGTCTACTATACTACTACGATATACTTAAAACTTAAAAAAAACATAAGTATACCTAGTTAAATAATTTATTTCGTATTTACACGTTAAATTAAAACGAAAAAATATAAAAATGTGTTGTCGAAAAAATCTTGACTTAGATTTAAAACTTATGACGCACTAAGTATTATCTTATCATTATCACACAGTCAAGAAGTGGCATGACACAATTTTTTGTACATTTTAGTACTATTTATTATTACCTACTGTAATAACAATGTAATTACAGTAATAATTAAGTTTGAAACCGTTCACCTTGCTTCTTAGGGGGGGGGGGGGGGGGGGGTTGAACTTATTTTGTCTGTTTTCGAACCGGTTTTTGATAACCAAATTATTACATCTAACTATTATAAAACTGTAACAGAAATGTGTCTGCACATTGAAGATATTTACAAAAAAAAAAATTACGACATGGTTTTTACCTGTCCCTGATTCCAAATCACCAATTTTTGGATTTTTTGTCTGTCTGTTTGTTTGTTTGTTTGTTTGTTTGTATGTTTGTTTGTTTGTTTGGGTGTTTGTTTGTTCGAGTGTCACGCAAAAACTACTGATCCGATTTTGATGAAACTTTTTTTGTTTGATAGCTTATCATCTGACTTAAAATCTGGTACCTATATAATTTATGCGGACGAAGTCGCGGGTAAAAGCTCGTTTAATATAATTATATAGTTCAAATAACAGTAAGATACGTTTATTCTGCAGTGAATCTAACCGTTGAAAACACGATTCTATTAAATATTCTCGATAGAAACCAAAGTTCGATTTCAGATTTATAACCAGTTTTACAAGAATCACCATACACCATTTCTTCTGCATATACCACCATTTGAAAGGTAATTAATTATAACAGCGATTCTTCCCGATGGATTTTTCCCCAAACACCCAAGAGAAAAGATATTGATGAAACATACGTTTTTTTGCGATCTTGCTTTCAATTGAAGCGGGATGGCTAATTGCAAAAGTTTGCTTGTAAGTTTGTTTGTTTCCCTCGTGCAAGCGTCTTTTATCTAAAACTCTCAATCGGTTGTCAGATAGGTACCTACCTACCTTACATTAAAGACGTTTTTCTTTCAATACAATTTTACTGCAAAAACAAAACAATGTATTATACGGATGTAAGGAATTGGAGCTCTTGTTAAATTTACGCAGATACTTACCTACCTACTTATGTACTTTATGCCGCAAAGTATATTCTTAGGCATTCTTAGGTAAGTATCTGAAAGTATTAATTAGGTTTAATACTCACTTCCGGCCCGCGTATTAAACCTTATGAGCCCTATTTGGTATCTGAGAGTATTAATAGGGTTTAATACTCACTTCCGGCCCACGTATTATGAGCCCTATTTTATTTTTATTTCGAAATTATTAAAAGTGGAATGTTTAGAACCTATATAAAAGTATTATAACACTAGCTTGAAGGCTTTTGTAGTTTATTGGAGTAGCACTTTTTAATTTAGGCTTTCTTTTTTGAGAAATCTTTAATGATTGTGTTGAGGGCGCTACTGAGCTTGTAATAGGCCTCTTAATACTTTCGGCCGTAAATTATAGATAAGGTACAGCTCAAATATGGAACTAATCTGCCAGGAAGATAGATAGGCAGACTTCCGGCCCATTCGATCGGTGGCGCGCCTTTATCTCGCCGTCGGCGCATCTAGGATACGCCGCGTCACTTTCATATTCTTTGTATGCAAAAGCACGATTGGTATACCAGCCGACGCGCTGCTAGTGTTCAAGATATGGAAGTTACGCGGCGTAATATATTCAGAGATGGGGCACTTCATCTATCGGTCTCGCGCCTTAGAAATCTTATTTATTAGGTAGGTACTACGCAAATGTTTCTTTTTTGGACCGTGTCACGTTGAATACACAGGCTCTGCGTAAAGTCTTGTGGGGACGGATATGTTGCTGGATGCCGCCGGTGGTGGATCCCGGACGAGGAGCAAAGATGACCGCGCTCGCTTCTTAGCTGTGAAACCAAAGGGTTTGGGTTACAGCACTATGCTGATGTAAAAACCAACAGAGTCACACAATATAGGATGTAAAGAAAAGTATCATTAACCTTTAAACCACATACTCTACCCATCAAACTGAACAACTTTTAGAGCAAACCTGTCAGCACAATAAAAATCAGCTGTTCCAATTACTAAACTGCAATGCCTACTACTCGACTAAAATGTATTGAGACAGCAGATTTTTTTTAATTCTCACAGCATTGCTCCCATAGTAAAAGTTGTTCAGTTTGATGGGTAGAGAATGTAGTTTAAAGGGAATGATACTTTTCCTTACACCCTGTGTACAGCTTTCTTCACAAAACTAGAGTGAAACTTACCACTAGAATGCATACAGCATAATACGAGGGCAGCTATCAATGCGGCTAAAGGCAATACTCCTGCCAAAGCCAGCAATGCTTGCTGTGCCGGCGAATGTTTCGTTCGAGATACGCCACAGCTAGTGATATTGTGGACGTTGAAGCTCTCCAAGATGCCCTGGAACTCTGTACCCAAGGAACGGATGGTTGCCTTCATGGCTTTTGGGGTTAAAGCTTCTCCCGAATCCATTTTGCGGAATTGGAAGCATGGACTGTAAATAATAAACAGCAATAAGTAGGTATACAGGGTGAAATTGATATCATTAGCATCATTTTAAACTAAGAGTCTACCTATCAAACTGAACAACTTTTACTATTAGGAGTAAACCGATCGGGACAACAAAAAATATCCGCTGTTGCATACATTTGAGTCGAGTAGGCATTGTAGTTTAGTATGGAACAGCTGATTTTTTAGTGCTTGGATCGGTTCGCTCCCATAGTAAAAGTTGTTCAGTTTGATTGGCCTCGATTCGGAGTGTACCACGACTAAACTAAACTAAATGTATTCCTGTCACTTTCTAAAATAAGATTAAGAAAAGAGACAGAAAACCAACAGCTGACTTTAGTGCTGTCAAAGTGACGTTAAATGCGCAAAATAAGATGCCATCATAATGTACGCCATCTTATTTAAGTCGTTTTTGGGCGTTTAACGTCACTTTGACAGCACTAAAGTCAGCTGTTGGTTTTCTGTCTCTTTTCTTAATCTTATTTTAGAAAGTGACAGGAATACATTTAGTTTAGTTTAGTCGTGGTACACTCCGAATCGAGGCCATTGATACCAATTTCACCCTGTAGCAACGAGTACTTACATATTGTGAATAATGTACAGATTCATACAAGATTACTAGGTACTGTCATTAGTTACATAGGAGAACTAGGTAGTTAGGCTAGCTGTTCTCATCTATTATAGGAAATTATTAATATTGTCTGATAAGTTTGAACACAGTAATGTTTAATATTCATTGTGTGTTCAATGTCGTTGAGGACAGACAAACATTTAGTGGTCAGACCATGATTTAACTTTTAATAACCTAATACTAAGTGATTAAAATGCCAAAGTCGAAATACTTTCGTATTTCATGGCATGTTAAGATTTTAAAAGGTACATAATGTTGCTAAACATTAGTATGGATGGGTTGCGCAAAGCATAATGAATAAAGTACCTAGATAATAATATTATTTATTCATATGGCCAAAGTTCAGTTTCTCAAACTGCTCATATCTACTGAAAACAGAGAATTCATCGTAATTATAAAGTACGAGTGAATAGGCATCTTCTGGGTAAGCACGCTACATTTACGACCCCACCACAGTATAAGAAAGAGTATCTATTACTAGATAACCCCACCTTCGTCCTGAGGACTGAATTGAGGTCAAGAGCAAACCCATAGTTAAGGTTTTGACTGCCAAATGACCGACAAACAATGGAAAATCTATTGTTATTGTGACCCGCCGGGGTTCAAGGTGTTAATAAAAAAAAAAAATTAATTAAACGCGTTTAAGCCTAAATACTAAAACCGTACCCAGGGTTAGCGTAGAAGGCAGTGTGCGCAGAATCATGCAACTGCATGCGAACACCTTTAGACGCGAGCGCAGCTGACATTTGGTCCTTTAGTTCATTGACCCTCGCTCGTGTCCCGCCTGGTAGCACCAATCGGAGTAGGTCGCGTTCTCTGACTACTACCACCTGAAAAAATATATTTAGATAGTTTGTGATTTCAGGGATATGGAACGAACTGATGTGACGCTGAGAGTGATATGCCGAGGCAGATACTATCCACGACACCCTGGTATGCTTCTATAGCTGATGAGCAGGATGGAGGTACGCCTTGGGTCCTAATACAGCATCACACACATCCATCTCACTAGCTACTACGCCAAGGGCGTCGCCAAGCGGGGCCCCCTTTTTTCCATTTAATTATCCTACTACTACTAAACCTATAGAAATTATACAGACGGCGACACATCATTATACAAAACCAAAATTTGCTGACCTCGCGACGTTATACGTTATGCAATCACCGCGCGGCCAGCTTATGTTGGTTTTGTACAGCTTGATGTGTCGCCTTGTATACCTAGATTTCATAATATTCTATCGTCTTGCGAAAACTTACCTCTACTAGAACATCACTGTATCTTTCAGGGTCTTCAGAGTTATTGGCACGTACAACTATTCTGTAAACAATAATTTTAAAGATCATTAACATTCACGTCTTCTTTGGCCTTTGAGATAGAAACAAATTTTTAAGCTTCGTCACATTATTTTTAACTAGTATTTAATTGTTTTACCTGAATATGCCGTCAGCATAATGAATTAAATTCGTCATTATTTTCATTTCTCCAGTAACGTTATTTAATACAATTACATCAGTTATGTTGCTCAAAGATTTACTCTTGATCGGAGATTCGAAGCTCGTGTTGACCATTTTGTAATCTATAGTTAGAGCTTCAGGGTCTTTATCTATTGCTTTGACAGTAGCAATGATGGTATCAATAGGAACGTTGAGACGTACTCCGACGGTCATGTTGACGCTATCGAATTCTGGTAGATGATCATCTATGTCCATAATTTTGACTAGAATTTGAATTTCTGATGGATCCTAAAATGAAGAAACATTGTGGAAAAGGTTATTGTCTACTAAACATAGTTAGATCTTTTTTATACTTATGTTCAATCATATTTTTTCAGACAGTACTTACCAGTCTGTTATAAGCCTTTTTCAATTTCGGAGTAGAGGTATATTTGAAACATTTGACAGTCAGAAGTTGTTTAGCAACTGTTTCTCTGTCTAATCTTGCTGCTGCGATGATGTGCGCTTTGCTGTCATTCGTTCGTTCCAGTTTTAATAAAGCAAGGTCATTTCCAGCTGCAAAAACAATATAATTAATGTTATGCTCTTCTTTTCGTATCTTGTTAATTGTATTATACTGTGTTGTGTGTAAAACTTACCAGTAATAGCGTAATCTATTTCTGCATTCTCTCCTATATCTTCATCAATTGCTTCAAATGTTCCTATAACAGTTCCAACCGGAACTTCTTCTTTGATCGCCGTTACGACTGGAGGATCATCCTTCCGATAGAAAATTAGTAAATTTTATAATTTAAATAGCATTATGCTTAAGATTTTCTTATGTATATTATAGAAAATGTTTTTTAGCCTCATGAAAAAAGTCTTGCATCCGCCGTAGAATTTACATAGATTGATAATTTTACAATCGTGATTTCGATCTTCGCAGTAGCAATGCATCGTATCTAACTATACTTAGGTACAAGTAGTATACACTAGAAACAAACTACAAGAAATAGTTGATTGCGGCCGGTGATAGGGTCAAATATCAATTTACTCATTCATAAATACTGCAAGTATTCTGAGGATACGAACCGAGTTTCTAGCGAAATGTGGTTTATGATCATCTATGTCCGTTATCATTACGGTGACAATTCTGGTACTCTGCTGCGGCGGTTGACCTCTATCAGATACTAGAAGCACTAGTGTGTATGAGGCTTTGCGTTCCCTGTCCAATGAATGACGTGTCGTTATTAGTCCTGAATGAGGATCTGTAAATAAGAAAGATAGCAGTCATAATAATTTTTCTTTATATGCGAGTTGTGTTCAGGCACAACATTTAATAATTTATCTTTGTAAGCGAGAGAGAAAGGATAGTTACCTATGGAAAATGTTTTGGCATCAGCATTGCTCTGCTGGATAGAGTAGTAGAGTTGTCCAGATGGTTGTGTTGGGTCATCAGGATCACTAGCTACCACTTGGAACACGGGTGATCCTATTGTAGCGTTCTGAAAGATATTAATTTAGTTATAGTTACAACATAACTACATAATTTGGCGTTTTACTTTTTGGGATGTTATGAGTACCTAGGTAATGATCATCTGGATGGGCGGAATGATCTAGATATTTTTGACAAGTGGCCAGAGCTGGCCCAGTATAGAGATGGTTGGAAGATTAAAGGAGGGAGGCCTTTGCCCAGCAGTGGGATGAGAGAGGCTGAAAAAATAACAGTTATGACATATAACAATTTTTCATCGCATTTGCGTCGTTGTTGCATTATACAGATGTACGTCTTAGTAATCAACAAAAAATTCCCCACTGATTATGTACTATCTCAGTTATAGTGTAGAACGATTTCTTATATGAATGATAATACCGAATTACTCGTTTATTATATCCACTTTAATAATTACCTCGCTAACACTCAGCACCTCACCATCAGCAGGTCTGATGAACCTCGGCACACCGTCATTAGCACTAACGTCACCTATGTACAAAGACAGTGAAGTGTCACTACTGTGACCACCACCGTCGGTCGCTCCGATCAGTAACCGGTAGGGATCTGTACGTCCACGACCGGTCAGGTCTTTTCGAGTCTTTATTTCTCCTGTAGCTTGGTCTATAATGAACAGTCCTGTAAAATGTATTAAGTGTTTTATATATACATTATGCATAGTGGTTAATATATAAAACTAAATGTGTAGGTAGCAGAAGCAGTTATGCACCATTTCTGATTTCAACAGTTAGCGTCAGTGGATCTTCAGGTTCTTTCTAACACAACTTCTTTCAACTTCGTTATAACTTGTTTAATCAATTAATAAATCTCATGTTATAACAATTTCGTTCTATAGAATAAGGTAAAAAATCACAATGTTCATTTATAATAGATAACATAACATAACATAACATAAACATTCTTTATTTGCACACCAAAAACATACAGCAACAAAAACAGAATAGAAGAACGTAAGGGTACAAATGGATATAGGTCTTCATTAAATAGTTCACTACTAGAATACATTATAATTATAAGATAGGTATATTTACTTTACCATTAGCTTCTCCTTCATCCAGGAAATCATATTTCAACTCTCCACCTAGTCCTTCATCAGGATCTGTAGCTGTGATGTTTACTACACTTATTCCAACTGGCACATTTTCTGGCACAACAGCTGTAACAGTGGAAATAAAAATAAACCACTGATTAAGTTGCTACGAACATTTATCGAGTTTTTCAATATTATTTTATTTTTATTTCGGAGGTCACAATGAAATAAAAAACAACATGTAAGAATAGGAAAAAATTACCTGTATATACAGCTTTCTCAAAAGAAGGTGAATTGTCGTCGACATCCAATACATCGACCAGTATTGTAGCCGTAGACTTCAGCCTATTAGCGCCACTCATCGGAGTATCAATTGCCTCTATTTCTAACCGTAGAACTGACTGGCGTTCTCGATCTAGAGTTTTGTTTGGTGCGACCTGAAAGTAATTTTGGTTCAAAATTTGTCTAAAATTATCCAATAATAGTAAGTGTTGCTGCTGTAGTAAATACCTGTATAATGCCAGTGACATTGTCAATAATAAAAAGATCGGCATTGTCTCCTCTTAATGTGTATCGAACATCTGAGTATCCTTTGACTTTATCTTCTTCAGTTAAAACTGCATCTGCATCATTAGCTTTTACTGTTAAGATTTGTTCTGGATATTTTACGGATTCTAAAACACTTACTTTGTAAAGCTGAAAATATATAAATAAAATTAATTCCACAGGACTATAGCAATCATATTTTAAATATTTTAGGTCTTTAGTTGCTTTAATCCTCACCTCTTTTTCAAACAGAGGAGCGTTGTCATTAATATTTGTTACTTCAATAATAATTTTAGCAATACTATTCTTGCTGCCGTCGTTGCTTGCTGCCTTGACTGTCAACGTCAAGTTTGGACTAGACAAGTCTTCGTAATCAAGGTGATTAGTTAATACCACTTGTCCGCTTAGAGGATCAACTTGAAGCAATCCCGTTTCTGAGTTAATCACTTTAAAGTTGCTTATTACGTGACCCGATACTGGATCTTCCGCCATCAAAACTAGCACAGTACTTCCTATTGGCTGTTCTTCTTTTATTTTGTGGTATATTAAGGGATTTGAACTAGTCCAGCCAGCGTTCGTGAACTGTGGATTCTTATCAGCATAAGGCTGAATATAAACTGTATGTTCAGTTACAGCAAATTGATTTTCTTTATGAATCTCAGCATTTACATCCTCTACTTTAATAGTTAAAATTACTATAGATGCTTGACTGTAGTCTAAAGTTCCATTGACGAAAATTTCACCAGTGTCTTCATTGATACGAAACAATGTTTTATAATCGTATGGTGAATTTGATTTGAGATGAACACCCGCTTTAGAAAATGCTTTCACTGGGTCTATTAAACTATACTTTAATTTTGAGCTTATATCTGTATCATGAGCAATTATTTTAGTTACTAAATTGCCCACTTTAGTTCTTTCCGAAATATAAGTAGTAGATTCAGTTGTGTTGAATTTAGGTGGTTTATCGTTGACGTCTTGTATGGTGATAAAAACAGTTGTCGTGGCTGTTTCCGGTATAGGGACTCCGCTGTCAACTGCAGATACAAGAATTTCATATCGATCAGTATTGACGTCGCGATCTAAGTTAGCATCATTTGACACTGTTATTAGACCAGTTCTGGAAAAGAGTTAACAAAGAAAAGAATTACTTCGTTGATCATTTCTGTAAAAAGTGCCTTCATCGAACTATAAACAACACTCACTTTTCGTTTATGACGAAATTATCTTTCGAACCTGAAACTATGTGATAAGTCAACAGATCGTCCAACCCATCAGGATCATTTGCGATTACCGTTGTAACGTTATCTCCTGCCTTTGCGTCTTCTTGAATACTGACTTTATAGTTCATAGGATTAAGGTCGAAAGTAAAGTCTTCATTACTGTCAGGATTACTTTGGGTGACAGTATATTTGTAATGGTGGTAGTTGCCTTTGAACGTAGGACGTTGGTTCCCTGGGACTCCTACTCTTATGTAGATTCTCGTTTCATTATGCAATGGTGGCATTCCTGTAAATAAATTAGAATTTCCTAATTCAAAGCATGAAAAATCTTTTACATAATTAGTATATTCATCTGAGAAGTTAGCATTAACAAAGGCTAGCCTAGCCATAGATATTTACCATAATCAGTAGCTCTAATTACAAGTTCATACTGTCCTCTTGGCGTATCCATAGTTTCTACTTTATCGATAATAGTAATTTCTCCTGAATCTTCGTCTACAGCAAACACATTGCCTTTATGAGTAATACTATTATCAGATTCTAACGAATATCGCACTCTGCCATTTCCTTGAGTTGGTCCATCCGCATCTGTTGCCTTTGGGATAAAAATAATTTTATGGTTAACGAGCTTTAACCCGCGACTTCGTCCGCATAAATTATATACCAGATTTTAAGTCAGATGATAAGCTATCAAACAAAAAAAGTTTCATCAAAATCGGTTCTGTAGTTTTTGCGTGATACTCGAACAAACAAACACCCAAACAAACAAACAAACAAACAAACAAACAGACAGACAAAAAATCCAAAAATTTGTGATTTGGAATCAGGGACAGGAAAAAACCATGTCGTAATTTTTTTTTTTAATATCTTCAATGTACAGACAAATTTCTGTTACAGTTTTATAATAGTTTAGATACTCTAAAGAAATTAGTGGATCGTGTAGGTATGTATACTAATAAATGGTAAGTACTTACTCGAACTGTAAACTGTGGCTCAAAACTAGTAGCACCATCTCTTATCGTTCTACTATACTCAGAAATTTCAAATATAGGTGCATTATCATTGACATCTAACACTTCAACAAAAATACTAGCTGTGGACCCTTTGCCACCTCCGTCTTTAGCAAACAATGTTAAACTGTAGCTCTTCTGTTTTTCATAATCCAGTAACTGAGCCACGTATAAACCTCCTTTATTTTTATCAGTCTTGAATAGATTGGAACCAAATCCTGTTAGAGTATATTCAACTTCACCGAATATACCATAGTCTTTATCTGTAGCTTGAATGTCACCTATCTTGGTGCCGATTGTAGCATTTTCAAGAACATTAAATTTGTAACTATTTTCGTCAAAGACAGGAACGTTGTCGTTCATATCCAATAGTTTAACGTTGACTCTTGCTGATGAAAGATCATTTCCATCAACAGATGTAACGATATCGAAACTAAATAGCCTTTTTTCTTCATCATCCACATCGTAATCAAGTCTTGACGAATCCTTTACTTTGATACTTAACGGTGTTCTTCCTTCGCCGTGTTCTGTGCTTATAGAAAATACTCCTTCAGAGTTGAATACGTTGCGTAGTCTCAGATCATATTTGCTGTTTTGTCCTATATCGTGATCTTCGACGTAAATTGACAATCCTGGAATAGGGCTACCGTTTTCAATGTTCTCTGGGATGGATACATCAAACACATCTTTATTGAATTCTGGTACGTGGTCGTCCATGTCTGTGACTATTATTGTTATTGGTGTGACTGTGTAGTCGGATGGCACTTCATTGTTTATTAGCTCTGTTGCCTGAAAGACATGAAAAAATCATGTGTTTAGTTAAATTAGTTTTAGATTAACTATTTTAAAATGTAGTAAGTGTTTTTGTTACTTACCTTGATAGTAAAACTATAAACCCCTCCATTCTGCATAACTACGTCACTTTCTCGATCAATAGGTATGTCAGTAGCGACCAGTGTAGCTCGACCTATTGCTCTCTCAGGTATAAGTTTGAAATACTGGAGTACATCTCCTTCAATGGTCAGCAAAACCGGTCTTGGATCTGCAGTGTCACCATCCTTTGCTATGATATCCATAATACTGGTATCCTGTGAATAGGTTCACGTTAATTGCAAACATTTTGTCTTGTTATAATTATTTGCATGAAAATGTTAGGATGCTGTAGGTACTTTTATTTTATCAAAGATTGTGTTAAGACTCTTATAAAAGATGTTTGCTTACAGATGGCATATTTTCAGGTACAGTTGCAGAATATGGCGCGTTAAGGAACATCGGTGGTTGATCCTGAACATCTCTGATAGCTGCTGCGACGCTTGCTATAGCTCTTAACGGTCTATCAGACAGGTCTGTTGCTTCTAAACTAATGACGTATGCTGATCGGCTTTCGAAGTCTAGAGGTTGCTTCAGGAACAGTCTTACTTGGTATTCGTTTGGTGAAGTCTGAAATATTTAATAATAAATAGGTAAGAATCAATCAATATCAATATCAATCAATCAAAATCTTTATTGGTGGCACACAGGTATTAAAGTTGTTGTAAGTAAAAATATAAAACTTTGTGTGATCTACCATTACATTGATGATAAAATTATAGGAAGTAACAAAGGTTTAGATAGACGTGCAAAGTTATGAAGTACATGCTCATTGTAAGTAGGTATATAACTAAGGTCAATTTATAACTAAGAATCATAATAATTTCAGCCAAATAACGTTGTCTGCTATACCTGTAACCCTTCATCGGTGTGAACATTTCTTCAACGATTTATGTTCAAAATTATATGCTATGTTTAAGCAAATAAGGGATTAAAAACATTCCTTACCATATCAGTAACGACCCTGAAAGTAGAACAAGCTTCAGCATCACTGCCTTTTTCTTTGGTGGAACATTTAACTTGTATGTTTGCGTTGAGGCCTTCATCACGATCTGTCACTATAATTTTAGGGGTGACCTGAAATTAGACAAAGAACACCTTATTAGCATTTATTGTTTGTTTTCGTCAGTGGTATAGGTACCTATGGCTATACCTGTGCATAGTCTTTGTGAAACGTTAACACACTATACTGTGCCTTTTATTATTAGAATTAGTGGTGACTGCGTACCGGAAAGCGCAGTGTGGATAGGTAAAATGGCAAGATTCAACACAGCAACTTAAAGATTCCCAAAGCCAGAGAAAGGTGAAATTATATTAGGTAGGTAGGTATATTATTGCAAATGATTTAGTTGCGAAAAGTGTTAATGGTAGAGTGGGTAGGCCCACAAGGTGGACCGACGATCTAGTGATGGCGGCGGGAACCCGTTGGATGAGAGCAACGCAGGACTGGTCGTTATGGCGATCCTTGGGAGAGGCCTATGTCCAGCAGTGGACGTCCATCGGCTGAGATGATGATGATGATTATTAGGTTATTGTTATTAGGATATTGTTCCATTGATCATTATTGAGGAGGACCACCTACTAATATTTTGTTCACCGTCTTCTCTACCTTAATGTTGTCTGGAAGAAATCGCTTTTTAGTGCTTCTTACCGCTATTTTGTGCGTTTTTTTATTTTTTTCCAGATTATTTTGTTAGTGTAAATATTTGTTTTGATTTGATAGATTTGCCTCATTCAATGTAATTTGCTGTTACTTACTTCAATTTCGCTGTTAACAGTAGTTGCTTCACTAATGTTGACGATGTAGGGTCTGTTGTGGAATACAGGTGGGTTGTCGTTAACGTCTTTAACTGGAATAACTCGACGCAGTGATACTGTGTTCGGTTCTGTATTGGCTATACCTTCATCTGTAATATAGGAAATCCTCGTTTTAGTTACAATAGTAATACATTTATTTCTTGCAAATTGTCACATAGAATGATGATGATGGTTTCTCATACTTATATAGTCGATTTCGATTCATAAAAGAAGTTCTTTCGGAAAAATATGGCTACGGCGATTTGTGTAAATGTGCAGTTGTTTAGACCCTTGGTGTTCCTATACAGGGAGGTATAGAGTTGCATCAATCATAACCAAGTTGTGAAAATAAATGTTTTATAAAAATAATTTATATAAATAAAACTCAATTGTCGTATGTATGTAAGTTCATCACTTCAGAGCGGCTTCACCTATTTGACTAATTCTTTACAGGGTTTTAAAGAAAAAATGGCCAAGTGTGTATCGGGGAAAAAAATGGGCAGTGCAACGCATGCCGGGCACTGCTAAATAATTATGGATGACTATTTTGCATAGTCCATTTCCATCCAGTGGCCGTAGTGGTCCAGTGGCGAGTAACCTTGCCTGCCGTACAGGAGGCGATGGTTCGATCCCCGTCCAGGACTGGCTTTTCGGTGAAGGAAAACATCGTGAGGAAACCTGCATGCTTCAATTTCGAGGCATGTATTGTACCCACTGCCCATTACAAGTGGCGATGGGCTCACTCCAAGTCACACTGGACAGAGTTTCGGTACTAATAGTGAAACGTGGATGTTCTGAAGTTTCAGAATATCTCTGACTACCCCCTCGGGGAATATAGTTGTGAGCATATGCTTATGCTATGCATTTCCATGTAAAAGTTCTTACCAGTAATACTGATGATGACTTCTAATGAATCCTGTTCCTCTCTATCCAGGGACCTGGCCAGGGTGACGACCCCTGTCTGAGAATCCACGCTGAAGTACTGCCCTGATATAGAGTATCGCAACTGACCGTTTTCTGGATCGATACCTGTAAAACAGTAACATTTTGTCTTATCATCCGAGGTATTAAAAAAACATGGTTAATTATTTGTCGTTATTATTCTGCTTTCTTGAGTGCAAGAAAAGTATCTGTCTCAGAGCGACGTGCTGAACCTCACATATGTCCGGCGCATCCTGGGCAAACCGCAAGACTCTAATGCTGGTTGGTGAATACCGAATCTCTCTTATATGATGACAAGTCAAACTCAATAACATGTCACCTAGAGAAGGAGCTTTGTCTAAACTATTATAAAACTGTAACAGAAGTGTGTCTGTACATTGAAGATATTTACAAAAAAAAGATTACGATATGGTTTTAAGGCTTCGCTGATTCCAAATCACAAATTTTTGGACTTTTTGTCTGTCTGTTTGTTTGTTTGTTTGTTTGTTCGTTTTTTTGTTTGTTTGTTTGGGTGCTTGTTTGATCGATTATCACGCAAAAACTACTGAACCGATTTTGATGAAACTTTTTTTGTTTGATAGCTTATCATCTGACTTAAAATCTGGTATATAATTTATGCGGAGGAAGTCGCGGGTAAAAGCTCGTTTAATATAAATTGCTTTAATTATTCTATGCGAGTCTATGCTTTCAAAAATCATTTATCCGTTTTCTACTAGGAGCAGCCAAAACTTGGTGTGTTTTGAAAACTATTTTTGCATTTGAGAGCACAATAGGATGCATTTTCATTTGATAATTTCAAATTCCCTTTCATTTGATAACCCACTCGATAAGTTTTGCTGTAGGAAAAGTCAGTGTTAGCCTTCAATTATGTTTCGAATTGAACGATTTTTCGTCCCAATTCTCATAAGCAGTTTATACTTATGCAAGGAAAATTTGACCCCAAGTAACGAATTAACAAAATAAATAATAATTACCTTTTAAATGATACACAGGTGTCCCAACTAGTGTGTCCTCAGGCAAGCTGAATTGCGACATGTCCCCGCTTTGTGGAACGAAGTGGGGTGCCCTATTTATTACTTGACTTACACATAGTTGTACTAGAGATAATAATAATAGGATAATTAATGGGTCCGGCTGTGTTAGCACCGTCGCAACCTTTCGTCTTTGAAATATTATTTCCGCCATCTGAAAATGAGAAAGAAAATCTTCTGTAAAAATCATCATCTCCCTGTCCTTATGCCATTACTTGGAGTCTGCGCAATAATGTTGTCTTCCTCCATTCATCTCTTTTAGCCATCATTTCTGCATTCACTCCTTTTCCACACAAATGTCATCTTTCACTCAATCCATCCATCTTAAAATAGGCACCTAAGGTTGCCTGTCCATTGACGCGAGCTGGCTGGCGGAGCGGGGAAACGGAGTTTTATTAACCAATCAGCATTGCATAAAATCTTGGCCGAGACTCGGCCGAGTTCCTGATTAGTTAATATATTCCTCGCTACACAGCTCCGCCAGCCAGCTCACATCAATGGACAGGCAGCCTCGAGTTGCGGAAAATGAGCCCGCTCAAGTGCCGCTCAATCAATACTAATCCATCCATCTTTTCTTTGGTCGTCCTCTCTTCATGCAGTCATCCACATTCATATTTAACACTCTTCGCAACAAAATCGTTTGTAATAATATACCTACCTACCTAATATAATTTCACCTTTCTCTGACTTTGGGAATCTTTAAGAGGGCTATCGGAGTCCAGTGGCGCCCTCATCACATTAATAAAGATTTCTCAATAAAGAAAGCCTAAATTAAAAAAGTGCTCAATTGACAAACTACAAAAGCCTTCAAGCTGTTTTCTTAGAATACTTTTATAGGTTTTTTAAAGATCAAAAGTCGAAACATACAAATTTTGAAAAAAAAAAACGGCCGCTTTTGTTTTTATTCGAAACTGTCTAAGTGGAATGTTTAGAACCTATAAAAGTATTGTATAACAATGGCTTGAAAGCTTTTGTAGTTTGTCAATTGAGCACTTTTTTAATTTAGGCTTTCTTTATTGAGAAATCTTTATTAATGTGATGAGGGCGCCATTAGACTCCGATAGCCCTCTTAAGGTGCTGTTTTGAGTCGAGCTATTTTCGGCGAAGAAAAGATCAACCTTTTTCATCAGGGGTCTACTACACAAAACAGTACGAAGTACGTATGGAATGTGTACCACGTTTGCGTTTGGTTCAATAGGTTCCATTTTTCTATTTCCATGTACAAAAAAATACAAAAACAAAAGTACGCTGGTGTGCAGGCCCTATGGGTCTAATTTTCTGTTTGGTGTTTTTGTGAGCAAAGAACCGTATGAAACGTGGTTCTGGTGGTTAGATTTTCTAAAATTCTGAATAACTAGGTACCTTTAAAACGTAAACTTCGCTTCAGCATGCATATAACTTTAGAAAAAAAAAAATTGTGTAAAATTTCTGACAATCATGAAAATTTAGTCGCGAGATTTAAACTCCATGCTTAGGTATATTAAATTTGAATATCTCTGACTACTCGCTTGGGGAATACAGTCTTGAGCATATGCTTGCTTATTCTTAAATTTGAAGCAAGAGGAAATATCTAAACTATTATAGAACTGTAACAGAAGTGTGTCTGTACATTGAAGATATTTACAAAAAAAGATTACGATATGGTTTTTAGGCTTCCCTGATTCCAAATCACAAATTTTTGGACTTTTTGTCTGTCTGTTTGTTTGTTTGTTTGTTTGTTTGTTCGTTTGTTTGTTTGTTTGTTTGTTTGTTTGGGTGTTTGTTTGTTCGAGTATCACGCAAAAACTACTGACCCGATTTTGATGAAACTTTTTTTGTTTGATAGCTTATCATCTGACTTAAAATCTGGTATATAATTTATGCGGACGAAGTCGCGGGTAAAAGCTCGTACTTGAATAAATCCATATTTAATTGTAATTTGATATTTATAAGGAACACTATACAGCGCATACGCTCTTATATCTCGCTTGATCTAGGATTACCTGTTATACGAGTACGGAAACAAGTAGACAGTAACAAAGTTATTTGTAGGTGTACCTGATCAGACGAGGATTTAAACTTGTCCTAACATAACGTTTAGGTAAATACTTTGACATACTTATGATAGGAAGGTTCTTCGGGCAATAATGACTATAACATTAAACCCTTATGCTTGAAAAAGCATAGGGAATCAGTTTAAAACATAAATGTTCTGTATATTAACGGGTTACAAAATGTAAATATTGTAATCCATTATAATATACATTAGATAAATTAAAAATACCTCTACACTTTTTTAAGTCAAGTATTTTTGTTACGAATATACATTCTCAGAGAAATAAATTACAGGCTCCCCTTTAAAACTTCTTGTACCTAAATGTTGTTCACTTTTAGAATAAAGATGAACATGGTATCGTGCATGGCATTGATTGGTTTTGATTAAATGATTCTGTAGAAATTAATTTCAATTGTTGCTCTATATTTACTAAATCAATGTAAAAGATAATTATCGTTGAACTCCTATTAAGTCAGCAATGCACTTGCAAATAATGCAAGGCTAACAACTTGCACAGTCTAGTGACAGGCACTTTGTAAGGTTGACTGTCTGCCCTTTTACTATTTTTTTAAAAATAATCTATGGGCATTGTTGTGGAATTACCTACTTATACTGATTGCTGACCTACGAATAAATATTGCTGACTTAAACTTTGCCTGCCATAATCCATAAATGAAGAGCGCATTAAACATTTATAATCTTATGTTGTGTTATGTTTTTAGTGAAAACTGTGAATTTTTCGCATGATTTAACAAATAAAAATAAAGAAATAAAAAAAGAAAATGACTTGAAATGGCCTCATTGACTCCTGATTCCAGAGTTTTGTTCCAGAAATTATAATTGTAATGTAGAATAGAAGATAAATACTCTCTCTCTCTTTCTCTCTCTGTGTATACAATAGTTTTGGTATAAACTATAAAATAAAGAATAAATTGGTTGATAAATTTCATATTTAGTATTAGGTTTTACTTAATTTTGGAAACTACATAGGGCATTCGGGCGTTATTGAAATTTATTTAGATGAAATAGAACTAAACAAACTATATATACTACACCGCTACGGACTATATCCTTAAAAAATCAGAAATAATTTAATCGTTAGAAACTGGACTGAGAATTTTAGGTCTCATCGGTAAAATTCCGCAGTTTCTATTACCTTTCGTAATTCTCAAGGCGTGTGATCACCTTTTAAGATCCCAACCAAAGCCCCATGTGACCGAAGTTTCCACATAATGGCAACTCGCGATAATCTTTAGCACTAGTCGTATCTTGCCAGAGACCGAAACAGTATAAAAGACAATTGCACCACTGGCCCACTGTGTGACGTAACAAATTGTTTCGTTCTGACCGCAAAAGCCACTTGTTTTACTAGTTCAGTTTTATTGTATAATCTAATGTTAATTCACTTGCGCAGGTAATTGTGTCAAATACCATAGTAAATTGATTGCATTCATTTAATAGTACTACTACCTACCTACTTATTTGACCAGCGTTTCGAGCACGTATACGCCCGCCGCCGCCGCCCGGAATGTGAACTATGATTGGCTAAAAACTAGTCATAATCATAATAAACAAACAAAACAAACAAACTTCTGCAAATGTTTTTCAATCTGTACTTTAAGATGCAATTAAACTTTTTTTTTATAATAGTGTAGTCTGTGCCAATTTAAACATCATCATCATCAACCATAATATATACAGGGTGTTAAGGTAAACAGTTGAAGTCTATAAGGGGTAATTGTACCAATGATACTGAACAACTTTCCCTCAGACATTATAGGAAATTCTTTAAAAAAGAATTGGACTTCCCATTGAAAAGTAGATTTTTTTTACGCATTTCCTATAGGTTTCTTAGGGGTAGTTGTTCAGTATCATGGATACAATCACCCCTTAAAGTAATGCAACTAGCTGTTTACCCTAACACCCTGTAGACGTCTATACTAGATACGTCCCACTGCATGCCTACTCTCAGCAAGCAAGCAAGTTAGTAAGGTAATGATCTTAAAAGCAATAATACATACATACTTTAGGAGCTGCTGTAGACCATCGAACTCAAATCATTTCAACTATGGGACAGGGAAATGGGGAAAACTAGCTGTTCCGTACATTTGAATCGTTCTTCGATTCGATTCTTCGTTCTTTGATTGGCAAGTACCTTACCTAACACGATAAGAATAACTATACGGATTATTTGTTTGTTTTCATGTTATGATTATGAAAACATGTTTCGAGACAGTTACGACCGGACACTGAATGGTACAATAGTTATTTGATCTTAGCATTCTAATTCAGAGTTCAGACACATACAACGTAGGCAGATTTTTAAGACGATGATCAGACCTTTAAACTAAGCACCTTTTTCGATGTGATGAACGACGAAATAGCCAAAAAAAATTAGCTGTTCTATACAAACTACAATCCTACTCGATCCCACAGGTACGGGATAGCCGAATTTTTTTTTTTTAATTTTGTTTATGGTCCCATAGAGAATCCTGTTCAGTTTCATGGCCTGATCTGATCATCTCCGGACCATCTCAGCAAATAATTTGTAGTTTTACTGAAAAAATTTCGACAAACAAACAATGCTTTCAAAATCGTATCCCTTAGTCGTCTCGTACTACTCCCACAGAAAGAAATGGTGTGGTCCATTCTATTCTAAGCCGGAAGTAAACGAGGCCACATGTATTTCAATTCAAGCACAGGAGTGCGATTTTTGAATCTTATTCGCAGAGTTCAGCAGTTGAAAATGTGAAAATTACTATGGAGATACGCATCTTTCTACTGCTGATTTGACTTTCAAAATTGCACTCCTGAAGTATGATTTTTGAAAGTCAAATCAGCAGTAGAAAGATGCTTATCTCCACAGTAATTTTGACATTTTCAACTGCTGAACTCAGCAAATGAGATTCAAAAATCGCACTCCTGAACATAATGTTCTGTCATCTATGATTTCAAGATAGATGTCTATTTTTTTTATAAAACAATGGACATTGTGACACCGATTGTCTTGTGCCATTTTAAGTACCATAACCTAGCCCGAGCTTGTGTAATGATAACTAAACAATTAAAAATAATACATCAAATATTCATGATATTCATTCAATACCTATTCATCATACAAAATAATATTTGCCCGTTCAGGGATTCGACTCCACGACCCTCGCATCAGCAGGCGGGTTCTATCTCTATCAAATGTCTGGCTAGATACTCTTTCTTAACTGTGGTTGTAGGTGTGGTACTGTTGTTTTATGTTCACCTTCCTACATTACGTTTGTTTGCGTTAACAATTTCCTCTTTAATTATTTATGCATTGACAGTCATACAGCAATCACAACTAGTCCTATAACATTTTTAATGCAAATGAATAAATTGTAATTCTTGTAAGTACACTGATTAGTAATCAATATTATTAATAATACATTCACGTACGGGAGTCGAGACTACAAGATAATGAATCATTCGATAAAATAACACGAACGTTAAAATACCCACTCATCAATTTTTTTTAACACCACTGTGATTAACACGTCGGTCGGTAATTTACTGTGCTATAAAGTAACTGGTTTTTGTTACCTAATTATGTCCTATTAGGCTTAACTATTAGGTATATATTAGTCTTTTTGCTGAATAGGTAGGCAGATATTTACGGCACGCGACTAAAATCTTGTTCCTTATTTGAAACATAATATTATGTTTTAATTAACTCAACTCAACTCAACTCAAAATATATTTATTCAAAATAGGATACAATGTACCTCTTTTCGAACGTCACAATCTAAAAAGTCAGAGATTTTGCTATATAAATTATGTCAAACTGGAATCGCACCACGCATTTGTGTCTTCAATATAGTCAATTATTTTATAATATGCCTTGCCAGATAAAGACTTCTTAATATGTGATTTAAACTTTCTTTCAGATAAATTTAATATATCGTCAGGAATTTTATTGTAAAAACGTATACAGTAGCCCATAAATGATGTATTGACCCTACTGAGTCTGAACACAGGGGTGTCAAGTTTATTTTTGTTTCTAAGATTATTGTGCCAGTCACTGTTCTTTGGAAATTGCTCAATATTTTTACGGACATGCATGATGTTTTCGTATATAAATTGACCAGCAACGGTTAAAATATTAACGTCTTTAAAACGGTCCCTAAGCGAGTCTCGACGAGATTCTACAACGTGTTAATGAATTAACGCAAAACTAGAAAGTAGTTTGTTTAGAATCGAGAGCAGAATCGAATTATCATGGTTTCAACATAGGTAATTTTTTTTCAAAATATTAAATAATTTTTTTGCGAAATTTAATATATTTACTGAACCCGGTGACAACCCACCGCACGGGCACACTCACCCTACTTACTACCAAAACAAGATTATAAAAATGGATCCATGAGTACGTTAGCGCTTTCATTCATTGCTGAAATGATAACAAATCATTTTTGCCTCAAAACTTAAAATGCGAATAACTTTAAATTTTAACTATCAAAATAATGAAATTATTGTTGCAATATAATTATTTTGTTATAAATCAGTTGGGGTGTATGAGGTTTTGCGCTAATTCATTAACACGTTGTATATGTGGGCCCCACTGAAGTTTTGCGTCTAAAGTTAGTCGAGTCGGTACTGCAGTTTTGTATGGGACAGCAGATTTTTATTATTTTTTCTCGATGTTGTCTCCATAGTGAAAGTTGTTCAGTTTGATGGTCTGAAGCACCCCCTTAAGTATTACTAGGGTGTTTTGTTACACCCTGTATATGATATGTATAGCTTAAACCCTGAAGAAGAGCTTCATCATTAGATTGCCTTCTACTTCTGTATTATCCTGCTTGTAACAATCTACAGAAATAATCTAAGTTCTTATTCTTTTAGACATCAATTTATGCAACTTAAAAAACTTAACTGTAAAGTAGAAAACCGTTGATTACCTTGAAAATTAACGGTTGTGAAGGATAACTAAACGGTGTTTGTAGATAACAATCGCATAACACATAAACAAAATTTTAACAAAAAATTAAAACCGCCTTCAAAAAAACTAAAAAGTTAAAAAATAATATTGAAGCCTATGACTTTTTCGTTCGCATCATAAGAATATTAATTTGTTTTATTGAAGTCGCTGTCAAGCCGGTACGATTCGCGACATGGCATGCATTTTTTTGCTTGGCTTGACACCGACTTCTATAAAACAAATTAATATTCTTAAGATGCGAACGAAAAAGTCATAGGCTTCAATATTATTTTTTAACTTTTTAGTTTTTTTTTAAGGCGGTTTTAATTTTTTGTTAAAATTTTGTTTATTTCACAATTTTCAGTGGTGAATTCATTAGTTCGATTTAATAGGAGTGCTTTAAATTAAAAAACGCACTAGTCGGCAGTACGATTTTCGAAGGTTCCCCTCGATTTCTCTGGGATCCCATCATTAGATCCTGGTTTCCTTATCATGGTACCACCCTCGGGACATCTCCTTTCCAACAAAAAAAGAATCATCAAAATCGGTTCATACACGACGAAGTTATCCGCGAACACACATAAAAAAAAAAAAAAAAATATATACGGTCGCACTGAGAAACCTCCTCCTTTTTTGAAGTCGGTTAAAAACGTCCATTTAGTACAAGTACAAAAGGAAACCAACGGCATTGTATTCAATTTTGAATGGTGCATTATTTAAGAATTACAAGGAGAAAGTTGTAGATTACTCAGATTACGAGCAACTTTATCCTGATGACTAATAGTTACAAAATAATTAAATTTTTAAGGTTAGGAATGACTGGGTGAAGATTATTTGTAGAAATTGATTGTTTGTTTGTCCACGCAAAAAGGGTTCGGTTGTCGGATTTTGAGGAGTAATTGAGGCAGGGCATACATACAGACAGACAGACAAAATGGACGAAAATATAAGGATTCCTTTTTTTTAAAGTTGATTGGTTTCAAATGCCAACAACTGGATCCTTCTTGCGTGGACGCCCACAATTTAAAAGTAACGTACACGGATAATATTTTTAAACGTAGGGAGAAGCCCTAAATTATCCTTAAAAAAACATGAAATATTAGTACCTTACCTACCTAATATTCCTATATTTGATTTGATCAGAAAATATGAAATATGCTATTAGGTAAGTAGATAAACAAGAAGCAATAAACTATTATGACTATGACTATGACTATAATTTCATAGAACCACAAATCATTAAATAAATTCTCCCATCACATTAGGTAGGTAATTAACAAAAAAATTTAGTTGCAGATAATTTTTCGATACCGTATTGTTGATTTTCTCAGGGATCAGGGATACCAGACTGGCATTTAATTAAAATAAAATGCACTAAAAACGTCATATTTGAGCATTTCTATAACTGCATAAAGAGCCGGTAGTTTTGTAGCCAAGATTCTAAGCACCCTGATAGGGATTACAGTTGTGAGTTTAACGCAAATACGTCTATGATTGCTAGTTCTGCATTTTTACTCTAAAAATGAGTATTGTTATCAAAGTATCCTATGTTCAAAATAGAAATCTAGGTTACGGCGTTTAGTAAGTCTTCCAGCGTAGTTGTATCGACCTCCAGTCAGTCAGGTCAGTAAACTGAAGACAATGAGGCGTGGGAAATGCGATAATTGCCCCTTCCACTTTACCTCAGCGTAGCTTTTTGTTTAGAATTATTGAGGAACTAACTTAGGCTGGTTGTACATACTGTGTGTTTACAATGATCACGATAATATTGATGATTGAGATTTCATAAACAGTATCGATTACGGTTATAGTGACAACTTATTTACAAAAGCAATCACATAGGTTAGGCACCTACGCAGAGGATGCTTTTGTGTGTCTCCACGAATGCATACTAGTGGAGTCATACCTACAAGGAACATGTTTTATTCCAGATCTTTTTAGGGTTCCGTACCCAAAGGGTGAAAACGGGACCCTATTACTAAGCCTACGTTGTCCGTCCGTCCGTCCGTCCGTCCGTCCGTCCGTCCGTCCGTCCGTCCGTCTGTCCTTCTGTCCGTCCGTCCGTCTGTCCTACCTATTTAGGGCTGTAACTTTTGAACCGTAATAGCTAGATAGTTGAAATTTTCTCAGATTATGCGTTATTACGGCGGATTCGTTAACAAATAATATTTTTTTTTTTTTTTTTTTTTTTATGTTCGATAGGTAAACATTTGACCCCAATCTCACCTGATGATGAGTGATGATGAGGCCGAAGATGTAGCATGCTTACCTAGAAAGATGCCTATTCACTCTTGCCTTGAAGAGGCCCAGGCCTTGTCAAAAAGTTAAAAATTAAGGGGGGTTTTCAACAAGAAACTAGTTTTTATCAACGTTTTTTCTTCACGCTCTATCGTAAAAACGGTAATACATGCAAGCGTCAAACTTAGTGTGATTATAGAGCAAACGCTACAGAATAACAGCAAATACTAAAAACCGGCCAAGTGTGAGTCGGTCTTGTGCTAAAGGTCCCGGACAAAAAAAAAAGTTTTTCTAAGTTAATAATGTTGTGTTCTGTGGTGGTATGGTACGAAACCCTCGGTGCGCGAGTAGCCCGACTCGCACTTGACCGGTTTTATTTGTTTAATTTTTCTATCGTAAAAACGGCAATACATACAAGCGCCAAAATTGGTTTGATTATACACTCAACTCAGAGGCATAACTTAACACATGTACTCTACTATTTCTTCAAAATGAATTTTTATAATTTCATTCTTGTTGCAATATTGAATTAGGTGGTGCAATTCTTTCTTTGTTAAGGGTTCTTTAGGTTGAGGGGTATGTATATTTGTCGACGACGACCGGGTTGGTGTAATGGTTACCACGCCGGACTGCCAAACTAGGGTCCTGGGTTCGTATCCCGGTTCGGTCACGGATGTTATATGTTTGTGCCGTTGTTGTATGGTACCCATAACAAAAAGCCTATGGCTTACTTGGAATCATTACAATGTATGTGCCTGTGAGCGTCATTCATTTGTATCATTTCTATTGTTATTATTAATAAATTATTAGGTGAACCTTTTCAAAAATAAACGTAAAATGAATCAAGTGTGATAAGGTTTATTTAAGGTAAAATAAATAAAAAATTAGAATAACGCTGTTTTTTAAAGTGTCATTTGAGAAGGGTGGGCGTTTAGAAGTGTAGATCACAGTCACAGAATAGGTAATAGTACTTATACATTAGCTCTACATAGCACAGTCTAAAGTAAAATAGCAAATAATAAAACCTGTCAAGTGTGTGTTGGGCTCGCGCTAATGATTCAGGAGTTCTTTTTTAGTATGGAACGTTCGGTGGGCGCGTCCGTCTCGCACATGACCAGTTTTTTTTAGAATGCAGCCGTAGCAAGGTTCATTTTATAAGGTTTCAGGATGGAGTTAGAAGGTTGACCTTTTGTAAGCCCTTGTCCTTATGATTCCGGTGTTCACAGCCAAGAAAGTTTAATTTTGATACCTATATGTTTAAACTATTAAAGTATGTACACATATTTCTTTGATGTTTGGCAGATTTCCTTGAACAGGTATATGTACATATAAAGATTGTTTCTATACTCGTGAACATCTAAAACCAAGATGGTTTTAGATAATCATTTCAGTCATTATTTCAGTAACTAGTTTAAGGAGCTAAAGTGCTTGACGTTGTTCGGTTATAAATTATAAATGAATTTTTGTGACATATTCCTCTTATGTAGAGTCGATGACAGACATAATATGGCAGGGTGAAGCGATCTGCCAATCGCATTTTCACTACAATGGGGATGAAGTTAATGATTTGAACTGTCTTCTGTATTCATAACACAGAAGATTGAGCTCAGCAGCGCGCATTAGGAGATACCTGTAGTCAGTACTTGACTATCATGCTAAAAGGTATAATGTAGTAACACTAGCTACAGAATGTAAAGTTACTGCTAATGTTAACATAAGAGGAAATATACATTCTCTGGGTAACCCTGTACCGCCCTCGGCCTCGTCATCGCTGACCTGAGAAATAAGACCAATATAAAAACAACCCTAGTATATCTGATTTGCATTTTTGTAACAGCTTTAAAACTCTAGCATATTACATTCTAACGTACAAAAATCCGTCTCTATTCGTGATTATAATTTCTAACGACTTCTGAATCTTAAATCTGAGTACCGATCGCACAGGCATGCAGGTTTCCATTCACCAATTTCAAAATAGAACTGACTAAAATCTGTCCTTGATGACTAACATAAATGTCATGCGAAGAAAGTTCCGTGTGTAAACACCTTTATACCGTTATCTTAACTTTAACAGTTACACAAAACTTACCTTTATCTCAAAATATTTCCTTATTCAGCTTCTTAATAAATACACATACACTACACATCACATTTTATATTAAAAACTTAATAAATAAACACGTTATTAACACAAAACATCGTTGATCTTACGAAGTTTCCTCTACAAAGTTTGAAACGTACTGTCAAAAACTTGCACCACCGGTATACTGGATTTGTATTATACACATCCCTTTCTATCTATCATTAAACTATATGGAAGAGAGAGGCAGCTAATATCTGTATGTTACGTCTTCCACGGATGGCAGATAGAGCCTTTTTGCACAGGTAAAAGTAACGGCGTTTTTCTTAAGATGCGTGAGTGGAGATAGAATACGCGAGGTTAGTGTTGTTAGAGTGAGACAGAGAATGTTAGGTCATGTTAGGGCGGATGAAACAGCTGGATTAGGGTCATTGGAGTATTATGGTGAAATGCATCAGTCGAAAATGGATTGGAATTTGACCAGTTTATAAAAAAGTATATCAGTATGTCTATCTTGTTGATTAAAATAATGTACCTAACTCAGACGTATCTAACAGACACGAAGTGAATGTATCGACCTTGAATCTTAAAGATATTTTTCGTTAAAAGCTTTGGCTGTGGCCTCTATTTTGATTCTATTTAAAATGCCATAAGTGCACGCTTTTAATATACCATATATTTTTTATAAATAATGTTTAAAAAACAGAATCACTATAAAGATGCATGCGAATGTTGTAGGTAGGTACAAAAAATAGGTACACACGGCAAAACCAAAATAAGCTGGTCGCGCATAGGTAGAGTAATATATGACGTCGCGCGGCCAGCTTATGTTTGTTTTGTGTAGCTTGATGTTTCGCCGTGTGTACAGTACTTTGGAAAAATATCTGTAGAAATTATTATGTCAATTTAGTACCAACGAAAAATGTTTAAATATTTTTCTATCTGGTTATGGTAGAGTAAGTAAAGCGCCATCTATGAGATTTATCTCAAACTAGCAAACTAGCTAGCTGTGGTATTGAGATAATATGATTTCTGATTTGATCTAGCTAAGGAATTGATGTCTTTATACTTCTATGAAATATAGCTAGATGGACGATTTGCCTACAGATTTGTTTATACTGCATAATGTTTTACAATAATTTGTTTTAGGTAGGTAGTTCTTAATTTGAAATCAATATTGTGTAAAATAATGTTTCTATAACTTATTTACTTACTTAGCCCACTTGCGGACGTGCGTCACCTGCGTGGACCTGGGTTAATATTTAATAATATATCTATTTCTATCATCATCATATTTTTATTAAGTATGAAAAAACATGAGTTAGCTTTTTTCACTGAGTTAATTGCTAACCCAGGATGACGCAAGTGGACCATACCTATATTTATGAATGATTTCTGTTGTGATAATATGAATACAGATCCTGACACTTTTTCAACAGGATGATCAGTCAGACAGAAAAACTGAAAAACTTTCTCTATAGCACCAAAATCGAAACCACGAAAAAAAAAACTGTTCCATACAAAACTGCAAACCTACTCGAGCCACACGTATAAGACAGCAGATTTTTTTACGATTTTGATGTTAGTCCCATAGAGACAGTTGTTAAGTATGATGGTGTGATCGTCCCCTTAAAAAATTTCAGCATAATTTAAGAAGGACCCTGTATATTATGGTTTGAGGCACCCTTCAATTTGTAATACATTTAAATGAACACCCTGTATATTATACCTACTCCAAGCCTACTCCAAATAGTTTGAATAAACTGTATTCTTTTTTCAAATATTATTGATTTTGAACATGTTACAGCCATGTTGTGCTATTTCGAATCAAATTAAAGATTGAAAAATTCAGTCTCGGGCGGGACTTGAAACCGCACCCTTCCAAACCGGGGAAGTGCGTTATCCAATTTCGCTAAAGATCCCACTAGCCAGAGAACGAATTTTTCAATCTGTTGCGTCTTGAGGGGACGTGAGCGACATCTACTGGCAGTTATTACAAACTAGCCAACCCGCAAGTTCAGCATTACAACTGAAATTCATACGGTATAGATGACACACCCTGTTCCAATTTCATATATTATTGATTTTGAACATGTTACAGCCATGTTGTGCTATTTCGAATCAAATTAAAGATTGAAAAATTCAGTCTCGGGCGGGGACTTGAACTTGGATAACGCACTTCCCCGGTTTGGAAGGGTGCGGGTTCAAGTCCCGCCCGAGACTGAATTTTTCAATCTTTAATTTGAACTGTATTCTTGCATAATACTCATGAATGATATTATAATTTTATTAATAACGAGCATTTACCCGCGACTTCGTCCGCATAATTTATATACCAGATTTTAAGTCACATCATAAGCTATCAAACAAAAAAAGTTTCATCAAAATCGGTTCAGTAGTTTTTGCATGATGCTCGAACAAATAAACACACAAACAAACAAACAAACAGACAAAAATCCAAAAATTGGTGATTTGGAATCAGGGACATCTAAAAACCATATCGTATTCTTTTTTTGTAAATATCTTCAATGTACGCACGGCGACAGATCAACGTACCCATGGTTCGACCTTATGTCCATGAACATAGAGTTCAACTATGGGTAGGTTAATCTGTCGCCGTGTACTTACAGACACACTTCTGTTACAGTTTTATAATAGTTTAGATTGGTTGTGCGCAGATTGCTACTTTGAGCTTTATACTTGGACATTATAGGTACGATCGGTTTAAAATTACAATATACACTTCCTTCACTTTATATAATTTTTGATGTGGTCCTAAAATCAGTACCTATACCTACTATTGTTGTATACAGGTTGTAAACTTAAAAATAAATTAGTTACCCTACATTTTCGACTCAGTAAAGTCAACACATCTTTCATGGGGCACTGTATACGCTTTTATAATAAGATACCAGAGGATATTCTAAACTTACCAGACATAAAGTTTAAGTCCCATGTTAAACAAGTCCTCTGTAAAAAAGGTTACTATAAACTCGATGATTATTTGAATGACCAAAATGTCTGGTCTTGACAATTTTACACTACTATGTAATGCAATATTGTATTTTAATTGTACTTTGTACATTTTGTTTTGTTTAATAGATGTGTGTTGTAAAAATGACGTCAAAAAGCTATCTATATGATATTATAGGTTGGTATGGTATTATTAGGTTGTCTGGAAGAAATCGCTTCTTAGCGATAAGACCGCCTTATTTTGTGCCTTTTGTATTTTTTCTCTGTATTTTACTCTTATGTCTTGGTGTAAAATAAAGTATATTTGTTTGTTTGTTTGTTTGTTTATTTTGAATAAAAAAATTTTGAATTTTGAATTTTGTATTTTGAAAATACTTCAGACCATCAAACTGAGCAACATGGAAATCGTGAAAAAATCAGGTGTTCCGTATACAACGGTGACTCGCTTCGATCAAGTATAGGGGACTCGACCCAAATGTATGAAACATGTTTATTTCGCGTTTTCAATGTTAGTCCCTCACTGAAAGTTGTTCAGTTTGATGGTCTAAGCACCTCGTTAAACATGTAACGCATTTAAGTTTGCACCCCGTACAAATAGGTATGCTTTCATTAAAGGGATACAATGATATTATTATATGTTGGGATACCTATAATAGTATATTTTGCTTTGCAAGTAACTGTAATATTATATTAGAGCATTGTCAGCCATGACACTGCGTGTACGTGAAAGGTCCCGCTCCGGTGACCTTGGGCCGGCGCGAGTATGCGATAGGGTCGATACCTTCCGAAAACGAAAAATACATATGTATTTACCTACCTAGGTGATATTTAATTTACGTAAAGTAAATATAATGTATTATCATTGCAGTTAGTATTGTAGTGTCCATTTCACGTCATGCTCGATACCCTAATATAAGTGTAGGTAGCAAATGTAACAATCAATTATTATATTCCTAATCAGGTACCTAGGTCAAAGTCGTGTATTTTTTTAAATCGAGGTTGTAGGTGGGTATTATCGGGAAAAAAGTACCTAGGGGGCGTGATCAATCATCAAAATTAAAATACCTACATTTTGAATAAACTGTTTTAAAGGACGTTAAGTATGAGTAGGCAGGTAGGAAACACAACAATAAACTCGACATGACATGTTTCCGCACGTGACAATAAAGTCGTGTACCTACTCGCGTCGTCCACTGAGTCGAGCGAGCGAGAACATCCTTGAGATTCGGCCGTCATTGACATGACGTCCCACCCGCTCGCAACCCGCATTCCTACCCGCGCTCGCCCCCGACCCGCACACATAGTCGCGAGCGCTTTTACGAGCACACATGCATGAGTGTCGCTTCTTTTCGCGTAGTGTATATTTTCTTTGGCATTGTTATATTAGAACAAGGGAGCGCGTAATTTCTCTATGATTAGAACACACGGTGAAGGTGACAGATCAACCTGCCCCTTAGATTAAAAACTTTTCGCTTATGACCTACCCATAGTTGAACTCCATGCAAGAAGCTTGAAATTTTTTCAAGCTTCTTGACTCCATGTCCATGAACATTTAATAGTTGATATGAGTAGGTTGATCGGTCGCCGTGTGTACTTAGTCTAAATAAAATATAACGACAGTGTATCATAAAAATGTTTATTTACAAAATGTGCCCACACACAGAGTATGAAACTAAAGCTAATTATAGGTACAGTAAAGTCGGTGGGACACTGTAAGTAGAATACTGATGAAAATGCTTCAAATGTCTTCGTCACTAGTGTTTCTAGTATTGTTCCTCTTAATTTCGACATACTGTGGTACGTAAGTTTGCTTACGGAAACCTGTGACTGACATTTCTAGTCTTCTCTTCCTACTATCTGGGTTCAGCCAGCTGTTTATATTCTTTGAATTTTGATTCACACTTCTGTAATGTCCATTTATTTGCGGCACATACGTTTGTATTGTTGTTGTTTCATTGTCCTCCTTTGACTCAGTAGTAGCTTCTGTTGTGGTAGTTATTTTATTATATGTATACAATTTTGTATTTGTTTCTATTTCATTCTTCAGTTTAACGATGAGAGTTCTCGGTTCAATACCTATTGTTTCGTCCTCATCTTTCGTATGAAATCTGTCTTGAGAATTTCTTCTACTTATTTCTGGTTGTACTTGTTCATTGCTTACTTGTGATATATTTTCGTATTCTAAAACAGTAGTACTTGGAGAGGTATAATGATCTGGAACTTTTGCATCTTCAGCATTGAACTTGACTATGTTTGGTGGATTTGTTGACCAAACGTTAATTTCTGAGCTCGATGTGGCTGTATCGAAATATGGTGTCGTGGTTGTTATCATTGGTAGTGTAGAGGTGGATATGGGCGGTGGTGGAGCTGGAGTCAACCTTGCTTCAACATTAATTATACCAGAACTACCCAAGTGGTAATCTTCAACTTGTGTAGACGTTAGCATTGGCATCTCTGTTGCATACCGAAGTGTTGTTGTTTGACTAGGACTTTCAGTAGAACTTTGTTCTTTTTTAGTTTCAACTGTGGGATAAACATTTACGTGAACAATCATTTTTGGTTCTGGTTCTGTTTTTTCTTTTACCCGCCAATTATCTAAGTTTTTGTGTATTTTTTTATCAGAAAGTATTCTTGGCCTTTTGAATATAGTACTGGTCCTTCTAATTGGAGTTGTAGACCTTCTTCTGAATTGTATTTTAGCAGGTCTAGATGTCGTTATGCGAATTTTATTTGAAGCAGATGGCGTACTATCATATGTTTCTAACCCTTTGTAATCCATGTTTGAAGGTTTCATAGGAAACAGGTTAAGCATAACGCTGAATGACTGTGGTGTATTTGTGGGTAGCAGATCTATGTTTTTGTGTTCATCTGAACCTTTCTGAAGTAAATCGGTGTTTTGATTATTAATATTATCATTACATTTCATTCCCATGCAATTCCTTTTGCTATGTGTTATTGGTCTGAACATTGGTATATTGGTGGAAAATTTGTCCTTTACCAGGCTTGGTGTAACAACTGGTGAAAATCTCCAGAAACCATCAGCTAATAGGTTAACATCTCCGGGACTTTCTGGTTTGAAACTGAATAAAGGATCAGATTGATGATTTGATTTGAATGTTTCTGCTTTATTCGAACTTTGTAACAATAAATCTAAAGTAGGCGATGTCGCTTTAGGTTGATTTTTACCATCTGTTACAGGTTCCATATACACTCCAGAGAAAGCTATATGGGTACTTGTAGGTAATGTGTACATATCTCCAAATTTCGCATTAATTGTCTTTTCTAGATATTTGATAACTTGTTGGAGATTCTTCAATCTTTGAGCGTTGCGGTAGCTTTCTACCCAACTTTTAGATCCATAAGTTTGACTAAACGGTGTTGGAGTCGGACTTCTGTATTCAAAAATAAAAGGTCTTGGGCTCGTTCTTCTTATTGAGGAGGTTTTATAGGACATAATTGGTGCGAATGTAGGTTTTGTATTCGAATAATTACTTATAAGATATCTTCCCCTATGTTTTAAAGGTGCTGTTTCTGATGTATCAACGTATGTGCTTTCCTGCATAGCATTGACGAGTAGTGGCATACGTTCGAAGTAATCTTGATCGAAACCGAAATAGCTTCGGTCTAATCTGTCGGCGACTGGGTTGTCACTTGATTCATTTGTTTTGCTTCTATTTCTTTGTACTAAGCTAGATTCTACAGCAATAGCATATTCGTAGATGAGTAGAATTACCTGTAACAAAATTAAAAATACATCTAAGTAATTTTTTCATGTGTACTATCGCTATCTTAGTGATAATGAGTTTCCAGACTATTTTCTTTAGACTTTTTTTTTAAATTTATTTATCTAAAACAAAATCAATACATTATAATATCATACAAAGCCACCCTACGAAAACCACGTATGGTTTATATGAGGTGTGGCGAGTTCACTTTATACATTATTACATTCTTGTTATATATTTGCTATATTTCTTATTTACTTGAGGAGTGTCTATTATTATTATTTGTGGTTGGGCTATTGCAAGCAAGGGTCGTTGTAACACGGAGACCAGCGTTGGTCCTTTTGTGTTCGCCTCAAGCTCACCCATATTTACGCATACCTCCGAACTTATGGAATTTTCTTTTCATTCTCGGGAATGCAGGTTTCCTCACGATGTTTTCCTTCACCGCCGAGCTAGTAAATGATAAATACAACCGTACATAAATTCCGAAGAACTTAGTGGTACAGGCCAGGAATCGAACCGCGGCCTCAGGATTGAGGCGCTAGCTCTCTTCCGTATGGGCTATCATCGCTCTTAAAAGTGAGGAGTGTCTAAGGATTTTGAATATTTTTAGTAGAGACAACAATATATTACAGCGTTTTTTTTACGCAGCGCCGTAGACACAGCATAAGAATGAGTAATCTGTAGATAAGGAAATAAAGCCTCGTTATAATTATTAAAAGTGAAGTAGACAATTTAATACTAATTTATTTTTATAAGTTTTCAGAAGTAGAATAATTTTAACAAAAGAAAGGAAAAATAACACCACTTGGCATTTAAACCTAACAAAAACACTTTGCATTTAGGTAAGTAGGTATCAAAATAAAAAATAGTAATCACAGCAATTCGTGTTTTAATACAGATCAAAAATATTTTGATCCATAGGATTGGCATTGTAATCATCAGCAGTGTCCTGTTTGGAATCATGTTGATTAATTTCTAAGTATATCGGTCTGCTTTCTGGCAGCATAGACTTCAATTGTCTTGGTTTTACTTCTTCAAAATGCAGTAACACATTCGAAGAATCAATTGATTTAATCGTTACTGGTCCGTATTGTAATGAACTATAGTTGTCTTTTTTGTATTTTTCGTACCATTGCGATTCCGGTCTTATACTTCTGTTTAAAGTATCTATTTGTTTCATACTCTCTTCTTCCTGTATGTCATCTTCAGTAGGCCTGTTTTCTTCAAAGTCATCAACATTTTCTGGCGTACTTGTGCTTTGGGGTGGTAATGATGTTATGTCTTTGGATCTTTTTCTTGTGATGTTTTCTTTACTGTAATTCATTGCGGTCTTTGATAATTCATATTTTAGATATGAGTCAGTAGTTGACGGAGTAGTAGCTTTAGTTGATGATGTGGTTACGGTCGTTTCTTTTCTTTTCGGTGAAGAAGGAGTGGTAGAAACACTTATTTGGTTTAAATTAAATAAATGGGGACCTACCGCTTTATTGGTAGGTTTCAGTTTATTTATTGGAAATTTGTGGTATTTTTCTGTGTTTAGTTTTAAGCCTGGTAGTCTTATTACATTTAACTCGTTGTTATCATACTCATCATTCGTAGTTGTATCGTAATCATTGTACTCATCTTTATAATTTGGCGTTGTAATTGATTTCAGAATATCGTAATACTTAGTAGTATGTTCTTCTGCAGTATCATCTTTGTCGGCAGATACTTGGTTTTTAATTATTGTTTGTGTATTTTTTTGCATTGGCTCTGTAGTCTCTTCTTTTGTATAAAGTGCTTTTGTGGCTTCAAGGTATCCTTTAGAAGAAGTAGTGGCAGGTATAATATAGTTTTTATAAACTTTCTTCATAAAGTCCAGTTCCAAACTATCATCTGCAATATCGCTAGAGTTTTGCTCTAAAGTTTGTTTCGGAACTCTGTTTGTTTTACCTTCATTACTAGACTTGGTATTATTAATTGTTGTTCTTAAAATTGTTTTAGTAGCAGTCGTTGATTTTGCTTTTGTGTTGAACATTTTAGATTTTGTAGTGCCCAGGGTTTTCAATGTAGTGGTATGAATCGTGTTATCTTTCTTAATAATATTATTATTTACTTTTTCGTTACACGATGATTTTGCAATCATAATTTCAGGTATCAGTTCTTGAATATTTGATAAAAGCTTACTAAGCAACACGCCTAACTTTTTTGGGCATTTGCATCCTTCAGATTTTGTAACTGTAATTTTTGTATAATCAGTTACTGTTTTGTTCAGCAGCTTTTTCTGCTTGGTAATAAGGTGACCTTGTTTCCGTGTTTTTGTTAGTAAATCTCGTTTGGATGCTTTTTCGGTTTGAGTCACTACGTCTACAGGTCGTGTTGAACCAGAATTAACTTTCTCACTAATCATCTTATCAAAATAATTTAGTATCCTTTGGTAGTCTCGAATCTTCCTTATTTTCCTGTAATAGTCTAAATTGCTGCTTGGAAGTTTCAAGTAACCAATAGGTGAACTTTTGTAATCTATTTCGTATGTTTTTGCTCCAGGGTTTTTGATCCAATTCTTAGAGTCTGAAAACACATTTTTCTTGTATGCAAATTCGGTTGTGTCTTTTCTTTCGTATACAGGACTTGAACTTGAATCTTCTATTAATTTTTCCAAGTACCTGTTGTTTTTTAAAGCCTTTAGTATGATGGGGAGAAGTTTAATTGTCGTTGGATCTATGTTGAGTTTGGCTTTGTTATATTTGGCGTCGAATGGAGCACCGTCGTTGAACAAGCTGATCCAGTTGGGTTTTTTGTTAGATTTTTGATCTAAATTCGTTTCTGTACTAACGTTGTATTCGTAGACAAGGAGAACAGTCTGAAATGAGATAAAATGTTTGCATTAGAAGTCAATTCAATTCAATTATAGTTTATTGCACAAATGCACACCAACCTACCCCTGTGGGATAGTGGCGTGAGTATGTAAAACAGATTATATTAATTTTGAATAAAGAAAAAGAATTACAAGTAGGCGGCGGTAAGGCGGTCTTAGTCCAGACAACGTTTGGGGAAAGGAATTAACATACGAAAATCCAAAAGTCGTCTTCATTATCATTGGTTTAAAAAAAGGCCAATAAACTATTTTTTCGGTATTACAGTGGCTGCAAATGTATTTGGATATCATACAATTTTAGTATGGTTGATGTAATTCAGTAAAGTAATTTTTAAGTTAGTACATAAATGTTTAAGTACATGAAGGAAAGCTATGTAGTAATAAATACATACAATAATAGTGTAAGTGCTAAACAAGTAATAAATAAGTTACTTACCGTAATAAATAAAACAAATTATAGACAATATTTTTCTAAATAAATATCATTTAAACTATTGCAGAAACATTTATCCTTACAAAAACAAAGTAAGAAATGATTAGTAGAAATAACAAAAAAACTAAAAAATATTTTAATGACTGTTACGTTAAATATGTTATATTAAAACTATTGCAGACACACTTTGTCCTTACAAAAAGAAAATAAGAAATGATTAGCAGAAATAGCAAGAGAACAATTGTTGAAACATTCGCCTACTACCATTTATCCAATAATTTTCGAGAACATAGTAATTATGCTCACGACCATATTCTTCAAAATACTAATGATACTTGATACTGAATCAGGCTCACGCCCGCCACTTTTTTTTTGAATGGCCAGTGGACACGCACAGAAAAGGCAGTATTGTTACAAACCGCACATAAGTTAATAACTCATTGACACAAGCCTGATCCAGGCTGGGATCGAATCGCCGCCCTCAAAAGGCTACTAGGAACTTGACCTGCATGGCCTTTAATAGTTTATTAGATATCAAATAACGTAATATAAACTAGGTCTAGCGTAAAATAAAACCGATTAAGTGCGAGTCGGGCTACTCGCGCACCGAGGGTTCCGTACCACACCACTACAGAGCAAAACATTATTAACTTAGAAAAAAATCTTTTTTGTCCGGGACCTTTAGCGCGAGAACGACTCTCACTTAGCCGGTTTTTAGTATTTGTTGTTATTTTTTTAAAGTTTGCTCTATAATTACACTAAGTTTAACGCTTGTGTGTATTACCGTTTTTACTATAGAGCGTGAAGGAAAAACGTTGATAAAAACTAGTTTCTTGTTGAAAACCCCCCTTAATTTTTAACTTTCTGCCATTTTTATTATTTGTTAACAAATCCGCCGCAATAACGCATAATCTGAGAAATTTTAACTATCTAGCTATTACGGTTCAAAAGTTACAGCTCTAAATAGGTAGGACAGACGGACGGACGGACGGACGGACGGACGGACGGACGGACGGACAGACGGACAGATGGACGGACGGATGGACAACGTAGGCTTAGTAATAGGGTTCCGTACCCAAAGGGTGAAAACGGGACCCCTTACAATAAAACGGTTTAAAAACTAAGCATGCATTTTTCGTGTTACCAATGTAGGATATTGAGCTTTAATAGTTATGACATAGATTTCATTGAACCAAATTGAATAAATTGATTTGTTACATGAATCATTTAACACAGTAATAAATACCTAGATGGTTAATTGCGACATTACTCAACGTGATAGTTATTGCTAATCAAGTATAATAATAGTACAAAAATAATTCATACTACCTATAACAGTTTAATGAAGAATTTAGCTTAACTTCACGCAAAGTGGTTATCTTCACAGTACATTGATTTTAATTGCCTTCTAACTGACTTTGAGTGCATAATTCAATCGTAAATTTTCTTTTTACTTCTTACAGTTACTAATTAAAATAAAATGGTGTTCGTTGAAGTCTTTTGTATGGAAATAATTTTGGCTACGAGATTTTAGGCTTCATTGATATTTTTGACTTTTTGATTATTAGCAAAATTAGTTTCTTGATTTTGCATTCGAACTCAAAAACCTATGAAAACTTGAATTAAAGAAAGTTTCCTAAAATCGTGTTGAGATATCGATTCTGATTGTTAATAAAATTGTGTTTTTTTTTTGCGTTCATTTCGTAAACTTGCAAACTGTATTAAAAAAATTAAGTTTGTGTGATGTTATGTAAATTTTGAAGATCAATTTGTAGAGCAGTTTAACCAAATTCTCAACTTGAACATTACGTCACGTTGAAGACAATGTTTATGGCAAAAAGAATGCGTTACCTGAAGCATGTGATTGTAAAGAATTATTGTTGTTTTTGTCGCGCCTCGATCGTAAACACAGGGTACGCTGTCTACTTTACCAAGTAAAAACTCAACTTTTCACTACAAGAACAAGAATTTTACTTTAAAATTAATTTCCTATTGTAAATTTTGTCACGCGTCCGTGTCATTTTAGGCAGAAAAAAAGTGGATTATGCGCGTGAGTCGTGTTCCAAGTGTTCTTTGCTTTACGAAGAGTAAATAGCATCTTTATACTGATTTTTAGTGGTCCGTACCAAAATTGGCAAAACGGAACACTTATCATCGGCGGCTCATCAACTCGTTGTCTGTCCGTCCGTCTGTCATGGGCATCTTTCATAGAGACCGTAAGACAGGAAACTGAAACCTGGCACAGCTATAATTATAATTAATGGTCCAATAAAAGCAAAAAATCTTAATTTATATATTGGGGCAATTTATATTTTTGGGTGGTGGAAAGGGTAATAATAAAAAAAATCTACAATATCGTGTGGGGTATCAAATAAATGCTCATGAAAATGCGAGACAAAAAATATATTTTCAATTATCACTGTATTCAAAAAAAATTTCAATTGACTCAGCAAAACTGCTGTCTATATAAAAAAAAAATTGCCATATAAAATCTGAAGAAAATCTTGAACATAAGAAATAATTTGTAGGTAGGGGAAAATTATCAGGAAGGCACTAACATAGATAGTTTTATTTCTATATACCCATAAACCTACCACCAGTGATCCGAAATGATCACCAAATGACTAGTGGCTATTGTGACCACATACTTAGTAAAGTGTCAGTTTATAGTAACGACCCACGTTAACAACGGGTAGTACGGTTTCCCGAGACCCGACTCACACTTGGCTGGTTTCAAAATAAAAATTATCTATTTTTTATTTAATTTATAATGAAAACGCTAGACAAAGTTTTGACATAGAAATCTGGGGATTCTAAATGAAATACTCCGATTTACTTTTAAGGATAGTTTTTCAAATTCGAAGATGCAATGAAGAAATTATATTTTATAGTATGCAGTACCATGCCCATTTGATTTAATTATTTATCTACTTACGATTATGTATAGGTACGGCATTTAGGCAATGGTAAAATGATCATCACCAACAGATGAATAGATAACTGGTGAAAGGACAGCTGGAGTGCGATTTTTGAATCTCATACGTTGAACTCAGCAGTTGAAAATGTTTTGAGATACGCATATTTCTTTCTACTGCTGATTTGACTTTCAAAAATCGCACCCCTGGAGTATGATTTTTGAATGTCAAATCAGCAGTAGAAATATGCGTATCTCCACAGTAATTTTGACATTTGCAACTGCTGAGTTCAACGAATGAGTTTCAAAAATAGCACTCTTTGTGCTGACTAAATGAGTGAAAAAGTACCCTAGAGAGGCCAACAGTGAGTCAGTTTGAGCTGATGATTATAATATCACGATAATTATTATTCATACCTACGGTGATAGTAAAACTATAACAAATCATCACAATGTATGTGTCTGTGAGCGCTATTTATTATTATTTTCTTTCAACAGACTGTTATACTACGTATTGTAAGAAAAACATATTCATAATAGATCACTACATTCAACTCAATATTTACAATAGTATAAGTATGCAAATTGTGTATTTTTACGATATTTAGGTTAGGCTGTCTTAGCAATTTCTTAATAAATAAACTTATACATATTTTACTAAACAAGAAAAAATATAATCTAAATGCTCATTATGATGTTTTTTGGGTGTCAGAATGAGGTTCTTATTTGTTAAACATTATACACTATTACTTCGAGCGTGGTAGTCTCAAAACCCAGTTCGTTGTATGAAATTCTATGACACCTCGCACACTTCTCCGTGGAGAATCGGACAAATCGTCTGAAAAATTAAAAGGAAATTCCTTTCTTCGCCTCCTTCGGCTCCTTCGCCGCGGATAGATATTGCGGCCACCCTAATACACCCTAAGATGTCTAATATTGTAGCTCTCAACGTTGGTATTAATTATTGTTCTAGTGACCAATTATTCAAAATAAGTGGCCACTGACTAACAAACTATTATGTTAAACACAAAAATACAAGGTTCTCACGCTTTTCCTAAAATGTATGCATATTTATGGTTATAAAAGACATGAGCTAGATGAAACATGTAAGATATCAAAAATGATTACACCAGGCTATATAAATAATAATAGTGCTGTAGGTATGTTGTAAAAATGCAATATGGAATGATTTGATGATGTTCTATTGTCTTCCTCGTTGCACACCTAGATATCTTCATATTAACGTTTAAGAATAATTGATAACGGCATTAGTTTGAAAAAGTACTTGCTATATGCATATCAGGGTTATGAATATAAACCCGGACCACCATGATTGAAAGTCCGTAATTCTACGCAACGCACCACTGACGCTCTCAAATTCTAATTATTATTATCACTAAATAACCAATTTTTATCTCTGTATTAGAAAAACTGTCATAATAAATGAGTGCATAAGATTAATCTCGCAAATATTCCATAGTACGACAGGCGCGTGAAGTCACGGTACATGCGCAAGCGCATGTCACATACTGTGATAAAAAAGAAAGCCCGCACATAATAATAACACTAACGTTTGCAACTATTTGCAACTTGGTACTCTCTGTTCACTTCTGGACAAACTTGAATGTAATTAATGGGTTGAATCTTAAATGGCCTATGAAGCCAATGTAAAGCTATAAAAATATGAATTCCATTCAAATTTTCAATTAGAATATGTGACACAGAAGTATTTAATCTAGAATCTAGGAATAGCAAGTACTCTAGACGTGTTGTGCACTCTTCCCCCCTGGTCTAAAAAGGCAAACTCAGGCCAACCCTCCAGGAAGGCAGGCCAGTTATCTTTCCTACTTCTCTTGGTTCTCCTTTAATATACTTCTTATGGAACCCCATTTGTAACTATTTTAGTCCTCAAAATGTTAATTCAATATTCTCGTACTGAACTGAATTATTTAATAAAGATGATCCGTTCAAAATTATAAAGTATTGTTCTCAAAGTCCATAGTGGAAGAATGATAATGAAGAAAGAAATAGAACAATATATAATAGAAATTGTTCAGATTTTAATTTAATGAATCACAATTTGTATCATAAATTAGTTTCGTCATAGTCGTCTTAAGTACCTACTTGTCAGAAAATCACGGGTGTGCCAGGATAAAAATCGGGAACCAGGCAGAATTAAGAAAATATGAAGGGTTTTCAGAAATAGTTGCGTATGGTAGGTGGCTAAGAGAGATGGATGGAAGATATATTACACCGACCCCAAATAATGGGAAATGGGCAAGAGAATAACGGTGATGGTAATAGGTGTGCGGCTAGCTCTTTGCCCACATAAACACCGCAAAACGGGAACCCACGAGAAGAAAAGAAGTTTAGTGGTCTCGCAGGAGAACTACACGGCACCAAGTAGCAGACTCGTATCGATATATCTAATTTCTCTATGACGAAATAATACAAATCGTGCGGAAACGTATCTCGATTTCTTCCGCACGGATTTCATTCCATAATATAGGTATATATAGAGAATGTTACATAAATATACTACCGTTATTGCGTTACATATATGTAGGTATAGTTGGACCTAATAGCTAGACGTATAGTCACTGACAAAATTAGATATACCTACATGAAGTATACATGTGTGCTCACGTGTATATTCCCGATATAATCCTGGTCAGGGACATTCTGAGTATGGAATATATTCGTAAAAATCACTAGCAGAGTCCAAACTCTGTTCATCGTGAAAGTTGACTACAATTTTAGAATAGCACTAGGGTGTCGTCAATCAATACAACAGGTGTCGTTACAGGAGACTTATCCATTTACATCGTCAACATCTCTAAAATTCACATCGTGTGGCTACCGACCGGTAACATTCATAGGCGACCCGGTTGGTGTAATAGTTACCACGCTGGGCTGCCAAAACCAGGGTCCTGGGTTTGCTTCCCGGTTCGGTCATGGATGTTATATATTTGTGCCGTTGTAGTATGGTTCCCATAATAAAAACCTAGTAGCTTACTTAGGATCACAATGTATATGTGCCTGTAAGCATTATTTATTTTTATATTAACTACATTTGGCCCCTTCTCTTATCACAGCCGTTTCTCTTCTATCAGATTTGTGAGTCTGGTACCAGCTTAGAATGGACCATCTTATTTCTAAGGGATAAGATTTCTTATGCAGTTGTTTCAAAGGACGAAAAGCTATATAGCCACCTATCACCACTTGACCAACATTCCGACAAACCTTCAATATTCCTTAACCTTCAGAAGCGAAAGATAGTTGGTAATTTTAGCAATGTTTGTGATAACCCGATAGTTTGTATGGTCGTGAAAGTATGTATGTAGTTATGTCGTAATTCATTTCGGACTTTAGTTACGGCAAGGACGAATAGTATAAGAAATAAGTGTACTTTTTGCAACTGTAGCTATGTGGACAGTACAAAAACTGTCAAGTTCTGTCAGTCGGTTTAGGAGATACAGCCAGTCAAAGTTCCGACCTGTGAACGGCTGTATCTCCTAAACCGACTGATGAACCATGTTAGTTTTTGTACTGTTCACATAGCTATAGTGCAAACTATAACAATAACATACGATCAGCCTTGCAGCTGATCGTAAATTTTTTACAGACCTTTAATCATCAGTAACTCCTAAACGACTGGAGTTATGCAGGCAGACCTGGTCCATCCCCATCACAGAGAAGCTCTACACCCAAAAAATACTGACTCAGCTTTCAAATATTATTGATTCAGCATTATTTAATTTGACTCAGCTTTGCTGCTAATGTTTGCAAAAAGTACACTTATCTCTCGGAATAGAAAGATTGCATCCGTAGTTAGTACGCACGCTTATGTACCAAAATGAATCCTGTATATCTGAATCCTTTTATTAAAAGCTGTCACTAGTCAAAGTTAACTATGAGCAATCTACCTTCCCACGAGGACTTTGTTTTTTCATTGATATAATAATTACGTAGACAAGAATAAGCTACAATAATTTTGCAATATAATAATTAGTAATTATAGTACTCTGTGAAAATAATATTCTAATAGACCTAAAAGAATCTCAGTTAATGTAAACATTTTAATATGTAAAGATACCACATTATGTCTTGCTGAGGCTGTAATTGTTTGTCATTAACATTATCTACTTTATAAAATACGAGCTTTTACCCGCGACTTCGTCCGCATAAATTATATACCAGATTTTAAGTCAGATGATAAGCTATCAAACAAAAAAAGTTTCATCAAAATCGGTTCAGTAGTTTTTGCGTGATACTCGAACAAACAAACACCCAAACAAACAAACAAACAAACGAACAAACAAACAAACAAACAAACAAACAGACAGACAAAAAATCCAAAAATTGGTGATTTGGAATCAGGGACATCTAAAAATCATATCGTTATCTTTTTTTTTGTAAATATCTTCAATGTACAGACACACTTCTGTTACAGTTTTATAATAGTTTAGATAATTTAATTTCTAGATGACTTTTATACTGACACGGTACATGCATGGTTTCGTAACATTAATCTAGTGCGTAGGTATCTTATTAGATTGAAATGTGTTTCTGATATTTATACAACGAGTTAATGAATAAGAGCAAAACCACATAAAACCCAACTGATTTATAATTAAACAAGCTTCTTCCCTTGACTTCAACCACGTGGAAAAGCATCAACATACCCCGTTATACCTCTTTTTAGTGGTTGATTTTCGAAAAACCATTTCTTAGTGCACCCCTACATCCTTCATATAATATATTCTTCATTCCATGTTTCTATTTTCAGTGGTTTAGGCTTTGCATTGTCGGTCAGTCAGTCACGGTCTTGTTTTATAAATAATTTATATAAGTATAATAACAATTTTTAAATAACACCGTTATTTTTATCTGTAGAAACACTAGGTGCAGGAACATAAATTGTATAGAACTACTTTGCGAAATACTGATTGCCTTAATTAGGATTCATTATTTTACTAACCTTACTAAGAATTTAAAGAATATTAGTGACGAATTAGACAAACGTATTTATCGTGCAAACAGTACATATAAATATTGATAAACTTCGTATTATAAACTTTGAATCACTATACAAAATGAGAGACCTTTCTGTTTATAATGTTTCATAGAATTTTCAGTAAGTGATAAAGTTACGGTACAGTCTGCACAAGTGGAAGAATTAAAGCGATAACGTATTATTATCAGAATAAACTCAACCTATTATGTAAAATTTCCTCAACTCTATTTAAATAAGTAGCATAAACAGAAAAATCCTCAAAATATCTTGTAAAACAGAAATAGAATCAACAATTCTAATCTCACAAGATCCACAGTTCGAAAACTAGATTAACATAAAAACAAAAACTAAAGAAAACATTTAAAATTAATATTAGTACGAACAAAAACACATTTAAAAAAAAACTCACAACAACAACGGTAACAGTAATAGCGGTGGAAACAGCGGCGCATGCGCATCCCTGCCTGATCTGCCTCTTCCTCGACAACTTCAGGAACTCCTCGGTCCTCGCATCAATAGACCTGTACAATCCAAACTGGCTAATTCTAGAACTGGAAGTCGTCCTTGATTCCCCACTTGACATCTTGAGCTTGAGTCACATCACTGTATACGCGGGTGCCGACTGCGCGAGCGCAAGAAAAATGTGGATAGTTTGAGCGTATAGGCGTACAGCGACAATGTGTTTTCCTTTGAGATCGTTGTTTGTTTGTAGAGGTGGGGTGTGGGCTTTCTTTTTGGTGTCGATAGATTTACTGTTTACTGTCTAGGTGGCGCCATTACATTATCCATTAATTTTTGATATTGGACTGTGCTTACTTGGTACTATTGTGTGGTAGTCGTTTCAGTAATTTAAAATTTAACGAGCAGTGGAAATAATTTTTCTTGCAATCGTCAAAGTGCGTCAAGATTGTAGTCGGTGTAGAGGCAGACCCCGGAAAAGATGGTGCCATGAGTTGTATGCCTACTGCAATGAACGGAGGAATATTGCACTGGATAGAGAGACTTGGAAAAGTTTACGGACGACCTCCGCTCAGTAGTGAGTGGGACAAGACAGGTTAATAAAAATTTCGTATAAAAGTGTGTGACTTAAATTATTAATATTATGTTTGACACTAGCAAAAAAGAGACGGGACTGGCAAATACTCCACCGACAACTGCGTAGCTCTTAAATAAGATGATGGTGATGTTTGAAAGAGCTTTACTAAATACATTGCCATAATACCTACTATAATCTTTCATCGTTTTGGTTTTAGACTGTCCCTGTACCGTGGACAAATTAACTGTCAAGTATTAGTCTGAGATAGAAACACTAGATGGATTCATTATTGAATGCCTTTGTCTTGTAGTAGGATTTTACAAGCTTCACTTCCTTTAAAACAATTCAATGCAATTTTATCGATACCTTAACATCGTCAGTTCCCAGCACTACAGTCCGCTGCGCTCGCGCAGGGTACCGGAGCGTGCTGAAGCACGGGTGCCCGACTCGACATCGAAGTATTCACAATTGACAAGTGAAACCCACGTTATGTGTAAATTATTCGACATAACACTAGTTATGACTGTGTTTTGTTAATTATATGGTCGAGGTTAAGTTAATGGCCTTTCCCTTAGTGACTACATATTTTTTTAAAGATTTATTACCTACATTGTATCTACACTATGACTTAGTGTTCACTAAATTCGCGCTTGTTATACTTAGCGTAGGTACAGTTGGAACTATAAATAATAATCTGTTATGTAGAATAATTACAATTTTAAATAAAATATCATCATCATCATCATCATCTAGAGCCGTTGAGTAATGGTGCTTTTGTTGCAAAGTTTTGGTCTATTTGATGACACAACTAAAACTTTTACCACCTCGTAAGCAGCCTCTTAAGTTAGATACGGTCTTCTACGTCTTTTTCTAATTTTGTTATCTTCTGTTTTAAAATTGGGACGATCTACCTATTGAACCGAGATTTGAACCCAGTTCTTTGGGTTAGAATAACGGTTTGATAACCATATGAAAACATTAACACTAACAGAAGTAACAGAATTGTAAAAACTCGTCGTTTCGATTCTAATAGAAATTGGTGATACAATTTTTAAGATTGTTATTCAGAAAGTGCGTATTGGCGCTTTCAATGCAGCAATTTAATAATTTCTAAACGGCAAGAATAATTGTTTCGAAGAATGCCATGCAAATTCATCACATCCTGGCGGTTGTTTGCCTGCATGTCTTAACGAATGACGTGTATCAAGTATTATCGGAATCTGAGGCGTTTATGCACGTGATTGACGTCGCGTCGGTGTCATGCAACCGGGCATTCTGGTTCTAAAGTCAATAAACTTACTTTTTCAATAAAAAATACAATAGTGCGAATTATCATTATGTTTGTTTTGACGTGACTGTCCTTCAAATTAGCTACTTGGCGTCATTGTGGAAAGATATTTGCGCAAAATGTATTGTTTCAGCAAAACAGATTTTTCCAACTTGAGCCTAAGTTGGAAAACGTAGTGTTGCTGAAATTCCGTAACAAAATTCCGGATGTAAGTACGTGGCAGGTGGTTGCAGAGGGGTCAATTTTATAAAAAAAATTCATACAAAATTTTCAAAGCTTTATATCTTCGTAATTATATTATAAATTGCAAATGTTATTTGATACGCGACATCTAGATTTTCTAAACTATTTTTCCATATATAAAAAATTACTTTTATTAATTTCGTCTCCGCGTACTGTGCGTCAAACGTTTGTATGGACTGAAACCACCTTAAGGGTGCGGTTGCCTTCGTAAATTGCAAAAACGCATTTTTTTTATTTAATTTTTTCCATAGAAAATGTTATAATTATGATTTGAATAAAATATAATATTGCAGTCAGGGATATTTCCTAGTAATGGAAGTTATTCGGTATATGATTGGAATAATTTCGCTTCATAGAAAATCTCAACGTTTTTTCTTACTTTCATTTTTTCTAAAAGACACTGTATTTACGCAAAAAAACGTATTATCTTGGTCATAATCGTAAGTCATAACATAAGTCACGTCACATAAGCATTATATGGGTATTTTATGTTTACCTACTCTTACTGACTTACATTATTATAATATACTTCAACTTAATTATAATATTGTATTATACACATATTTTTTTATGTAATCAACTCTTTCAGAGAAGACTTCATATTCTTTATATTAGTCACTTTATTTACTTCATATTTATTTAAATCTTTCATTTCTTCGAACCATGGCGTTATTCTATAACATTCGATAGTTATTATTACTGTCATTGAAGTAATATACTGCAGTAACAAAAGAGAAAATGTGATGACTAACTGTATTTAATTACAATTTCTAAGTTCTATTTGACCATGCGTGACCATGTTGTAGTTATGTCTGTACATTTGTTAAATAGGTTGCTAATGTTAAATAATTATTAACTCATCAGTTAGAACATGCATAGGAACAAGAAGAAATATAATGTTATTTTATTATTATTGGTCTAAATAAGGATACTCTCTAAATTTGTCAATTACATTAACAGCTTTTTTTTCTGTTTTTTTTTATTAAACTTAATTGGGACACCAAAATGATAAAAAATCTATACCCATCTATATCATACAATATAACTATTATTTTGGACACTTTCTTAAAATCTTGTTATTAACTCGATGCACTAACATAATAAGACAACGGAGATAATTTTCAGTCTACAATAATACAAGTTCATGATCCTTACTGACCCGGTTATGTGCCCGGTTTGTTGATTTATTAAAAACAATAATATGTATGTATTATTACATGAAGGCTATTATGAAAAGATCGTATCAAAAATATCAAATGCTATTGTTTCATTGTGTACACACGGCGACACATCAAGCTAATACAATTAAATAAGCTGGTCACGCGTTACTTGATTATTTTGGTTTAGTATAGCATGATGTGTCGCCGTATGTAGAATCACAAATTAATATAATATTGTAATCTGAGGAAATAATGTAATATTTTTAAATTCTAGTATAGAGTTTCTAGCAGCATCTGTCTAGCCATATTAACAGCTTTCGAAACTTTAAAAGCATAAAGAATAATAGGTACGTCATGTTCAAAAGTAACTAAATACTTAGCATATTGTCACAGGTCCGGCACTTCAAACAACGTTTTCGATTTGACATGACGACGTTTGCACATGCGCACTTTGCAAAAATTGTGCATGACATATGTGTAGGGTTGACTTAACATTATTTATACATTTCGTTACTTTTTATAGTTCATTCTGTTATTAAAAATAGTTTTTAAGCTAAAGAATCACAGAAAATGTGAATTTAGCGTTATTTTCCAACGTTTATTTTTATTGTGTGGAGAAAAATAAAATATATTTTATGTAGTCAAATCCAACGGGTGCGGGCGCCTGACTGCATTCCCTTGCTCGGTATCCCTCAAGTTACCACAGATAGTGTGAGGGGAGGTGAGGTATCTGAAGTCAGAGGGGGGTGGGGAGTGGCCGTTCTGTATGTAGAACTATATACTATTACCTATTCTGTGATATTGTACTAAATTGCTAGTTTGCTACACCCTAGGGTAAAATTACATTGAAACACTCTGTACTGTCACCATCCTTGTACCTATCTGTATATTTATACTGACCTACATGTAATTTATGGCAATAAATAATTGAATTGAATTGAATTGACTTTATGTTAAGTAGGTACTATTAAGTTCAACTCAATAGTAAAAAAAAATATTTCGGAAAACAAGTTCCTTAAAAATGTTTGATTAGTAAGTACATAATTTCATCTACTTCTACTTCTTTTTTTTTTCTTCTTTCTTATTATATACGTTACATAATGTTCGTACGCGTGGGGCGTGGTGCGTGTGTGTATGTATATCAGAAGGAGGGTATTCATTGAAGCGACGGTTTACAGTTCACGAAAGTCCGATTATATTGTCAGATGAAACACGTTTACATGAAATTTATTAAGTAAAGTGGGAGTTTTCACTGGGATGTGAACAATGGGACGCGCGGGGATCGACTGGCGATCGCTGCGCGCTGGAAAACGCTGTAGCACAAAAGTGCTGACATAATGTAGATAGGGTACATACCCGTACACTTTCTTCTTTTTTCTTTCTTTTACTCAATAGTTGTCTCAATTAGTATATTTTTCACTTATTTAATAAAGTACCTACCTTACATTCCAATCATGCGTGTCCGGAGTTGTCGGCTCCCATGTTACCATGTCATGGTATGTGGTAAAAAGGTATGGTTACTCCTTTTATCTATTCTGGTTTAATATCTACCAGGAAGCTGGCATAGGTGTTGTCTATACCTTGGAGGGCACACTGCCTAACAAGCGGTGAAACATGATAATACTCCTTGGTGGTCGGTAATGATCGTTCTTCTTTTGTAAATTCCCGTCGTTGTTTTCGATTTTACTTTGTCCCTATCTAATCCAAGGAAAAAAATTAAAATAAAGGTTTTTATTTAATTTTTGTTCTGACACAAAAACGTTGGAAATATCAACGACGGACACGTACGAAAGAAGGTCGAACATTACCGACCGCCATGGCCAATTTTCTTGTTTATATGATTGTAAGGATGCCACTCCTGGCATCCTGTATGATTCTATTATCCTTGATATTTACTAAGAATTCAGCCCTTGTCTATGGAGTAGTGGCCAATGATATCTCTTTTGTGCAGGTGTCTTAGCCACCAATACTTTCTTTCAACTGTGATAAATAAGTCTAAGTCTTCCTCACCACCACCACCACCCCCTGTCCCTGTCGATGGTTGGTAGTTTTCCCTGACATCAGGGCTTGCTGCCACGATAAGAAGAAGAACATCGTCCTCTACCTCTCTTTCCTTCTATATTTTCTTTTAACAGTCTTAGAGAAAGGTATAAGTAACATTTCGGACCCGTCGTTGTTTACCAACATGGTTCACCCATTTTTTCGATAGGTAACTTTTTGTACCCATATGTTTTACCTAGGTGTTCCGCACGGTTATCTTTTTGTACCCCCATATGGTTCACCTAGGTCACAGTATAAGACAGTAAGATCTTCAAACAACGGATCTTCTTCTTCTTCAACTTCTTCTTCTTCTTCTTCTTCTTCTTCTTCTTCTTCTTCTTCTTCTTCTTCTTCTTCTTCGATCTTCATACAATATTACCAAACGCGGCTTGTATGTGTGCTCGCCAGTACGTACGCCTAGTAGCACGCACCCACTAAAAATATGTCAGACTGACAAGAATGAGCCAGACGGGGCTACGCGGAGATATTGTCAGTGTGTGTGTGCTACGAGATGTACGCCGCGTTTGGCACCATTGTATGAAGATAGATTACTGTCTTATACTGTGTCTAGGTGCTCCACGGTAAACTTTTTGTGCCCGTGGTTCACTTAAATAGTATCTGATTTGTAAAATGCTTTGGTAAAATGTGGAATTGTTTCTTCTCTGTATTTACAGCAGTGTATTAAAAATCGATTCATCATATCAATGTGCTCACGATTAACCATTAATTATATCGAAATAAATCACTTATTAAAATGAATAACGTATTTGGTAAATGATTTGTTTTTCTCCTTTACAATTTCCAATTAAGTCGATTCTGAGCTCATAAATCCAGTTCAATTCATCCAATCATTCTTCCATAGACATGTGACAAAAAGTCGTTGTTCAATGACGTTATGATTTGTTATCGCTTGGCACGACATTGTCTTCCTAGCAAGGAAAGCGTGCATAATGTTCGCTAATGCTAACATAGATTTATTATGTTGTAAGATCGTTTTGTATCATTATTTCGACGTTATCGAGATGTCATTACATGTAATGTTAATTCTTTTTTAGGGTGCCGTACCGAAAGGTTACGCCGTTAAGCCTACGTTGTCCGTCCGTACGTCCGTCCATCCGTCCGTCCGTCCTACCTACTCGTATTTAGGGCTGTAACTTTTAAACCGTAATAGCTAGATCGTTGACATTTTCACAAAACCGGGATTTATTAACAAATAATAAAAACGTCAAAAAGTTAAAAATTAAGGGGGGTTCTCAACAAGAAACTAGTTTTATCAACCTTTTTTCTTCACGCTCTATACCGTAAAATCGGTAATACATAAAAGCGTCAAACTTAGTGTGATTATAGAGCAAACTCTACAGAATAACAACAAATACTAAAAACTGGCCAAGTGTGAGTCGGTCTTGCGCTAGAGGTCCCTGAGAAAACGTTTTTTTGTAATTTAATATTTGTGTTGTTGTGTGGTACGAAACCCCCGGTACGCGAGTAGCCGTCAGGATACTCCCACTTGACCGATTTTTTTAGTTATTAATGCATTAGTGTCGTTAGGAGGCGGTAACTATTTTATAAGCTTGGTCAGATTCCTGGTTCGGTCGCTTAATAATACTTTGACAGTACAAACAGGTTTACCACTATCTTGATTTCCTCAGCATCCATCCACCTGTATTGGGCCAGCAGCGTAGCGTGGTTGAGAATGGCCCATGATTTCCTCTTTGGCGAGAGCAAACCTTTTTTTAGCAGTGGAATCTCATAGACTATGATTAGTTCATAAACAATTTGTACAGTCGCCATCAAATACATCGCACACAAGGTAGTCAAATATTTCTAAGCAGTTCTTATCATAATATCCTATCCTACTAATATTATAAATGTCATAGTTTGTGACGATATTTGGATGTTTGTAAGATTGTATGTTTGCGGCTTAATCACGGTGTTTATGTTTGTGGTTTTATCATGCATAAATGGCTGAACAGATTTGGATGTTTGGCACACTGATAGAATATGTGCTGGATTCACACATAAATATACTTTTTAAAAGTCCACGCACATAACCTATTAAAAATTTGAACGCCTAGAACATCAAATGTAGCAGTTTAGGAAAGTAAACCTTAATCCGTTGTTTTTATACATTTCAATGGAAATCGCCCACGTGACGAACATTCCACGTTTCAAGTCGTTAAACAACTAACGAATGAGTATAATATCTACAATTATACAAAAAATAGGAGAAATATCATACTTCTAAAGGAAATAGGTAGAAATTATCCTATCTTAAGATTTTGTTTGAATCGTCATAAAAATACGATATAATCACTTCACTAGGTACATAGTATAAAACAAAGTCGCTTCCCGCTGTCGGTGGTCTTTAAAACTACACAACGTATTTTGATGCGGTTTTTTTAAATAGATAGAGTAATTCAAGAGGAAGGTTTATATTATGTATATAATAATTGCATAGTATCAGCATTGCACCCGTGCGAAGCCGGGGCGGGTCGCTAGTTTATGATAAAATACATGTTTAATAGATATTTGTTGGTAACATTTATCGTACAGAATTTTTTGGAAATTAGCACTGCTCAGAAATATTCGAACACCTTGATACGATATATGTGAAGGCGACTGTACAACAATATAATTATCATACTAAACTGTAAGTAGTTACAAATAATATGCTAAGTGGTTGTCGTATCTGATGAAAGCTAACAATGAAGTGACCAGTGAGCGTTAAATCTTCCTTCCATGGCATGTTAACATAGCTACTCAATTGTTAACTTTATTTTAAATAATGTAGAGCACAGATTTTCTTATTTCCGTATTGTAACAATGACTAATGAATTTGTTGGACCAGTAACTAGTGGAACTTACGACTTAAATCACGACTTATTGTAATTTTTTTCATAACTATGTTTTTGTGTACAATAAAGAATCTATGAATCTATGAACTTAAATCCGTATAGTTGTATACTCTTTCTCCTAATTAGATTTTTGGAATGCTAGGTCTAGTAGATTAGTAGTTTAAGGGGGCACCGAGCCTATTGTGCTACCCTCAATAGTATTTATTTATTTCTAAACAATTAAACAATTCCAAAAAAAACAAGAATGTGACAGCGTAGTCACTGCTGATTTTCAATTTATCGGGCTACTGTGGATTTGTTTTTATGTTTGTAGTTCCGTAATGTTTCGTTAAATTGAGCTAGCCAATCAGGACTACAATATGGCATTCTTGTTTTTTGGAAATGTTGTTTAATTGTTTAGAAATAAATAAAAAATACGATTGAGGGCAGCCAAAAGACTCGGTATGCTCTTAACCAAATTTCAATTTTCATTACACTTATCTACCTACTAATAGTTATCATCATGCTTACTTTTTTAGAAATATAATGAAGTTTTATAATAAACTCAGCAGTGGAAATAAAATAATAACAATGCTCATTATTTGTAAAATATTTATTAAAAAAAAATATTTTTACAATCTTAAAAAATAAAAGTTAAAGGCAGTGTTGTTTCACTTTTCGATTTTTCTTGAGTATTACCATTATTTAAAATTAAAAAATACATATAATATCACTAGAATCGTGGTAACTTCGTAACAATACATACAATGCCTATGTACATAAAATAATCATACCGTTAAAACAAACTTCATAACAAAACAAAACGCTTGCGACTCAAGTACTTCCAAAAGTACATTTTGGTATCACAATTATGGCAACATAGTAGAAAAATATTATTTTACATTTTAATTAGGCTAGACTAAAAGACGAAAGGTACAAGTGGTCGATCGTAGAAATACCCTTTGTCTTCAACGAAGGGTGGTCTCGTCGTGAATGGGGCTCTGGTTGTGCTAGGGGGGATGTAGACTGGGAGCCTGGTTGTGTAAACTCGGGGCTTTGTTACTGGGGGGACGTAAGGGGCCCTTGTTGTTGAAGGGGGAAGGTAAGTTGGTGGTGGCCTGGTAGTAGGGGGAAGGTAAGTAGGTGGCTGCGTCCTTGGCCTTTGAGTAGTGGTTGGTACTGGGAAAGGTACTTTGGGTTTGGGGTAATCGTAACCGGTAGTTCTGTACGTTGGAAGGAGGGTTGAGTAGGTCGGTGGTCTTCTTGTCGTTGTTGGCGGAGGAGGTGGTCTGGTTGTGGGTGGTGGAGGGGGACGGGTGGTCGGTGGAGGTGGAGGTCTTCTTGTTGTTGGGGGTGGGGGTGGTCGGGTTGGTGGTGGTGGAGGTAAGTAGGTTGCTGGCGTTTTGAAAGTGGGAGGCCTTGTTGGCGGTGGTGGAGGGGGAGGCGGTCTCCTAGTTGTTGGTGGCGGTGGAGGTCTTGTTGGAGGAGGTGGGGGTGGTCTGGTTGGTGGTGGTGGAGGTAGGTAGGTTGCTGGAGTTCTGAAAGTGGGAGGCCTTGTTGGTGGTGGTGGAGGGGGAGGCGGTCTCCTAGTTGTTGGTGGCGGTGGAGGTCTTGTTGGAGGAGGTGGGGGTGGTCTGGTTGGTGGTGGTGGAGGTAGGTAGGTTGCTGGAGTTCTGAAAGTGGGAGGCCTTGTTGGTGGTGGTGGAGGGGGAGGCGGTCTCCTAGTTGTTGGTGGAGGTGGAGGCCTAGTCGGTGGAGGAGGGGGGAGGTAGGTTGCTGGAGTCTTGAACGTTGGTGGACGAGTTGGTGGTGGTGGTGGTGGAGGGGGTCGTCTTGTGGTTGGGGGTGGTGGTGGTCTAGTTGGAGGGGGAGGGGGGAGGTAAGTTGCTGGTGTCTTGAAAGTTGGTGGTCTTGTTGGTGGAGGAGGAGGTGGAGGTGGTCGCCTTGTCGTTGGTGGTGGTGGTGGTCTGGTTGGCGGTGGTGGTGGTGGTCTAGTTGGTCGTGGTGGTGGAGGGGGTGGTAGGTATGTAGCTGGAGTTTTGAATGTAGGTGGTCGTGTGGGTGGGGGTGGTGGTGGAGGTGGTCTTCTAGTTGTAGGTGGTGGTGGTGGTCTAGTTGGTGGTGGTGGTGGTCTAGTTGGTGGTGGTGGGGGTAGATAAGTTGCTGGAGTCTTAAACGTAGGTGGTCTTGTTGGTGGTGGAGGAGGAGGAGGTGGTCTTCTGGTCGTTGTTGGAGGTGGTGGTGGTGGTAGTGGTCTTCTAGTAGTTGGGGGTGGTGGTGGTCGGGTCGGTGGTGGAGGTGGGAGGTAAGTGGCAGGTGTTTTGAATGTAGGGGGCCTGGTTGGTGGTGGTGGTCGTCTAGTTGTAGTTGTAGTCGGGAATGTAAATGGTACTTTAGGTGTTGGGTAGTTGTATCCAGTAGTCCTGAATACATCTAAAACAGTGGTATAAGTCGGTGGTCTTCTAGTTGTGGGTGGTGGTGGCGGTCTGGTCGGGGGAGGGGGAGGTGGAGGTGGTCGCCTTGTTGTTGGTGGTGGTGGTGGTCTGGTTGGTGGTGGCGGCGGTGGTCTAGTCGGTCGTGGTGGTGGAGGGGGTGGAAGGTATGTAGCTGGAGTTTTGAATGTAGGTGGTCGTGTGGGTGGGGGCGTTGGTGGGGGTGGTCGCCTAGTTGTTGTTGGTGTGGGGTAGGTGAATGGAACTTTAGGAGTAGGGTAGCTATAACCAGTTGTCCTGAACACATCTAATACGGTGGAGTATGTCGTTGGAGGCCGTGTCGGTGGAGGAGGTGGCCTAGTTGGTGGGGGAGTTGGACGCCTAGTTGTTGTTGTTGGAGGGGGAGGGGGTCTTCTAGTGGTAGTTGTTGTGACTGGTGGCAAGTAAGTTGGTGGTGGAGTCCTTGGTGGTGGGGGCCTAGTTGGTGGAGGAGGAGGAGGAGGAGGGCGCCTAGTTGTAGTTGTTGTTGGGTAGGTAAAAGGAACCTTAGGTGTAGGGTAGCTATAGCCTGTAGTCCTAAATACATCTAGTACGGTTGAGTAAGTGGTAGGTGGCCTAGTTGGTGGAGGTGGTGGCCTAGTTGGTGGGGGAGTTGGACGCCTAGTCGTTGGCGGTGGAGGAGGAGGAGGTGGTCTTCTAGTAGTAGTTGTAGGTGGTAGGTATGTAGGTGGCGGAGTCCTTGGGGGTGGGGGCCGAGTTGTTGGTGGAGGAGGAGGAGGCGGACGCCTGGTCGTAGTCGGAGGAGGTAGAGTGAAAGGAACCTTCGGTGTTGGATAACTGTAACCAGGCGTTCTAAACACATCTAATACAGTTGAATAAGTTGGTGGTGGAGGAGGTGGTCGTCTTGTTGTTGGTGGAGGCGGTGGTCTAGTCGTGGGTGGAGGAGGCGGCGGTGGTCTTCTAGTCGTGGTCGGCGGCGGCAAGGTAAACTGTACCTTAGGCGTTGGGTAATCATACCCAGTAGTTCTATATTCATTTAGAATGGTAGAGTAAGTAGGTGGCGGTGGAGGAGGCCGCCTAGTCGTTGACGGAGGGAACGGTATCCTTGGTGTTGTGTACACGTAGCCAGCGGTTGGTGGCGGCGGTGGTGGAGGCCTGGTTGTGGGTGGGGGTGGAGGCCTAGTTGGGGGTGGGGGTGGAGGTGGAGGCCTAGTTGTTGGTGGACGTGGAGGAGGGGGCCTAGTTGTCGGCGGGAACGGGATACGTGGCGTTTGATACACGTAACCGTTCGTCTGAGGCGGGATAGTTGGAGGCTTTGGCGGAGGCGGTCTCGACGGCGGCGAGTAAATATACCCCTGTTCTATCGAAGGCTGTGCCTTCGGCGGCGGCGGGAAAGGTATCTTCGGCTTCGGGTAAAAATACCCATCTTCGTCCAAATCAGCGTTGATTGGTGAACCGAATACGGCATAGTTTTGGCTTGGGCTATTTTGAATAGCCCGTACTTCTCGGTCGGCGTGGCAGGTGTGGTATACTGCCAGCAAGACCACTGCTATGTGCAGTGACAGCCTCTGTAATAGAAGAAAATCCTGGTTAGACATGTTTCGGTAAGAAAAGATTATTTGATTTGTGATTTCAGTTTCATTATTGTTGACTCACAACCTGTAACCCTGTTTAAAATTTGGGCACTGCTAGTGACATGTGGATTCTCTGATAAATTCTGACTACTTCCTCGGGGAATAAAGTTGTATACTTAAATTCTACGCTTTTATTGTGGCAAAGTCTCTCCTCCCCACACAGCACAAAATATCTACTAGATATATATTAGATATTCTGTAGACACTATGATATTTTGTAGATATCTATTAGAAATCTTGTAGAAATTTGTGCTGTTGGGGTCTCTGTTTGAATCTGTCAAGAGAACATAGAATATGGTATATCCAAGGTATATCCCTAGGGGAGCGCGTAATTTCTCTATGGGTAATCGGACAATCTCACTCGGTAGACCTGATGGGCCACTAGTCGTTTTAGGACACTAGACATTTTGAGACTAGACGACTTGGGGAACTAGTCCGTTTGGTAAATTTGATGCCATAGAAAACTCGAGGCGGTTTTTTCGGGACATAATTTTTTTCATAAAAGAATCTGATAACTAAAAAAGTAGGTAGCTATAATATAAAAAATTTTAAGGCATCTACGGAGATAAAGTCGCGAGCCAAACCTAGTAAGTGATAAATCAGCAAATTTATTATCACTGTCGTCATTTATTCATTCTACTACACTTTAAAAGATTTTAAATATTTATAAGCACAGTTAGATAATAAAAACGTATTAAATATAACTAATTCTATTATAAGGTCACATAACTTAGCAGGTTTAGAGTGTTGGTTTAAAAACACTTCATTTCGCATAAAGGTCAAAGCTTCTGAGAGTGATTTAATCAATATAAATATAATAATTATCGTAACTCGTTAGAAGATTCACCTGTCCGTCTGTCAGTCCCCAATAGGTACGATTTCAATTTGATAATGAATTTAATGGCATTCAAATGTGCAAGTAAATACCTATAAATATTGCAGTAACGGAGCTCAATTAATTCATTATAATCAAAACTATTATAAAACTGTAACAGAAATGTGTCTGTACATTGAAGATATTTACAAAAAAAAATTACGACATGGTTTTTACCTGTCCCTGATTCCAAATCACTAATTTCTTTATTTAATGTCTGTCTGTTTGTTTGTTTGTTTGTTTATTTGTTTGTTTGTTTGTTTGTTTGGGTATTTGTTTGTTCGAGTATCACGCAAAAACTACTGAACCGATTTTGATGAAACTTTTTTCGTTTGATAGCTTGTCATCTGACTTAAAAACTGGTATATAATTTAAGCGGACGAAGTCGCGGGTAAAAGCTTGTAAATAATAAAACCATCTTAGTAGGTTTCTTTCATAGACAAGACAAGTAATCTGAAAAAGTTTTTTTTTTGATATATATTGTGAACATAAATAGGTACTTACATTATAAATTATTATGAATGAATGAAGAAAATTAAGGAATGATTTATGAATAATAAAAGAAAGGTATATGCCGTTTGCCATAGTTAACTACTACCTAACTCCTATTCACTTGCCTTGGCGGAGTATGGCTCACGCCTTCTCACTCTTATTGCATGAAAAGTGGTATTTCCCCGGGGTTACTTCACTCTGTACTTTATACTCATACGTATGTACCTACTTGTATCATCATCATCAGCCTACATACTGCTGAACATAGGCATCTCAGCAGGTCATCTGTCGCGTGCCAGTTCGTGGTCTCCACTCTAGAACTCTGACACCCCATTGGTTGTCAGTTATTCGGTAGATATGACCAGCCCATTGTCGTGTTACGGGGGCCGGGGGGTCCCAGAGGGATCCCAACCCCCGTACACTCCATTAGGAATCAAGTAAACATAGTATAATAGTATAGTAGTAAGTATCATTAGTAAACAAGGTAAATATAAATATGCTATGGAGCGAATCATGATGGTAAGTATGGTAGATACGCTACACCATTGCCACTTCAGCTTGCTAATTTACTGAGCTATTTCAACCACTTTAGATCTCTGTCTTATATGTATGAGTAAAAGTCTCAAATCAGTATTGCTTTTAGATTTTTATAACATACCTAATAAATAATTTTATAGAACCTAATGTTTGCCGCTCTAAAAAAAACAGATTGTGCCTTCAATGAAAAAATCCTTCCAGAATTTTGGGTGCTCTCTAACAATAAAATAAATAAATAACGCTCACAGGCACATACATTGTAATGATCCCAAGTTAAGCACTATTATAGGCTTTTTAATATGGAAACCATACAACACCGGCACGAACATATAACATCCATGACCGAACCGGGATTCGAACCCAGGATCCTGGTACAATAGCATAACCAAGGATGTTTTATAGCTGGACTTACTTTTTATAAATTGTTAACTCTATTTCGTTTAGGCCAAGGACAAGGTGACCAAACATCTTTATTTTATAATATTTATGTACAATATTAATTAGGAACATCGACGGTCAAAAGATTGTATAATTCCTAAAACAGTTAAAGGTCATGTTGGTCGGTCAGTACCACTGACCCGAATTCGTAAATGGATTTGTCACGAGCGACATTTTGGTACAACTGTTTGCTTAGTTCCGTACATGACAAACATGAGTTTTCGTCACCTGATTTGTTGATAAATAGCTAGATGTTTATTTAGTGTAGGCAAGCCGATTTGCTTCGCCAAAATAAATAGGTAATTTCATTTCATCGTTTTGCACATTTCTATATTTTAATACATCGTAATATCAGCATTAAAATAAAAAACTAAGTAAGTAAGCATTATTAAGTACTTTAACGAAAAAAGCCTGTGAAATAATGCTGAGCAATAAAACAGTTGCTTAATTTTTACTAATAAATTTTTATAGGCGCTATAAAACAGATTTATTGTGTCGTAAATAAATATCAACTTTTTAATTTTAATAGCTTCTTCAGTCAAAAACAGCCTTGCTACAGTGTTGACAAAGAAGCGCGTCAATTATCATAATTCGGAGGATTTCAAGTTCGGTTCGGTACATCTTGAGACGTAATTTTGAAGAAGAAGCTCAAGGCATTCCGGTCAAAGTTGTTGGAATGTAGCTCGTATGGAGTTTGGTACAAGTTATAATATTAATTAATGTAGAGTACCAATCATTATCATTTTATTTACTGGTACCTAACAATCGGTCGCCGAAAAATGTATTGTTCTTCCGTAGAAGTGGGCTGGAGAACCCTGGAAAGGCCGAGATCTATTACTTACTGCTTTATACTTATCTCTAATTATGAAGTGATAACAGGTAGATTTCTGGACGTGATCATACTTTATAAATACCTGAGAAAATTTCAAGAAAGCAAGCTCACTCTTTGATAAACTTTGTAAGCTTAGTTTAGGTTTAGTTTAGGTAGGTACCTACCTAACTTATTATCTTTTGGTACAAATTCAAAATAATTCTTCTATTTGTATATTCTGCCGCAATTGTTTATTTCTATTTAGGTACTTATACCTATACAATATTTTTATGACGATTCAAACAACTTCTTTAGATTCTTAGCGTATTTAGCTCATACCTAAGTACGCTTTTAAACTTGAGCATATTAATATTATCTGTAGAATGTAGAGATCCCACGTTTAGTTTAAATCGAAGAGATTTTTTCACCATCTTACTTTCTTTCGAAGGGAAATACGATCATGAGGGTTACCTTTGCAGGTACCTGTGTTTTCTTCCACTGACTCCTCTGTCAATGTCGAATTATTTACTTAGCACACAATGCTTCAATTTAAAGTCGCAGTCTCTTACGCTGTTGATTGATTATCATCCGTATGTCCTTCAATTTTAGCAACAATTTAGGTTAATGATATGTAAAGGCTTCAAGAGGTCAGGGGTTGCCATGTACATAAATGAGGCTGAATTACTGTCCGTGTTAATCAAATTTTTATTAAGACAGGTTTTAAGACACGTTTTTTTAAATAATGAGAATTTGATACTTTGTATGTGCAGACCACTGAAAAACACGTAAGTTAATATAGGAACTAGTTTTTTAGCGGTGCAAAATCAAACATAAAAAACAACCAAATTCCAAAAATGATCTACATGTACATGCATTATGTTACGATTACTAATCCTTTTTGTCTCCTTAAAACAATTTAGTTATGTATTTACGTAGTACAATAAATTACACAAATGTAAAGTACATTGTAATTTACAATTTTTGGTTACAATGCCATACTTCTCTATTCGAAGCAATAATGATAATAAATACTTTGAAATATGTATTTCCAAACTGCATTAAGACTGATCTTTAGATGTAGTCACGTGTATAAATAATTATAACAAACCAAAAAAAAAATTTAAATGGTCTACGTAAAGGTTAGGATCATTGCATAAGATAACGATCACTGGATTGTTCTTTTTGAATCCGAAATTAAAAATTGTATTCTTCTAAGCATGCCTTCTGTATGGCGCCATCTCCTATCGGAGGTTGGCTATGATTGGGGCTATTCGGGCCCTGGAGACTGCAGCCCTGTACAATGAGGTGGTGAACATCAAAGACTTCTATTATAACTGATAGAAGTCTTTGGTGAACATATCTAACCATTCACTCAGGTTCTTAAGCCATGAAGTCCAACTCCAATCCAATATTTTTCACTTTTATGCGACCGAGTAGTTTCTATGCACATGCAAGACACAAAAGCAACATAAGTAAAGACCCAAGTACCATACCGAATTATTAGATACAATAAATTTGGTTTTCTCAACAAGTAAGAATTTTCTAATGTTATAAATAACTACCGCATATTTTAAATGGCTCCAAAAAGATATATAATTAATACAGAAAATTCCTTCTTGAGTTATTATAACACCTACTTAATGGCATCCAAAAATATGATCACCTTAATCCAAATGCAATCAAATATTTGGATGCATCCTCCAACAAACAAATCAAAACAAAAGTTCAAAGGCAATATCCAACAATGAACAGAACCGCTTAGCATGCGTGGGCGCACGTGGGCAACAATCAAGCCGATAGCTCTGCGCATTGTGCTCTATGCTAATACAACATTCATTGAATTGTTAACATATTATGAGTTGTATTCAGCGTTGGTGATTTATTGTTTACTGACATAATTATACTTCAAGAAAAAAGTAATAATTAGCTTGTTCATAATTTATGTTAAATTTTATTAAAGGAGTGTTGTAGGACATTAAGTAGGTGTAGCTAATAGAGGTTTATAATGATATTTTCACACCACCCGCTCGAAAATGGAACATTATATGTCATGTAACTCGAACCTAAAGCAAGTCATTATAGCCCTGGGACTAGCCGGGCAATAATATTGTACTGAATTTCATTATAACCCGCTGGTCAATAATGAGATTTGAATATGGAACCGCATCCACAGATTATTTAATATTTACTACGACCCTTACTTAAAATTCGTATGAAAACTTATCATGGAGACCTGCACCAAAAAGAACTTAATTCGAAATTCGAACTGGCCACCACGAGTATTGAACACAAAAAAAGAAAAAAAGGCGCGAATACTGCAAATCTCTGTACCTATTGCTACGAACAAAGTAAAAAAAATATTACATTTTTAACCGACTTCAAAAAAGGAGGAGGTTTCTCAATTCGACCGTATATATTTTTTCTTTCCACAACTGGAGTGCGATTTTTGAATCTGAAAATGTCAAAATTACGATGGAGATACGCATCTTTCTGCTGCTGATTTGACTTTCAAAAATGGCACTCCTGAAGTATGATTTTTGAAAGTCAAATCAGCAGTAGAAAGATGCATATCTCCACAGTAATTTTGACATTTTCAACTGCTGAACTCAGCGAATGAGTTTCAAAAATCGCTCTCCTGGTCTAATGTTTCAAATATCTACTTTCACTTTGAATTTAATAAAATAGTGTTTTCTAAATACTATACTATTGAACTCTAATACTTTGTTATAAACTCTAATAAAAGAATTGGTTTCTAACCATAGAGAATTTACACGCTCCCCTGGGTTTCTAACAGTATTGCTTTTTATTTTCTCGCGGAGGGTGTGAAAAGTAGAGTATGGTCCTCGGGGATAAACGTGTTTTCATCTTGGGCGAGCTTGAACCCCTCGCTTCACTCAGGATTCTAGTCTTAACTCCCTCGCTTCGCTCGGGAGTTAACTCTAAACTCCCTCGCTACGCTCGGGAGTTAACCCTAGAATCCCTCGTTACGCTCGGGATTCAATATCGCGCCCGTGATGAAAGACACTGCTTTATCCCCTTGGTACATAATCTACTATTTCACACCACCCGCTCGAAAATGGAACATTATATGTCATGTAACTCGAACCTAAAGCAAGTCATTATAGCCCTGGGCCTAGCCGGGCAATAATATTGTACTGAATTTCATTATAACCCGCTGGTCAATTATGAGATTTGAATATGGAACCGCATCCACAGATTATTTAATAGTTACTACGATCCTTACTTAAAATTCGTATGAAAACCTGTGATGAAAACTAATTATGGAGACAGGCACCAAAAAGAACTTAATTCGAAATTTGAACTGGCCACCACGAGTACTGAACACAAAAAAAGAAAAAAAGGCGCGAATCATAAAGGTATCATCTTTATGGCGCGAATACTGCATATCTCTGTACTTGCTCTGTACCTATTATTATGTCAAATCAGCAGTAGAAAGATGCACGTCTCCGTAGTAATATTGACATTTTCAACTGATGAGTTCAAAGAAAGTTTCAAAAATCGCACTCCAGGAGTGCGATTTTTGAATCTCATTCGATGAGTTCAGCAGTTGAAAATGTATGGAGATGCATATCTCCATAGTTACTTTTACATTTACAACTGCTGAACTCAGCAAATGAGATTCAAAAATCGCACTCCTGGTCTAATGTTTCAAATATCTACTTTCACTTTTAATTTAATAAAATAGTTTTTCTAAATACTATACTATTGAACACTAATACTTTGTTATAAACTCTAATAAAAGAATTAGTTTCTAACCATAGAGAATTTACACGCTCCCCTGGGTTTCTAACAGTATTGCTTTTTATTTTCTCGCGGAGGGTGTGAAAAGTAGAGTATGGTCCTCGGGGATAAACGTGTTTTCATCTTGGGCGAGCTTGAACCCCTCGCTTCACTCAGGATTCTAGTCTTAACTCCCTCGCTTCGCTCGGGAGTTAACTCTAAACTCCCTCGCTTCGCTCGGGAGTTAACCCTAGAATCCCTCGTTGCGCTCGGGATTCAACATCGCGCCCGTGATGAAAGACACTGCTTTATCCCCTTGGTACATAATCTACTATATGTTACTATTTTTTTGGTTGATTATTTGTGTTGCATAAGTACATAGTTGGGTTTCTATCTCTCACTTTGTATTTTCCCCTCGTCCTTCAAATTTTCATCGAAATGGACTGCAATTTTGCATTTTTAATGTATTTTGTATCAGTTTTGAACATGACTTTGGGATAGCGTGGGTGGGCAGATTATGCAATACTCATTACTTTATGCATATTTTGTTAATTAACTATAATTAACATGTCTAATATTATGATTTATTCTACGCCTGTTTTTTTGTTGTCTTAAATAATTTAAACAACTATTAAATACGCACGTAAGTTCCGAGAGTTTTCATTATCATCTAAGACATGGAAGCTGAGGTTTGAGGAAAAACGCGAGGCATTTCTCGAAGGACGATTGGATCTTAGGTAATCAGCGAATGGGATGATGTCTCCTGGAAGGCCTGCACCACATAATTAGTGGCGTTTTCTTTTCTTTCTTTCTTATCGTGTGGGCAGAGCCCTGGCGTCTGAGTTTTTTCAGACCGCCTTACGGCCTCTGATGTGATTTTTATGTAACGACTACTACCACCAGAGATAGTAGCCGGGACCAGCGGCTAAACGTGCCATCCAAAGCACGGAATCATTTTTCTTTTTCATACAATCAGGTGAGCCAGCCTGCAATGTCCTAGCCAACTGGGAAAAAACGCACAAAGTGACAATATCACTAAGTGTCAACCATGGGAATCGAACCCAAGACCTCCGTGTCGAGAGCCCAATGCTCTTAACCATTAGACCACGGAGGCAGTTCTTTTCTTTTTATAATTTGTTTAATTGTAATGTAAACGTAGATAGCTAAATTTTTCTCAATCCATTATTTATATTTATCCATCGTTCAGACCATTACTTTAAAATAAAATAGTAATTTGTGAATCACATTGCCATTTCAAGAACACTTATTGCAAAATAATCTAAACGTCAAACCGGTCTAGGTCTGTTTACTATGAAAATTTTAACGCAAAACCTTAAGAATGCTTAATGTTATGTCTTAATCTCCAAACATACCCATATGAGTTACCTACTAAAATATATACAAAACGAACCTGACCCCAATAATGGAAACAAACATACGTACATCACAACTATCGGTTAAGAAACCTGCGCACACGCTTGTAAAACCGAAAAAGTTTTAAATAATAGAGTAACAATATATTGAAAAAGGCATGAAGAATTGCTTCGATGCGTTAACGGAGTGTTTCTTAATATTGAAGAAATATGGAAAAGTGCAGCGGAATTTATTGTTTAAATTTAATATTTTTGAATTTACAGGTTGTATACTTTCACGGGACCAACATGAAAATCGTGAAAAAATCTGCCTCTCTTTCCCAAAAACAGTACATATATATATATGTACATATAAGCTCACGCCATTGTCCCAAGGGGATAGGCAGAGACCACAGATCGCCACACGCTACGACTCTGACACACTTCTCTAGCCTCATTGACATTCATACATCTTTTCATGCACTTCCGTCGATTGAGGGTGCTACGCACTTGTCCTTTTCGGAAAAGATCATTGATTTGATCGTGGTATGTTTTCCTCGGACGGCCTCTCCCAACACTTCCACTCACCTGTGCTCGATAAATTTCATTCGTAAGTCTTCTTTCATTCATTCTCTCTACGTGACCAAACCATCTAAGCATACCCCTCTCAATCCTTGTTACTATATCATCCTTCAACTTACACCAATCCCTTATCACACTGTTCTTGATTCGATCAACCAAAGTAATACCACACATACTTCGTAAGGAGCGCATTTCAACTGCATTCACTCGACTTTCATTCCTTCTTTTGTATGCTGACGACCAGGTGATACTTGCGCCGTCGGTGACGGAGTTACAAGACATGTTGAATGTGATGAATGAGTCGTTGAAGAAGAAAGATATGAAAGTCAATGTATGCAAGACGAAGGTAATGGTTTTGGAACGTGAAGATGATGTTACAGAATGTAACATTGTTATGGAAGGAGACAGAGTGGAACAGGTGAATGAATTTGTATATCTGGGAAGTTTGTTTAAGAGAGATGGAAAGTGTGACGGGGATGTGGAGCGAAGAGTGACTGCGGGAAATAAGGTAAATGGGGCCCTGCACGCCGTGGTGAGTAGCCGGTCTGTATCAAAAAGGGCACGTCTGGCTATTCACAACGGTGTGTTGGTGCCTACGCTAATGTATGGGAGTGAATGTTGGGTCTGGAATAAAAGGAAAAACAGTGACGTTCATAATTACAATACAAGAAATAAAAATAAATTAGTATTCCCACACTTTCGACTCAGTAAAGTCGACACATCTTTCATGGGGTACTGTATACGCTTTTATAATAAGATACCAGAGGATATTCTAAACTTACCAGACAAAAAGTTTAAGTCCCATGTTAAACAAGTCCTTTGTAAAAAAGGTTACTATAAACTCGATTATTATTTGAATGACCAAAATGTCGGGTCTTGACAATTTTACACTTTGTACCTAATGCAATATTGTATTTTAATTGTACTTTGTACATTTTGTTTTGTTTAAAAGATGTGTGTTGTAGAGTTTCTGGCCGCATCTTATCTCAACGGAACACCTTCCGACGCGGTGGTAGAGTCAAAAAATTACGTCAAAAAGCTATATATATGATATTATTTTGAATAATTTTTTTGAATTGAATTGAATTGAATTGCTGTCCATACAAATGGGTCGAGCAGCCATGGACAGCAAGCAGTTTTTATCGAGAATTCAATATTGGTCCCGTAGTAAAATTTGTAAAGTTGCATATCTCCACAGTAATTTTGACATTTTCAACTGCTGAACTCAACGAATGAGATTCAAAAATCGCACTCCAGCATTATAAAAGCTGATGAATTGATGATAAACGTTCTACCCCTAAAATTTATTTAGGTCAATATTAGTAACACACACTACAAAAATCCTAGCCCGTTGTTAAATGTAAGTTTTGTATTTGACTATTCTAGATTAAATTCTTGAAGGAGTATCAAACCGCGATTAAGAGAAAAGATTTATAAAAAAGAAAACGGGCAAACTTAGTAAATAATACTATAATTCAGTTGTTTTAACTGACGCTTCTAAACTGCAACAAGCAATAATTAATAACAATTAGTAAGTAGATATAAGTACTTTTCACAATTACGTTTGATAAATTATGACAGTCATCATAGCAATATATCTAAGTAATTATGCAAATAATGGCGTTAGTGGTACACGGAGATGATAAACATTATTGCCATTATTGAATCTGAAACATGGTCCTTAAGACTCCCTTTAAGTTACATTGAATTTGAATTTTGTAAACCATGTTACCACCTATCCATGTACATATAATTAATGGCAATAGAATTCAATTGAGTGTTTAGCAAAAGTAAATTTTACACAAATAAATATTTATAAAATTTATATTTAGATATAAAATCCGTGCGACTTCGCACAAAGGTAATATTCCCAAATAGGTCCTAAATGATCTCTCCTGACCGTCATTCCTCATTGTACCTACAACCGACACCCTGTATACATTTTAAATGTTTAAAATACCAAAAGTGAGCCTTGATACAAACGCACTCTTAAAAAGATGCGGGAAGGTTCAAAGTAGTTCACAGCTAAAGGTGGACTTCCGATGCCAGCGGCCGATGCGTCTAACGCGCGCGTCTGACGCGAGGTTCTGTCATATATGACAGAACCTAGCGTCAGACGCGCGCGGCCGACGACAGACCTCACTTCCGAGGTCAGCGACTGACGCGTGCCTATTGTACAGAGTGTTATCACTTTAGGGTATTTTCACCGCAATTTAGGGTACGTTTTTATGTTTTGGTGTTTAAACAAAAACATAAAAACACAAACAAAAAAACCAATACATATCTTAATAAAGAATATTTGATTGATTGATAAATTGCTAGGTTTAGAGAATATATGAATGCATTTTTTTAACAGGATTTTGATAAAATACATTTTTGGGAGTAATTAGACAGGGATGCGTTGCGTCCCCATGGCTTTTTAACCTGTACATGTATCGCTGTCTAGCTAATAATTATATAGGCAAGAGGGATTTTCCGAAAAAAGAAAAAGTAGTTTCAAGTGGCTCGATAGATGGTGTTATCACTACGTTGAGCGACCTTCTAGATAATAAAATACAAATAAAATAGTAAAAATTAAGAAAATTTTCGGTAAAATCTTCGTAATATTTCTGGCAAACATTCTTGTTCTGCGTGACGTCAGAGCATAGCCGCGCGCGGCCGCGGCCGATGCGATAGACATCGGCTGCGCGCGTTAGACGCGCGCGTCAGTCTCTGGCATCGGAAGCGGCGCCATACGTTTTCATAGTAACTAGTATGGCCGCATCGGCCGTCGGCCGCGAGCCGCGCGCGTCAGACGCGTCGGCCGCTAGCATCGGAAGTCCACCTTAAAACTTGTATGAATTTACGTTCTTTCTAGTACTTGCTTGATTTGCGTAGTTTTTAAGTTCTATCCTTTTATCGGATACCTACTTTATTGCATTTGAGAAAGAATCACAATATTTTACAATCTCATCTATAACATTACTTTCAAGGACTATTGCTGATTATTGCTTAGTAAAATTGTATAACTGTGCCATTAATTACTAAACATCCAATTAGACATCCAGTAGTGTTTAGCTACCGAATTAAACAATACCAATGTTAATGTTTTTTAAATCATAAACTTTACTGCTTTTCGATAATCAATTAGTTACTGTGACTTATGTGCTGCTTGACACAGATTTGGAGGCTGTTTAGTTTGTGGTACAATTGATAAGCGAGTTAGTTATATGCGATGAATGTTCACTCAAGTCGTTCGTCACGTCACGTAGGATGTTACCGGGTTGATATGTCGTTTCATCTTGAACTACAAATATGAGTTTACTCGCATAGGAACATATACAAGACACCATAGCGACAGAATAAAATATATGCAGAAAATCAAGTCTGCAAAAGGGCCATTCATTACGTAGAATTTATATGCAGAAGGATATAAATAAAACCGGTCAAGTGCGAGTCGGGCTACTCGCGCACCGAGGGTTCCCTACCTCACCACCACAGAACACAACATTATTAACTTAGAAAAAAAACTTTTTTTGTCCGGGACCTTTAGCGCGAGACCGACTCACACTTGGCCGGTTTTTAGTATTTGTTGTTATTCTGTAGAGTTTGCTCTATAATCACACAAAGTTTGACGCTTGTATGTATTACCGTTTTTACTGTAGAGCGTGAAGAAAAAACGTTGATAAAAACTAGTTTCTTGTTAAAAACCCCCCTTAATTTTTAACTTTCTGCCATTTTTATTATTTGTTAACCAATCCGCCGCAATAACGCATAATCTGAGAAAATTTCAACTATCTAGCTATTACGGTTCAAAAGTTACAGCCCTAAATATGTAGGACAGACGGACGGACGGACGGACAGACGGACAGACGGACAGACGGACAGACGGACAGACGGACAGACGGACGGACGGACGGACGGACGGACGGACGGACAACGTAGGCTTAAAAACAACAAACAACTTTTTTTGTCCGGGACCTTTAGCGCGAAACCGACTCACACTTGGCCGGTTTTTAGTATTTGTTGTTATTCTGTAGAGTTCGTTCTATAATCACACTAAGTTTGACTTGTATGTATTACCGTTTTTACGATAGAGCGTGAAGAAATAAAACCGGTCAAGTGCGAGTCGGGCTACTCGCGCACCGAGGGTTCCCTACCACACCACCACAGAACACAACATTATTAACTTAGAAAAAAAACTTTTTTTGTCCGGGACCTTTAGCGCGAGACCGACTCACACTTGGCCCTAAATAGGTAGGACAGACGGACGGACGGACGGACAGACAGACGGACGGACGGACGGACAACGTAGGCTTAGTAATAGGGTCCCGTTTTCACCCTTTGGGTACGGAACCCTAAAAAGAAAATTCTATTAAACCGTTCCAACTTTAATGGTTGGTATTTGTCACAAAGTATCTGTCCATCCTGACTATACGGAAGTGAGTTTATGTATTGTATACTGTAACCCGGTTCATTGGTGTAATGGTTACAATGACGTACGTCTTCCACCAAACCAGAGGATCTGAGTTCGAATCACGGATGTGACATTGTTCCATAATAAAAATCCTAGGATCTTACGTTTGAGATTATAGTTATACTATTATCTTAAACGTAAAATTAACAATGGCGTAAGCTTATGTAGGTATGTAAAGGCTACTACACACATGCCATGCCGGCCAAGCCGCCGATCAACCGGCGACATACAAAGCCGCCGGCTTTGCCGCACAAAATAGCCGCTGGCATGGCCGCCGGGGTGTGCCGGCGGGCTACGCGGCTTCACGGCGTCAGAAGTGCGATTTTTGAAAATCATACGAGTGACTTGGCAGTAGAAAGATGCATAATCTCCATAGTAATTTTGACATTTTCTACTGACAAGTCGCTCGTATGATTTTCAAAAATCGCACTTCATTTCGTGCTCGGCTCGGCATTCGAGCGGTAGTGGTGTGCGGTTCTATGTGACTGTCACAACCGGAATGATGCTTGGCGGCTTTGTGCGGCTTGTGCCGGCGGCTTTTATTGCCGGCGGCATAGCCGCTCGGCATGAACCCGGCAGCATTGCCGCCGGCATGTGTGTAGTAGCCTTTAAACATACATTCTAAAAACAAATAAATCTAAATAATAAGTCGAGTTGTCAGCACCATGTCTTATTATAACAGTAGTCAATTCTCTAAACTATTTCGTAACTTTACAACAAAAACATTGTAGTAAAAACTTTCCTTTCGATTTTGCGTTAAGAGTGAGTGAACAATGAGTAAGTTTGAACAATAGATAAGTCACGTTTAACTCGAGATTTACCTACATTTTTGTTGTTGTTTATGTTTCATTTGCATGCAAAATATTATCATATTATTCAGGCACGATACAATTCAGGAGTGCGATTTTTGAATCTCATTCGCTGAGTTCAGCAGTTGAAAATGTCAAAATTGGAGATAAGAATCTTCCTACTGCTGATTTGTCTTTCAAAAATCGCACTTCTGAAGTATGATTTTTGAAAGTCAAATCAGCAGTAGAAAGATGCATATCTCCACAGTAATTTTGACATTTTCAACTGCTGAACTCAGCAAATGAGATTCAAAAATCGCACTCAAGTGCGTGTATGCACAATTATATCTAAACTATTATAAAACTGTAACAGAAGTGTGTCTGTACATTGCAGATATTTACAAAAAAAAGATTACGATATGATTTTTAGATGTCCCTGATTCCAAATCACCAATTTTTGGATTTTTTGTCTGTCTGTTTGTTTGTTTGTTTGTTTGTTTGTTCGTTTGTTTGTTTGGGTGTTTGTTTGTTCGAGTATCACGCAAAAACTACTGAACAGATTTTGATGAAACTTTTTTTGTTTGATAGCTTATCATCTGACTTAAACTCTGGTATATAATTTATGCGGACGAAGTCGCGGGTAAACGCTCGTACAAATATAATACTGTAACTAATAAAATTATCTAAGGTAGATATTGTGACATGTATTTTGAACTATACAGGGTGAAATTGATATCATTAGCATCCTTTTAAACTAAGAGTCTACCCATCAAACTGAACAACTTTTACAATGGCAGCAAATCAATCGGAGTAAAAAAAAATCTGCTGTTGCATACATTTTTGTCGCGTACGCATTGCAGTTTAGTATGGAACAGCTGATTTATTTTTTGCTCCGATCGGTTTGCTCCCATAGTGAAAGTTGTTCAGTTTGATGGGTAGAGTCTTAGTTTAAAAGGATGCTAATGATATCAATTTCACCCTGTAGTTAAAATTAGATTTAAAAACTTTACGATTTTTTTGTTTGTTTGTTTGTGTGTTGGTGCCTACGCTAATGTATGGGAGTGAATGTTGGGTATGGAATAAAAGGAATGAAAGTCGAGTGAATGCAGTTGAAATGCGCTCCTTACGAAGTATGTGTGGTATTACTTTGGTTGATCGAATCAAGAACAGTGTGATAAGGGATTGGTGTAAGTTGAAGGATGATATAGTAACAAGGATTGAGAGGGGTATGCTTAGATGGTTTGGTCACGTAGAGAGAATGAATGAAAGAAGACTTACGAATGAAATTTATCGAGCACAGGTGAGTGGAAGTGTTGGGAGAGGCCGTCCGAGGAAAACATACCACGATCAGATCAATGATCTTTTCCGAAAAGGACAAGTGCGTAGCACCCTCAATCGACGGAAGTGCATGAAAAGATGTATGAATGTCAATGAGGCTAGAGAAGTGTGTCAGAGTCGTAGCGTGTGGCGATCTGTGGTCTCTGCCTACCCCCTTGGGACAATGGCGTGAGCTTATGTACGATTTTTTTTTACTTTACGAAAATGATATTTGTAAAATATAAATATTGCAGTTGCAGCAGAGCACATTTTTGCAGATACTAAGATTTTTTCTTTTTCATATAAAAGACATCAACGTGTCTTACACGATATGGCGTTTTTCATGAGTCCTATGACTATGGGGTTAGAGTTAAAAAAAAAATGATCTCACAATAAGTTCCATGCAAGCTAAGCCACAAGCAATAGGTACCTCGTCTTATCTTCAAGCTAAACATTTCTAAACCTTTACATAACCAAACGTATGGCACAATGTCCTTTTGTACAATCAAAGACAAACAATAAAATATTCTTTCCTCGACTTTATAGGTGTCTCGAACCGTATTTGGTTGCGTCCGAACAAGTCGCCCTTTGTGCAAAATGGTGGGATATTGCACAATGGACAATACATCTCCCGTTATTATGATTACAAGACGATTACAAGGCTGCCCGATGTTTTTAGATTATGAACAGTTATTTTGACCTAATGCCTAAATGAAAGCAAACTCTATAAACCTTTCTAGAAGTGCTTATGTAACTATGATGTATACATAATATATTTCAATATATTTCTCATACTAATACAGTTTTTGGTTTTTTCTCATACTAATTGCCCGCGTTAGTTTTCGAGTTAATGAAAAAAATATCAAAATTGATGTTCCTTCAGTAATAGATTCTGTACAAATTATGACGCTAAAATGTGAATAAAAAACACATGTGACCGATGGACGGACGGAAGTGTTGCGTTTTGCTAATTTTGGTACGGGACACTAAAAAGTTATAAAAAACAGTTTACATTCTTAGATAACCGATTTATTTTCTTGTTGACCTATTTCTAACTAATTCCAGGATACTTCCTATTCTTTATTAGATTTCAAGTTATTCAAATACCAACAAGGTGACATCCATCTGAGAACAACACCAATAATTCATCGGAACCAGAAAAACTGCTTCATGCCATTCGATGTATAAGATTGACCTTGGCATATAAGTTTAGAAGATCCTCCGGCCTTGCTCCGGTAATCGACAGAAAAATGTTAAATATTTCAGATCCGGGTACACAAGATGTTATCAAAATAATTTGTCTATTATTAATGTGACAATGACAATTGAATGATCTCAATCTATCATCGTTTACAGCTGAACATGGAATTCTCCCAAGGCTCTCTACAAAACTGTCTTTCGCCTTGGGAAGTCGGATATTAGATTTTACTATCCTCCTATCTTTATTGGTTAAATTCGTTGCGGATTCCAAGACAGATTAGTGTCATCTCCCACTCTAAATGCCACTAAAAGTAGAGTCGAGTAGTGAGTGGTTGCCACTGTAGGTCTTGGTTTACACAAGTTACAGTGTCGAGAATGTGTGTAGGGTTAAGGCCATTTTCAACCAGTTGCTCCCAGCTATCTGTCTCAGGTCGACAGCATCGGTTCAACGGGCTGAGGGTGTCCCACGAATATGCCTGCCAGTTCGACCTACATCTTGGATTAGTGACAGGATTTTTTTATCTTGACCTACAGAGGTCATTAATATTTTTTACTGTTTCATAATAGTTTATTAAATAGATTTAATTTCACGAGCTGTTTTTAATACAATACCTAATGTTTGCGATTCTCGTATTTCTTCAAGAGTTAAAGATTTTCAACAAAATGCTTGTGGTTAGGAAAGACTTGATGGTCGGTGCACTTGATGTCGTGTCGAAATGTGCTTGATGAACTATTAATGGTTATATGAATAAAGTCGTGTTTACACTTAAATAATACCTATACCTACAACATTTTAAGGCGTATAAATAAACAGAGGTGAACTCTTAATTTTCCTAATAGTTTTAGCAGTCATCATCATCAGCTCAAAAGCCCACAGCTGGGCATAGACCTCTTATCTTTCTCACGCCCCATCTAATATGATCCTATCCTACTATTATCCATTGTTTACCAGTTTCTCTACAAAATCTGTCAATCAATATGTTTATGGGAAAATACTCAAAGTACTTATTAGCAATAATATATTTAATCTCATTACTGAATTATCTTCCAGTGCAGTCAGGAGACTTTTTAAAACACAGATCGTGTAATTTTAGTGATGGTCACGTTTAGCTTAGACTGGCACGATGAAATAAAAGGATCTAGTCTGGTGGTGCCGCAAGAATAATGATCTTCTATGTTTAGAGCAACATTTAGCGCGATGCATCTTTGAATAATAATAAGACGCTAATGCTGTTCATACTAGAGTACCTAACCAAGAAAAAACCAATCAAGAGGCCTTTGATTTGCTTTAGGATACTACAAATTATGATATTTACCTTGTGTCATGTGACTAGGTATAGGTTGTTTATTTCCTTTTCTCTACCCATTATTTGCTTAGAAGCAAATAATGGGCCTTAGTGTTAATATATTATTATGTAAATAGTCTTGTTAGCCACAACTACTTATCATCTATTAAAATACAACGTCTGATTTATAAACCTTGTTAGAGCTCGCATCTGAACGCACCTTTAGGTCAATCATAGGTCATTCAACTATCACTTTGTGTTAACATTAATTTTGATTTCATTACCGACTTTAATATTATTGGTGCAATACTAAACTTCAGAGACACATTTTTATTGATTATTTATATTTACAAATATGTTCATTTTGACATTTATGATCTTAAAATCACGAAGGATGTGTTGCTATAATTAATGTTGTTAATAAAAAAGTAGTTAATTGCATTTAAATTGTCTAGATTCAATACACGAACAATGACTCAATTTGAGACGTTCTTAAAAATAATGACACTATATTATCGGTGTTAAAAGCATTATTAATGTGAATTCCAAACGTTATGTTATGTTAGTTACATTTTAACCTCCAATAAGATTGAGAAGCCATTCTATTTTGAATGCTAATGCTGGTAAAGGAATGGTCGGTGAAACATTTTTGTCTTTTTATCAGCTAATTTTGGAATTAAAAATTTAAAAGTCTTAGTAAGTTTTTCAGGTGAAGAAGAATGGCAAATTTGGACTCAGCTATTTTTTACGAAAACTAAAATCCATTCAGGACGGCCAGCGGTCATAATTTATTATAAACAGAAAAAATGAAGGCGTTATAAAAAAAACTCCCACATCTGATCAGACGTCCGGATTAAAAAGTAGAAATTACTAGTAAAATAGACAAATCATCCAAAAAGCAGTAGCAAGATGCAACCACGACAGCTATTTTCAACTAATATTATCACTAGGGCATTTTTTGGGCGTTACGGAACGTATTTGGCTTGGTTGAACTGATAGTGTGTGTGATTTCGTTTTCTTCCATTATCATAATATTGTACGGTTATCGTGAATTTTCATTAAAATATACACAATGAATGCGTAGAAGATTGAGTGGACTATCTAAATAAGAAAGATAATGAGTTTCATACACTTGATACAAAAGGTATCATAAGGAGAAATAACTTTCCCCCAACTTATACAGGTTACAAACAATTTACTTTTTTGATAGTTTTGTTTCACTTTATACGTATTATTAAGTTTCATACATGTACGGTAGAAGTTTGGGTTTCAAATTACATGGCCGTTTGCCAAACTTCTTTCTTCCTAAGTTAATACATACTACTGTGATGATTATAATGCTCATAGTGTATTTAGACTGCAGCACGCTTTTAGTTACTACTAACTGCAGTCACTCGTTCTTACCCTCCTCAACCTGATGAAATAGAACATCGGTCCGACCAGAAACGTGGTAGGATACAGTGGCTTCCACCGTTAGCCACATGAGCCACATTTAGACGATGTTTGAAGGAATAGAATGTCTTCGACAGTTACCTACCCGTTACTTAATTAACCATTATCATACAGGTCTCCAAAACACTTGACAGTAAAATCTCAACAGTCTTAACTTTTAACTGACTATCCAAGGCTATTTGTCGTCTGCCTGTCGATACTTGACATTCATTAGACGTCATCTTGATGTCTTAGTCTATAACAAGCTCGGATGCGCCCACGCAGTTCTTGTTCGATTCTATGCCCATCTGTGTGAAGTTTGTAGGTGTTGTGTCATTTGGAGTTTATTGATTAGATTGTGATGGTTCAAATAGATGTAATACCATAGCGTTATTGGGTATTACCGTACTGGTATATTTAATTACGTGTTACCGAATTTGCATGCATTCTATAATTAATCAGTATCCAAGTAGTTAGCTCGCGGTAAACGAGTAACTGCCTCCATGGTCTAATGGTTAAGAGTAATGAGCATTCGACATGGAGGTCGTGGGTCCGATTCTCACGGGGGACACCTAGTGATAAGTCACTTTGTGCGTTTTTCCCTAGTTGGTTAGGACATCGCAGGCTGAATCACCTGATTGTCTGAAAAAGAAAGATGATTCTGTGCTTCGGATGGCACGTTAAGCCGTTGGTTTCGACTGCTATCTCTGGTGGTAGTAATCGTTACAATAAAAACCACGTCAGAGGTCGTAAGGCGGTCTGAAAAACTCTGATAACAGGGCTCTGCCCTCACGATAAGAAAGAAAGAAGCCCGCGGTAGGCTAATCACATGGCTCGGAATGAGCTGGAAAAAAATAGTCTTTGGTAAAATTCTCTGACCACATTCTCGTCTTTGTCGTATCATTCTCGTATCTGTCATTCATTACTTCCAGCCTATATTTATTCCACTGCATGAATATGATATTCTTTGGCTAAGACCTGTTCTCACGAATAAGAGCATCCATCTCGCGAATCCTGTGCATTTTAGAGGATGGTAGAATTAGTAAACCTGTAACAATATCTAGTAGGGGAGACCGGGGCAAGATGAAGCTCGGGGCAGGACGGGAAGTAAGCTTGTGTGCGTGAATAATAATCGTGTACGGACCGGTGACGGCGCCATTTGCACGAACTTCACTCTCCGCAAGTGCGTCCGAGCAAAGCGAACACATCGGAACTCGTTTTTGCGTTGCTGATCGAAAAATTTGATTTCGCAATAGTTTTTATGAGGTTTTTGGTTCTAAAACTGATGTGCAGACATGTAAGTACCTGAGTTACTATAATGTTTTAATCCTTAGCTTATTGTAGTAGTATAAAACTTTGAATTCAGACTAAAATTTTTATAGCCGGTAACGTTTGAGGTTAGAGTTGCTTCAACCTATTTGAATACATGTGGATCGGGGCAAAATGATAGGGGCATAATGGGATACCCGACTGATAATCAGAAGACTGAAAAAGATAAAAAACTAATTAAGAAAGTTGAAAAAAATACTGTAAAGAAGATTAAAAATACGTCTGACAAGAAGGACCCTGAGAAAAAGCGTCAAACCAAAAGGCTTCAAAAAGAAATTGAATCGGAAGATAGTTCATCCCAAGAAGAGGATGATGACTGTGCTTGCATCTATTGTGGGTACTTATACTCAGAGTCAACCGAAGGTTGGGTCACTGCAGCGTGTGCCATGGTTGGGCACATAATTCATGTGCCGGAGTAGATGAGGAAGACGAAGAGGCACATATTTGTGCACGCTGTCTGCCAGATTAAAATATATACTCGTTTTGCCCCGTAGCGTTTCCCATCTTACCCCGGTTAAGGGGCAAGACGGGAAATTTGCCGAGTTTACATTAACCAGTAATTGCCAGAAAAGTTCTGTGATTTTGCATGCTACAACGTTTAATTATAAGAGACAAATGTATAAGTGTTATTTATTTTGTTAAAGAATTTCATTAAAGAGTTTAATTTTCTTTGTATAACGAGTTTTGTCTTAGCTATCTCATCTTGCCCCGGTCTCCCCTACCCAAGGAGTGCGTATCGTGCTTCCTGAAGTACGGACACATAATTATAATTACATATAAATAGTATCTACTTCAAATATTCAACGCGTTAACAAAAAAATCTAGATACCTAGGTACTTGCCTGTCAAATACATCAGGGTAACAAAAAAAAAATCTGCACACGATACAATTTTTTGAGAACTTTGTCACTATTCGAAAACTCTTGACGACTCCACTACACTTATCTGCGTTTCCTCACACGCTTATTCTGAAGAGGTTGCCGGTGCCCAGCAGTGGTACGTGAATAGTCTTATGATACAACTACAGAACAGAAAACAATTCTTAAATGTCACCATGGAAGCTTCAAAAGCCAAATTTAATCCATACAATGTAATTTCACGTTGCATGTTCGTGTAATCGTAAAAACGTGGCAAGTTTTATAGCAATCATCCAATCAATACTGCAGGATTCAATCCACAAATGTCAGATGTTACCAACTATCTATGTGTGTCATCCCAGCTGACCATCTTTTCTTTTTATTTTGAAAACATAAAATGCATGAATAAAGAACCAAGAGTGCGATTTTTGAAACTCATTATTGGAACTCAGCAGTTCAAAATGTCAATATGACTATGGAAACGTGCATCTTTCGACTGCTGATTGGACATAAAAAATCATACGCCAGGAGTGCGATTTTTGAAAGTCAAATCAGCAGTAGAAAGATGCGTATCTCCATAAATTTTGAACTGCTGAGTTCAACGTATGAAATTCAAAAATCGCACTCCAGTATCGTGAAGATTTAATCGCTCGATTAATTTTGACGAAAATGATATCTTTTTTTGTTATGTATATTATGTGATCATACTTTTCGGGGTGTTCAGAAAGATTGCTGATTTATTAAGAGTGCAGTTACAGCAACTCACCTGTTTATCGAAGGTTTCATGATATCAGATAGCAACAGGTTGCTGGCATTTTACCCACAAAAACACTGTTTAAGAAATTATATCACTTAAAAGCTTCGTACAATACCCACGGGAAGAACCCATTCTACGGCGGAACCACACGGTAGTCAATGTTTAATAAGTAAAATTCTATTGGGGCCCTCCCAGTCAAATGGTCACCAACAAAATGCATCGGCAAGTGTGGGTTGACCTTCGGCACTTTCGGCATTCACTGCACATCACTTGCTATAAGATAACTATAGTTACATAACTCTGACAGGATGATCACACGCATATTATGTGAACGTGTCTCAACGCCTGTCAATACCGGCGAATTAAAATTGAGTTGAGTTACATGACCAATATGTCCATGCGAGACAATGGTAGTTACCATTGCCGACAATAGTTGGCTCGATTATACAGGGTGTAAAATTTAATGCGTTACATGTAGGGTTGCCAGGTCTAAAAATCGAATAGCCGGATAGACCAACCAGTTTAGCCGGAAATCTGGGTAAAAAGGCCGGACACCCTTAATTATAGAGGATTTTTCACCTTATTATTGATACGACAATAAAATATTTATGCGAAACTAGGCTTTTCTGACCATTTGCCATAAAATCTTCTTAAATTCTTATGAAACAATGCAAACAAAAACAAAACAATACTTCTTCACTAATTAATAAAATTTTAAAATATTGAAAAAAAAAAATTTTTGGTTTGGTTTTTGTTTTTTTTGGTATTTTTTATACCTGCTTTAAAAGCTCAGTTTCCTTCTAAATAGGGTAGACAGGTAAAATGTAAAAAGCCTAACAAAAGCCGGACTGGCCGGACAGCATCTAATTTGGCCGGACACACATCCAAAAAGCCTAACTTTGTCCGGCTTTATCCGGACGCCTGGCAACGCAAGTTACATGTCGAACAGGGTGCTTCATGCGGTAGTAGTCATGGAATTAGGTGAAACGTTAGATCTTGTGATTAGTGTCGAAAAGTTAATAATTTGATGCACTAATTTCATACTACCAATTTCATTTTTAAATGTCAGTTTCATAATTATGTATTAAGCTTTCAAAATGATAGGGTCAATGTGAACGTAGTATTAATATTTCTAAAATTAAAGATTGACAAGATAAAACGAGATTCATCCGTGATTGAAACCTAATAACAATCTCCAAAATACCAATGAAGGCAGACAACGATTTTATCACTTATTTATTTCTACAATAAATTGATAAAATGTATTCATAACTCAGAAATTGTTGTATGTACATGTAAGTTTTTCTTTATAATATGTATGTAATATTATAATTATATTATAGTACTCTGTGGTAATACCAAATACCAACTACTCTCAAATGGTGTAAAAATAAATTTAACTTTTGTGATAACTAGATTAAAACCATCTCGTTACTTTTACTAAAAACCTATATCTGCTGTTGTTTTGTGTTTGTTGTCGAAAATAAGTATGTTTGATTGTTTGGTCCTTATCATCTTTTACCGACAAGGATGATGCTCATAAATTCTATTTAACCATTTTTTTTTCATGAACCTCATGGTATGCGTACCACAACCCACTAAAGTTTCATCACAATCGGTCAAACCGTGTTGAAGTTTAATAATCTCAGATATACCAACATACATTTTTATAGGGAGGTACCTAAATAATATTTAGATTATATTTAGTAACCATTACTTTTTCTAAAATTACAACACATTGTGTACACATTTTTCACACCATGCATTTATCAAAGCTATCATCAGATAATATAGGTTTAAAAAAATATTTGCACAATATGAATCGGTAGTGTCTGTATGTGTATTTACGTTTTGTAAGGTCGCATAAGCCATAAATAGTGAAGTAACACCGATGCTTAGACAAATTGTATTCGCATATATTGCAAAATTAGCCAAAAGTACTCCGTAATCCGCTTGTGTCCTACTAAACGTCGTGGAAATATTATATGAGTATTGAATGTTTAAGTATTATTTATTAGTTTATTTTCAATGATAAATTGTTTTCATGTATCATACATATCGATATATATCCTCATGATAGGCCATAACACTGTTGGGGACACACTTTTTCTCATGGTTGCATAGTCCTATACAAGTGCGACACACGCGGCGAGTCGGTAGCCTCTACAACAGAAATGTAGACCGATGGATGAAGGCAGGATTGTGGCAGCATTATGCCTTCTGACACGTTTCTCTGCCAAACTTCTTTCGCCTCGCATTAATACATCTTTTCAAACATTTCCGTCGGCTGCAAGCACAATCGCCCAGAACTATCTAAAAACATCATGACGATTTTTGATACGGATCGAATCGGGTAGACACAATATGACCCCTGGGCTGGAATCGAACCCCTGCAAGGAAGGTGAGACTAAATACACCAACACTACTACGATAGTAAAAGTAATGTTCTAATGAGTGTCTGTGTACAGGGTGTAAAATTAAATGCGTTACATATCAAACGGCGTACTTTAGACCATCAAACTGAACAACTTTCACTCATCATCATCATTTTGTCTACCAATATAGAAACGAGAAAAAACATCTATGCTATTCCCTACATTCGGCTCAAATCACCATTGACTTTTTCTTTGGGGCTGATATAATTTTGTTATTTCAATATTGGTCCCTCAATAAAAGGTGTTTACTTTATAGTGGTGTGAAGCACCCCTAAAGTATGTTACAATATGTATTTAGTTTGCACTCTGTATTATAATTTCACACTTCGAGTATACCCGCGCGATAATAAATTCGTTTCTTGCCAACGCAACCGTTGTCACTTGTAAATTATTATTTTTCTTTGCACTTTCATGTCTCAACTAGTAATTATAGTAGTCTAGATTAGCTCATACCTACTTAGGTATCCTAGTTTAACTCTCTCATGGCTTGCCATGTAGTTCCCAGATTACATTATATTTGTTCCTGTGGGTGTCGTACGAGGCAAATAAGGGATAAATAGGCTTCATTTTCATTGTTTTTGTGATTATGAAATATAGCTAAGATGAGATCTTGCTTCATAAAAGGTTGTTCGCTAATTGTAGAAATTTTTCTGACCACCCCGAAAGGAAATAAGATCGTAGGATTACGCATTTTTTAAATAAAAAATATTCTTTCGAGTTCTCTACCCGAAGATTCATCATCATCATCATCCTATCATCGTCCACTGCTGAACATAGGCTTCTTCCAAGACGCACCATAAGGTTGTCTGTTAAAAATTGCTTTAAACGATAAGACCAACCAGCCTTTCTGTTTTCTGTTCAAATGTTTTGGTATTGGGATAAAGTATAATAGGTAACAATTTTTTTCCGGGACCCTTGACGCGAGACCGACTCACATACATGGCCAGTTTTTATTATTTCTTGTGTGGTTTTTGCACCATAGTCACACCAAGTTTAACGCTTATAAGTTTTTACGATAGAGCAAGAAGAAACAACGTTGAGAGAAACTAGTTTCTTGTATGGGGGTTGTCATCTAATTCAATAACAATGATAGATATTCAGTGAAAATTTCAATCGCTCACCTATTACGGTTCAGAAGATACAGCCCTCTGAAGCTAGGACGGACGCACAACGTAGGATTTGTAATAGGATCCCGTTTTCACTCTTTTGGTATGGAACCAAAAAACTGTCAAATAAAAAATGGCTCACTACTTGTCACACTGGATAGAGTTTGATGGGCTAGCAGTGCCCATCAAACTCTATCGAAATGTGGATCTTCTAATATGCTAGATGTTAAATATACCTAATGACCCCCTCGGAGAATGTAGTCGTGAGCATGTAGATACATACAAACATGTGTGATAATGAAATTTTAACGTATTAAGCGTCGTCGTATACAAGGTTGGGTTACATAAGATCACAAAAGTTATGCGACTTCACTTATGCTTTAGATGCCATATTGACGCAGGCTCGCAAACTTGACCATATGACCTTAAAATTAATGGTATTTATGTTATGATTATCTCCATAACTAACAGCTGCGTATAGAGACATAAATGCCATCTAATTATTGTTTTTCGAATGAAAACGTTTAAGTTCAGCCATGGTCACGTGAAAATGGGACCAGTTTTGTGAAATTAGCAAATGAAAACAGTTTATTGGTTGATGAACTGGTCCCTTCTCCGTGGATTACTATGTTTGTATTAATTATGTCATCTGGTCCAAGGTGTGGTGTGACGTCAGTGACTACTAAAACAGGCGTAGGATGTAAATGTCACATTAGTAATAAATAATAATATGTTATCTTCAAGTTAGTTCTTACTTTGTTTTGGTGGATCTTGAAAAATAATATCCAGTGTTATCCTATTAATATTCCGATTTCTGTATCTTGTAAGTACAAAATCTTTTTAATTTATTAGATAAGTGTTAGGACTTAAAAACAAATGTTATTATAAATTATAGCTCACAGGATCCTACCGCATAGCAAAGGCCTCCTCCTTCATAAAGGTGAGAGGGAATGGTCCGCCAAGTAGGACCAATGGGGATTGGTGGAAGCATTAGCGGTCAATGGTGTTTTTATGCTTGATGTAAAGTAATTAATTAAATTATTTGACAGACAATACGCGTCACTGGCTTTGCTGCGGAGCGGGCGGTGTGGCTGAAGCGGACGATATATGCCAACCTGGCCCTGTACCCGCACTTTCGATGTTCACTATATCGCCACTGTTTCGGTCCGCACTTCATTGTAATAGAGTTGAAATTGGAACGAAAATATTCACGCAATTACGAAGTTCGAATGTGCGGGTAGACCCTCTGGAGCAAGGATAAAATTTCGTGCCAGCCTCACTTGAGACTGGAAGCCCTTGGGGGGTCGATGCCAAGGACTTTGTTAGGGAGATATGGCAGCGAATGAGGACCAAAGGGGAGGACCCACGCTCGGGAGCCTTTCTGGTGCAGATAATTTCCCTGCACGGCTAGCATGCCACCCACGACAAAGCGTTTAAACGAGAAAAACGTCATGCGCGCTCTTTATAGCATACGTAAAATAATAAGGATGGAGGCACATCTCGATTTTTGTCGTTTTCTCGGGGGTGGCATGCAAGGCCTACTGGTCATCCAGAGCGGCAATGCAGTAAGCATTTTAGGGACCTTTGAGCCCTGGCTAAGTTCCTTTAGATTAGTTAGTGATAGTCTGACGAAGCTTGCATGCGGATTTTATATTGTGTGCTGCCATTGATGAAGCTTGTAGCGGATATGGATGAATGTGATTAAGGTTTGATGAAACCTGCGTTCCGGATTCGATTATTTTTTGCTTAATATTGTTTTTAATTTGAGTAAATTAGTTCAATCATTTCAGTTAAATTCAGTTACAACATTATTGATAAACTACTTTTTATTAAGGACTCATAGACGACATAACAACGACCTAAGTTAAATTGAAACTGATGATCCTTCAAATGCATTTTTTTCCAAAATTACTTTATTAATTAACAAATTAGCTATAAATAATCAGTCTAATTTGTTTATGATAAAGTCCAAGTTCAAATCACACATTCGTAACAAAACTCTCATGTTAATCGTCACTTAACACAAGTGACGTAATGACGTAAACATTTCAAACGGAAGTCGACAGTGACTTAACTCTTTGTAAATAAGGGTTTTTTTTGCTTGTCAGATCCGTATTAGTCTTCCGTGATATTTCAACCTTTGACATATTTGTAGCCGATTTTCGAGGTAACGACATTGAATCTTCGACACAATTTGATTTGCATTTTATCAATGTGGTGTGTAATTTTGTATACATGCATTAATTAAATTAAAAAAAAAACAATTGTTGGTCTAGGAGGTCTATTTTATGTGTTAAACAAATGTTTCGGTTTCTGATGTATACAGGGTGTAACAAAACACCCCAGTAATTCTTATGGGGGTGCTTCAGGCCATCAAACTGAACAACTTTCACTACGGAGCCAACAAACTGCAATACTGACTCGTCTAAAATATATGAGACAGTAGATATTTTTTAATTTTTTCTCGATCGATGTTGGCTCTATAGTAAAAGTTGTTCGATCTACGAGTATGTAAATAATAAATAAAAAAGACAATATACCTATGCAACTACTGAATTTTCTCTCTATTCTAAATTATGTTCTGATCTAGAATTTGTGTTATTTGATCTATACATATTTATCTGTTTTCGAGTTAGTATGTACTGTAACAAAAATTTTAATGTGTGTAAAGAAGAACAAATACAAAATTACGTTGCATTGCAACATACGTACGTACTTGGTCCTAATTTAGCGGCTCAATTTTACGGTCTCTGGAAGGTCTCTTTAGTCTTTAACATTTTTAGAATCACTTGTAATGCGGTTTTAAGAGAGGTTTTGTTGGATCATGTACTTGACTAAAGATAATTAGAACTAAAAAACTTAAAAAGTATTTTTTTTTTACATTTTGCCAATAGATATTAATTTTTACACAAAATGTTATAATAGGACTTATACAAAATATTAAGGTACCTACTTGATTACAAAAATAATGTTTATTTTTTCAAAGACATTTTTTTAACAATTATTTGATGACGTTACTTTTGAAAATTATGATTTAGGAGTTAAATTTTAATTTTTTTTATTGCTATAAAAATTTATAGCTGATCGCTATAAATCGTCTTTTAGTGTAATTTGGACAAATTTTCACTTAAAATTTTGACTTAGCTGGAATTATTATTTTAAACACTCATTAGTTTATCAGTGTAAGTACAAAGAATTATGTCATATGTGGTTAACTCAAATTCTCTCCAGCTGGTTCAAGGTGCTCCGGTAAGTCCGGCTTTCATCGATTTGGCAACCTCTTCTCAATAATAAGGGTCATCTTATGATTCACTTCATTATTTTCGTAATGCAAGGCTATTGTACGTGGTGATAGATGATACTCCATTCCATGGGACATAATATCGTGGCTGTTGTTCACAACTGACGTAACTAACAACTATAACTACAGAATCAGTTATTTTACATTACGATTACATTTTTTGTTTTTGTATGAGAGATGGTACTTCAGGGACATTATATTGCTCTGAATAACTACATACATACATACATATACTCACGCCTGTGTCCCATTGGGGTAGGCAGAGACAATGGATCGCCATCGGCTAAGATCCTGACATCTCTTGCCTCATCCACAGTCATAAGTCGTTTCATACACGCTCGTCGGTTTCGGGTACATTTGATCTGAACTTTCGCCAATTTGGTACGCATACGTAAGTCTAGGGCTTAGACTAATTATATCGGGACGCGTAACCACGTGTCATTCTACTAAAAAACTTTCTGCCACTTTTTGCGGGGGGCGAGGTAACATGTTATCCGCAACTTTGGATTTTATTCCCTATGACTTTAGATTCTAATTTTGAATGTTCAAAATCATGAAAAGTAGTCTCGTGTAAACCCCAAACGTTCTAAGTTCAAAATTATTGTTTCGCTATTATAGGCTGTCTCGTTTAGTGATAAGGTATAAAATTGGGTGTAAATGCGCAAGATTAATTGATCTAATACCGTGGCAGAGGGGAAATGCTACCGCAAGGCCGGTCCGGATATAATTAGTCTAAGGTCTAGGGCGACCCCTTTCGACTGATTCCATACATACTCGCTTTATACAGGGTGAAATTGATATCATTAGTATCCTTTTAAACAAAGAGTCTAGCCATCAAACTGAACAACTTTCAATATGGGAGCAAACCGATCGGAGCAAAAAAATAATCAGCTGTTCCTTACTAAACTGCAATGAGTACTCGACTCAAATGTATGCAACAGCTGATAATTTTTTTGCTCCGATCTGGTTGCTCCCATAGTGAAAGTTGTTCGATGCTAATGATATTAATTTCACCCTGTATATTTCATTCGTCTCTTAATAACTAATAATTGAGAATATTGCAGGATCAGTTGAAAACAAGACCAACTTAAAGATATATGACATCGACTCGACAGAAGAAATTATTTTTGTATCTGACATCCATCCGAAAGATTCAGTTCGAATGTTATATCCGTCCTTCGATACGAAAACCTAGATTTTAATTATCTAAAAATATACGAGCATAAGATTTGATTTTTACTAAATATTCAGACATGTTTTGTCTTTAGCCATACTATTTTCAGACATTAGTATTGTGTGAATGTTTTAACTACCTAAAGTTATGCAAGTTGACTGATCAGCGATCACTTAATTGTTTTACAAGTCAATTAGTTAAGTTGGATCTGTTACACGATCCATGTAAGGAACATTGTCTACCTGTGAGATGTGAACACCTAAGTACACCAATGGAACACCAGTCATTAATAATGCAAATTGAAACGAAAGTAATTGCACACAAGGTGTTGAATACAATGCACTATCATTGTTATCTTATCCTATCTTTTTGGAAATACGAAAAGCATTTATTAAATAGTATAGAGGTATACACAACTTTTGAGGTAGACACAAACTTGGCTACACCTACCAAACACCCTTTTATGATTGTAATTTAAGCACAATTTTATTATTTTTAAGCTGCTTTGGACTCCGAATAAAATGGTGTTAGGTGGCTTGCCTTTCATTCATAAAACACTCCAAAAGCTACCACATCCTTAGTAAAAACACTTGTAATTTAAAATAGATAATCGTGTAATTTATCTCAAATATACATAAGTTTATTTAAACTTGTAAGCAAACGGTAGTCAATCGAAATTTCATAACGTGTCAGCGAAGCCGCTACTCTTCTTGCGCCACGCACGTTTAGGATAGTCGTGCGTAAAATAACATAGATACGTCTTTATTATAGGTCAATAATTCACAGATGAGTAATAATTTATCAATTGATTTGTACCCTCGACTTCGTCTACTTGGACATGCAATTAATATCCGATATATTAGTCTAGGTAATGATCACTTCAATAATACCCACCTCGCTGTTTTATACAAGCTTTAGTTTTTAGAATAATAGTAAGATGATGAAGTTAAATCTGATATAAATGTCTAACGTAGACTAAACAAAACCAGATTTTAAGCTCTACTTATAAGTAGTTTAAATTACATACAGCACAACTATCTTTTATTCGTTTTGAAGTAATCAGAAACAATGCTACAATAAAATTAATAAATAATGCCTACATATAAACCCAATCAATCAATTATTGACTTCTTCACTTATATGGACAAACACTTATGTACACGATTGTAATGTCAGCCAAACAAAGCGTTGGGCACAAAACTATCTCTACATCTCGTTGTGAAGGAGTCGACATGCGTACACATTGCCTAGCATGCGGTGCAAGCTGTAAACTCCGTCGTTTATATTCGTGGTCATTAGAACCAAAACAATTTAAACACGAGGATTTACCTTCGCAATGTTTTATGGGTGAAAAACTAGAGCATCATTCATTTACATTTGAAGTCAAATCCAGATTTTAGTTGGTAAAGTATTTTTTTTAATGTTTTTGCGAGAGAAAGGCTGTCTTCCTATTATCGTTTGGAATTTATTTCCTTCTTGAAGCTATGTGTTTATCAAGTAATCCTGCTCGCTACAAGTTCGCGCTTGGTAAACTGTAGTAACGTTTCTTTTCAGGGTGCAATTGAAGCAAGGGTTATTTGTAGCAAGGTTAGTTAGTTACTGGATAAAATTTTACATGAACATAGTCTCAGTTTTTCTCGCATGCTTCGCCTGAGCAATGCGCCCGCGTCGGACGACCATGTGAAACATTCCTCTCTGCCATTGTGAATTATTTTTTCTCGTCCCAGGAGAATATAGTTTTGTTACACCTCCACTTGCCTAACAGCTCATTTGTCGGAGGTGAGACAAAAAAATGTGTTAATACATTGTTTGAAGTTATCTGATTGACAGGTTATGTTTTTGTACGTTAATGAAGTTCTGGTTTTACGTGTTTTACGTAGGTAAGATAAATAAACTCAAGACCATATTCCCTTTTGGGGTGGTCAAAACTTTGCAACAACTACCAACTATCTATATCGTTGTCTAGTCATCATAATACAAGTCCAGGCTAGATTCTGGTACTTTAATTGTGACTAGATAATTTGTGTGACATTGTCAAAGATATTTATTTTATTTATTTATCTATTTAAGTGTACAGTTGTAGCAAAACTCACTTTTAGCATATTTGAGGTTTCAGAATGAATGATGTGTGGTGAAAAGAGGCTAGCTTTTCTCCTGCAAAAATATTAAATAAATAGTATTCCTTAGCAGCCTCGTATGACGTGACGTCCACCCATTTTAGGTAGGTTAAAGGTAAAAGACATTGCTCACGTGACGAAGTGTATTCGTTTAGGGTCGTTTCGCAGCTGGCGAATGTGTATGATCAAAGAACATACAAATAGTACAATAGCTGAAATTATACACAGGATAAGAGGAATATCGTGCTTCCCAATGAAATGGAAATTATCCGTTTCTATCGTGGCATTTCTTATAAAATTCAAATTCACCAGTTTTCAGGTAAAACCGGTATGGGCGTTTTTCTTTGACTGAAGTAATACCGTCTTCAAAATTAATTCTTTTAATTGTCTACAACAAGGTATTGAAAATGAAAATAATCCTGAAACCAATTTATGCAGATTCAAAAACTGTATATAAGTACAACTAACTTCTGTTTTTTCACGTTTTGGCCGCGCGTTGTCTCTATTCGGGTTGTTCCTCCAAACTTCGGGAAATTCCCTCTTTTGGGAAAATTCAAAATGTTCAACTTTGTAAGAAAAGTTAACAAAACGCTTACTTAAATGATTGCAATTTAAAATGTTGATCTGTAAATATAAATAGGTTGTATTTGAGATTAAAATAATCCTCAAATGAATCAATCAAAAAAAGTTGTAATTTGGTCCGTCAATAAATCCCAAGTGGCTACTTGTGCTAATAAAGTTATATTAGGTACTATAGTTTTGTTTAACGTGTTTGTATGTCATAATGCGATTAAGTGCATGTTCAATAAAAAAAAACTGTTTTTTATCTTATTTTCAAGATAACTAAGGAGCTTTTAAATTTCAGTCACGACCTAAGTCTATTAGATTTTATTATTCAATTAATATTATTGTAATCGGCACAATTTTTTATAATAGTATCTAGTTTGTTAATTTATTATTATTTTCAATAGGCATGAAGATTTTAGTAATTGATTACTTAGAAAAACTGGTGATCTTTGACTTATTTCAAGATAATGTTCACAATAACTGCATACACAATCACAGACTGATCGTGATCATAATCATAGACACATTATTTATTTTCTGCTTGTTTTCTGTCTTTAGGAGATGTACCTTAATTTTTCCAAATCCTTATTATCATTTTTTTTATAACTCTATGTATATTCTAGAGATAACATACGACAGTAAAGAAATAAACAACAAACGTGCCAGATTACAAACAGAATTAAAAAAAAAATCTGTATTAGTTTCTTCACAGTAGGTCGTGGTCAACCTAGTGGTCAACACATTTGTCACACAGATGCAGCACAGATGTGACTATGGTGACTACATAATTATTATTCTTAAGTCATGCTGGCTACGAATAAGAATAACTACATACTGGTGATAAAGTCATGGCCAAAAAAACACAAACTGACTGACTGACTTTAAAAATTTCTAGTACTAAACGTCTCTGAGCTAAGCCGTGGGTAGACAGACGGACAGACGGACGGACATGGTGAAACTGTAAGGGTTCCGTGTTGACTACGGAACCCTACCAACGAAAACTATAACAAGGATACAATTTTAGAAGGTTCAAAATCTATTAAATAAATTACTTCATTATTTCGGTTATTTCGTAAACACAAAATTGTGCTATTAATTAAAAAGGTATAAATTATAATTTTACATATTATTATTCATCGGCGCCCATCTTAAAATCACATTTAAATATCAATCAGGTGTCGTTATCAAGGCTCTGACATTACGTAAGACGTTGAACACTATGTCATTGGTGTTATTTGATGATTTATTTTAATTTAATCTCGCTATGTATGGACCTTTACCACTGATCAAGAGATAAAGCTAATTCTCGATATACAGAGTCCTTCTTAATATGCTGACATGCTTTTTTAAGAGAATGATTAGACCATCAAACTAAGGGACAACATCAAAAGTGCGAAAAAAAAATCTGCTGTGCTGTCCCACACAAGCAAAAAAGCTCAAACGTAGGTTTGCAGTTTTGTATGAAATAGCTGTTTTTTTTTCGCGATTTCTGTGTTGGTGTATGTTCTTCTTTTTATTAGCAAATGATCAAAAGCTCAATAATACTTAGGTATACAACGACGTATCGAATAAGTGCAAAACTAGAAAATAGTTTGTATAGAATCGAGAGTAGAAACGATTTGTTAAGATTTGAAAATATGTAGGTTATATTTTTCAAGATCCTTAATTGCTAAAATAATAACAAATAATTTTGGCATGGAAACTGAAAATTAAGAAAATTATTATTAGCATAGCATATATGCTCACGACTATATTCCTCGAGGGAGTAGTCAGTTATTCTGAAACCTCAGAACATTATTATTTCAATAAAATTATTTAATTATAAATCAGTTGGGGTTTTTATGCTTATTTATGTTTAATAAAAAAATAAATTATCATCCTTGTTGATAATTTCATTTGGTCTTCGCTAGACTTTCTATGTACTTATTCGCCAAGTTCGTAATTAATTAGACGTAGTAAGACTCATACAAAAAATTAAACAATAGTCTTTGTACAGCAAATAGCCAATAATTAATTTCCAAATGAGAAGAAATATACTGCTTGAATAATTACTAAGATTATACCCCAAGGCTTATTGAACTTTAAAAGGATACTTAATTTAAACTCATTTAGAGATCATAAATCAAACAAAGCTACTATTTTAGATTTAATACGTAAGTAACTATTATATTCTAGCCATTTAAAATCTTTTAAAGAAACGTTTTAAGCCTGGTTAAACATAATAATAATATGATTAATTAAATAGCGTACGTATCAAGTAATGCATAATGTTATAGAACTATATCACAGGAAATAGTTAATTATTGTAAGGTAAATAAAGAGTAGGTAATTAAAATGCATCTGTCATGTAATGTGGTATGTGGGAAAGAAAACATAAGATAATAATGAAACTGGTTTGTATATTTTATTAGCTAGGTATTTATTTATCATCTTCAGTCTATATTATAACTACAGACAAAGATCCTGTTACGTGTAAGTCCGGAGTCATACAGAAACGAAGTCGGTCAGAACCAGCAGTTTCATGGACAAATTTATAATATTTCATGTCTAGAACCAGACGAAATAAATTGCATAGTAATAGTCTTTAAAATGAATGTAAAATCTACCATTTATTAATAGGACGAGTCATTAATTTGGGTATTTTAAAATCAATGTCTGATCAGATGACCGCTCTGACCTCTAATTTAGAAGGAAAAAAGTAAAAAACTAAAATAAATGTCTAAAACAAGTTGCTATACTGCTTGCACAAACAGCTACAGCGAAATTAAAAAAAAAGTTTAGTCAAGTTAAAAAAAAACTAAAGAAAACCCAAGGAGGACGTACCAAAACTAAATTGGGGACGTCATAATACAATTTTTGGTCAAATGAAGCCGAAACCAACGAGTTTCTATAAATAAATAAAATAAATAAAAATTCTGTATTTGATTAGAATTTAGTGGAATGCAAATAATTGAGTCCCTGACTGTCCCAAAGTCGGAAAAGAAAACCATGTAGTGGGAGACAGTTTATGTATGACAAGGTGTATGAATCTAGAGGACGCGAAATAATACTTTAGTGTTAACTTTAATAGTTTAAAAAAACGTATCTTATTAAATAATATGTATTATATGACGCGGTTTAGTAAACAGTTTGCAAAATACCGTTAGAATTGACTAACGACTTTTTTATTTTTTTTCATGGGTCTATTCACCTATGATAATATCATTAAGAAAAAAAAGTATCACATTTACATATAAAAAAAAAGTATCAAATTAACATATCTAACTCTAAAAAAAAGAAACATTATGATTTCTAGAAAAACCAGAGCTAACCATAAACATAATAAAACGTGTTGCATTTTGACTTTACTTATAAATAATTGTTTGTATTTGAATATAAATTGGCTTATTTATTTGATTAAATTGTCGTTGCTAAGTTTTATTTTTATTATTTAGGGTCATGCAGGTTTTGGGATTTTTGTATAATGTAATTATTATCTATACATATGTATATACTTATAAAAGAGTTCCATGACTGACTGACAGACAGACATCGCACAGCATAAATCGCTGAAGATAAAAACATAAAATTTAGAATATAATATAATATTATATGCTACAGAGGATGCAGGGGTGCACTAAGAAAGGATTTTTCGATAAAATCGACACCTAACTAAAGGGTTAATCGACGCGGACGAAGTCGGGGGTCAAAAGCTCGTTATGTGCGAATTTTAAATAAATAAGTACATACATATAACTAAATATAGTATATAGCTACAAACTGCATGCTTAAATTTAGTTTGTAATACCATTATGATAGTTAGTATAGTGTACTATTATTAACTATTCTTATGGTAGAGTAGTTTTGAATTGTTTGTAACTGACAACTAGCGTAAAAGCATTTTCTAATAATAGTGATACTATAAACGTCTTCTTACTTTATGTTCTTTGTAAACACATCTACAAGTTATTTTTCCATTGCACAATATTGACTGAAAAGGAATGACACCAGTTCACGTACAAAACCGCATGTGACCTTGACACGGCGGCCAATTAGTTACCCTAATTACATTATAAACGGCTTGGTTTGCAAAACTAAGAACTTATAGATTCAGAACACCTGTTATAGCCCTAACCTAAATATCTTCTACATGAAATAGAAAATGTGCAAAAGCTCGCTCAAGCTGTATTGTATCGCTAGCTAATCGAAAACATGTTAAGCGTTCTTTCATTCTGTAACATTAAATTTTGATAACTGAGAATCTTGCTTGTTTATACAGGGTGAAATTGATATCATTAGCATCCTTTTAAACTAAGAGTCTACCCATCAAACTCAACAACTTTTACCATGGGAGCAAATCGATCGGAGCAACTAAAAAATCAGCTGTCCCATACTAAACTGCAATGCCTACTCGACTCAAATGTATACAACAGCCGATTTTTTAGTTGCTCCGATCATCGGTTTGCTCCCATAGTAAAAGTTGTTCAGTTTGATGGTTAGACTCTTAGTTTAAAAGGATGCCAATGATATGAATTTCACCCTGTATATATTTTTGTATACAAAAAAAGTTTATGTTTTTTGTGCCTCAAAGCCTGTCTAACCTGAAATCCTAAATAAACTAAAAGTAAGCCTTTCTACATTATTTTAAAGGGACGCTAAAAAAAAGATTATAATTTAAAAAAATTTTTTTTTTTTCATTTTTTGTAGTAGCTCTTGAGTGTGTGAATTATTTGTAATTTTAATGTTTAGAAAGAATTTTTATGTTTTGCATTTAACTATTTATTAAATAGTAATATAATCATTTTATCCCGTAGTAAGTTGGAATAGACCTTTCCCATTTTTGGTTCTCATTGATTATTGAGTAATCTTTAATATTTCGATAAGGGCGCCACTGAACTGTAAACTGACTGAATCCTTTGAAAAACAAGGTTTTAGTTTTGTAAGAAAATATTGTTGACCATTTTCTGCAAGATTGTAGAATATTATACCAACTTACGCCGGTCAAATATATCACCGTGCGCGATGACCTTTGCCTGTCGGCCTTTTGCGTTGCGTTGCGTCACTTAGCGTAGTCCCCAACTCCCCATACATCGCGTCTCAGTTTCTAGGCTTTATTATTTATGTCCTCAGATAAATCCTAATTTATAGGCTTTTGCAAAATTAAGGACCTTACTTACTTCATCATCATCATCAGCCTATAAACGTCCCACTGCAGGGTACAGGCCTACCCTCAAGGAATGTATTGGGCATTAGTATTTACTTGAACTTTTCAAACCGTTTTACTATGTTGATTGATCGGCTTAAATTGGTTTTGCAATCGGTAGATTGGTTGATTGTGAATGACAACTTTTTAAAGATTTTTTATAAGTTGCATTGAGCTGCTGTATACAGGGTGTACAATAAAATGGGACAGCTACTTAAAGGGGTGCTTCAGACCATCAAACTGAACAACTTTCTCTATGGGACCAATATCGAAATCGCGAAAAAAAAATCTGCTGTCCCATACATTTCAGTCGAGTTATGTTTGCAGTTTTGTATGGGAGAGCGGATTTTTTTTTCGCGATTTCGATATTGGTCCCATAGAGAAAGTTGTTCAGTTTGATGGTCTGAAGCACCCCTTTGAGTAGCTGTCCCATTCTAATTTACACCCTGTATAGGGATGTTTTGTTTGACTTTGAAACAAGTATTATTTTCCTATCAAATTAAAGATTGAAAAATTAAGTCTCGGGCGGGACTTGAAGCAGCACTCTTCCAAACCGGGGAAGTGCTCTATCCAATTTCGCCAACGAGCCCACTGCCCAGAGAACAAAATCATTTTCCTATTAAAATTCGTCACATTGAATTAGCTTGTAGTCGCAAAAGCTTAAATGTAACTTAATTACCTCTGAAATTAAAATTTAAGTTTCTCTAAAAATAATTAAAAGTGTAAGTTATTTATCTATCACACATTAAAGTAACGGTAGTATCGGTTGCCAAATTCTGGCAAAGTACTATTTAGCGACTTTGTTGTGTTGAAGTCGACACGATAAGCAAGCAAGCATTAAAGTAACTTAGATATAAATGTTGTTAATAAATATTCAGCATGGAGAGTCTTGCGTGATACAGCTTTTTGTCATTAATCCAATTTTCATAATTATAAAAAGTAAAATATTACGAATTTACGAACAACAATTTATGTTAAAGGAGATTTAAGACTCCCAACTTTGAATTAATTAATTAAATCTATTTGCAATATTTTCTTTAATTCATATGACTTAATAAAACCTATCCAAATAAATAAAAGTCTACCCTACCTTAACTTTTTAACCGATTTCAAAAACATAAAGCTCTTCTAATTTTTTTTTTCTTTTGTTTATTGTTTTTTTTTATTTAGTTATCAATTAATCTAAATAAAAAACTAAAAAGCTCACCATATTTCCTTTCAGCTGACTAGCACATCCACTGCATTATCTAACACACCACACTCGCGTCTGTCGCGTTCTCTTCGATACTACGGATGCGCGTGCGTCGCCGGCTGATATATAGCTTCGTACCTATAGTTTTGAGGTTTTTGTAGTTGCGAGGATCCTTCATTAATTTTGGAGTTTTAAAGGGAGTGTATCGGTTTTAAATTAAATTTTATATGATCTGTGGTACCCTAGAATAAACCGCCCCATTTCTTCTCATGGATGGTTAGGTTATCTTAAAGGCGACTCAGGGTTTAGTTCCTTTTCAGTTTTTTTGAGCCTATTGTAATAATCATGGTATCCATGGTATCCATAAATATGTAAAATCTGTCGACTATACATTAAGTCCAATTGACTCTCCTTCTTTGCACTTTCCCGCTATTATGAGGGGTCGGCACTTCACAATCTTTCAAGAAATAGAGCTTTTTTACAACATTTTAGGAAGCGTCCTTTATCTGTATCTTTAGCGTCATTATCATTAAACCAGCAATGAAATCCGAATTGTCATTATAAATTACAATTGTCATATTTATTAAATGGAACCCAGTAGGGCTTTTCACTGTAAGGTTGCCTGTCCAATGATGCGAGCTGGCTGGGCGAGCTGTGTAGCTGTGTAAATCCGATTTCGGCCCAGCTCCTCGGTCCCTTGGTTAATATTTACACAGCTACACAGCTCGCCCAGCCAGCTCGCATCAGTGGACGTGCAGCCTTAGTTACTACTGTAGTTGCGACGCCAATTTTGTATGACAGAATTAGTTCTCATCGTAACCACTAGGAGCGCTGTACGAATTTCAATGCAAAAACTGTAATTTACTACAGTACTTTTACTGTAGTTTAATACAGTTTAAACTCAATGTAGGCCTACTGGTCTTTACACCCTTTTGGGGTGCGTTTAACAAAATGATGTTCATGTGAGAGCAAAAAATGTTTCCACAAGCTGGTATGTCGCTAATATGCATGAGAATGAATTGACTGCCGTATCCTATTGTTTACACCTTCGATTGTAAATAGAGTACCTTAGCAACAGAGGTTGGAGGTTGCAGTAGAGATTCCTAGTTAGTATATGCACCCTTCGTGGTGGCCAGAGACGCTGCTACAGCATAAAAAGCTTTTTCTCTTAGCTGTGTGGTTCCTGCATAGAATTGACCCCTCCATTTCTTCCCGTGGGTGTTGTATGAGGGGACAAAGGGATAATGTATTAATGTCATAACAGCCTGGTTTGCATCAAAAATTTGCTATTCAGGATACAATTTTTTTAGTCGCTCTGTCTCTCTCATTGATCGTACTGATGACAGTGACAGTAATATGTTTAAACATGTTTAAGCCTAAATGCATCTATGTCTTGAGCCAGTTTCATCCACCCATCGTTGAAGGTCATCGACATAGGGATGTATGGAGGATAAAGGAGGAGGCGTTTAAAGAAGGTTTAAGGTTAAAGAAATAGGAAAGCTTGATTACTTTTTGGTGCAAACCACTTTAAATCTGAAAACCTTAAAAGCGTTTTTTTATGTCTTCTTTGTGAAATGTATTATAACACTCAAAGTTAATTTGAAAACAGTTTAAAATGAAACGATAACTGAGCCATCATTTATCTACCCTTGTTTGGATCGCTCGTCGCATTATGTAGGTACGCGTATCCATATCGAGTTATGCATTAGGATAATGTAAAGTTCTGCGTTCCGCCGCTTGTCTGATGTCAATCCTCCACGAGAAACCAATTGTTGAAGTCTCTCCATTACTGAATGGATGATCAAGGAAGCAAGGTGGTATGCGGTAAGGTCAAGGGGAAATTGCTGCCATTCCATGATCGCGACGTCCGCGTCTATTTCGGATACAAATTGGATAATCTTCCACACAAAGGTTCACACTACATTTCATCTCTTTTATGAGTTGATTTTCAAAAATTCAGAGGGGCAGCCTCTTTAGAATATACTCCCAAACATGTCTTCAGTGGTATACGCTGCGTTGTTTATCATTCAGTCTGTCACGGAACTTTTTTATATGGTAGTGTAGGTATAAGTCCCAACCCGCGACCCAATGGGAGCCCGTCGATGGAAGCCGGGGTCGGGGCAGACCAAGAAAGAGATGGCGTGACGACCTGGATGCCCACGAAGTAGAATGGCAATTGATGTCTCAAGGTGGGGAAGGCTGGAAAAGCTTGGGGGAGACCTTTGCCCAACAATGGGACGAAATATAAAAAAAAGTGTATACCTAAGTGTATAGGTAGATTTCGAAAAGATAAAGAAAAAATAAAATGCTTGTTTAGTATCGTGTACATACGCCATAGTCGTCTTTGCGTGTGTTACTATTTAAGACCTACCTACATTGTTTCATACTATTTTGCATGAATAAATGATTGTATAGTCGAAATCGGCTATGAGAATTCATGAATGAATGAGCAAAACAACTATAGATTAACGGAAGATAATAAACATCACATGTTTTCTCACGTGTTTAAATACATACCTAAACAATCATAGCCCTTTAGGGTGTGTTCAAGATTCTCTATAACTACCTACTATCAACTATCTTCTTAGCGTGCAGTTGTAGCAAGGACTTTCAGCATATTTAAGGTTTCAGGGTAGGATGGCATGTCAAATGGTGATAAGCCAGACGCACCGCGGGATATCACCGTGATATCCCGCGGGGTGATATTATCACCCCTTCTTGCGGCTGATATCCCAAATCCGCACGAAGCGTGTCTTTCAGAATCACAGCCAATGAGTGGAATGCCCTGCCTGCGACAATATTTCCGAGCACTTATAGCCCGAATTCCTTTAAAGTACGAGTGAATAGGCTTCTTCTGGGTAAGCTCGCTATATGTTCGACCCCATCTTTGTCTTGATGACTGGATCGAGGTCAAGAGCAAACCCATACCTAATAATAATAAAAAACGTAGATAGCCACAAAAACTGTGTAAAAAAATTTTTTTACAAAAAAATAAAAACCGACTTCAGAAGTAAAAAAGTACAAATTAATTTTCTTATAGATTCGAACGTAAAATTCAAAGGCTGAAATATTATTTTGTACTTTTTTTACTTCTGAAGTCAGTTTTTATTATTTAAAAAAAAAAATTTATTTCATAATTTTTATTGATTAAATATGTTATTTCGACTCAGATATCAGTTATACACGCAATGGGTACATTGAAAAGAAGCAAATGGTTCAATCGCAGACGATTTGCTGTCAACTTTTGAGGAGTTATATCGTGTAGCTCCGAAGTGCGTCATCAGATCATCACAATATTAAAATGGGACCACCTCGGGAGTATACTCTTTCAAACAAAAAAAGAATTTTTAAAATTGGTTCACAATTGATGAAAATATCGGTGAACATACATAAAAAAAAATACATACAGCCGAACATAGAACCTACTCCTTTTTTTGAAGCCGGTTAAATATCCCTAATTACTTATTTTCATCCCTCAATCGTCTTGTATGACACCCACGTGAAGTAAAGATGATTTTGTGACAACTTTGAGCTTGGTATCAATACTGTTTAACTTTCAGAGGTCAGTAAAGGATCAGTAAGCAAAAGATCGTATATTCTTTAACCAATTTTCCTCGACAAGTACGACCAACCGCGTTATGATATAGATACCACACTATAATTCATTCAGATTAACTACAATGGCTTTAAGAGTTCAGTAAGAACTTTAGCTATGCTATTCTTATTAATTTCTTTATTTTTACATATTGTAAAACTGGTTCATACTAACCTGGCATCTTTTTGAACAGGTGATCTCTTTCGCTCTACGTTTCTAAACCACATGAGTGCAAGAGACAGCTAGCATCGACAGGTGCCAAGGTAATATGAACGAGCAGTATATGTACCAATCTTGTTGCATTAATTTCCATTTTAGTACCAAATGGTCAAATTCCAATGTCTCTATGATTTATTTATGTACTGTAAAACGTTTAACCTTTGACTTCCATCACAAAGATTCAGAATCTGTCGCAATCAATTAAGAATACTTAATTAAGCCTAAAAAGGCTATAGGAAATTTGCATACTAAAAATGATATATTAGAAAAACTTATAGATATTTTTATGCACATCATATTAAATTCTTATTAGGGGCCTAAAAGTCAAGGTCAATTATTATTAACTGCCTTCTTTTGGGGTTTACAAAAAACATTGCTACAAAAAAAAAAACTAGACTATTGAAGTATTTAATCGAACATGCTCTTTCCAACAAGACAGCAAAACAAGCATGTGATGGATTTTAAATAAGGGAGTTGAGGAAGCGTATTGCACATCTCTGACTGATGACTTTACGAAGTATGTGCTGACAACTTGATCAATTGTATTTTTTTTTCCTATTTTTATAAAATTTGTGACGTGCTTAAGAGGCTTAAGTTCTAACGCGCTCCATACAAACGAAGTTTGATTGTACCTATTTGAGATATTAACCAATATTTCACACAACTTATTTCTGTGCTTGTGGTTTATTAGATTTTCGTTACAATAGATAGTTTTTAAGTTAAATTGGCTTAAAGAGGTCATACTAAAGAGGTCATAAACAACGTTCGCAAAGAAACATGGGTCGAAAACAAGTCGAAAAATGAGAAAATTTTTTGGACCTTCCATACAAAAGTGTGGATCGGCCGATCGATTTTCTATGGGAGGTCCAAAAAAATTTCTCGTTTTTCGACCCATGTTTCTTTGGGAAAGTTGTTTAGATTCATGGTCTGAATACACCCCTAAAGTAATGTTAATAATTAAAAACTAGTGGTGTATAAATTTTATACTTTAACGGAAATCTGACAAACCACTTTCACATAGATTAGTTTCTAGATAGTGTTTAAACAATTCCATTTACTTTAATTTGTTAGTATTGAAAATTTAACCAAACTTCTGTGTTCTTGAAACTGTGTTCATCCATCTAGTCTTCGGACGTCCTCTTGGTATCTGTCCTGGAATTGACAGTTGCAGTGCCATATTTTATTACACAGCCACTTCTTCTTCCTTACCGTGTGGACAGAGCCCTGGTGTCACAGTTTTTTCAGACCGCCTTACGGCCTCTAATTTTTATTTTCAGACAGTCAGGCGATTCAGCCTGCAATATCCTAACCAACTGGGGAGAAACGCACTAAGTGTCATATCACTAGGTGTCCCCCGTGGGAATCGAATCCACGACCTCCGTATCGAGAGTAAATGCTCTTAACCAATTAGACCACGGAGGCAGTGGACACAGCCGCTGATAAACGTTATTAATATTGAACGCGAAAGCCGTGAACTTGAACCATTTATAAATAATTCAGTATTTATTTTGCATAGATTTGTGAACCAAAATATTGATTTAGTTTTTAGTATCTATTGTTGTGGCCATTTAACCCTGACCGTTTTGTTTTCTTTACATTTGAATAATGTGATAGGCAATCAAATGTTTTGTGAATGATACAAAAGAGATAATAAAATTTTTATCACTCAAAAAATAAACATTACTTCTATCCTCTGAAATATCGGGTGTCGGCTAAGAATAGTGCCAACCCATTTCCTCCTGTGGGTGTTGCGGATGATGGGCAGCAGCATCCTCTGAGTACACCCATTCAATCCAACTGCGATCGCCAACCCGCCTACCAAGCGTGGCGATTAGTGCAAATCCCCCTTTTTGGGGGAGCCTCCAGCAGTGGACGTCTATCGGCTGATATGACGATGATATGATGATACTGTGAAATCTGTGGGTCGATGATTATTTTGTAACGCGTGATTAATGATTATGATGATGAGGAATTAAGACAAGACAAGACTCATTCAAGCTCAATTGCTTTTTATTTTATTTTATCCTTAGTTGGACATCAAAGGGTATTAACCTTAGATGGATAGGCCCAAAGCGCTTTAAGTTGAAGCACGCAAAACTAGGGCACTTCAATACAAATTAGGGTACTTGGTCTGTCAACTCAGTACATTTTCGAAGTAAATTTGTCAATTGTTTTGCCTCATTTTTCTGGTTTCAAATGTTCGCGTAAGGCCTGTCCATTGGGTATTACACCGAAAGCGTAGGTACAGCCGATAGTTTTAGTAGGTAGGTATTATTTAGCTCACATATTCGTAACAAATATAATAAGCTCTTATGTACGCATATACATAGCTAGGTAAGGGTAGGTTTATGTACAACGGAGCAAAAGTATAATAATGTTATGAATTGTATAATCTTCATTATAAATTCCAGATCACAACACAACAAAATAGATTTTTATTACTACAGTCCATATTCAGTAAGTTAGCACATCACTAATAAATTGTAAAATTATGTGACGGAATAAATTATGATGATTAAGTTAGATTTTAATGTAAAAATAATAATAAAACAAACACACAAGGCTGGATCTTGACCTTGTATGTAAATCTGCACATTGAATTGCTTTCTTAAGTTCGCAGTTACAAACCAACCTTCTTGCAGATTGACAAAAGGGTTGGCCAATGTGATAGACAATACCACCTCAGCTTCTTGTACACTACTGTGTCTTATCTAGGCTCCGGCTTAAAATAGCATTAAGGTGGTTTTAGTCCATACAAACGTTTGACGCACGAAGATATCAAGCTTTGAAAATTTTGTATGAAAAATTTCAAAGCTTTATATCTTAGTAATTATATTATAAATTGCAAATGTTATTTGATACGCGACCTCTAGATTTTCTAAACTATTTTTCAATATACACAAAGTTACTTATATTAATACCGTCTACGCGTATTGTGCGTCAAAGTTTTGTATATAATTGACCCCTCTGCAACCGCCTTAAGGTCTAGATGGAATTTTTTCAGGTATTGGCAACCTGCTTCAGAAGGTACGTCAAGTAGTTGATTGCGGATAGTTACTGACGTCAGGTGGCGGTGGAACTATCTACTCATTATTAAACCATATTATAATTAAGTTGTGGTAGCCGGATCTCTTTCGGAGATTCTTCGCACCCCCTGCCCCGCCGTTACCTTGACCGCTACCGTAGCCAGGAATAGCGGGGCCGCCGGGGACTGGGGGCCGTGTTAAGGGCGTATTTGCCATGTTGGGGGGTTTTGCCATAATCGCCACGCTTGGCAGGCGGGTTGGCGATCGCAGTTCGGCTGGATGTGTGTACGCAGAGGATGCTGCTGCCCATCTTCTGGTAGGTCCCTTAGTCGCCTTTTACGACACCCACAGGAAGAAATGGGATGGTGCTATTCTTAGCCGACACCACACGGACACAGCGCAGCGTGGGTAGGCCCCTCACACGGTGGACCGACGACCTGGTGAAGGCGGCGGGAAAACGTTGGATGAGGGCAGCGCAGGACCGGTCGTTATGGCGATCCTTGGGGGAGGCCTATGTCCAGCAGTGGACGTCCATCGGCTGAGATGATGATGATGATGATGATGATAATTAAGATGTTTTTAAATTCTCTGACAGAAAGATGATCATCAATATGCCTCCATCAATCCACATTGGGCCCATGTGGTGGAGTATGGCCCACTCCTTCTCACCATTATTCTTGAGGACTTTGCCATCCTACAAGCAATAACTTACTTATGGTCAACTCCACTGGTGGATACACCACGTGGCTACTGGTAAAAGTCCTATACAATCTAAGCTCTCTGGTCATTGCGGTTTTCTGTTCCATTAGCTTCAGAAGATGACACGAGAGTGCATTTGTGTCTTGAGAGAGTTATTTGAATACGCTTATGCACTTAAAAATATCGTGCGTGAATGTTTTGTAGGTAATTCGGCTGTGATCAAACAAATAATCAGAATTATAATTATCAGAAGGCTATAGTTTTTATGAGCTATGTGTTCCATTAATGAGCATTAATATTAAGGCATCAGCTCTATTACAACATCTTTTCACCCATCTATGAATCAATGACCTTTGTAGCGATCACAGTTTGTGGAAATTTGACAAATGTAATATAAATAATGTGTCTCCATCGGTCATTGACTGCTCGAAGTTTTTATATCATTATAAAGAAAGAAGACTATCTTTATGTTCGTTAACCCTGCATCGCATGGATTACAGGTTTTCCACTATATTAAATTATTCTTCACAAAATCTATGCAAATTTAAACGTTTGGATGTCATGAAAAAATTTAGAGTCAAAAAATGACGTCAAAGAAGCTATCTATATGATATTATTTTGAATAAAAAATTTTTTGAATTGAATTTTGAATTTGAATTGAATTTGAATGAACCTTTTTGATAGCTTTCTGCCAATAGAAACACTGCATAAGAAATAATATATTTTGGTAACCTTATACGACATGAAGAAATGGGCTGGTCCATCCTAATCCGGAACTAAACGGCTAGATAGTAGATTATGTATATTACTTATTAGTTTATACAGAAAGTTTCTGATGACCCCCCAAAGGGATTACGGTCGTGAGTTTATTTATGAACAGAAAGAACCATTATCAAAATCAATAGATAGAACGAAGAAAGAAATAAGGTGAGGCGGGGCTATTCCGGCAGCGGGGCTATTCCGGCATTTGGCTATAACTTTTGTTCTATAAGCTTTTAGTCAGTCGCGACACCTGGTACAGGTAGAGAAAAAGCTTGTTTCTTCGATAAAATATAGATGGGGCGGCTAACGCAGGAATTGTTTGATTGGGAAGCCATATTGACGGGATACCACTTTTTTCGCTTGTGTTACCAAAAACGCTTCGCAAATTTATTAATTTTTTTAGTGGTTTTTGTGTTTTATTTGAAGATTAATCAAGTTAAGTAATATGAATAAGAACTGTAGATTCTTTTCTGCTAACTTATTTTGTCCTACGCTTATTTATTACTGTGTTATTGAGTCTGACATAATAACCCCCCAAAACTATGATGGAGGGGCAATTCTGGCAGAAAACACTGGCGGAATAGCCCCACTGTTTTTGTATGAAGTAGCAAAATGCTAGTGATGTCCACAGTATAGGCATAAACGTCGATATTAATTTCAGTACTTTTAATCCTACCATATCGCATGTACATTTTTAGGTAAAATCAAGACAAAACATGTAATCTAGTTTAAAATAAGTATATTGTCATACGAGTATGTATCTTGTATTATTATAGATGATGTAACATTTAAAGATAAAAAGAATAACGTATTTACTCAGAAATCAAAAATTGAAATGCAGTTGAAGACGTGAAAAAAACTAAAATAACTGCATGGAGCGGCACAGATACTCAGGATAGATACCCAGAACTACAATAAATACCTAACCTTTATTAAAAAGAAGAGAGTTAATAGGAAATCAATTTTAATATGACGTTTTTTTATCATAAATTTAGGATTACTCGTACTCAAAAAATGTTTTAATATATTAAGCACTTATACTTACTTTAATCACTCTCATCCAATTTTTAAGAAATTTTTGCTAGGTTCCGTTTATCGACTTTTACGTGTCCCAGCCCTTGCATGTATGGAGAGCTGCCAGAATAGCCCCACAAAATTTTTTAAGTGTTTTTACTCGAAAATAAAGCATCCCAGCTTGTCATAAAGTTCATTTTCGCATGTGTCGTATCGTCAATATTGTATTGCTTTGAGTTTCAGCGTCATAGCTCCATAGATGGCGGAGATATTGTCGACTGCCGGAATTACCCCGCTGCGGGGTAATTATGGCCACATGGTATTTTTACGAGAATTTCGCTTCTTTTGCCAGTGTAAATATGCGTTTTTAAAACAAAAATAAAGGGGAAATCAAAATAGATAAAATACCCTTTAATATGCAATAGTCAACTTTACTGTAACTTTATAACAAAGGGAAATAATGAGGTTTAAACTTTTCGCTTTGATTTTTTGTGTCAGAATAGCCCCGCCTCACCTTATAGTATGTAATTATAGATAGGATTACTTTAAAACTTAACGGGTGATTGTACTCGAGATACTGATTAATTTTCCCCAAGGAGGAAACAAAAAGAAAAAATTTACTTGCCATATTTGAAAAGTTTCAATGTTTTTTGCCAATTTCGCTTCCTTAGGGAAGGTTGTTTCTCCTGTGAGACATAGGCGCTGTCCTATTGCCATCGCACGCGCGATCATGCGTCCGTCCGATGAAAATGATCGTGCGATCGTGCGATCAAACATAGGAATCAGTATTGACTGTCCTAATTTCGATCGCGCGATCATGCGATGCGTTCGAATTGTTCTATTTTCGACGCACGATCGTGCGATCGTGCGATCAAACATAGGAATCAGTATTGACTGTCCTAATTTCGATCGCGCGATCGAGGAGCGCGACGAGGCAAGGGTGTACCTACACTCAGCGGGACCCCGTGTCCTAGAACTTGTTCTATAGAATTTGTTCTAATTTCAAATATTATTGATTTCAAACATATTACAGCCTTTGGATAACGCACTTCCCCGGTTTGGAAGGGTGCGGGTTCAAGTCCGGCTCGAGACTTAATTTTTCAATCTTTAATTTGATTAGAATTTGTTCTATCGAATCCAATTAGAAATAAAATGTGTTCCGTCAAAATGGGAGAATGGCATAGGCAAAGATTTTTTTTGGTCTTTACGACTAGAATTCGAGTTTCAACAACAACAAAAAATGAAAACCGACTTCAAAGTAAAAAAGTTAAAAAATAATATTTCAGTTTGACTTTTACGTTCGAATCTATAAGAAAATTAATATTTTGTTTTATCGAAGTTTGATAAAGGTGAGAAATAAAACCTTTGGCCTTAATAATTAAACTCAAGTTGTTTTATTAAAATAATCAAGCACTGTTGTACAAGTAAGAACATAACATTGTCTACAATTGTATCATGGACAAACTTTTTCTATCATCAACCGTTGTCGAGATATCTGTCTATTACTATTTTAATTAATAATTTTTTGCAAATATCTCGTTTCGTATGCATCAAATCGTGAATAAAGTTATTACAAAACTTCTAGAACATAACATTGTCTACAATTGTATCTTTGAGAAACTTTTTCTATCATCAACCGTTTTCGAGATATCTGTCTATTACTATTTTAATTAATTATTTTTTGCAAATATCTCGTTTCGTATGCATCAAATCGTGAACAAAGTTATAAAAAAACTTGTAGAACATAACATTGTCTATAATTGTATTTTTAAGAAACTTTTTCTATCATCAACAATTTTCGAGATATCTGTCTATTACTATTTTAATTAATTCGTTTTTGCAAATATCTCTTTTCGTATGCATCAAATCGTGAACAAAGTTATTACAAAACTTGTAAAACATAATATTGTCTACAATTGTTTTTTTAGACAATATTTTTCTATCATTATCCGTTTTCGGGATATCTGTCTATTACTATTTTAATTAATAATTTTTTAACATAATATTGTCTACAATTGTTTTTTTAGACAATATTTTTCTATCATTATCCGTTTTCGGGATATCTGTCTATTACTATTTCAATTAATATTTTTTTGCAAATATCTCGTTTCGTATGCATCAAATCGTGAACAAAGTTATAACAAAACTTGTAGAACATAACATTGCCCATAATTGTATCTTTAAAAACTTTTTCTATCATGAACCGTTTTCGAGATAAAATAAAAAAAAAAAAAAAATAACTCTCACAGGCACCTACATTGTAATGATCCCAAGAAAGCAATATTTATAGGCTGTTTATTATGGAAACCATACAACAACGGCACAAACATATAAACATCCATGACCGAACCGGGATTCGAACCCAGGACCCTGGCTTGGCAGATATCTGTCTATTACTATTTTAATTAATTATTTTTTGCAAATATCTCGTTTCGTATGCATCAAATCGTGAACAAAGTTAAAACAAAACTTGTAGTACATAACATTATCTACAATTGTATGCTACACAAACTTTTCCTATCATCAACAATTTTCTAGATATCTGTCTATTACTATTTTAATTTATTCGTTTTTGCAAATATCTCTTTTCATATGCTTCAAATCGTGAACAAAGTTATTACAAAACTTGTAAAACATAATATTGTCTACAATTGTTTTTTTAGACAATATTTTTCTATCATTATCCGTTTTCGGGATATCTGTCTATTACTATTTTAATTAATAATTTTTTAACATAATATTGTCTACAATTGTTTTTTAGACAATATTTTTCTATCATTATCCGTTTTCGGGATATCTGTCTATTACTATTTTAATTAATATTTTTTTGCAAATATCTCGTTTCGTATGCATCAAATCGTGAACAAAGTTATAACAAAACTTGTAGAACATAACATTGCCCATAATTGTATCTTTAAAAAACTTTTTCTATCATGAACCGTTTTCGAGATATCTGTCTATTACTATTTTAAGTAATTATTTTTTGCAAATATCTCGTTTCGTATGCATCAAATCGTGAACAAAGTTAAAACAAAACTTGTAGTACATAACATTATCTACAATTGTATGCTACACAAACTTTTCCTATCATCAACAATTTTCTAGATATCTGTCTATTACTATTTTAATTTATTCGTTTTTGCAAATATCTCTTTTCATATGCTTCAAATCGTGAACAAAGTTATTACAAAACTTGTAAAACATAATATTGTCTACAATTGTTTTTTTAGACAATATTTTTCTATCATTATCCGTTTTCGGGATATCTGTCTATTACTATTTTAATTAATAATTTTTTGCAAATATCTCGTTTCGTATGCATCAAATCGTGAACAAAGTCATAACAAAACTTGTAGTACATAACATTATCTACAATTGTATGCTACACAAACTTTTCCTATCATCAACAATTTTTGAGATATCTGTCTATTACTATTTAATTAATTCGTTTTTGCAAATATCTCTTTTCGTATGCATCAAATCGTGAACAAAGTTACAACAAAACTTGTAGAGCATAACATTGTCTATAATTGTATTTTTAAGAAACTTTTTCTATCATCAACAATTTTCGAGATATCTGTCTATTACTATTTTAATTTATTCGTTTTTGCAAATATCTCTTTTCGTATGCTTGAAATCGTGAATAAAGTTATTACAAAACTTGTAGAACATAACATTATCTAGAATTGTATTCTACACAAACTTTTCCTATGATCAACAATTTTCGAGATATCTGTCTATTACTATTTTAATTAATTATTTTTTGCAAATATCTCGTTTTGTATGGATGAAATCGTGAACAAAGTTATTACAAAACTTGTAGTACATAACATTATCTACAATTGTATGCTTCGCAAATTTTTCCTATCATCAACAATTTTCGAGATATCTGTCTATTACTATTTTAATTAATTCGTTTTTGCAAATATCTCTTTTCGTATGCATCAAATCGTGAACAAAGTTAAAACAAAATATGTAGAACATAACATTGTCTATAATTGTATCTGAAGGAAACTTTTTCTATCATCAACCGTTGTCGAGATATCTGTCTATTACTATTTTAATTAATTCGTTTTTGCAAATATCTCGTTTCGTATGCATCAAATCGTGAACAAAATTATGACAAAACTTGTAGTACATAACATTATCTAGAATTGTATGCTACACAAACTATTCCTATCATCCACAATTTTCGAGATATCTGTCTATTACTATTTTAATTAATTCGTTTTTGCAAATATCTCTTTTCGTATGCATCAAATCGTGAACAAAGTTAAAACAAAACATGTAGAACATAACATTGTCTATAATTGTATCTTAAGAAACTTTTTCTATCATGAACCGTTGTCGAGATATCTGTCTATTACTATTTAATTAATTCGTTTTTGCAAATATCTCTTTTCGTATGCATCAAATCGTAAACAAAGTTAGAACAAAACTTGTAGTACATAACATTATCTACAATTGTATGCTACGCAAACTTTTCCTATCATCAACAATTTTCGAGATATCTGTCTATTACTATTTTAATTTATTTGTTTTTGCAAATATCTCTTTTCGTATGCTTCAAATCGTGAATAAAGTTATAACAAAACTTGTAGAACATAACATTATCTACAATTTTATGCTGAACAAACTTTTCCTATGATCAACAATTTTCGAGATATCTGTCTATTACTATTTTAATTAATTCGTTTTTGCAAATATCTCTTTTCGTATGCATCAAATCGTGAACAAAGTTAAAACAAAACATGTAGAACATAACATTGTCTATAATTGTATCTTTAAGAAACTTTTTCTATCATGAACCGTTTTCGAGATATCTGTCTATTACTATTTTAATTAATAATTTTTTGCAAATATCTCGTTTCGTATGCATCAAATCGTGAACAAAATTATGACAAAACTTGTAGTACATAACATTATCTAGAATTGTATGCTACACAAACTATTCCTATCATCAACAATTTTCGAGATATCTGTCTATTACTATTTTAATTAATTCGTTTTTGCAAATATCTCTTTTCGTATGCATCAAATCGTGAACAAAGTTAGAACAAAACTTGTAGAACATAACATTGTCTATAATTGTATTTTTAAGAAACTTTTTCTATCATCAACAATTTTCTAGATATCTGTCTATTACTATTTTAATTAATTCGTTTTTGCAAATTTCTCTTTTCGTATGCTTCAAATCGTGAACAAAGTTATTACAAAACTTGTAAAACATAATATTGTCTACAATTGTTTTTCAGACAAACTTTTTCTATCAAGAACCGTTTTCGAGATATCTGTCTATTACTATTTTAATTAATAATTTTTTGCAAATATCTCTTTTCGTATGCTTCAAATCGTGAATAAAGTTATTACAAAATTTGTAGAACATAACATTATCTACAATTTTATGCTTAACAAACTTTTCCTATGATCAACAATTTTCGAGATATCTGTCTATTACTATTTTAATTAATTCGTTTTTGCAAATATCTCTTTTCGTATGCATCAAATCGTGAACAAAGTTAAAACAAAACATGTAGAACATAACATTGTCTATAATTGTATCAAAAAGAAACTTTTTTTTATCATGAACCGTTGTCGAGATATCTGTCTATTACTATTTTAATTAATTATTTTTTGCAAATATCTCGTTTTGTATGGATGAAATCGTGAACAAAGTTATTACAAAACTTGTAGTACATAACATTATCTACAATTTTATGCTACACAAACTATTCCTATCATCAACAATTTTCGAGATATCTGTCTACTACTATTTAATTAATTCGTTTTTGCAAATATCTCTTTTCGTATGCATGAAATCGTGAACAAAGTTAGAACAAAACTTGTAGAACATAACATAGTCTATAATTGTATTTTTAAGAAACTTTTTCTATCATCAACAATTTTCTAGATATCTGTCTATTACTATTTTAATTTATTCGTTTTTGCAAATATCTCTTTTCGTATGCATCAAATCGTGAACAAAGTTAAAACAAAACATGTAGAACATAATATTTTCTATGATTGTATCTGCAAGAAACTTTTTCTATCATGAACCGTTGTCGAGATATCTGTCTATTACTATTTTAATTAATTATTTTTTGCAAATATCTCGTTTCGTATGGATGAAATCGTGAACAAAGTTATAACAAAACTTGTAGTACATAATATTATCTACAATTGTATGCTGCACAAACTATTCCTATCATCAAAAAATTTCGAGATATCTGTCTATTACTATTTAATTAATTCGTTTTTGCAAATATCTCTTTTCGTATGCATTAAATCGTGAACAAAGTTAGAACAAAACTTGTAGAACATAACATTGTCTATAATTGTTTTTTTGATAAACTTTTTCTATCATGAACCGTTTTCTAGATATCGGTCTATTACTATTTTAATTTATTCGGTTTTGCAAATATCTCTTTTCATATGCTTCAAATCGTGAACAAAGTTGTAAACTTGTAGAACATAACATTATCTACAATTTTATTTTTCAAAAACTTTTCCTATCATCAACCGTTGTCGATATATCTGTCTGTTACTATTTTAATTATTCAGTTTTTACAAATATCGCGTCTCCTATGCATAGGATTGTAAACAAAGTTTATACAAGCGTGAAGACCATTAAATTTCCAACAATTTTGTTCATAACAAATTTTTTTCTATCACTTCCCATTGTCGAGATATCTGTCATTTTTGTTATATTATAAAAGTGGTCTGATTCTGGAAAGGTGACCGATCCGCCATGTAAGACCGGGTTTTTCGTGATGGGTAAAGTGTGTTCTTTCGATCCAAGTTGGTTTCACATTTCCTATATGTTTAGGCCTAAGACCTATTTTTTTTTATTTTCAACCCCAGTCTGATTTTGAACGGTGACCGATTTGAGAATAACTAAATCTGCTGTGGTGTTCTCCTAAGAGGGCTCTTTCTTAAAATGCGTCCAGTTCGTATCCTATATATTTAGGCCCAGACCCCATTTTTTCGCAATTGTCTTACCGCTGTAAAAAAAATCAGTGACCGCTTTAAATCATAAGACCGAGGCTAAATGATGTACTTTGGCGTCTATTTTCGAGCTAGACTGAATCCAGCTTTCCTATAATTATAATACGTTTAGGCCCTAGACCGTTGGTGGCTCTGGATCTAATTCTTCCATTTTGACGGATTTTTTTTTATTTCTAATTGAATTCGATAGAACAAATTCGGAACTAAATCCCATACATACTCGCATCGTTCTAGGACACGGGGTCCCGCTGAGTGCAGGTACACGAAGCAAGGGAGGGTGATCGATCGCATCGATCGCATCGCACCAAATTAGGCGCTGTCCTATTGCCATCGCACGCGCGATCATGCGTCCGTCCGATGAAAATGATCGTGCGATCGTGCGATCAAACATAGGAATCAGTACTGACTGTCCTAATTTCGATCGCGCGATCAAGCGATGCGATCGAATTGTTCTATTTTCGACGCACGATCGTGCGATCGTGCGATCAAACATAGGAATCAGTATTGACTGTCCTAATTTCGATCGCGCGACCGAGGAGCGCGACGAGGCAAGGGTGTACCTACACTCAGCGGGACCCCGTGTCCTAGAACTTAGAATTATACTATAAATATAGAATTTGTTCTAATTTCAAATATTATTGATTTCAAACATATTACAGCCATTGGATAACGCACTTCCCCAGTTTGGAAGGGTGCGGGTTCAAGTCCCGCTCGAGACTGAATTTTTCAATCTTTAATTTGATTAGAATTTGTTCTATCGAATCCAATTAGAAATAAAATGTGTTCCGTCAAAATGGGAGAATGGCATAGGCAAAGATTTTTTTTGGTCTTTACGACTAGAATTCGAGTTTCAATAACAAAAAAAATAAAAACCGACTTCAAAGTAAAAAAGTTAAAAATAATATTTCAGTTTGACTTTTACGTTCGAATCTATAAGAAAATTAATATTTTGTTTTATCGAAGTTTGATAAAGGTGAGAAATAAAACCTTTGGCCTTAATAATTAAACTCAAGTTGTTTTATTAAAATAATCAACCACTGTTGTACAAGTAAGAACATAAGTAGAACATTGTCTACAATTGTATCATGGACAAACTTTTTCTATCATCAACCGTTGTCGAGATATCTGTCTATTACTATTTTAATTAATAATTTTTTGCAAATATCTCGTTTCGTATGTATCAAATCGTGAACAAAGTTATTACAAAACTTATAAAACATAACATTGTCTACAATTGTTTTTCAGACAACCTTTTTCTATCATGAACCGTTGTCGAGATATCTGTCTATTACTATTTTAATTAATTATTTTTTGCAAATATCCCGTTTCGTATGGATGAAATCGTGAACAATGTTATAACAAAACTTGTAGTACATAACATTATCTACAACTGTATGCTACACAAACTATTCCTACCATAAATTTTTTTCGAGATATCTGTCTATTACAATTTAATTAATTCGTTTTTGCAAATATCTCTTTTCATATGCATCAAATCGTGAACAAAGTTATAACAAAACTTGTAGTACATAACATTATCTACAATTTTATGCTACACAAACTATTCCTATCATCAAAAATTTTCGAGATATCTGTCTATTACTATTTAATTAATTCGTTTTTGCAAATATCTCTTTTCATAGGCGCTGTCCTATTGCCATCGCACGCGCGATCATGCGTCCGTCCGATGAAAATGATCGTGCGATCGTGCGATCAAACATAGGAATCAGTACTGACTGTCCTAATTTCGATTGCGCGATCATGCGATGCGATCGATTTGTTCTATTTTCGACGCACGATCGTGCGATCGTGCGATCAAACATAGGAATCAGTACTGACTGTCCTAATTTCGATCGCGCGACCGAGGAGCGCGACGAGGCAAGGGTGTACCTACACTCAGCGGGACCCCGTGTCCTAGAACTTGTTCTATAGAATTTGTTCTAATTTCAAATATTATTGATTTCAAACATATTACAGCCATTGGATAACGCACTTCCCCGGTTTGGAAGGGTGCGGGTTCAAGTCCCGCTCGAGACTGAATTTTTCAATCTTTAATTTGATTAGAATTTGTTCTATCGAATCCAATTAGAAATAAAATGTGTTCCGTCAAAATGGGAGAATGGCATAGGCAAAGATTTTTTTTGGTCTTTACGACTAGAATTCGAGTTTCAACAACAACAAAAAATGAAAACCGACTTCAAAGTAAAAAAGTTAAAAAATAATATTTCAGTTTGACTTTTACGTTCGAATCTATAAGAAAATTAATATTTTGTTCTATCGAAGTTTGATAAAGGTGAGAAATAAAACCTTTGGCCTTAATAATTAAACTCAAGTTGTTTTATTAAAATAATCAAGCACTGTTGTACAAGTAAGAACATAACATTGTCTACAATTGTATCATGGACAAACTTTTTCTATCATCAACCGTTGTCGAGATATCTGTCTATTACTATTTTAATTAATAATTTTTTGCAAATATCTCGTTTCGTATGCATCAAATCGTGAATAAAGTTATTACAAAACTTCTAGAACATAACATTGTCTACAATTGTATCTTTGAGAAACTTTTTCTATCATCAACCGTTGTCGAGATATCTGTCTATTACTATTTTAATTAATTCATTTTTGCAAATATCTCATTTCGTATGCATCAAATGGTGAATAAAGTTATAACAAACCCTGTAGTACATAACATTATCTACAGTTGTATGCTACACAAACTTTTCCTATCATCAACAATTTTCGAGATATCTGTCTATTACTATTTAATTAATTCGTTTTTGCAAATATCTCTTTTCGTATGCATCAAATCGTGAACAAAGTTAGAACAAAACTTGTAAAACATAACATTGTCTACAATTGTTTTTCAGACAAACTTTTTCTATCATGAACCGTTTTCGAGATATCTGTCTATTACTATTTTAATTAATAATTTTTTGCAAATATCTCGTTTCGTATGCATCAAATCGTGAACAAAGTTATAACAAAACTTGTAGTACATAACTTTATCTACAATTCTATGCTACATAACCTTTTCCTATCATCAACAATTTTCGAGATATCTGTCTATTACTATTTAATTAATTCGTTTTTGCAAATATCTCTTTTCGTGTGCATCAAATCGTGAACAAAGTTAAAACAATACATGTAGAACATAACATTGTCTATAATTGTATTTTTAAGAAACTTTTTCTATCATCAACAATTTTCGAGATATCTGTCTATTACTATTTTAATTTATTCGTTTTTGCAAATATCTCTTTTCGTATGCTTGAAATCGTGAATAAAGTTATTACAAAACTTGTAGAACATAACATTATCTACAATTTTATGCTTAACAAACTTTTCCTATGATCAACAATTTTCGAGATATCTGTCTATTACTATTTTAATTAATTCGTTTTTGCAAATATCTCTTTTCGTATGCATCAAATCATGAACAAAGTTAAAACAAAATAATAATAATAATAACCCCGCGGGGGCAGCTTGTGGCGAGCTGACGGTGAGTGGCGACACCGCGGACCCCTATCCAGGGGGACCATACAGACATGCGCTCACACACCCCTGTTTGTTTTAAGTACCTTGCGAGGACCCTGCCCAAACCTGGCCATCCGAGGACCTCTCAAAAAAGGTACTTAGCAATGAAGCACGTCATTATAACCCAGATGAATAAATTGCAAATTGAATTCTAAGCCTGACCAGTATGGTTCGAAACTGCTATCTCTATCTTTTTTGACCTGACTTTTCATGACCAACACGAGGACTCAAAATACACAAGTTAACAAGACTTACGGTATACAAAGCGAGGACGGTGTGTTAAACCATCCGAGGACCTCACCGACCTGCTCAGAGACGCCCATCTGAGGACGTTTTTCTTACACAGATACTGGCGCCAAGTACTATTCGAGGACGTTGTGCTAGACAAACCATTACCAAACCGAGGACGTTTTTCCGAGCACAGCTTGTACAAAGCGAGGACATGAGATGTTGTGTTAAATCATCCGAGGACCTCGCTGACCTGCCTAGAGACGCCCATCTGAGGACGTTGTTTAGACCTACCATTAACAAACTGAGGACGTTTTTCCGAGTGTACACGGGGACATTAGACGGTGTGTTAAGCCATTCGAGGACCTCATCGACCTTCCCAAACGTCCATCAGCTCAGTGGACATTTTACTAACACAGAAATCTGCGCAAAACTAGAGGACAAAGATTATAATTTATAAGATTCAGAAATTTGCTGATACTATTTTAAGAGGATTATAAATAAGACCATCAAACTGAGCAAATTTCTCTATGGGATAATGGGACCAATGTCAAAATCGCGAAAAAAATATAAGCTACTAGTTGTTAATAATAATATGTAGCCTATGTGTTATTCTGGGCTATGAACTGTCTATATGCCAAAATATTAGTAGGATTCAATGCAAAACAACACACATACTATACCTAGACCTACTCAATTCCGAATGTATGGGACAAGTGACTTTTTTTCGCGATTTCGATGTTGGTTCCAAAGAAAAGAACAAATTTTCCAAAGCTATCAAGTATACCGCAAACACTTATAGTAAGGGGGGTTCGGGAAAAATGGGAGTAAAGGGAATAGGGCGATGAATCGAAGGTGGGTCCGATTTCGATATTGGTCCCATAGAGAAAGTTTGTTGTAAGCGTGGAAAAAATTCGATGGTGGCGCCCTCTACTTCACACACTTCCTCACTCTCCAACCTGACTCCCCATGACTAAACCGAGGACTTTTCCTCGTCCTCGCTTTGAAAAGGTCCTCGGATGTTGCTTGTGTATTCAGGTGCGAGTCCTCGGATAGTACTTAAAACAAACAGACCCCCACACACACCTAGGTACACACTAGGTGTGTGGGGATCTATTTGTAAGTACTAACTGAGGACTCACACCTGAATACACAAGGAACATCCGAGGACCTTTTCAAAGCGAGGTTTGTTGTAAACGTGTAAAAAATCGATGGTGGCGCCCTCTACTTCACACACTTCCTCACACTCCAACCTGACTCCCTATGACTAAACCGAGGACTTTTCCTCGTCCTCGCTTTGAAAAGGTCCTCGGATGTTGCTTGTGTATTCAGGTGCGAGTCCTCGGATAGTACTTAAAACAAACAGACCCCCACACACACCTAGGTACACACTAGGTGTGTGGGGGTCTATTTGTAAGTACTATCTGAGGACTCGCACCTGAATACACAAGGAACATCCGAGGATCTTTTCAAAGCGGATGACTGAACCGAGGACTTTGTCAGATTTCCTTGTTACAAGTACAGAAAGGTTCAAATAGCACAATAAAGACTATTATGTGGTCAGGCCGATCCGAGGACCCACAAAATAGTCCTCGCTTTGAAAAGGTCCTCGGATGTTCCTTGTGTATTCAGGTGCGAGTCCTCGGATGGTACTTGAAACAAAAAGACCCCTACACACACACACACACACACACACACACCTTCACACATATACTTACCTACCTACCCACCCAACTACCTGCGTGCGTACGTACGCACGCACATAATTATACAACGTACTAATGAATTAACGCAAAACTGGAAAATGGTTTGTTTAGAATCGAATTATCATTGTTTCAACATAGGTTTTTTTTTTGTAAAATTTAAAATTTACTGAACCCGATGTTCACCCACCCCACGGGCACCCTCACCCTACTTACCACCAAAACAAGATCATTAAAATGTATCCATGAGTACGTCAGCGCTTTAATTCATTGCTGAAATGATAACAAATCATTTCTGCCTCAAAACTTAAAATGCGAATAACATAAAATTGTAAGTATCAAAATAATGAAATTATTGTTTCAATCTAATTATTTTGTTATAAATCAGTTGGGGTGTATGAGGTTTTGCGCTTATTCATTAACACGTTGTATAAGGTCCTTCTTAATATGCTGGCTGGCTGACACTTTTTTAAGGGGATGATCAGACCGTACAACTAAACAACTTTCTCTATGGCACCGACATCGAAATCGCGAAAAAATCTACTCTTCCATACAAAACCGTAAATCTACTCGAGCCTAATGTATGGGACAGCTGTTTTTTCGCCATTTTGATATTGGTCCCATGGAGAAAATTGTTTAGTTTGATGGTCTGATCAGCCCCTAAAAAAAGTATCAGCTGCGTGACATTTTTGAATGATTTCAGCAGGTTAATAATTTTTTGTTTTGTTTGTTTATGAGTTTGGTACCTTAGGGCTCGAATTTAATATTCACCGATCATACGACTGCCTTGGATAGGTTGATGCAGGGGGTTCTCAAGAAGGTCTTAAATTTGTCCTATGGACGAGCGTATTTGGTCTCAGTCTTTTCTTCCAATACGTTTTGGTGGTTTAGGAATCAGGAAGGAGTCCGGTATCGCTCTCCCAGCTTACTTGTCGTCCGTACTTTGCGTGCGACGTCTTCATGGAACTATTATTGACCCATATCTGGGTACCGTGGAAGTGACGCACTTGTCAGACGCAGAGTCTGCTTGGCGTGAGATGTGTCCAAACAGTGAGCCTCCGGAAAATCGTGCTTCTCAGGAAGAGTGGGATGAGTCTCAGTAAGTTAAGGTATACCAGGATTTACTAGACTGCAGCACAAGCTTGCGGGACCGGGCCCGTCTTTTAGCAGTTGTTGAGGTCGAATCTGGTATGTGGTTGCAGGCCTGTTCATCGGCCAATGTGGGGACTTTACCGGACAAGACCACTTTGACCTTGGCCGTCTGTTTGAGACTGGGGGCTAGATCGGTTCATCCGTATGTTTGCCAGTATGGTGAGGGTGTTGGACAGCTCGGTCAACAATTTCGAATGTGCCTGCGGTACGTGAGCGACGGCTCACCAGGCATTATACGTAATTATGGAAAGCCTCCTGACAAAGCCGGCTTTGGAAGTTGGGAAGGTCTTTGGTTTGGGACGCGACTTGTGTGGACACATTGGCGGCGTCGCATATTGGTCGAACATCGTCGGGCGCGGTTGCTGCTGTCATCAAAATGCCGGAAATAATTATGTTGATATTGGAGAGGGGTATAATGTTTGCTCCTTTGGGAGTAGAGGGAGACCCTGGGACCATGGGAACCCCATGCCAAACAGCTTGTTAAGGAGATTTCAGCGCCCCTTATACAGACCACTGGTGATAAGAGGGCTGTCAGTTATCTTCGTCAGCGCATAAGCTTGGCGATACAGAGGGGGAATGCTGCCAGCGTTCTTGGAACCGTCCCTCAGGGAGCTTTGGAGGGGTTTTATAAGTTGTAGGTCCCCCCTTTTTACATTTTTATATAGAAATTGACGAAGCTTTTTGCAGATAATTATACAGGTGTGTTTATTGACGAAACAAATTGTCGATCTGAGTGATGTATTTTCTTTGACGAAGCCTGTTGTGGATGTGGGTAATGTATTTACCTATGACGAAGCCTTTTGTTGTTGTTTACGGTAGTAAATCATTACAATGCTTAAATTAAATATACTTTCCCAAATTAGCCAAGTAGGACCAGCTTCTACATCTGGACACTTGGTGTTTCAGATTTTACAACATTATAGAAAATATTTTTAATTTATCTTATCATCCACCTTATTATGTGATTGGGACGGTGTGTTAAACTTATGCCCAGTGACGCCAATCTGAGGGCCCTTTCGCTTTCACAGAAACTTGCGCTAAGTTCTATTCAAGGATGTTGTGCGTTTTAGACAAGTCATTAACAAACTGCGGACATTTTTGGGCCCAGCTCGCACGAAGCTAGGACATAAAACGGCGTGTTAAACCATTCGAGGACATCGCCAACCTACCCAGTAATGCACATCTGAGGACCTTTTTTTTAAACAGAAACCCGCGCCAAGTACTATTCGAGGACGTTGTGTTAGACAAACCATTAACAAACCGAGGACGTTTGTCTGAGTGTACACGAGGACATGAGACGGTGTGTTAAACCATTCGAGGACTTCGTCAACCAGCCCGATGGTGCACATATCTGAGGACCTTTTTTTACACAAAAACCTGCGCTAAGTACTATTAATTTGAGGATTTTCTGTTAGACAAACCATAAAAAACTGAGAAAATGTTTGGAGCACAGCTTGTAGAGAGCGAGGACATATATCATCCATTGTCTTACTTGCATGGCGTATTGGAGTTCATCTGTGAAGCTGTGTAATTGTTTAATAAATAAATAAATTGTCGGCACTTATCAAAGAAAAAAGAAGGCAATTTTTTAATAAATTTAAAGCATGTCCAACCAACCTGTTCGTCGGTCATCATTCATCATCTCGGTAAAACTCACTGCAAGCATAAGCAAGCGCATATTAGGGCGGGCCGCATTGCAGCGCAAATACTTTTGAACCAAGTTTCAGGGTCCAACTTATCAGTCCTGATGCTAAGAAGTACTGCCTGCTTAAACTGTGTGGTTTGATGATCTGATGATTTCAAATAATTATTGTGGGTATCAGTGTGGGTGTTGTAGGGGTACCTAATCTTTGCGAAAAGAATTGAGATCCCACCAATAAAATTTCATACAAAAATGTAGCCGAAACTTAAAACTTAAAAAAAAAAAGAGATCTTTTGTAGGCCAAATCTTGAATAAGTCTTCTCCCCTTCTGCGCTAACTCAGGGACTCGAAGTGAATCTTGGCCTCTGACCGCAAAAAACGCCTTTCGACTCTTTTCTGTGCTATCTTAGTCCAGTTTGGCACCTCGAGATCTTTCATCGAACAGCAATTGGAGTACGTTTCTAACCAAGCTCCGTGGCAGTCGCGCGCCGTACCTACCGTGTGGCTGACCCGGCACGACACGCTCGTATTCTAAGTATTCTACAAAAAAAAAGAGAAAAAAATTCATTCTAATCGAAATTGTAATACCTACTTGAACTACTCAGATATTCAATCTTAATTAGTAATTATAAAGTTTTGTAACCGCTCTTCGGGAGATACTCCCGGACTTATCCGGTCCATCCAAGTACTCCTCTCCTCTCTCTCTGTTGCAAACTCTTTGATTTTATATTATTTATTTTACTTTTTCTTTTTATATTTTTGAAATGTTTTTAAATGCTTTTGTTTTTCACTCTATGTTTGTGACTTAGTCAGAGCGAGTGTACGTGTTATAATTTGCCTTTTAATTGTTCAATAAACCCAGCTAAACATCATCATAATCTTCTCATTTCATCGTAATACAGTCCACATTCACGTTCGTAACATTTTGGTCCTTCTCCCATTAAAATCAGTGCACATTTAGTTAGTTTCCAGTTCATCTTTCGTATATTCATATCGTCGTTCAAATTCATTTCGTTTCATGATCACCCGTAGTAAAGCTAGAGCGATGTCATCCAATGCTGTACAATCACGTAGTGTCGGCGATCCGCAACCCGATCAACCTGGGCGTCAGAATAGTCGGGCGCCTAGTATGCGGACCGCAACAACTAACGCTTCCTCGACTGTGAGAGCCCAAAAAGCCGCCTTGGAAGCTCAAACGTTACGCAAGCGTCTGGAGCGCGAGCAGGAGCTCGCCGCGAAGGAGCGCGAGCGTGAGCAGGAGCTCGCCGCGAAGGAGCGCGAGCGTGAGCAGGAGCTCGCCGCGAAGGAGCGCGAGCGTGAGCGAGAGCTCGCAGCGCTGGAACAACAGGTGGCGGAGAGTGAGCTACAGGCGGAGCTTATTGCTTTAGATGTTGGCGCGGACAATAGCAGCACAAGGAGCCACCGCAGCAGTAGGGTAAGCGAAAGAACTAAGCAATGGGTAGAAAAGCAAACAACGCAAGTAGGGTGTGAACATGTCCCACCCCCCGGTCAGCCGATACCCCAAGCGGCGACCACAAGGGCAATTGCGTCTAACAATAACCGTTTTGTCAAAGCCTCCGAGGCGGCCGGCGCCACGCCCCCGCTCATTTCCACGGAGCCTGACAATGACAACTCGCTTCTGTTAAAGGCTGTCGCAGACACGGCCGCAGCGGCAAAAGCTCTCGCCTCCTCAGGCGCAAAGAAGATGGAGCTTTCGCCCTTCTCTGGTGATGCGTCACAGTGGTTATATTTCAAACGCACGTACGACGTCACTAAAGCAACATTTTCTACTTTAGAGAATATAAATCGACTGCAAAACGCACTGCGCGGGCCCGCTCGTGAGGCCGTCGCTGCGCTTTTGATGGCGTCAACGGACCCAGAGGATGTCATGCGCGCACTGGAGGACAACTTCGCACGCCCCGAGCTTATCGTCTACCGGGAGGTGACTTCACTAAGAAACCTTCCACGCGTAGGTAGCGAACTCAAAGAGCTCGGAACCCTCACCAATAAGGTACGTAACTCCATCGCTACTATAAAACTCTTAAAGCAGGTAGAGTATTTATATTCCCCAGAACTGTTCCACGCAGTGCTGAATAAATTAAATCCAACGCTAAAAATGAGATGGACTGATTTTGCCGTGCAGGACGGCACAGGCCGCCCCAAACTCGAAATACTATCTGACTTTTTGAGGCGCGAGCTAGATCAGCACATTCGGTTTGGTTTATCACCCGAATCTAGCTCGGCCCTACAAACACAGTTTCCCTTTAAAAAACAAATGAGACGGGAAAACATAAACACAACTACGCATTCTAAATCCGTTCCTATAGTTTCTAAAGGTAGTTCTACAAACAAACAAGAATGCTCATTTTGTAAAAAGGATCACAACATCAAGTCTTGTACCGAGTTCCAGTCTTTGGCAATGGCCGACAGGTGGCGCTGGTTACGTGAAGCAAAAGTATGCTTCCGGTGCCTAAGGGGAACTTCGCATCAATGGTTAAGATGTAAAGTTGCCCCATGCGGTATCGATGGATGTCCTTTACGCCACCATCCGTTGCTTCATCTCAAACCAGGTGCTCCTCTTGTTAATACAGTCGAAACACATGACACAGTCAATGACACACCTCCAGCCACTGTAGCTTTAACTGCCAAGGAACAAAATAAACAACAAAACACACATGTTTCCAAACCAATCGAACATGAAGTGGTTGTATCCACTACGTCTACTGGTATTAACCAACCAAATACGATCTTAGCTCTTCGTCCGAGGGCCTACCTGAAGGTCATCCCGGTCACCGTGTCCGGCCCTGCAGGATCCTGCGACGTGTACGCGCTCCTAGACGACGGCAGCACTGCAACTTTGATCGAGAACAGCATCGCCGCGCGTATAGGGGCTTCGGGGCCCCAACAAACCATAACGGTAAATGGTATCGGTGGTCTGCAGCGAAATACCACGATATCATATGTTGATTTTCATATTAAAGGCAGGTACGCACAGAAGACGTTCTTGGTGAAAGGCGCTAGGGCCATGGAATCTTTGTCCTTACATCCACAGACAATCCAGCGAGAAGCTATAGAATCGTTCTCGCACTTGACCGATTTGGTTGAAGTTTTGACTTATTCCGATGCTAAACCAACTATTTTGATAGGAGCTGAACACTGGCATTTATCAATTAATCGTGCGGTGCGTCTTGGTAGAAGAAACGAACCCGTAGCCTGCTTGACAGCCCTAGGCTGGACTTTATACGGTGTTGCTTCTAGCAAGACAAAACTGATCGAATTCGTAAATCACGGTACCTTTATTGATATGGAGACGTCGGGAGAAGAAAATTTAGAGTCCCTTATCAAAGAAAATTACAGAATCGAGTCGCTAGGGATTTCTAAAACAGAAACCATAAATAGTAAACAGGACCAACGCGCGGTAGACATCATCGAAGCCACTTCACGACGTTTACCCGATGGTAGATTTGAGGTAGGCATGCCGTGGCGTGACGATATACACCGTGTTCCTGATAGCTACCCCCAGGCAATGTCGCGTTTCTTAAGTCTAGAGAGACGCATGATTAAGGAACCTGTATTCGCTAAAGCCTATGACGATTTTATTCCTAACATGATCACTAAAGGTTACGCCGAAGAATGCGCCCCTGAAACGTACTACACGGGTACCTCTAATCATAGTACGTCTCAGAGGCGCCTCTATCTCCCACATTTTGGTGTATACCATCCGCAAAAGCGTAAAATTCGCGTTGTACACGATGCCGCAGCCACTAATGAGGGAGTCAGCCTAAACTCTCTATTGCTCTCTGGTCCCGATCTGCTCCAACCTTTAATAAAAGTCTTATTTGGTTTTCGAGAGGGTCGCGTAGCTTTGATAGCAGATATTAAGGAAATGTTTCCCCAGGTCCGAATCAGGGAACAGGACAGAGACGCACTCAGGTATTTATGGAGGCCAACAAAAAATCAACCTATTAAAGAGTTTAGGATGACTGCCGTCATATTTGGCGCGTGCTGTAGTCCATTTATCGCGCAATACATAAAAAATAAAAATGCTCAAGAGTACAAGCACTTGTTTCCTAAAGCGGTAGATGCAATTTTACTCAAACATTACATGGATGACTACATAGACTCACTAGATGGCGTTGACGAAGCGGCCAAGATAGCGGAAGACATTATCGCCGTACACAATGCCGCCCGCTTCGAGATGCGGGGTTGGGTTTCCAATGACCCAGCTGCATTAAGCCTCGTCCCAGCGTGCCTGAGAGCTATACAGCCGTCGGAGATAGACCTTGGCACCTCAGATAATAACTTTCGTGCGTTAGGGATCGCGTGGAACCCCAGCACAGATAATTTAAGTTTTCGTACTTGTTCGCCTAGTACGACTACCATTCCACTAACAAAACGCAATGTTTTATCTCACCTGATGAGAGTTTACGACCCATTGGGCCTTTTAGCACCCATCGTAGTTAAAGGGCGAATTTTATTTCAACAGGTGTGGAGATTAAACATTGGGTGGGATACGGAGCTGCCAGAGACGGAAGCATCAAGGTGGTCGGATTGGTTTCGCGAACTCTCGTCAGTTTCTTCTTTAATAATTCCGCGGTGGTACTCAAGGGCGTTGGATTCGGATCCTTCACACAGAGAGCTACACGTCCTCGCAGATGCGAGTGAGCTTGCGTATGCCTGCGTCGCGTATTGGCGCTTAATCTACCCAGACGGCAGTATCAAGCTCGCTCTAATCTCTAGTAAGGCACGAGTCTCCCCCTTGAAGCCAATGTCGATCCCGCGTTTGGAACTTCAGGCCGCTTTGATAGCTTCCCGCTTAGCTCTCACCATTAAGGATAGTCATCGTAAAAAACCAATACGCACTTTCTTCTGGACAGACTCGATGACTGTCCTACAGTGGTTACGTAGTGACGCACGCTCATTTAAGCCCTTTGTGGCCCATCGTTTGGGTGAGATCTCCGAAAACTCCTTGATAAAAGACTGGCGTTGGGTACCAACGGACTTAAATGTAGCCGACGATGCGACCAAAATGCATTCAATTAATTTGAACCTTAGTCACAGATGGTTCGTCGGACCATCATTTCTTTTCAAGTCCCCAGAGGACTGGCCCACGGAGCCTGTTAACGTCACGCCAGGTCGTGAGGAACGCAAATGCCAACCAAATGAACTGGTGGGACTCACCTCTGTTGGCACAAATTTGCCCACGCCTATTACGGCGAATTTAAGTCATTTCAGCGACTGGCTACGTTTGTTACGTGCTACAGCCCGGGTACATCAAGCTGCAGCAATATTTGGCAACATTTTGGCTTCAATTCGAAATTCCAAAACAGATGGTGGTGTAAAGCCTACCAGACACCCATCTACGCCCACCACTCTTAAACCCTTGAACTCCGATATGATTAAAGCCGCTGAAAGGCACATCCTGCAACAAACGCAACTGGATAGTTTTGCAGAAGAGTTCCGGTATATCATAGACTCCAAACCATTCCCGAAGAGTAGCCGTCTTGTGAAGTTGACACCTACGTTAGGAGAAGACAATCTGTTGAGGCTGGCCGGTCGGATCAAGGCAGTAATTAATGTCGACACAGATGTCAGATCGCCCGTGCTTTTAGACGGCCGACACCCAGTCGTTCGCTTGTTGGTACAACACTACCACCGCAAGTTCGGCCACGCAAACAATGAAACGGTCGTTAATGAGATCAGACAGTCATACTGGTTACTCGGCTTGCGCAACGTGGTGCGAAATATAGCTAGTCAATGCCTCCTTTGTCGAATCCGGAAAGCAAGACCTATGCAGCCCATAACCGGAGACCTCCCACCGCAAAGACTCGCTCACCACCGTCGGCCCTTTACCTTCACCGGTTTGGACTATTTTGGACCAATTTTCACCACTCTCGGACGAAGAAAGGAGAAGCGATACGTAGCACTTTTCACATGCATGACTTCGAGGGCAGTCCACCTAGAGCTGGTACACACTCTCTCTGCTGACTCCGCAATAATGAGCATACGTCGTTTCATAGCTAGAAGAGGTATGCCGGAAACGCTGTACTCCGACAATGGCACGTGTTTTGTTGGCGCAAATCGACTATTGAGGGAATTTTACCACAGTGACGTACAGGACTTCGCCGCAAACAAAGGGATACGCTGGAGTTTCATCCCGGCTGCTGCACCGTTCTTTGGAGGCTGTTGGGAGCGACTAGTCCGCAGCGTGAAGGTCGCCTTGTACGCCGCCCTAAAAGAGAAGGCGCCTAAAGAGGAGATATTAGTCACTCTTTTGCTTGAAGCCGAAGCAATCGTCAACTCTCGACCTCTTAGTTACGTCTCGGTAGACAGCGATGACCAGGAGACCCTATCACCGTTCCACTTCTTAATCGGTGCCTCATCTAATCAGACCCTGCCGATAACCTTAGACGACCAAGACCTCCTTAGAAGGGCGGATTGGAAGAAAGCGTTGAGATTGGCTGACCACTTTTGGAGCCGTTGGGTGAGAGAAGTCCTGCCTACCATGCAACCCCGTCAGGTGACCCATGCTGAGCGAAACCTCAAGATTGGGGATTTGGTTTTGGTGGTTGACGAGAACTTGCCGAGAGGAACTTGGCCACGTGGACGCATTGCCGCAGTTTTCCCAGGCAAGGATGGAGTGGTAAGGGTGGTGGACGTAGCTACATCAGGGGGTTTGCTTCGTCGGCCTTCAAAAAAGCTAGTTAAGTTGAACGTCTAACTAATTTTCATTGTTCCTTATTTGATAATAACTTATCGTCATAGATACTTAAGGCGATGTTGTACTTTCATGGACACTTAAGGGGGTATGATAGGTAGTTGGATATTAACCTAACCGACTTGGCTAATTTGTGCATGCACAAGGGGTCGGGATGTTGCAAACTCTTTGATTTTATATTATTTATTTTACTTTTTCTTTTTATATTTTTGAAATGTTTTTAAATGCTTTTGTTTTTCACTCTATGTTTGTGACTTAGTCAGAGCGAGTGTACGTGTTATAATTTGCCTTTTAATTGTTCAATAAACCCAGCTAAACATCATCATAATCTTCTCATTTCATCGTAATACAGTCCACATTCACGTTCGTAACACTCTCTCTCCTCTGTATGAGTATACACCAGTGGTTCTATATGCTATTTTGAGTGTGCTCTTCCCCTTGGCGCTGTTTTTGGCTCGCTGATACGAACCGGCTTTGAGAATTTCACTGTGAGGTTAGGAAGCTGATTGGAACAACCGGCTCGGCGAAGGTGCCTTTGAAGTCTTTGGATGGCGAGGTCCTCTTCAAGAGCATGGAGGACGTGCTCAAGCAATGGGCAGAATATTACAATAATCTGCTTAACGTGGATCGATCGGCTAATCTAGAGCACCTCCGTATGATGCCAGAGCTTCTCACTGCTGCTCTCGTTGGCATCGAATCAATACCCGGAGAACTGCTTAAATATGGTGGCGAGGAGCTGCAAGTTTGTGAGGCTTCTGAGACTCCTGCATGCATCTGCATGCGGGGTGAAACAAGGGTTCGTCCTGGCACCCACTCTGTTCGCATTATAATTTGCAGTCCTAGTTCGTGAGGCATTATATTCTTCTTCCGAAGGAATTCGCATCCGTTTCCGTACAGATGGCAAACTCTTTATCTTAGCCAGGTTAAAGACACGCACTAAGGTGTCATTTGCATTGACCTCTGAGATCATGTATGCTGACGATTTATGATTTTTAGCAGATTCCCCAGATGGTCTATAACAAGTAATCATCATACAAACTTTGGAGACATAATGGTTGTAGGGGACTTTAATCTAAAGGATTTAATGTGGTCAGCCAGTGGCTGTAATGCATCTATGGTACCGGTTCGAAGCGATTCTTGCCCACGTGATCACTATCAGCTGGTGACCGAATTTATGGCATTTAATGGTCTAAAAAAATACAACTCCGAAATGAATTGTAATTCTAGGATCTTAGACTTGGTTCTAGCGTCAGTGTCTATTCAGCAGCTTGAAGAAAGCAAAGACATATTGATCAAAATAGACGCACATCACCCTCCACTTGAGTTTGTTATTGGTTTTGATTCGTCCCCAACCTTACAGCCCAACATTCAGCCTAGGTTGAACTTTTTCAAGGCCCACATTGACAGTATTAATGGAGATCTCGCTGAAATAGACTGGGATGCGCTTCTAGGAGATTGTAATCATTTAAATGATATAGTAACTGCATTCTATAAAAAGTTAAATACTATTATTGAGTCTCATGTCCCACTTACTAAGCCAAAAAGATCTAAATATCCCATTTGGTACTCTCGCAAACTTATTAGGATTTTAAAAGAGAAAAATAATGCTAGAATTAGATTAAAAGAATATCGCAACCCAATGGATGAGATTCAAATGGAAATATTAAGAAAGGAAGTGATCGATTGATGAAGTTAAATTATACAAACTATTGTGAAAATTTGGAGAAAAACATTGCGAAGCATCCTAAGTACTTTTGGACGTACATAAAGGACAAATCTTGTATCCCGGCTACTATGAATCTGGATGATGAACCCGCAACAAATGGTATTGATATTTGTAAGCTATTTGCAAAAAATTTTGCTTCCATTTATAATACCAGTAGTCTGAGTAATTCAGTGCAACACTGTTACAGTCAAGACGGAAACTACCAAGGTGTACTGAGTTCTGTATGTCTGAGTGAAAGAGCGGTGTTGAGGAAGTTAACATCGATAGACCTGAATAAGGGCCCAGGTCCGGATCGTCTACCTCCGCTGTTTATTTCAAGTTGTGCCAGGCCAACTATCTCATCCGTTGACGATTATTTTTAATAAATCGTTCTGCTTGGGAACCTTCCCATATTATTGGAAAGAAGCTAAGATTGTCCCCATATATAAAATTAAGTGGAAATAAAAAAAAATACTCGAAATTACAGACCTATTTCCATACTATCATTATTGCCTAAACACTACGTAAAACATTGTTGCACGTATTTATAACTTACGAACTACTTACGCAGCTAAACGTCATTAACGCGAGGCACACTACATTGGCCCAGTTACCATACTACATGGAAACGTACTCCAATTGCTGAGGGTCTACCCGTACATTCGAACTTCGCAATTACGTGAACATTTTTGTTCCAATTTCAACTCTATTCCAATGAAGTGCGGACCAAAACAGTGGCGGTATAGCGAGCATCGAAAGTGCGGGTACAGGGCCTGTTCGATGAAAGATCTCGAGGTGCCAAACTGGACTGAGATAGCACAGAAAAGAGATGAAAGGCGTTTTTTGCGGTCAGAGGCCAAGATTCACTTCGAGTCCCTGAGTTAGCGCAGTAAGTTATCGAGGAGAAGACTTATTCAAGACTTGGCCTACAAAAGATCTCTTTTTTTTAAGTTTTTAGTCTCGGCTACATTTTTGTATGAAATTTTATTGGTGGGATCTCAATTCTTTTTAAAGATTAGGTACCCTTACAACACCCACACTGATACCCACAATAATAATTTGAAATCATCAGATCATCAAACCACACAGTTTAAGCAGACAGTACTTCTTACCATCAGGACTGATAAGTTAGACCCTGAACGTCCGCACTCAACATAATTTCACCACAAACTAGCCTGGCCATCTTCTCTAAAACGGAACAACTCCCGACGCACAGATAGTGTTAAAAAATGAAGTCAGAATGAAAAAAAAAAATTGTTTTTATTCACCGACGGACACGAGGGACCATTCTTGTTGGCGTGAAAATGAAGAAGTCTATACCCAGCAGTGAGTTTCATTGAGATGATGATGATGACCGACGAACAGGGTTGGCATGCTTCAAATTTATAAAAAGAAATGGTCTTTTTTTTCTTTGATAAATGCCGACAATGGATGCCTCGGTCTCTACAAGCTGTGCCCAAAACACTTTCTCAGTTTTTTTATGGTTTGTCTAACAGAAAATCCTCAAATAGTACTTAGCGCAGGTTTTTGTGTAAAAAAAGTCCTCAGATGTGCACCATCGGGCAGGTGATCGAGGTCCTCGAATGGTTTAACACACCGTCTCATGTCCTCGTGTACACTCAGACAAAGTAAACGTCCTCGGTTTGTTAATGGTTTGTCTAACACAACGTCCTCGAATAGTACTTGGCGCGGGTTTCTGTGTAATAAAGGTCCTCAGATGTGCACCATCGGGCAGGTTGACGAGGTCCTCGAATAGTTTAACACACCATCTCATGTCCTCGTGTACACTCAGACAAACGTCCTCTGTTTGTTAATGGTTCGTCTAACACAACGTCCTCGAATAGTACTTGGCGCGGGTGTCTGTGTAAAAAAAGGTCCTGAGATGTGCATTACTGACTGGATAGGTTGGCGATGTCCTCGAATGGTTTAACACACCGTTTTATGTCCTCACTTCGTGCGAGCTGGGCTCAAAAACGTCATCCTTGAATAGAACTTAGCGCAGGTTTTTGTGAAAGCGAAAGGGCCCTCAGATTGGCGTCACTGGGCATAAGTTTAACACACCGTCATCTCAATCACATAATAAGGTGATGATAAAATATTAAAAATATTTTCTATAATGTTGTAAAATCTGAAACACGCCCAAATTAGTAATTATCAAAACCTCAAGTGTCCAGATGTAGTACTTGGCTAATTTGGGAAAGTATATTTAATTTAAGCATTGTAATGATTTATTACCGTAAATAACAACAAAAGGCTTCGTCATAGGTAAATACATCACTCACATCCACAACAGGCGTCGTCAAAGAAAATACATCACTCAGATCGAGTATTTGTTTCGTCAATAAATACATCCTGTATAATTATCTGCAAAAAGCTTCGTCAATTTCTATATAAAAATGTAAAAAGGGGGACCTACAACTTATAAACCCCCTCCAAAGCTCCGGTTCCAAGAACCTGGACCAAAGGGACGGTTCTAAGAACGCTGGCAGCATTCCCCCTCTGTATCGCCAAGCTTATGCGCTGACGAAGATAACTGACAGCCCTCTTATCACCAGTGGTCTGTATAAGGGGCGCTGAAATTTCCTTAACAAGCTGTTTGGCATCGGGTTGCCGTGGTCCCAGGGTCTACACTCCCAAAGGAACAAACATTATACCCCTCCCCAATATCAACATTATTATTTCCGGCATTTTGATGACAGCAGCAACCGCGCCCGACGATGTTCGACCAATATGCGACGCCGCCAATGTGTCCACACAAGTCGCGTCCCAAATCAAAGACCTTCCCAACTTCCAAAGCCTTTGTCAGGAGGCTTTCCATAATTACGTATAATGCCTGCTGAGCCGTCGCTCACGTACCGCAGGCACATTCGAAATTGTTGACCGAGCTGTCCAACACCCTCACCATACTCGCAAACATACGGATGAACTGATCTAGCCCCCAGTCTCAAACAGATGGCCAAGGTCAAAGTGGTCTTGTCCGGTAAAGTCTCCACACACACCAGATACCACATCCCAGATTCACCCTCAACAACCGCTAAAAGACGGGCCCGGCCCGCAAGCTTGCGCTGCCGTCTAGTAAATCCTGGTATACCTTAACTTACTGAGAGGCTCATTCCACTCTTTCTGAGAAGCACGATTTTCCGGAGGCTCACTGTTTGGACATATCTCACGCCAAGCAGACTCTGCATCTGACAAGTGCGTCACTTCCACGGTACCCAGAGATGGGTCAATAATAATTCCATGAAGACGTCGCACACTAAGTACGGACGACAAGTAAGCTGGGAGAGCGATTACGGACACCTTTCTAATTCCTAAACCACCAAAATGTATGGGAAGAAAAGCCTGAGACCAAATACACCCGTCCATAGGACAAATTTAAGACAGGCAAGGCAACAAGGCAGGCGTGTGATCGGTGAATATTAAATTCGAGTCCGAACCCTAAGGTACCAAATTCATTAACAAATAAAACAAAAAATTATTAACCTGCTGAAATCGTTCAAAAATGTCAAGCAGCTGACACTTTTTTAAGGGGCTGATCAGACCATCAAACTAAACAACTTTCTCCATAGGACCAATATCGAAATCGCGAACAAAACAGCTGTACCATACGTTAGGCTCGAGTAGATTTGCAGTTTTGTATGGAAGAGTAGATTTTTTTCGCGATTTCGATGTCGGTATCATAGAGAAAGTTGTTCAGTTTTACGGTCTAATCATCCCCTTAAAAAAGTGTCAGCCAGCCAGCACATTAATAAGGACCCTATATAATTATGTGCGTGCGTACGTAGTTGGGTGGGTAGGTAGGTAGTTATATGTGTGTGTGTGTGTGTAGGGGCCTATTTGTTTTAAGTACCATCCGAGGACTCGCACCTGAATACACAAGGAACATCCGAGGACCTTTTCAAAGCGAGGACTATTTTGTGGGTCCTCGGATCGGCCTGACCACATAATGGTCTTTATTGTGCTATTTGAACCTTTCTGTACTTGTAACAAGGAAATCTGACAAAGTCCTCGGTTCAGTCATCCGCTTTGAAAAGGTCCTCGGATGTTCCTTGTGTATTCAGGTGCGAGTCCTCAGATAGTACTTACAAATAGACCCGTAGTGTGTACCTAGGTGTGTGTGGGGGTCTGTTTGTTTTAAGTACTATCCGAGGACTCGCACCTGAATACACAAGCAAAATCCGAGGACCTTTTCAAAGCGAGGACGAGGAGAAGTCCTCGGTTTAGTCATGGGGAGTCAGGTTGGAGAGTGAGGAAGTGTGTGAAGTAGAGGGCGCCACCATCGATTTTTACACGCTTACAACAAACCTCGCTTTGAAAAGGTCCTCGGATGTTCCTTGTGTATTCAGGTCCTCAGTTAGTACTTACAAATAGACCCCCACACACCTAGTGTGTACCTAGGTGTGTGTGGGGGTCTGTTTGTTTTAAGTACTATCCGAGGACTCGCACCTGAATACACAAGCAACATCCGAGGACCTTTTCAAAGCGAGGACGAGGAAAAGTCCTCGGTTTAGTCATGGGGAGTCAGGTTGGAGTGTGAGCAAGTGGGTGAAGTAGAGGGAGCCAGCATCGACTTTTTTCCACGCTTACAAAAAACTCGCAAAACAACAAACAATATCGAAATCGCGAAAAAAACTGCTTTCCCATACATTAGGCTCGAGTAGATTTGCAGTTTCATATGGAAGCGCAGATTTTTTTTCGCGCTTTTGATGTTGGTGCCATAGAGAAAGTTGTTCAGTTTGACAGTCTGATCATCCCCTTAAAAAGTGTCAGCATATTAAGAAGGACCCTATAAATTATAAATAAAGAACAAAGAAAAAAAAACTGCCACTTCTACTTTTATTTCGATATTCTTAAAAGTAGAATAATTAGGTACCGATAAAAGTATTCCATAAAAAAATGATTTTAGGCTTTTGTAATGGGTACTTACCTAAGCTGCAGTAGCAATTTTTCGTTTTGAATTTTCATAATTGCGAAAATCTGTAGTATTTTTGATTTTTGTACATTATCTAAAAGATTTTTGAAAAGAAGCTGTGATGGTTCAGTGGCGAGTAACCTTGCCTGCCGTGCAGGAGGCGATGGTTCGATCCCCGTCCATGCCGACTCGTATTTTTACCAATGAGTTTTTCGGAATTTATGTACGATTTGTAACACCACTGACTTTTAGGTGAAGAAAAACATCGTGAGGAAACCTGCATGCTTCAATTTCGAGGCATGCATTGTACCTACTGTCCATTACAAGTGGCGACGGGCTTACTCCCCGTTACACTGGACAGAGTTTCGGTACTACTAGTACAACGTGGATGTTCTGAAGTTTCAGAATATCTCTGACTACCGCCTCGGGGAATATAGTCATGAGCATATGATATGCTATCAAAAAGGTTTAAAATTTTATCATTAATAAATTTATTATGTTACTAGCAATATAATTAATAATAGTAACATTACACTCACATATTTTATCAAAACGAGGACAGAAAATTTCACACTCGGTCCTCAGTTGGTCGGAAAATTACGCTTTACACACAATGTCAGGAAAAGCTACCAATACGAGGACATCTGTGTTAAGTTTTACACACAAGTCCTCGATTTGGTACCAGAACCGGACAAAAGTGTAAATCAGGTGTGTAAAAACTCGATGGTGGCGCCCTCTACTTCACACACTTCCTCACACTCAAACCTGACTCCCCATGACTAAACCGAGGACTTTGACAGATTTCCTTGTTACAAGTACAGAAAGGTTCAAAATCGCACAATAAAGACCGTTATGTGGTCAGGTCGATCCGAGGACCCACAAAAAAGTCCTCGCTTTGAAAAGGTCCTCGGGTGTTCCTTGTGTATTCAGGTGCGAGTCCTCGGACAGTACTTAAAACAAACACACACACACACACACACCCCCACACACACCCCCACACCCACACACACAGTAACACACCCCCCTACCTCTGGCTTGCCTTAATTGGCCATCCAGAGTGGAATCGCAAGAGCAGAACCTATGCTCCAGGTTGGAAGTGTATTGCACGTAATGGCGTAATAACGGGGAAACCCGCTCACGGGGGTAAACCCCGCGATGGTGAAACCGGAGCCGCACCTCTCGACAACCTTCAGCCGCTCAATGAGATGTTGCCCCATTGTCGCACTTTGTGCGTGCGGCCGTTTTATGGGGCCCACTCGACGAGTCGGCGAGTCACCGCCTGCCCTATTTACAATTTTGAGACTAGTTGTCATGGCAGGCGTCCGTTAGTCTCCTCCCATAGCCCAGTATCCATCCATCCAACTTTCACCTCCATAGCCCAAGACCTTATTTTTCCATCGCGGCCATAGCGCCGTACTCCAATAGTCTTTACACAAATGGCGGGGACCATCCCCGTGGGTATCATGTTGTACGCTCGGAGATGGTATCCGCCATTTGTGTATCCCTTACATTTAGATTAACTTGTCTTTTGAACGGGCCTCTACATGTTGGCTTCGGCCCCATGCACGCCTTCCAAAGGTCCGGGACTTAATTGCCCGTGATTACGGAACGTAAGACATATAATAATAATAATAATAAAATCTTTTATTCATATCAAAAACATAAAACACAATAAAATACAGTTTGGGAACTTATTATTATAGATTTATGCTACTTAGGTGTAATTTATCCTAAGGCTAAGCGTACCGGTGACCAAGCTAAGCTATCTAAGTATACAAATACAAAGACGCTTCTATAAGTGGCCATCTGTCGCTTACGATGTTTACATACTAAAAGTGCTAATTTATTCATAATTATATTACAATTTATTCATGGAGTAAGTATACATTTCTATTAATATTAGGTATGTTGTGCGTGTTGTATTTTATTTTAATATCAAAAATAAATTTTCATAATGTCATACATAATCATAATAATAAAAGTAAATTAAGCTACAAATAAAATGAAAATTAATGTAAAAAAGAAAGTCTTAGGCGCCTTCATAAACGATAGAGTTAATGTATCTGTACTCAGCAATTTTTTTGGCCGGACAATCTATGTCACCTGTTTTGTGGTTACTAGGTTTTTTATATCTCAGGCATGTTGCACATTTTGGCGACTCCGATCTTTTAGCGCAGTCGGCGATCTGGTGACCTAGTTCGCCACAGTGGCCGCACGTTGGTTTCTGTTCTTTGCAGGTCTTGGCAGCGTGACCGTATTGCTGACAACTCTAACATCTTGTTACTAGAGTAAAGTCTCTCACAGGGCATGACGACCAGTTGATGAATATTCTGTCTTCCGTGATAAGGGCTTTGCGGATATCGGCAGGAACCTCTATGATGTAATTGCATGAGTCAGTATTCTTTTTGCCAGATTTGTGGCTTAGCTTAATTGAGGTCAAAAAGGATTCCCGTAGTAGGGAGGGCATTTTTTCGGCTAGATTTTGCTCGTATATGCATTTGAATACCTCGATTTCCGATAAGGATGTGGGAACTCCCATTACTGTGATCCTTCCTGTGTCCACATGTAGATTGATTAAGTGTGTTCTTAAGTTTTTCAATGTCCCCTTTCTTGTCCGTACTAATAATTACTCCTCCAATTTTGGTTTTACGCAACCCTCGTACATGCAGTTTCATCTCCTCAGGACAGATCATTTTTTGGACTAAAGTTTTCGTGTCATCGCTTGATTGTTGCTTGTCACTGGGATATACAGCTACAGAGGAGAGAGCGTTAGGGCGAAGAAAATTGTTAGTTCCTTTCTTTACCATATCCGCAAAAGACGTGGTTTCCTTGGACTTGTTATAGGTCTCCTGAATGGACTGCTTAAATTCAGTGAGTCGTTCAGCTAGCTCATCATTTTCTTTGAAGGTCTGTATAGATAGCTGAGCTTGCAGGGCTTTATGCTTTAGGGATTGGTACTGCACAGCCATTTGCGATGTTCCATGACCTACTTTACGGCACAAATTATGAATTCTTAACTTATGTTCCGAGTTAAGCTTTCCCTCACTAGCAATAGTACAAATATCACTTAGACACTGTTCGATAGAGGTCATCCAGCTTTGTATTTCCTGAGTCGTCACAATTTCCATAGGTCCTACATTCTCATGAGTGTTTCTTGGAGCAGGAGAGGGCGGGGGGGAGCGGCGTGTCCTGCCACTTCGATTAAAAGGACTATCTTCCATAATATAGTTTTAATAATTATGCACTTGTATCAGTCAAAACATATCTGTCTATTTCAAGTACAAACACCGCACAAGCACATCACAAAAGTAGGTCACACTAATTGAATAATTAATAATGATTGTTTTTATTAAAAAGTGCACGTCCGCTTACTTCAACGTCCGAATAAAACCTCCATTTCAATTTCGTATGCTTCAAAACATGTAGAACATAACATTATCTATAATTGTATCAAAAAGAAACTTTTTCTATCATCAACCGTTGTCGAGATATCTGTCTATTACTATTTTAATTAATTCGTTTTTGCAAATATCTCGTTTCGTATGCATCAAATCGTGAACAAAATTATGACAAAACTTGTAGTACATAACATTATCTAGAATTGTATGCTACACAAACTATTCCTATCATCAACAATTTTCGAGATATCTGTCTATTACTATTTTAATTAATTCGTTTTTGCAAATATCTCTTTTCGTATGCATCAAATCGTGAACAAAGTTAAAACAAAACTTGTAGAACATAACATTGTCTATAATTGTATTTTTAAGAAACTTTTTCTATCATCAACAATTTTCTAGATATCTGTCTATTACTATTTTAATTTATTCGTTTTTGCAAATATCTCTTTTCGTATGCTTCAAATCGTGAATAAAGTTATTAAAATTTGTAGAACATAACATTATCTACAATTTTATGCTTAACAAACTTTTCCTATGATCAACAATTTTCGAGATATCTGTCTATTACTATTTTAATTAATTCGTTTTTGCAAATATCTCTTTTCATATGCATCAAATCGTGAACAAAGTTAAAACAAAACATGTAGAACATAACATTGTCTATAATTGTATCTGTAAGAAACTTTTTTTATCATGAACCGTTGTCGAGATATCTGTCTATTACTATTTTAATTAATTATTTTTTGCAAATATCTCGTTTTGTATGGATGAAATCGTGAACAAAGTTATTACAAAACTTGTAGTACATAACATTATCTACAATTTTATACTACACAAACTTTTCCTATCATCAACAATTTTCAAGATATCTGTCTATTACTATTTTAATTAATTCGTTTTTGCAAATATCTCTTTTCGTATGCATCAAATCGTGAACAAAGTTAAAACAATACATGTAGAACATAACATTGTCTATAATTGTATTTAAAGAAACTTTTTCTATCATCAACCGTTGTCGAGATATCTGTCTATTACTATTTTAATTAATATTTTTTTGCAAATATCTCGTTTCGTATGCATCAAATCGTGAACAAAGTTATAACAAAACTTGTAGTACATAACATTATCTACAATTGTATGCTACGCAAACTTTTCCTATCATCAACAATTTTCGAGATATCTGTCTATTACTATTTTAATTTATTCGTTTTTGCAAATATCTCTTTTCGTATGCATCAAATCGTGAACAAAGTTAAAACAAAACATGTAGAACATAACATTGTCTATAATTGTATTTTTAAGAAACTTTTTCTATCATCAACAATTTTCTAGATATCTGTCTATTACTATTTTAATTTATTCGTTTTTGCAAATATCTCTTTTCGTATGCTTGAAATCGTGAATAAAGTTATTACAAAACTTGTAGAAAATAACATTATCTACAATTTTGTGCTTAACAAACTTTTCCTACGATCAACAATTTTCGAGATATCTGTCTATTACTATTTTAATTAATTCGTTTTTGCAAATATCTCTTTTCGTATGTATCAAATCGTGAACAAAGTTAAAACAAAACATGTAGAACATAATATTTTCTATGATTGTATTTTTAAGAAACTTTTTCTATCATGAACCGTTGTCGAGATATCTGTCTATTACTATTTTAATTAATTATTTTTTGCAAATATCTCGTTTCGTATGGATGAAATCGTGAACAAAGTTTTAACAAAACTTGTAATACATAATATTATCTACAACTGTATGCTACACAAACTATTCCTATCATAAAAAAATTTCGAGATATCTGTCTATTACTATTTAATTAATTCGTTTTTGCAAATATCTCTTTTCGTATGCATTAAATCGTGAACAAAGTTAGAACAAAACTTGTAGAACATAACATTGTCTATAATTGTTTTTCAGATAAACTTTTTCTATAATGAACCGTTTTCTAGATATCGGTCTATTACTATTTTAATTTATTCGGTTTTGCAAATATCTCTTTTCGTATGCTTCAAATCGTGAACAAAGTTGTAAACTTGTAGAACATAACATTATCTACAATTTTATTTTTCAAAAACTTTTCCTATCATCAACCGTTGTCGATATATCTGTCTGTTACTATTTTAATTATTCAGTTTTTACAAATATCTCGTCTCCTATGCATAGGATTGTAAACAAAGTTTATGCAAGCGTGAAGACCATTAAATTTCCAACAATTTTGTTCATAACAAATTTTTTTCTATCACTTACCATTGTCGAGATATCTGTCATTTTTGTTATATTATAAAAGTGGTCTGATTCTGGAAAGGTGACCGATCCGCCATGTAAGACCGGGTTTTTCGTGATGGGTAAAGTGTGTTCTTTCGATCCAAGTTGGTTTCACATTTCCTATATGTTTAGGCCTAAGACCTATTTTTTTTTATTTTCAACCCCAGTCTGATTTTGAACGGTGACCAATTTGAGAATAACTAAATCTGCTGTGGTGTTCTCCTAAGAGGGGTCTTTCTTAAAATGCGTCCAGTTCGTTTCCTATATATTTAGGCCCAGACCCCATTTTTTCGCGATTGTCTTACCGCTGTAAAAAAAATCAGTGACCGCTTTGAGTCATAAGACCGAGGCTAAATGATGTACTTTGGCGTCTATTTTCGAGCTAGACTGAATCCAGCTTTCCTATAATTATAATAATACGTTTAGGCCCTAGACCGTTGGTGGCTCTGGATCTAATTCTTCCATTTTGACGGTTTTTTTTTTATTTCTAATTGAATTCGATAGAACAAATTCGGAACTAAATCCCATACATACTCGCATCGTTCTAGGACACGGGGTCCCGCTGAGTGCAGGTACACGAAGCAAGGGAGGGTGATCGATCGCATCGATCGCATCGCACCAAATTAGGACACACGTTTTTTGATCGCGCGATCGGTTTCATCGCGCGATGAGATCGCATCGCACCATCGCGCGTGCGATGGCAATAGGACACCGCCTTATGGTATTTTCTTTTCGTTCTCGGGTATGCAGGCTTCATCACAATGTTTTTCCTTCACCGCTTAGGGCTCTTTCAGACGAGCGACAGTTTGCGGTCAAGCAGCAAAATGTCGCTCGTCTGTAAGAGCCCTTATTATTATTTAACTTTTTTTATTTATTTTACTTAATAATAATAATAATAATAATAAGAGCCCTTAGCAAAATTCTACAGAACTTACGTGGTACAGGGTCTCAATTGCGCTATCTTATACGGTTTTACCGATCGGACGGAACGTTTTTGGTTTTGGTTTAGATTTGGTTTAGCTGATGTAAAAATGCTATCGCGTTATTTTTTCCTGAACGGTTAAATCGCACAATACAGAAAATTCGATCGAACGGACATCAAACGTTACGCCAACGTATCTTCCGAAATAAAGCTAAATCGTTACCGTTAATACAATTTGCGCGATACGAATTGTGCATAGCGTAACGTTTTTGGTTGTGGTTTTGTTTTAGTAGTAGTATCGTCCAAAATTAGCGCGATTGACCCCAGGCCAGGAATCGAGCCGCCGCGCCGCATCAAGATTGAGACGCAAGCTCGCTTCTGTATTGTAGATAGGCTATCACCGCTCTTTAGAACCTGTACCTATAACAATTTGACTAGTTCAATCTTCTACGGTTCAGACGACAGCCATCGATCGTGGACCTTATCTGTTGACTTCATTGTATGGCGTCATTAGGTCGTACACAATTCTTGGATAATTTATTAAAGCTAATTTAGTTTTACTTACGTCCGCGGGCCAAGGGCGATACTAAACTTCATCAGTTTATGAGCTATAGCTGCCTTTGTTTCTAACGATAAATCGATTACCTACCTATTGAGAACATTGCCCTAGAATTGTTAATAAACAGGTGCTTTATACTATTATTTTGTAAGTACTTTACTAGATTTTGCCCGCAACTTTGTCTACACCCAAAGAGATTTAATATATCTCACTAATATTATAAATGTGAAAGTTTGTGAGGTTGTAAGGTTGTATGTTTGTGTTTCAATCACGCATAAACGGCTGAACGGATTTGGATGAAATTTGGCACGCAGATAGAATGTGTTCTGGATTAACATATAGAATACTTTTTATCCCAGTAATGGGTTCCTGTGGGATAAGTGGGAATAATTTACAATGATTTACTACGCTGACTTGTGCTGACATATGTATTTGGATAGATTGTAGTGGTAAATAGAAGTTGCTTTTTTCATCGCTTCGCATAGAAGCCGCGTAGCGCATTTAGAAAATGGTTAGATTTTCATACATTAGGTGAAGGTTCGATTCTTGGTCTAGAATCTAGATGTTTTTTTTTTCATTTACGTTTTTTAAATAAAATTACCTACAACTACAATACCATTATCTTTCAGAATTTTTCTTTTTTTAATGCAACAATAGGTAGTCAAACAAGATATTATACACAAAAAAAGGTAAATATTAAAAACGTACAAATAGGAAACCAATCTTAGTGATCGGTAAACAACTATAGATAGAAAGGTATAGCAGAACCCTATCAAAGATCAATAGCTGTAATCTGGACGGATGCCCAGGATGCTTAATACTCTTTTGATGGTGACGCGTTTTCGCTGACTGAGGTACGCGCCAGCCTTCTGGTTACCTGTAGCGTCGACTATCCTAGAAACTATTTTCTTTAATAACTAGCTTCCATCTTCCGGGCATCTGGACCCTAGACCTCTACACCAAAAGGCTGTGCCTAAGACCGGTATATAACCTACCTCTACCTTTTGAGGAGAAGTTTCCCGTTCTGACCAGTACATCTACAGTACACGTATGTAAATTTACGTTTGTAATTACTTTCGGGGTGGTCACGAACATTGCTAAAAGTACCAAAGCATAATTCGGAAGCTTCAGCGAAAGGTAATACGTAGCGATAATAGTTTATTTCCTGATACCTATTGACTTAAGTAGTAGTCGCCATAGTTGAATCGGCTCTCCCAAACTATACCTAAATTTCTCTTTAAAATAAAGACATAATACATTACCTGCATTAGGTACTCAAACAAGATATTATACATAAAAATAAGTAAACTATTAAAAGCTAAATAATATGAAACCAATCTTATTGATCAGTGAACCAACTACGCATAGATAGCAGAACCATATCAAAGATCAATGGCTGTCAAGGGGAGGGATGTCCAGAATGCTTTACCTACTCTTTGGATGGCAATGCCTTTTCGCTGACCGAGGTATGCGCTAGTCTTTTGGTCACTTCTAGCGTCGACTAACTTAGAAACTATTTCTTTAATAAACAGCTTCCATCTTCCGGGTATCTGGACGCCACAGGCCCATGGTCTCTACACCAAAAGGTGCAAGTACGTAGCTTTTGTATAAGACCTGCATATGATCTAGCTTACTTTTGAGGAGCGGTTTCCCGTTCTGAGCAGGAATGTAGGTACCTACATGCTAAGTACATGCACACGTATGTAAAACAATTGTAATTCCTTTCGGGGTGGTCAGGATCATTGGTACCTAAAGGTACCAATTACCTTTTTAAGCCTGCACCTGCAGTAAAACTTACTTTTAGTATAATGCTGAGGTTTTAGCGAAAGGTAATAATGATAATAGTGTATTACCCATAAAGTTACTATAGAGTGACTAACAGCTCAAAGAGCAAGATGCTATGTGTAATAGAAAGAAGTACGTGATGCGAGGCAATAGAACCGTTTTTGGGGATCTTATCGCAGGGTAAAAATTTGGTTTCTGTGATTATTTGCGAACCTAAAGTGAAATCGTAGATAATTTTGTGAAATACACTAACACTATTTTATTAAATTATCCACTATTTCACGTTAGATTGAGAATTATACAAAGAAATATAATTTTTACCCAGCCGATAATCTCCTGAAAAACCTCCAAAAACGGTTTAATTTGACAACTCAAGTCAATTATTCTACTACTGTAAGGTTTAATAACTTTAATGATACAGCTACTGTACTGTAGTCGCTATAGTTGAATCGCCTCTCCCAAAATATACTTTTCTCTATAAATTAATGAAAAACTTCTACACCTGTTCATCTTGACGCTTAGGTCAAGATTCAGAGACGTTTATTGAATTAATCGTTTCCTTATCTTAAAATTCATCCATTTTCAACGATACTTGGACTTAACTCAAAACGTCTCTGTTGTGTAAGGTGAATTGGAAAAATACAAAAAAATCCTCTGTCTTTTAACCTTTTCTAGCGTTCTTCTTTTTAGCGTTCTTTAATTTAATTGTAGTATCGTTTTCATCTTAAATTCTTAATAGATGGCGTTAGTCGTATTTTTAAAGCAAATGTGCAACAATTATTAATTCCAATACCACCGACTTTTTTTGTTTTCGCTGAAAAACCTTGAAAGCATGAGCTTAAAAACTTAGTTTATTATCGCGACATTGTCGTTGAAATTTAGATTTAGCTAAAGTTTATTCATGACCTTCTTATTATCTTATCTCATTATGGGGGCTGGCATGCCAGCAACACATCGACCCACTGGTATCTTTTGTGTTTACCCCTACATATTTATTTTCTTCACCCTTAAAAAATTTGGAAAATGAGGGAGACAATAGCATTCAGGGGAAAAAACCTATAATCTCCCAGTTTTGAATAACCATCTCTCAGGAGACACATACGTTTAGCCGCGAAAACATCGCAGTCACACAGTATTATGTATGTTCCATGGTTTCCTCCTCATCTCCGCACGCTCGGCAAATGGGATCTAGGGTGAGCTTTATCGTGCCTGTGGCGTACTGCCCGGTGAGGACTCCGATGATGGCACGAGCTTTGCTCCTGCTGTTGTTCAGTATGACCTGTGAGATTCGTGGTGTTATATTGCTGATAGTGTTGCAGACCCAATAGGCTAGACCATTCTAGCCGTGTCTTTTATCAGCCCATTCCTTAATGGCCATTCTAATGTTACATGCCGGGATTCCTAAACTTGGTTCTGACCATGATCTTAGACGAAACATGAAACAAAATCACTTGTCCACGCTGACGAAGTTGCGGGCAACGGCTAGTAGCTAATATATTGAAAGTCTTTGTCTACACCGGCTGCCGTGGCGAGATAAAATACGGGGTCCAATTTAATATGTTGCCCATAAGGGTCCTTCTTAATATGCTGACACTTTTTTAAGGGGATGATCAGACCGTCAAACAGAACAACTTCCTCTATGGGACCAACATCGAAATCGCGAAAAAAAAATCATCACTTCCATACAAAACTGCAAACCTACTCGGAGCCAAACGTATGAAACAACTGTTTTTTTTTGCGATTTCGATGTTGATTCCATAGAGAAAGTTGTTCAGTTTCATAGTCTGGTCATCGCCTTAAAAAAGTGTCAGCATATTAAGAAGGACCCTGCATACAAGGTGTAACAAAAATACAAATAAACATTGAAGGAGGTGGTTTATACCATCAAACTGAACAACTTTCACTGTAGGACTAATATCGAAATCGCGAAAAAAAATCTGCTGTTCCATACTATACTCGAGCTAAATGTATGGGAAGCTTATTATTTTTTCGCAATTTCGATGTTGGTCCCGTAGTGAAAGTTGTTCAGTTTGATGGTCTAATCTAAACAACTCCATTAAAAGTTTTAAATATTTATCTTTTGCAACACCTTGTATCTATTATTTGGGTCGAGTAGACTTGCAGTTTTGCATGGAACAGCTTATTTTTTGTCGCGATCTCGTTGTTATTAACAGTAGATAAATTTATTCAGTTTGAGGATCTGGAATGCGATTTTTGAATCTCATTCGGTGAATTCGGCAGTTGAAAATGTCAAAATTACTGTGGAGATATGCATCTTTCTACTGCTGATTTGACTTTCAAAAATCATACTTCAGGAGTACGAGTAGAAGATGCGCATCTCCATAGTAATTTCGACATTTTCAACTGCTGAACTCAGCGAATGAGATTCAAAAATCGCACTCCAGATCGTCCCTTTTAAAAACCGTCACCAAATTAGAAGGCCCTTGCAGTTTGGCCGACCATCACACATAAACTATTGAAACAATTTTGATTAATCTTTTTGTATTGTGTTTCAAAGCTTACGAATAGACTTTAAAAACTGGTACATATTTATCTTGCTCTATGAACACGGTAGCGGGTGAAAATTTTTAGGGTTCCGTACCTAAAGGGTGAAAACGGGACCCTATTACTAAGCCTACGTTGTCCGTCCGTCCGTCCGTCCGTCCGTCTGTCCTACCTATTTAGGGCTGTAACTTTTGAACCGTAATTGCTAGATAGTTGAAATTTTCTCAGATTATGCATTATTACGGCGGATTTGTTAACAAATAATAAAAATGTCAAAAAGTTAAAAATTAAGGGGGTTCTCAACAAGAAACTAGTTTTTATCGACGTTTTTTCTTCACGCTCTATCGTAAAAACGGTAATACATACAAGCGTCAAACTTAGTGTGATTATAGAGCAAACTCTATGAAATAACAACAAATACTAGAAACCGGCCAAGTGTGAGTTGGTCCTGCGCTTAAGGTCCCGGACAAAAAAGTATTTTTTTCTAAGTTAATAATGTTGTGTTCTGTGGTGGTGTGGAACGGAACCCTCGGTGCGCGAGTAGCCCGACTCGCACTTGACCGCTTTTATTTACATTTCCGACTACGCAAGTCGAGAAACCTCTAGATTATGATGACTGAGCATATTATATATTTTTGAAGATGGGGAGAGGAATTTATTGACTGAGGTTGAGTGGACACAGGGTCTGAGAAAGCTACTGAGAATACGGTACGGGTATTATAAGTGTCATTATAACGATGTGTATTGTGAATTGTGATAATGATTGTGTGGTACCTACCTATTAAAAGAAAGATCTTAAACGTCGTGTGAATGGAGGATAACGTTTTATTTAATCTACACTAATATTATAAAGAGGAAAGATTTGTACCTATTTTTGTATGTTTGTATGTTTGTAATGAATAGGCTCAAAAAGTACTGGGCCGATTTAAAAAATTCTTTCACTATTAGAAAGCTGCATTCACCCTGAGTAACATAGGCTATATTTATTGCTAGAAAAGATTAGACGTCTACCCGTGCGAAGCCGGGACGGGCCGCTAGTCATTTATATTTAAAAAAGGAAGCAGATTATCAGTCTGTAGGTACTGGAATGCCATAAATTTATGATTCAGTAATTATTTTAATTATAACCGTTGAAAATCGGTTTATTATCTTTAATGTAAGAAAGAAAGGCATTAAGGGTTTTATAGCTTAAATTAAGATTTAGCGCAGTGTTGTTTAAAATTGTTTTAAACATAAAATAATGACAACAACTTTATTTTCTCAATAAACTGACTTTAGGGGGCTGTTTAAACAGAAGTGACGTGGCGCGGACATTTCGCGGGCGTGGTGCGGTAATATAAACCTTATAGTACGTAGCATAGGATTGATGTTACTTTGACTTCCCGCCACCGCCACGCGTCTCTTCTGTATAAACCCTACCTTAAATGATATTTGTGCCCACTTTGTACCTATAATTTTTCGCTGGAATGACGAATACCATTGATATTATAATCTTACACATTTATTAAGTACGCTGTAATGACCATATACCATTTCGGGTTGGTCAGAATTTTGCTACAACTGACTTTTTAAGCGTGCTTTATGACAAAATGCATCGAAATAAATAAATAAATAACGCTCACAGACACGCAACTAAGCACTATAGGTCTATAGGCTTATTAATATGGAAACCATACAAGAACGGCACGAACATATAACATCCATGACTGAACCGGGATTCGAACCCAGGACCCTGGTTTGGCAGTCCGGCGTGGTAACCGACCGGGTCGACCATAATCTAAAAAAACAAGGTCTTCTATTCCCAGAGTGACACAAGCCTACGTCACAAAAAATGGCCGCTAAACATGGTAAAAGGGTATGATGACGTAGGCTTGTGTCAGTCACGTAATCGGAAGAGAATACCAAGCGCAGTATATTATTGTACCATGGGGTCGTTTAAATGCGAGTGCAAATGCGAGTGTGATGTAAAGTTTTCTCTCTTTCCGTTAAACGACACACACTAGAAGAAATTTTCTACCCTACATAGACCAATATCATTGCATAATGTCAAATTTTAGGCCGTAAACAGAGTTCACGAGTTCAGAGAGCAAGTTCACTTACTATGCATTATCAATATCAATTACATACCCTACCTCTTTCACTCCACTATGCCTACTACTTCGTATAATATGAAATAACAACATTTAGGTTTTAAAAGTGTAATTTTTATATTTTATGAAATAAAAATATTCAAGCATTTCAGTAAATTAATGACAAATATAAACATAATTCCCGAGCGAAACTGCAGGCAAAATATGCAATATAAATGCATGTAAGATACAAAACAAACAAAATATTTCATTAAGAACCTTTTGATATCTCGGTTTTTGCAATGTCCATTGTGTTAAAGTTCATTTTCGTGTAATTGTCGCTAAACTACGAATGTCCTTTCACTTTTGAGACATAAACTTTGTGGGAGGATCGTATTTCTAGCGCTTATAGGATTCTTTCAACATTTAGCACTGTTTTGGAATCATTTGATTTATTGTTTGTTTAATATAATTATAAATTTGTACTTAATTTGTACTATTCTCCTTATACTTTTGGTGATTGAGACACCAAGTATGCTATTGAGCAAGTGTATATCACCTGGCTCATATTGGTTCGCTACTGGGAAAGTGGCGTCACAAAAAAGACGTCAGAGAACTAAAGTGGTTGACATAGCTCTAAAAATTAGCGGCAATGGGCTGGTCATATCTGCCAAAGAACTGACAACCAATGGGGTGTCAGAGTTCTAGAGTGGAGACCGCGAACTGGTAGGCGTAGGACGTCCTGCTGCCCGCTGGACAGATGACCTAAAAAAAGTAGCGGGGAGCGACTGGATGAGGAAGGCCGAGGACATAATTTTAGTGGCGCGCCTTGGGAGAGGCCTATGTTCAGCAGTGGACGATGATAGGCTGATAATGATGATGATTATGACTGGGAAAGTGTAATGTATACAGGGTGAAATGAGGAATCAAGGAAGCGTGGCGAAAAATGTAGGCAATGGCGCAGGTATTCCTGTGTCGCTCGTACTCACTCAGTATCTTCTTGTCAATTTTGTCCATTTGTTTGAAATGACAACAGTGACCAAGGTGTGCCTAAAGTGTACAAAGCCCAATAAAACCGTTAAGGTATGTGAAGTACCTATCATTATTGCAATACAGTGATCATCACAATTAGCCCCGGTCCGGTCGTTCACATAAACTTTGTATTTCAAGTAAACGTGTGCATGAGTAATATACATCCAGTGACGTATAATTAGGTCCGTATTAGTAAAGGAAACTTGGCTCTTAAGTTACGTTAAATGCATACTAAAACGTCATCTTTAGAGGCCGTTTATTAAAACGCGCCTAATATTCGATCATCGGTTATCGTTTGGGTTTGGACTAGTTTGGAGTCAACATCATCGTTGGCCTTTCCATCTTTGAAAGATGATTTAAGCAGCGTCTTAGCGGCACTTACTTTGTAGGCTATCTTCAGGGTGTAACAATACACTATAGTTTTTTTTTTTTTTTTTTTTTTTTATTAACTATGGGTTTGCTCTTGACCTCAATCCAGTCCTCAGGACGAAGATGGGGTCGTAGATGTAGCGAGCTTACCCAGAAGATGCCTATTCACTCGTACTTTAAAGGAATTCGGGTTGTAAGTACTCGGAAATACTGACGCAGGTAAGGCATTCCACTCCTTGGCTGTGCGCATTATAAAAGATTCAGAAAGGCGCTTGGTGCGGATATGTGGGATGTCAACCAAGAAGGGGTGATATCCCGCGGTGCGTCTGGAAGTCCGATAGTAGAAAGGGGAAGGTGGGATGAGCTCATGCAGCTCTAGGGCACACTCACCGAAGTACAATCTGTAGAAGACCGACAAGCAGGCCACTCTGCGGCGGTGGGCTAGGCTATGAAGCTTGGCCTCCACCAGCTTACTATCGCCAATGAGCCTCCTGGCTCTGCGTTCAACCGAGTCGAGTGCGGCAAGTTGATACTTGGCTGAGCCATCCCACAGGTGGCAGCAGTACTCCATACATGATCGGACCTGAGCTTTATACAATACTAAGAGCTGTCCAGGAGTGAAGTACCGCTTCACCTTGTTTAAGATGCCCAGCTTTTTGGCCGCAGTTTGAGCCTTAGACTCGATGTCAGCGCCGAAGTTGAGTTTTGTGGTCAACCTCATGCCCAGAAGCCCAAGACTGTCGGAAACAGGGACAGATGTACCCCGGAAAGTAGGAGTCAGAATAAACGGACTCCTTTTTGCGGTGAACAGACAAGCCTGTGTTTTGGTGGCGTTGAAGTTGACTAAATTATTGTCACCCCACTGGGAGACAACACTTAAAGTCAAGTTTAAAGTAATATTTAGACCATCAAACTGAATTTAAAAAAGGGAACCGCCTTCAAAAAACCGACCCACTGAAAAGCACAAAATAATTTTTATATCCACCCCTGTCCTTTATGTATTCCATATCCCGTCTTTTAATTTGTATATCCACTCCTATCCTTATCCAGTCCATATATCCCGTCTCTATTCCTACTCCGTTAAGCAAATTTCTGCCAACCCCTTATCTTCTTCTTCTTCTTATCGTGTGGGCAGAGCCCTCCCAAGTAACAATTAAGTGTCGGTTGCAGGTAATTTTATAGCTTCGAGTGTCACTACTGATTTATAAGGGTTTCGATAGTCGCTAAAGGTGATAGAGATGCGTTATCAAAAACAAATAAGCTCCAAAGGTAGTATTAGAACTTTAAAGAAACAAGTAGAAAAGCCTTTAGAGTTAGATTAGAAGTAGTGGCTGCTTATACACTTAGAACGTTACAGATTTAACCTACCTGTAACACTTAAAACTGTGTAAAGGTGTTCACACACTCCCTTTACCTCCTATTGCTATATATTTGTTATAATGCAGTGTATTATGTACCTTAAGGTTATATATCAACTTAAATGCCGTCATTGGTTTTATAACGGAAGTAATTGAGAGTGTAGTAACACAAAACTCAGCAAGTTTGGTATAACACTTCTAAATAGCTTAAGGCTGTTATACTAGGGATCAATGGAGAGTAGCAGTTTCGTTTGATCTTGATATTTAAAACTTAAAACGCGTTTAGCTTAAACGGTTTAACCTACATGTAGCACTTAAAGCTGTCTCAAGGCGCTTATAAACTTCCTTTCAC